>OX375881.1:107931342-108558110 GCA_947359465.1 Metellina segmentata | reverse complement strand
AAAGGCCTTGGCGATTTTTTGGCACAACTTCCAGTAGCGAGGTACGGTAGATTAAGGCAACCCATCTGACTTTATGGTTATTGTGGTTTTCATGGCAAACGGTAACTTTCAATCATCATTTTGAATTTTTCTGGAAAGTTCATTCAAACTCCATTAAAATCGTTTGATTTCATCAGTTTGTTTGAAATTTTTTCTTTGCTTCCATTGGTTATTTTGATTTTAAAATATCCTTTGATTGCATTGGTCCTTTTAATTTTTTTTCTGTGATACCATTGTTTCATTTATTTGTATTTCTACAGTTGTGGAATTTTTATTTTATTATAATACTTTTTCACGGCAGAGTTCTGACATGTATTGTTTTTCGCCATATGTGGAATATTCTTGTTAAATAATTTTTTTCTCGAAACAGTTCCGATGTATCAGGTTGTATTATTTCTTGCTTTTTTCTTTTGAAATCTTTTTCTTTTACAACATGCCCACTGTATTTAGTGTAATTGATGTTTCAGGGTTTTCTTACCTAACATTTGCAGTTTAGTTTTTCTGTTGGTTCACAGTTGTGTTTTGAAATGTGTTTAAGCTTATTACGTTTTGTGTAATTTTTAAAAAAATACACTTTTCAAAACGTTCTTAAATTTGTTTTCAAGCTTTCTTTTTCTGTTGTCAAAAGAAAAATATTTTTGAAATAAGGAAGATTTTTTTTAAATAATTCTTTCTTTGGCATTTTTAGAAGTGTGCCAAAAAAATCGCCGCTCATAAACGTAGACTGTAGCTGTACCTTTACTTATTTTATAGTTTTATGGCACCAGGGAACAATCAAACCTAACAACCCCTATGAGGGGAACCCCTGGTAGAAAAATTATCTGTAAAAGTGCCAAGCAAAGACAGTAAGAATTTACTATATGTTGAGGAGCCTAAACCAGAAATATAATCAAATACACAGTTCAGTCACATTAATGTGACCACCTGTCAAAAGCCAGAAAAACCACCTTTGGCAGAGCGGACCGCTGCGAGTCGTGCAGGAAGAGAGTCAATTAGGTTTCTGCACCCAGTGAATGCCAGGAAAACATTCCCCAAACCATAATGCTCCCTCCTCCAGCCTGGATCCTTCCGGCAATTGTTGCAGGGTGTTTGCTTTCAGACGTTTCATGCCGTATACGCCAACGTCTACCTGTTTGATGGAGCACAAAACACGATTCATCGGAAAAAGCCACCTGTCGCCACTCTGTGGACATCCAGTTGCTGTACTGCTGTGAAATTCCAGCCTTCATTGCCGATGAACAGCAGTCAGCATAGGTGCATTAACCAGGCGTCTGCTGAGAAGGCCCATGCGCAGCAACGTTCGCTGAATCGTTGTTGAGGATACACTCTTGGTAGCCCCTTGGTTCATCTGGGCAGTCAGTTGCTCAACAGTTGCACGTCTATTCGCCCAAACGCATCTCCATAGCCTTTGTTCACATCTGTCATATATAGCCCGTGGTGCACCACATGTGCCACACCGCTGATTTTGGATAGTGCCATTTTGCCATGCACAGTATACTTTTACCATGGCAGCACACGAACAGTTCACAAAATTAGCCATTTCCGAAATGCTTCCACCCTTGGCCTGAAAGCCAATAACCATGCCCTTTTGGACGTAGGATAAATCGCTACGTTTTTGCATTACGTCAACGATTGAAATGCTTTACGATACCCAAGGACATCCTTTATATACACTCCACTGCAATGTGCTGCCACCTGCCTTTTGTGATCGGTTATTTCATGTTGATTTTGAAAGTAGGTGGTGGTCACATTAATGTGACTGGACTGTGCATATATTAAAATTATTTATTTAGAAAATCATACCTATATTTCCATCTTTTGTGTACTCATCTTTCAATTTACATGGCACAAAATTAGTAGCTTTTTTAAATGCTGAAAAGAACAAGACATTATATTTACAATTTTCTACGATTTTCAAATATCAATATTGAGAATTCATTCATAAAATTTTATTTGCAAATAAACATGATTTCCATTTTAAAATTGTGTGTTAAGTCAAAAATCTTAAAAATAAAGTTCTTTAGTTTACAAATTATAACAAGAAACTTAATTAGTTAATTTTCTAAATTGGGAACATAAACACTGTTTCCAAAAGAAACTTTTTATTTGGTGTTAAAAAAACTAAATCAACATTCAATTTTGAGGATTCATATTTTAAAATTAAAACAAGATTCTATGATCCTTAAAACCAGCATCTCCTAAACCATGCGAATGTGGTTTGGTGAAACACAGAAGTAGCTATCAGAATTTCGATTCGTCTCCAAGGAAACGAGTATGGGATGTAATTAAGCTATGACTCCCTTGTGCTGTTCAGGAATGACAAACAAATATCCATACAGCTACTATTTCAACCTGAATAGTCTGCAGAACACATTGTTTTATTTTCGTTAAACAAAAATTATCGTGGGTCAACATTCTGCATCTTTAGAAAAAATTCAGAAAATAAAATTATTTATGAAACAGTTTCTATTCTAAAAGAACATTTTCATTAATTTGTTACAATTCAAGTTTATAAAATTTAGAGATTGTACGAGTAAGTTCTGTATTCCCAATACAATCCAAACTAGGAAGATGAGGTTATGGAGAATGGACAAGATAGAAGGTTCTTAATTCATCTAACTAAAATCATATATCTTGTGTGCACACTCCTAAGTCTTGCCAGAGCAGTTTTGAACCTTTAAAATGCAATGACAGACCAGGTTTGTGAGTTTGATTTTATGAGGAGAAATTTTCTGTGGCGATGAGATCACTACAGCTGAACTGCTCTGCTTGCAACCTTCCTTAGCCATCAAATCAGCTATTCCATTACCAAATAAACAAACACCAAATGGTATATATTCTCACTGCAAGCTAATACTTTGTGTGAACCAATTCAGACAAGACACACCTCGACTAGTTCTGACCATAATTTGGTTTGGCTTAGTACAGGCCTCGAAATAGATTTTTTAATACAGGTGCACCTAAGTTTTAAATTAGGAGCACAGATTATATTTTAAGTACACATTTAAAGAAAACGTAATGTAAGAGTATTAATGTAATGTAAACTACTTTATTAGTTGGTTATGTTTAGATAGGTTAGTAGTAGATAGTAAATAAAAATATTTTAACAATTTTATTTATCTGTGAAATTATTACTTACAAATATTCAGTCATTAGACAATGGTGGGCAAAAAGCACATAAAAAATAAACGAGTACATTATATTTTAAGTAGATAAAATCTGAATTTAAAGATAAGTAATAAAAATATTTGTTTACGACACACAGTGGCCAGACAATTCTCAGAAATTCCTACGGCTTTACACTTTATTGAAACATGAGGAGTTTACAGAAATGTGGGATGTCTATCGTTCGCGAGTGGTCAAGTGAGTGATATAAATTCTCCCTTCTCCGGCTGTCGCGACAGTCGCTCCAACAGAGCCATCTGGAAAAGTTTTCGATCATCAGAAAGTTCTGGTGGCAGTGGCACAAGTAAACCTTCCTTCTGTATAAACCCGTTACGGCCCAGTGATTTTGTTTTTTGCATAGTGTGTATTTAGGAATTTTAATTACGTTCCTTTAGAGCGAGAGAGGTTGATACTAATATTTTGTTTAAACATCAAAATAACATAAAACACGTTCCAATCCGTTCTTTTTTAACGTTAGGTTCACTGCGTGCACCCGACGGGAAAAAATTAGGTGCACAATTTATTTTCATGTGCACAGTGCACCCAGGTATTTTGAGCCCTGGCTTAGTAGTTGTAGGCGGCGCAGGTACAATTCCTGTCGGGTGCATTCCTCCATGGGTGTATTTCTCTCTTCTGTCAGTAAAACTTTCATTGTGTGTGTGTATTACTTGGTACTGTCTCTTCCAAATATTCCTTCCTAAAATGTGGCTTCCAAAGGTAGTGTAGCTAGCCACTCCTGATATATATTGTCGCTCAAAGTGCAAAAGGTCGTATGTCTAAAAACTGCACTTTTAAGGAGCAAAAAAAAAACCGAATTGTTTTCCTCGTGATTTGAATCCATTATTATATACATTTGGTTGTAACTTTTATTGGATCAGCTAATGACATAAAAGCTGATAACAATCACAAAATGCCACAAATAGCAAAAATAAAAGAAAAAATAGAATTTTTGACGCAAGACCTTTCAGCCACGACATGCAGAACCCTTATTTGTAAAAGGGATGAAAAGAGACGTTCTTAACAACTAAAGATGTTTATTTGCAATGGATATGGGCAAAATATTTACATCATAGCATTACATCGGGCATGGCAATAGGTCACCTCTTTAGGATCCTCTGCTGTATCTGTCCCTGTGATATCTCTTAGCATTGTTTTTTAGGTTGGAAAATGGCAGTTCTTTTATCATTCTTTAAACTATATCCCACACATATATAAAAAACATTTGTATAAAATACAAATGTTTTTTTAATATTTTCATGTTTTACGTTCTTTGGGTGGCAGTGATAAAGTGGGGTTGCCAGTCAGGATTTTGTGGCAGAAAAATTAACTCATGCTGTAACAAGGAATTTACAAATTTAACCAGCTGCTACTAGAAGTTCTTTGCCGATCCTGTTACTGTGCTCAAACTATGGTCTGTAGCTTGATACCAGATCATATTGAAAAAAATACCTATAATTTATCTCTTACACAAAATAAACTTCTCTTCTTCATCCAAATCCAAAGTACTTTTCATTTCTCTCAGCTTCTTGAGGAGCATCAGAACAATCCCACTCTCCTTAGGCATTAACTCAGCTGGATTTTTTCCAGAAATGCAATCCAGAAGAAACTTGTAAATAGCTTTCACATCAACCAGTTGAGGATTTGTGGTTGCTTCTGCTTCCTCGTAGAAGTCCTTGCACATCTAAGATACGACACAAATAGAACACAATATTAATCGGAGTATATATAGATATATATATATATATATAAATTATATCATTTCCACAAAAGTTCCAATTGAATTTATCCTGATACTTTTAATGAACTTTAAAGTTGAAACATTAATATCATAAGACGGTGAGAATTTCCAATTGGAAATATTAGGAGTACCGGAAAGTAATGTAATTTCTGCGCATGTCAATATTCGTTAGTCATTTATTAGCTCATTGTGTACTTCAAAGTCGTGCCAAAGACATTTTAATTTTAAAAGACTTGTTTACTCGTAAATAATATTAAAAAATTTGCAATTTATGGTGAAATGGCCAGCCAAATACCAGAAGAGGTACATATCCGGCATTGTATGCTTTTTGAGTTTCACAAGGGTAGTAACGCAACGGTTGCTACCAAAAACATTTGCGATGTTTATCTAAATGCATTAGACGTTCGTAAATGCCAAAAGTGGTTTTCTAAGTTCAAATCCAGTAATTTCGATCTTTCCGACTCGTACCAATCAGGAAGACCAACAACTTTAGACAATGACATGTTAAGGGCAGAAGTGGAAGCAAATCCGTGTCAGACAATCAAGGAACTATCAAACACTCTTAATCAACCTTGGTCGACCATCCAAGAACATTTGCAGCAGATTGGTAAAGTAAGCAGAGCAGGTGTTTGGGTCCCGCATAATCTGTTCGAAGAAAACAAAGCTAACCGATCCACCACATGCGCCTTATTGCTTCAGCAGCACAATACAGAAGCGTTTTTTGATCGCTTAATCCAGGGCTCGAAATACCCGGGTGCACAGGTGCACATGACAATAAAATTGTGCACCTAATTTTTTCCCGCTAGGCACACCTGTGCACCTAATTTAAAACCTTAGGTGCACCTTGTGCACCTGTATTAAAAAATATATTTCGAGGCCTGGCTTAATCACTGGAGATGAAAAATGGGTCCTCTATGATAATCCAAAATGCAAAAGGCAGTGGCTCTCTCCCTGGTAAGCCAGGTATACATGCCAAAAATGCGCTTTTGTGTGTTTGGTGTAGTATTAACGGAATCATTCATTTTGAAGTGCTGAAACCTGGACAAACTGTGAATGCAGACCTTTACTGTGAACAATTGGATTGAGTGAATCAATCTTTATTGGAAAAGTGTCCAGTGATTATCAACAGAAAAGGCGTTATTCTGCAGCACGATAATGCAAGACCACACTGCGCAAGATGAACCCTGGAAAAAATTAATGAATTGTGTGGGAGGTACTGCCTTACCCACCATACATGTCCAACATTGCACCATCGGATTTCCATTTATTCCAATCGCTGCAACAATTTCTATGAGACAAAAAATTTGAAAATTAGGATGACGTCCAAGATGCCATCTCCAGATATTTTGCTAAAAAGCCAATTGATTTTTATCGATCCGGAATTAAAATTTTGCACACTAGATGGCAAAAAGTTGTTGATAACAAGAGTGATTACATTATTGATTACAAATAAAAACTTGGTAAAAATTTATCTGTTTAAATTTAATGTATAAAAACGACATTACTTTCCGATCCCCCTTATATATCTCCTGTTGCAAATTATGGTTAATTTAAATCATCGAAAACAGAAAAGAAATAACCAATATATTCCATTTAATTAAAATGTACAGTGGTAAGATTGTGTGCCCAATATTTAGAAAAATAAAATGATACTACCAACACACAGGGTTCATACTCTATCAATAATAGTAAAATTCAGGAGTTACAAAGGAGTGCAATGTAGAAAGGAGTTTTTCAGGAGTGCAGAGTAGAAAATTCAGGATAACGAAAAAAATCAAATGTAACAAACTAACAACCATTTTCATAAATTATCTATCTTAATAGTATACTAAACCTCAGGGTTCCCACTCTTTTTTCTAACTAAAAATACAAACTTTCTAAGCAACACAAAAATGAGATTTTTCCAAAATATATATATAAGCTGTCTCATTTTTACAAAATTCAGCAATACATATGGGCATTATTAACATATGGGCATTTACGTGTACACATATTAGTAATATGCAAGTACATAAACAAATTATAGATTGGAGACCACAAGAAAAAACTTTGGTATTTTTTTTTCTATTATATCTCTTTGCAGATAAAGTTGAGTTTGACGAGGACCTGCGTCTTATTGCGGACGATAAAATTAATGGCATACTATTCATTCACCAAACGGATGGAAAAGGATTGCAAGTTGCATACGTCAGAGTCAAATTTGACTGGATGGGTGTCTAAACGAGTTTCGAAGAAAACATTTTCCCGTGAACCGAAACAGATCATAAGAGCTATGCAAAAACAATGATAAATTAATAAAATTTATGATGAGGTTAAAAAAATAAAATGCAATTTTATTGAACATATATTTCCAACTAGTTAACCACAGTCCCAGCCTAAGCCATTCGGAGTATCGCCGTGTAATTTTGAACCAGTCAGAAGACAAGGCAACATCTGAGCTGGCACCCCACTTTCCAAACTTTCACACCAACCCACCATGAGGACTTTCGGCCACAACAGATTTAAGGTGCACTATATGCTTGCAAACATCCATGCCCGGATTCGAACCAGGAACATTCCGATCTAGAGCTTAACACCTTTACCACCATACCAGTTGGTCGGTTTATCTCTACTATTAGAAAAGGAAGTGTTTGACTGTTTTCTGTGATCAAAGTACTGATGAATCTATGGCACTAACAGTAATGGGATTTCACACAGATAGTCCAATTTTTTTGCAATTTTTGGGTCGCACCAAATTTTAAAATTCAATTTAGAACATTTTAAAATGAATTTAATTATAATTGTTTCCCTTAGAATGGTAACACCATAAAGAGATGGCAGATTTTAAATTTTTTTCTCCGTGTTTCCGTTTGAACGTTTTTAGCGGAAGAACAAAAAAATATATAAAGTTTTAACTGAAGTTATGTAGTTCTTTTTTCTATCTTAGATCGTTAAAGATAGAGTAAAAATTTCTACAGATTTGAAATATGTGGAAAATAAAATATATAAATATAAAAATATATTAAATATTTATTTTTCCGCAAGAGATTGTGACGTCACGCCGATTGGATCTCTTCACAATTCGAATGAGGCTGCATTTGACAGTGAGCATTGTCTGTTATCCAATAGCAAATGAGAGTTTGTAGTAATCAACTGGGTTGGCGAGCTTTATCGATTGGATCTGCGTTACGTGTGGTGTTGATTTGCGAAGTTGACTTTCTTCGTGTTCCATTTTACTTGTCAAACAATTACTTGTGTATTCAAACAGTATTTTCAATTTGTTATACAGTTGTTAAATGGAATTATTTTTGTTTGAAGTATGGCAGAAAATATTGTTTATTAAATCCTCATTTTATTAGATTCATATTTTGCTCGGATTATTAATTTTCAGATAAAAAGAAATATTAGGAGAATAACATATTTTTCAGGAGTTTTCAGGGCCCTTAGTAAAAAAAACCCAAAATTCAGGAGTTTCTCAGGAGTACAAACTCTGAACACAGGTAAACTAAAAAGCAAACTTACAAACATATTTAGTGAAACCAGGCCAGTAGCTGGCCAATTAGTGCACATTCATGTAAAAATTACCATGTAATTCATTTGAAATTAATTTGTAGTACTTCATGTCTAATAAGGAAGATGATTAAAAAAAATGTTGCAGAAATTTTTAAATTTGATAGCTTTGTATAATTTTGTCACAAAGTTCAGAAGCTTTAGAAGCTTAGCAAAGTTCATAGCACATCTAGTTCAAGCTCCAATGCATTAGATTGGTTAGTATTTATTGCAGTTAATCATAAGAATAATGCCAAAATTTGCAAAAAATACCAAACTGATTCATAATGATTCATTTGCTTAAATGAGCAATATGGGGAAATGGTCATTTAATGGTTAATGGGCAAGGAATAGCTGATTTACACCAAACTTTTTAGCAAATTTTCTACAAGTTTCTAAACTTCTGGGCATCAAAAATGCAACACTACGAAGGAAGTATTCAATAGCCTTGAAATTAGTATGAGGATCAAAGAAGGACATGCTAATGATTAGCACTGAAGAATACATGGAAATCTAGTGTTGGACCAAATCAAGCCAGTGGTGCTAATATGGAATTGGTGGGTGCAGGAGGGACGAACTGACTAACATGACTGACTGTAGCAGCTCATCAGACATTTTATGCACATGGCTATTATGAATCATACTGCAAAATCAAGAACCTTAACTCAAGAATTAGGGTGAATTATACAACACCTGTACAATTTGACGTCTGCATGGAATTTTTTAACAGCAGCTGTACTGGTGAGTAGAATGCTAGAGATGGATAAATGAATGGCATCGTCTTTTCTGACAAACCTTGATTGTCTCTACAGCACCACAATGTTTGCATCCAAGTCAGGCAGCACCATGATGACAGACTGCATAACTTTTGAATTAGGAATATTTCCATACCAGTCTTTCACCAGGCATTCTGGTATGGGGCACCATTGGATTCTACTATCACTCCAGTCTAGTAAATTTTTGGGCTTGCAGCCTGTTTTCAACAGAACAATGCATAACCATGCACACATGTAGCATGCAACTTCAATGATACCTCAATGCCCACCTGGTTTCACTTCTTTGATGGCCTGCACTTTCACCAGATCTGTCACCCAAACATGTTTAATAGATGATGGCTAAAAGATTGTCATAACATGAACTATCCTCAGGTACTTCAGATTAACTTTGGCAATGCATGGAAGCAGCATGGTTGGTTGTTTTGGGGGTTTATGGCACATGGGCCATATTTGGCCAAGCTAAACCAAGCATAAGATAGACAACAAGCAAAAATGTAGTGAAAGAGAAAAAACAAAGAAGGATTGAGGAATAGAATAATGGAATGAAAGCAGAGAAGGCTTGGGTAACCCAGGAACCTCACACCCCGTTTTACTAATGACAGTAAGCCCATGAGAAGAGAAAAGACCATTAGAGTACCTCCGGTCCATGAAGCCAGTACACACCTGTAGGAGATGTGCCTCCGAGGGGAGGAGGCACAGTGGACTGACACACCCCAAGCACAAAGCCTCTTTATTTCCATGCTTAGAAGCAGTTATTGCTGTCCATAGCGGCTACACAAAGTACTGATTTCTAATTCTGCAAGACGAATGAAGCTGTAATTTCAGTCATTTCACCCTTGTGGTTTTATGTAATTTGCATAACAAATATAACTGATATCTCTTGTTCAACATGGTGTTGCATTTTTAATAGCCAGTAATACATAGATTTTGTGAGAATATTTATAAAGAATGCTTGCATTGAAAATGAAGAGTTAAAAATAAAAATCCGTTTGAGGGAAAGCAAGTACATTCACAGGGGTGTCGGGACCATTGAATATAAAGCATCTCTGGGATGAAGTTGGGGTTGCCACCGGCTAGAAATGTTTAAAGATCCCATAGATTAGTTCCACTGCTAGAGTGCTTTGAATATCAGCAGAGAAGTGGCACAAACCAAAAGGTATGAATGAAACAGTATGCTCTTGCCCCTCTCAGAATATATCACATCACAAACAAGAAAACAGCCCATGGTATGCACTTTCCCCATCATTTGTGACAAGTGTAACCTCATGAAATAGCACACACATTGGAGAGTATTAGATTAACTTATATCAATAAGTAAGTTAATACAAATAAGGGTGTAAATATATTAGTAAAAAGTCTGAGAATAAGAAGGAAAATATGAAATTTTTACAAATTACTAGGACAGAGAATTAATTGGTTTAATAAACTTTTTGAAGATTTGGGTTTGTACTTGCCCATTTCATCCGATATATTGATGCATTTTTTTTTCAACAACAAATTAGAATAAACTAGTATACACATGGAAATAGATAATAATTGGATGTCCTTTCCATAATTTCCTTTATCCATAATTTAAACAAAAAAAAATGTTTTACATCAAGCATTATCGCCTTGCTGTAGTCTGTTTTCTTATTCCCTGTATGCACCATCTGGCCCTTTGCAATCTTTTGCCACTTGCGCACACTTGGCCAACTCTTTACCTCTTCTGGTGTTGCTATGCTCAAATGTGGAACAGCACCAGTGTCGGGAAACATCTTTTTTTCAGCAAGATACTTCTGTTTCAATCGAAAAAGTTGAGCCTTTATATACGCCCTGAAATTTAAAAGAGGCACAGAAAAATCATAACAAGCACTTAATACTTATTACTAGGGCCTGGATTTTGCTGACATCTTTATGTTGGCATTTCATAGATGATCCTTTCATAATGATAAATGACAGAAATTCACTTTTCAATTTCCTTGTTCTAAATCTGGGCAGATTTTAGGGCATTGTTAAATCTCTCATACATTGTAAAGGGTGCTGTGTGAGCGCAGGGAGTGTTGTCTCCCACATACTGTGTGAGCGCGTGGGTGACATTGAGGCTTGAGACACTGAGGTTCGAGGTGCTCTCCTAGAGCTGATGAAAATGCGGCTTCCTTAGCCCTAATTGGTACTAGGCTTCCTTAGTCTAAATGAGAGTGGTCCATCCACGACATTGTTAAGTTTACTATTAATAAAGGTTGTTTTTGTTACAACAAATTGCAACAATTCAAATACAGTTCACTATAGAGTTATCAGACCAGTTCTAGGCATTTTTCAGCATTTCTGATTATTAGGTAATTTTTTAAAGACTTTTAGGGCATGTATAGAGGTCATTGTTTGAATTTTTAACAGGTTTTCTTTTCTCCCCAGCTTTATAAAAATTTTCTTGAATCGTTTTGAATCACAATTGCTATTAAAAAACGCATATCAAATGACTCACTCCTATGTCCACTTCTGGCACCCAGCAATCTGTTGTCATTTTCAAGATCTTCATTAATTCAAGGTTTTGCATCAAAGTAGAGGCATGGTTTTCTATTAATACTCTTCTGTTAAACATAATTTTGTTTTCAATTATTCCTGATGTTTGGGTTCGGTCGTTTTAAACACTGCTTTGTAATTTTAAGCAATGTAATAATGCCTGTTATTTAAGTTATTCTTTACTTGATCTATGACACCAGAGTGAAATTATCTGCAAAAGTATGGTCAACAGGATCGATTAGATTGTATAGTGTGGTTTTATGGCGCAAGGTGCAAAATTTGACAAGTTGTGCCAAATGCAAAACAGAATATAACCCAATAAAAGTACAAAAATATTAAAAAAAATTTCGTTTAAAATAGATTTAAAAACATGTAAAATGTTTAGATGAGAACATAGAAATATTTAAATAGTCAGATAATAAAAACAAGACCATCATCGTTTACTGACGATTAATCAATTAGTGTGCCCCAAAAAAGGTTTTTACAATAATATAGCAATTACTAATCCTGATGTTATTCTTATATGGTTGTCATGAAAAGAAATTGAAGTCACTTAAAAACTTTCTCCTTAAAGAAAATTGTGGAACATACATTTTTCATGCTGAACACCAGTAAACTCATTGTTAGGTGTTTTTCCCAAAGACTTCTGGAAAATCTGAAAAAAAAAATGGGGGTTTTGTTTTGTCCTAAAAGTAATAGCAGAATGACATTTTACTTTTGACTTTTTAAGTAGTAAATGAAATGCTTAATAATGCAAAAAACAATCCACATTGAATGGTGTGGTATTGCACCATATTTATTCTATGAAGGATTTATCAGCTTGACAGATTTTCTAATTAAACTAGCAACACTGCTTTGGAGCATTAACTTTGAGGCTAGCTCATGAATTTTTGGTTGGGTTATCAAGAAGAGTATCCAGACTTGTATGAGAAATACACTGAAGTGCCAGCAAAACAAGTACAGATGAGCCTATGCAAAATAAAAGGCAATGCCACCTATACATGTGATCAGTTGCATCTGCCAGTGCAAATATAAAGTGACAGACATCTATGGGAGCATCTAGAGTTGTTACGAACATGAGAAGGGCAAGTTATCATAATTTATGGAATTTTCATTGTGGTTTAATAACTGCTATACTCTCATGCCATAGGTCATAGCATATCAGAAGATAAATTAAGATTTTCAAAACTAACATTTCAAGGATGTACTGTGACTACAAGAATTTCAGCAAAACATTTAGCTTATGACAACAGTGTGGCCATAAAAAAACCTGGCTGAATGCGACCAGCATCGGCTGGCAAGAATCGTTTCATGTTATAGGCGTGCCTGAAATAACATCGGCATGAGATCTGTGCAACGTTCCCTCAAAGAAATGGACTTTAGGATCAGGTGCCCAACTTGAGTAACCTTAATGAATACTCGACACATAGCTATGCACCTCTTCTGGGCTCTGGAATACTGGCACTGGACACTTGATCACAGGAAATAAATTGCTTTCCCAAGTTTCTGGCATGTGGAAGGATCCATGTATTGAGAAAACTCAATGAAGTCATGGATCCTGCATGTCAACAGGGAATTATACAGGCTAGTGATGACTCCATAATGGAAGGGGTTTGTCAACTAGCCGGCATTCAAATGAGACCCCTAGAACATCAACAAACATCTGATAGGTGAACTTTATGTGTCCATCTTTTTTGACAAGTTGCACCCCTGATCATGTCCTGCATTCAATCTGATAGGTTTGGCCTCTTACAATGAGACAATGCACTGCCACGAATATGTCTTGACATGCCAAATAATACTTAGAGGAACATTATCTGAGTATGGGGCCACCTAAGTCACCAGATCTTAAGGTTATTGAACACATCTAGGATGCCATGCAATGTACTGTGGAAATCTCATACCTCAGTATAAAACAGAATTGTGCACTGCACTGCAAGAAGTATGGTGTTCAATACCTCCAGAAGATTTCTGCAAGCTCGAGGAATGCATGCCTCATCGTGTTTCTGCAGTTGTACGCCCTCATGGCAGTCTACACAAGTATCAGTGTGTACCAGCTTTTCTGGCACTTCAGTGTACTTTGAGTTTCTATAGGGGAAACTGGGGCTAGTTAGCAGAGGTTTTTTTTATATAATTTTTTTAGTAATACTTTCAGCTAACATAACTAATGCTACTGATAGTGGAACCGGGCTACAAATTAATGAAGAAAACATCACTAAAAATAGTATAGTTTATTCATTTAATATTCAAAAGTGAAAATGTTCAAAGTATGCCAACTCACCACTGATGTGAGCAGGTTGGCATTACGCCTGGAGTAAGTTGGCATAGCATGTCATTGTGATAGTATCTAAGCAATAATGCGAGTTAATCAAATTAAATCCACTATAAAACTTATATTTTAACATAAAGTAAGTAAAACTAAGAAAATAAAACAAAAAGATGGAAATCTTAACGCTTCATGTCCACCAAAAAAGTAGGGTAATCATTCACGGATTGCTGGCTTTAATTTTCGTAAAATTTTGTTGCGGTTGTACCAAATTGTGTCTGTGACTTCTGACCATCTTGAAAGTTTGTGTGTTTTCACCGCTGTGAAAATACAGAATTCATCACCATCAATGTCCACTATCTTTCCTATGCCAACATGTCTCACCAGGACTTTTAAAACAAGATGGCTGCCTCACTCTTCCACACAAGTTTTACAAGCAATTCAAGTCAAGTACATGAATACAATCATTATTGCTCACTCTATCCAATGCAAGCATTTAAAACTCCCCGACATATTCCAGGGCTTCATAAAACACCAATTAAGTCACCAGTCAATTCATAAAATACCAAACTTCAATTAAAGAAAAAAACACTAACTTGGCAAAAAAACAAATCCGTATTTTCTCTCTCTGGAAGCTTTGATCACACTGAAACTAGATTGAATGATGCAACATACATGTGTAGTTAAATAGTGGTGATATCATAGGTCTGAAATCGCAGTGATAAAAATTCCATATGAATGCCAACTTATCCCTTATGATAACTAGACCAGATCTCCCCTATCTTTATAAAAAATTGAACTTTATAAAACCTATATACATGTATATGAAGGAAAACCTTTTATTTGCAGATCATTTGAATCAGTGAGTAAAGAAATCAGTCCAAAAATTTTGGAAATGGAATTATTACATAAATGGGCTTCTTTAGGGTCAAGATATAATGTCTGAAGATACACTAGTTTGAGGCTTCAGTTAGTAAATATAGGATCGTGAAAAATTGGATGTTAAGAGCAAAATAAGTCAGCGACTTATGTGGTTACTGCACCAATTGTTTTTAAATTGAAAAAGGGACTTGTGTGGTTTATACACTCATCAATTAATTTCTCTGTAGTAGAAAGTAATTTGCTATCGTCATAAGTACACTAGTTAAATTTTTGGGTCATACTTAAGCAGTATTTAGGTCAACAAAATCCAAGGCCTGTATACTATAGTTACAGGAAGAAAAATAGCTGAAGAACTTGATAAGAAAAAAATTTGACAAGACAACAGCATAGAACAGTAAGTTAAACAAGTATACATACTTTACTTCAGTCTCCTTTTTTGTCCCTATAAGTTTTGCAATTTTTGCTGTTTCTGATAATCCATACTTTTGTAATCCAGCAGCTAAATCCAAACATTCTCTAAGAGAATAGAAAGGCACATATCAATAACTTGTAAAATACATCATAAAATAAAAAAAGCAAAAAATATTCTTATCATTAAAAACAAATGAAGAATAGAAAGTCAAGGACACCTAAATACTGTTTTCCAGTAGCCAAAAAGGTGCAATTTCAAATTTGTTTTGCTTACATAGATTTTAAATTACCGAGTGTGCCAAATATTTGCAGAGGCATGGAAAGGCGAAGTGTTCATAACGAATTTGGCTTCGAACTTAGGGAAGATAATCTCATCTGCATGTAGCAGACCCCAGCAGTGGTTTGCTGTCGAGCAGCACACCTTTGTAATGGCGTGGGAAGCCATCACTTATGGCAGCAAGTCCCATTTCCATAAGTATGTTTGTAGACAGCATAAAGGTTTTGTTTGACTCATTGCCATACCATATACACTGACGAATCAAAACTTTATGACCATCCCTACATTTTTCAATGAACTAGTCTGGATGATGTGGAGGGCACATAATTAAGTGAGAATGTTATTTAACTGCTGCTGGAGAATGTAAGTAATCATTCTTGCATTTACTTTTGCGAGTGATGGAAAAGGCTGCTGATCTAAGCATATTTAATAGAGGGCAGATCGTAATGGCCGAAGACTCGGAACGAGTATCACCAAAACTGCACAACTGGTAGGTTGTTCATGATATACCATTGTTAGCATTCATGCAAAGTGGATAAATGATGGTGATACCAGTAGTAGATGCCAAGGTGTTGGTCGTCCATGGGTCATCAAAGAAAAAGAACGTTGGAGACTGTCCCGCTTGGTAAAGCAAAATCAGCACGAGACAGTGGCTCAGCTGACAGCCAAATACAATGCAGGTCTCCAAGCGCAAGTGTTTCGGAACTCACAGTTCAGCGGACACTCTTGAATATGGGACAGTGCAGCAGACGTCCCACTCGTGTGTCTCTGTTGACCAAGCGTCATTGTCAACTTCACCTACAGTGGGCCTGGGAACATCTAGACTGGACCATGGATGAGAATTGCCTGGTCAGATGAATCCAGATTTTTCATTCATCATGTCGATGGTCGTGTCAGGGTACACCGTCTGCCAGGCAAACAGTTGCTCCCCTCTTGTACAGTAGGTCATACACAGGCTGGTGGTGGCGGTATTATGCTTTGGGGGGTGTTCTCATGGGCGACTCTGGGACCCGCAGTTGCGGTAGAACAGACCATGAACACTGCGAACTATCTGAACATCAGTGCGGATCAGTTGCCCCCTTACAAGCCATCCATCTTCCCAACTGGAAATGGAATCTTCCAGCAGGAGAACGGCCCATGTCACAAGGCTTGGATTGTGTTGGAGTGGTTTGAGGAGCATACTGATGAATTCCACTTAATGTCTTGGCCACCTAACTTGCCAGATCTCAATGTGATAGAGCACAATTGGGGTGTCATAGAGCGGCAGCTCAGAGCTCAAACACCACCATGTCCAAATATCTCGACTTTGCGTGACCGTTGTTTAGACATTTGGTACAACCTGTCTCCAGTCATGTACCAAGAACTTGTGGCAACTATGCCCAGGAGAGTTGCAGCTGTTTTTCAGGTCAAAGGAGGCACAACACATTAGTGAGTAGGTGGTCATAATGTTTTGGCTCTACAATGTATAAGCATGTATTGACTCTAGATTAATTTATAAATTTATGTCCTTTCTGGTGTAACTCTACAGTAGGCATTTAGAATTAACATTGTGATTATTTCTTTACCTCTTCCTGTACATCCCAATAGCTGGGTTTCATTTTAATAGAGCACTGGCTTCGGTGAAGTGTTTTGACATACTGTATTTTAACATTAACTCTCCCATCATGAGACCCATGGGATTAGATCAGCTATGACAGGGTGGCTACAAAAATTGAAGTAAAAAGTTCCCTGAGTTTTTCTTGATTTCCAGAGTATTTTTCATGAAATTCCCTGAGTTTCTCCATCCGTTCGCAGAACAATTCTTCTGTTATTATGATAAACTTGACACTTAATGAACTGAAAAACTATAGACTGATAGATGAATAAAAATAAGATAAGTAAAAAATATTTTTACTGTATTCCTTAATAGACCAAATAATATAAAGTTATAGATATAATATTTAATTTTACATTTTTAACTATTTTGATGTGTTTGTAAAAGCAGTCATCAGCCCCTGAATCCGTCAATGGCGCTATCTCTACTATTATAAAAGGAAGTGATTGTCTGTCTGTCTTGTACGCAGTGTCCTAACGAATCGATGGCATTTACAATAGTGAAATTTAGCACACATGTGGTCCAAATTTTTTGCAATTTTTCTATCGCGCCTGAATTTTAAAATTTAATCTAAAGCATTTAAAAATTAATTCATTGGAATTTAATTATTATTTTCCTTAGAATGGCAACAGTATAAAGACATGACATATTCTAAATTTATTTTTTCCGTTTCTGTTAGATTTTCTCAGCAACGATTTTAGCGGACAAAAACATTTAAAGTTTTAACTGGAGTTATATAGTTCTTTTTTCTATCTTCTAAATCGTTAAAGATCGAAGAAAAATTTCAACGGATTTCAAATCTGCGGAAAATTTTACATCAGATCGATACCTAAAAACATGATTTTCTTTAAATAAATAATTTTAAAAAATCTTAACTTTTATATTTTTTTGAATACGAATATGGCCGCCGGCGCCGTGAAGAATTCTACTTCTGTGGTTAAAAAGATCAGATTAATTCATTTTGATTTCCTGAGCAACGGATTCGAGTTCGTTCGTTCTGGTTCGAACTGGCGTTCTTCATTGCTTTTTTTCTATCTTTGCGATCGTTAAAGATAGAATAAAAATTTCAACGGATTTGAAATCTGCGGAAAATTTCACATTAGATCCATACCTAAAAATATGATTTTCTTCAAATAAATAATTTTTAAATTGTAAATTTTATATTTTTTCCAATACGAATTTTGTTGCCGAGAAGAATGACCTATGTTTTATTCGAGATTCATTCATTTTGAAGATTAACGGATTCGGTTGAAGCAAAAGAAATAATTAAAGTTATGACTGGCGTTCTTCAGTGCTTTTTTTCTATCTCAGCGATTGTTTAAAATAAAATGAAAATATCAACGGATTTCAAATATGCGGAAAATTTTACACCAGATAGATACCTTATACGTTTGATTTTCTTTTAATAAATAATTTTTCAATTAAATATTTATATTTTCATAGGAGATTGTGACGTTACGCTGATTGGATCTCTTCGCAAACGATTTTGGCCGCATTTGACAAAGACGAATCCATTACGAAAAGAACTGTAACGGGCAACGCAAACTTTTCAACAACAAAAAAACCTCAGTTCAAAAATTTTCGAAAAAAATTATAACTTCTAACACATATGTATTAAAACATATATGCGCAATCTAAATACTTTTCCGTTAGCCGGGCGCAATTTTGGACCAAAATCAAAATCGCCAATCTAGGTATTTTAGAAAAAAATTATTTTTATTTTAAATGTTGATTAAATTGGAACCGGATGTTTAACTTTTGCAAGTTTTTCCGGCTGTTGGTATTTTTCAAAGCCGCAAGGCACTACGTTCCTATTATTGACATTAGGGAACGTGGCACAGCTGTAGACTTCGGCTACAGGATTTCCGGCCGTTACAGGTTTAATAAAACAGTATACAATGTATAAACTCTTTTTTCTGGATGTTTACGTAAAAAATACGCTTCTCATTTTCGGAATGAAAACAAAATTGGCGACATTTTGATTTTGGTTCAAAGTGGCGCCCGCATGGCTTACGGAAAAGCACCAAATGGATGCCATTTCCAAAACGAAATTCCAACTTTTTCCCTGAGTTAAACGAAACTTCCCTGAGTTTTCCCGGATTTTTCCAGAAAATGATTCTTCCCTGAGAAATCCCTGAATTCCCGGTTCTGTCGCCACCCTGTATGAGTTAAACATAGTAACACATGTAGATCAACTAAAGAAAACCAGACAGTTTTTATCCCAAAATTTTTATGAATTGTTGTCTGAAGCTTTTATACAATTATTTTGTAACTAGCCACTGCTTGGCCAGCACAGCGTTGGCAGTGACAGTTCTTTTTGTGGGGTCAGGTGTGACCACTGCTCGCTAACTCCCGGAGATTGCTATGAATTTGTAGCCTATTGGATAACAGCCATCACGGTGAATCACTGTGTTGCCAAATGCAGCCAAATTCGAATTACAAACTAATCCAATCGGCGTAATGTCAGAATCTCTTACGAAAATTTTAATTTTTATTTGAAAAATTATTTATTAAAAGAATATTAAATGTATAAGGTATCTATCTGTTGTAAAACTTTCCGCAGATTTAAAAACCATTGAAATTTTTAATCTATCTTTAACGATCCCGATTTTACAAAAAAGAATTAAACAATACCAGTCAAAATATTTTTTATTTATTTTGCTTTTCTTCACTGTGGAATAGTTTGAGCACAGGAAATGGAAACTGTCATTTCCCTAATCTCGAGTCAAACGAAGGTCATTCTTTGCAGCGTCATTTGTATTGCAAAAAATATAAAAGTTCCAATTTTAAAATTATTAATTTAAACAAATCATATTTTTTGAAATTTTTATTATATTTTTAACTATATAGGAGATAGAAAAAAGAACTACATTACTCCAGTTAAAACTTTTTATTTGTTTTGTTCTTCAGCTGAAAGCATTCAAACAGAAAAAATAAATTTAGAATATGTGATCTTTTATTCCGTTGCCATTCTAAGTAAGAAAACAATAATTAAATATGTCATAAATTAATTTAAAAATACTAGGGTACCGAATCCCATTACTGTAAGTGATATAGATTTGTCAGAAACATGCACATAATAAACAGACAGACAGACAAACACTTCATTTTATAATAGTAGAGATGTAATTATATTGTATATCCCATCTGATGCATTAGTAGTTCATTCTTGCAAAGGTTCTATGTGATTTTCAAGCATGCCTTAGTACAATTCCATGCCAAGGTTATTCACATTTCTTGCTTTAGATTGGTAAATACAAATTCTAAAAATAATTATATGATTTCTAACATGCACTCACTTGCACTCTTTCAAAAATCTAGTTTGGTTGGAATTGCCATGGGTTGGCTTTACATGAGTTAATCAACCAAACCATCACAATAAGACAAACAAACAATTACCTTTCACTCCAACTAATCCGCCCAAACTCTCCAAGACTGTTTAAGCTCTCCATGCTTCTGCAATTTTCTTTTTAGTAATGAAAAACCTGGAAATAAAAAATACAATTCTATAACATTATGGAGATTTCAATATGTGTGAACTCCTTACCAATAATTTTACAAAATAGCACTTATTTTAAACAAGTCATGATTGACACCAAGGTCATCACATGTGAATTTCACAGCAAATCAGAAAACGATGGTCAGATAAATTAAGGTGGTCAGATAAAAGATATTAAGAAACCAAAAAATATTTAAGTCCAACAAATAAAGAGAAAAGTACATTATAAACTTTCTAACAGTGGTACCAACATGGAGAAACTACTGGAGAGTTCAAGTAACAAGTTCTGGGGAGTACCAACAACTGGGGAGTTCACTACCAAGTAAAACACCAGTTGCTTCATGTACACATTTTTGGAAGTATCTTTTTGTTAATACAAATCAATACCAATATTATGAAAAATTATTTTGCAATGTTCAATTTTAATCAAAGGTTTCAAAAAAGTGCAACACCTCTACAATCTTTACTTCATGATACCACTAAAAATGAATGTAAAGACAGTAACGCTATAATAAATTGGATTGATACTGCCACCTCAGCTTTCCACAATTACAAAAATCTATTTACCAACGCAAATGTTTTAGTGTTTCCAGCATCTGAAACACAACTTCCCTTGCCCCTCCCCCAGTCAGAAGCATTCTTGTTAGAGGATGCTCCTGACTTTTCTGTTGGCAGTTTTAAAGCAGTGCAGATAATAAAATAGAACTACTAGGTAGGAAGTTAACTAACATCGCACTGGAGCAAAACAATGGGCTGTTGCAGACAGTTCGGTATCAATCCCCATGGGAAAGATTCAAGGATAGTACCTCTTAATTTTGAATTACGGTCAGATAATGAGAATTATCAGGGGATCAAGAGAACATCTGAGCTGGCACCTCACTGTGCAAACTTCCACACCATGCCAATGTGAGGACATTTGAGACCTTCACAGAATTAATGCACACTAGCCCACATGCACGTCTTTGGCTGGACCTAGTTTTGAACTCACAACCCTCCGGTTGATAATTCGTAGCTCTTGCAACTGGGCTACTGTAGCCCATTGAACCAATAGGATTTTTCTCAAAAACTTTCACAAAAACTAAACAAAATAATAGCACTTTTGACTGAAAATTACAATCTCTCATGGCAATGAAATGTTCAAAACCTTCACTAGACAGGCATAAAACAAAAAACAGTTAATAAATCTTTAATTTTTTCTTTTGAGGTAGACTGGAATTCCTATTCGTCATGTCCAAGTCACCATTAGTGGCAACAAATTGTACAGGATAAACCCCCAGAAGAGAAACATCGAGGACAACGCCACATAATTTTGAACCACAGTCAGATGAAGGACATTTGAGACCACGACAGATTTAACGAGCACCAGCCCCAAAGTACTTAGAAGTACAGATAAATTGCACTGCAACATATACAACTATTGTAAATTAATTTTGGAAAGGTGCAAAATAGGTAGGGTGTCCAGATCTTATTATTCATTATATAATTCATTAAATAATTTCATTAGTATGTGTCACATTTTTCACAATGCTAAGAAAAATACCTACTTACAGCAAACAAGTTCTGCATCTCTATTTTAGTCAAAGAAAACATTCTAAAATCCTAAATTATAATCAAATATTGATATGCAATTAAAATATCAAACTAGAAAACTAGAAAAAATGAAAAGCAGTTTAGCTGTATGCCATAAATATCTCTCAATTGAAACAGCAAAATTATGTTGACAAACAAATCAATAATTTTTTGTATTACAAGGGTGTCCCCCATATATTTCTTAAACCAAACCTTGATATCCATGAAACTAAACTTGATATCGTTCCCTCCAAAATTTCATGGTAAACATCGGTGAATTGCAAATTAACTAAGAGTGCAGGTAAAAGGAAATTATTCAAAGTGGACAGAAGTTATAAGTGGGGTGCCTCAGGGATCAGTTTTGGGACCAATTTTATTTATAATTTTCATAGATGATATAGGTCAGGGGATCAAGAATAGAATTAGTATATTTGCAGATGACTTTAAAATATGGGGGACAGTGGGTACCAAGTTACAGATAGAAAATTTACAAGGGGATTTTGATAAGATATCCGAATGGGCTGTAAAATGGGGTATGTCATTTAATGTAGGGAAATGTCAAGTTCTGCATATGGGTTACAGGAACAGTGGAGCCAAGTACCTACCGTCTGCAGGAAGAAAAGGTAAAGGAGGGAGAAACAGTCAAGGATCTTGGGGGGATAATTCACAGGAATTTTTAAATGGGTCACAAATGTTCAGCTGCGGGTAAAAAGGCTAATAGGTTATTGGGGTATATTAAAAAGACTGTAACTTCAAGGGATAAGAATATAATCTTGCCATTATATAAGGGTTTAGTAAGACCACATCTAGAATATGCTGTACAATTCTGGGCTCCATATATGAGAAAGGACATAGAATCAATTAAAAGGGTTCAGCACAGAGCTACAAAAATAATAAAGGGGCTAGCAAATTTCGACTATAATGAACGTTTAAGTAAGCTAAATATGTATACACTGGAAAGAAGAAGGAGGGGGGATTTGATTCAGCTTTTCAAGTTTGTAAAACAAGGGGACACAAAGGGCTTAAATTTCAATAGGGATAACAAAACAAGGGGTCATGGGTATAAATTGAATAAGACACATTTTAATCGGGATTTAAGGAAAAACTACTATTTTAATAGGGTAATAGACAGTTGGAACGCGTTGCCAGAAAATATAGTTAATTCAAAGGGAGTGTACGAATTTAAGATACAATTGGATAGTCAGTGTGAATTGGGGAATTCATAAACAAAGGACCAGCCTTGTTGGGCTTGAGCCTGTAGCTGGTCGTCAATATTTGTATTTGTATAATAATTGCATCTGAACTGAAATAAGCCACAATAATAAATGTTTAAAATAGGTAACAAAATCAAAGTATGATGTAAAACTTGAAAGTTGGGTTCTTTAGCAATAAATATTGCTTTGCTCGTGTTTAATCATTTCTCCAAAGTCTTCAATGCTGCTGTCCCAAATTATTTGGGAAAGACGAAAAGCAGTTTTCTTTAATATGTTTCAATCAATGAAAACGAAACTTTATAAAATATAAATGTATGTTATGAAGCAAAATGTAGATAAACAGATTATATGCGATGTTTTGGCACGTTTGTTTGTTTTTAATTATATTTTTTTATAACAAAGTTCAATTACATTTCTATTCTAAATATTTTTTCATACACAATTTTGTTTGCTCGAAGAAAACAAGTAACAAAAAAAAATGATTCCAGACACTTACAACTTTTTTTAATGTTTGATATATCAATAAAATTTCATCAAAAGTTTCAAATTTCTTACCCGTTAAAATGTTTCAACTCCGGACTTGTTTTAAGACAATAACAAATGTAAGAATGAGTAATGCATGTTTGAATCTATATGGTGAAAGAACCAATCTCATTTATAACCAGCATGAGGAGAAAAAACCTCCATAAAAACTCGCAGGTAGGTAATTTGGTAATTTTAGTTAACGTCTTACTAGATCAGTACAACGGGCTATTGACAACGGTCCGGGATCAATCCCTTAAGGGGGTCCGGGACACAAAAATCGTCAAATTTTCGAAATTTTTTTTATGATTTTAAGAAATTCTCTATGTTTTTCTGCTTAAAATGACATCTAAATCATCTTTCTATCTTAATTAGAACTAGAGATAAAATAATTTTTGGGGTGCGTTGTTTTGAAAATCTAACACTCTTGACAGTTGTTGTCATGGCAATAACATCAGTCTTTAAAACTTTAAAGGCGTTTTTCTCCATGATACATTTTTTCAAGATTTCCTGTCTTCAAATTGCTATAAGTCGAAAACCGATAAAGTTTAAGGGTTGAAATTTGGAATATATATTTTTCAGACATTATACTTTAATTTTGATTCAGCAAATTTAAAACAAATATTTACTTTTAAAAATATGAATTTTTATAAAAAAAGTAACTTAAAATTTTCACAAATTTTCATTCAAATATTTTTTATTTTTTATTAAATTAATATTTTTTAAATTGCTGAATCAAAATGAAAGTTTATAAATTAGTGAATAATTTACTGCAAGAATTTTGAAAATTGATCAAGAATATTTTTAGTCTTAGTAATTTAAAATGACTCCTTTTTTTTTTCAAAAAATTTTAATTTTAAATTTTAAAAAAACTTTTGGAAAAATTTTGCGTTGTGATTTTGCTTATTAGTTAAATGGGTAATCAGTACAAAAAAATTCCAAATTCTAAATTAATTAATTAAAATGTTTTTTCAATGTGTCCCGGACCCTTAAGGGAAAGATCGAGGAAAACACCTCGTAATTTTGAACCACGGTCAGTTGACGAAGCACTCCACAGGTAGGTATTTTTAGAGTGGTTATCTTTAGAGTGACTACGTATTTTTAAGTATTTTGAGGAAAGGTAATTTTAATTAATGTATCGTTCTTGAGCAATACAACGGGCTATTGACGACTGTCCGGAATCAATCCCCTAAGGCAGTGGTCCCCAACCCCCGGGCCGCGGACCGGTACCGGTCCGTGTATCAAATGGTACCGGGCCGCCCAAGGAACATTAAATTATTTCCATTTTATTTACTGTGGTGTATTTCTCTCAGATTTGTGCGGTTCTTATCTATGAAATGTCCACTTAAATTAGGAGGCGGTAAATCAGAACTTGAAATTTATTCTGTTACTAGAGCTTCAATTATGATTTCTGAATTCTGTATAACTGTATTTTCCAATTTTGACAAATGTGACAACTGTTTTCAAGTTGGCAGACAAAGTAGCTGCATTTAAAGCCAAACTGAAGTTGTGGGGACAGCGCGTTGGACATGTTTCAGACATTAGCGGGTATTTTAGGCGAGACTGAGCCTAAACATTCATTCTCCCCAAAGGTGCACGATCAGCTGTCTTTGCTTTTAAAAGAGTTCGGGAGCTACTTCCCAACCACAAAAGACCCACGAAGTGGTAAGGAATGGATCCGCGACCCATTTGTCAACAAATCAGGCGAATCTAGCATGTCTGTGCAAGAAGAAGATCAAATGATGGAGATTGCAAATGAAGGCAGCCTTAAAACTACGTTCGCGACAACAACTCTGCCGGTGTTCTGGATTAAAGTCATGGCGGAATACCCTGAGATTGCCACCACAGCACTTAAATCCCTATTGCCATTTCCGACAACCTATCTGTGTGAAGCTGGGTTTTCTGCAGTGACAGCAACCAAAACAAAACAACGGAATAAACTGGCCATAAGCAACACACTTCGGGTGTCATTGTCTCCTATTACCCCCAGATGAAACCGTCTCGTTGCAAAGAAACAAGCTCAGGGTTCTCATTGATTTAGCGTTCTAGTGAGTTAAAATGTTAAATCACTTCATATTCATTTTTTGGTGTAAATGTAATTTATTTTTAAGGCATGTTTATATACAGTTAAATTAAAATTATTAAATCAAAACAATCTAAAATATAAACAATCAACGCCCCCCCCCCCTTCCCTCAGTGGGCCACGTTAAAATTATCAACCGTTGATCTGGTCCGCAGCGATTAAAAGGTTGGGGAGCACTGCCCTAAGGGAAAGAACCGAAGACAACACCACGTAATTTTTAACCACGGTCAAAGCAGTCCATATTTTCTGCCACCTTTTGTTTATGGATGAAATAGTTAGGTTGGTCAAACGGTTCTTGCCCCTTGCCAGACCGGAGGTAGTTTTTAAACTATCAACTAATTAAAATTACGTTAGCAGGACGCCACTGTAACCGGTAAGGTAAAAAAAATATTGAGGGCAATTTCTATATTCGGGTATGAATCTTTAAGAGAATATTTGCATTTACACTTTGCAAGCCAAGTTGGGTAGCTCACTATATCCTCAATGAGTTCCATAACTTGAGTTTTGAAACCTTGAATTTTATTAACTAAGTCTTCAACATTAATATTCCTCGAATAATGAAGCCCAAAATCCCCCTCCCCTTTCGAATACAGTATTTAATTATTTTGTCTATAAAAATAGTAATTTTCTGCCACCTCTGTATGGACGGCGTTTTTAACTGAATGGTTGAGCCAACTGGCGCTCCTTTATTACGTGCGCCCTAGGAGTGAGCCAAGCCCTTCATGCGGCACAGTCCGGTGCAAACCAACACAACGGCCAACGGTTAAGGCTGTTATCAAATATGCTACAAATTGAGATTTGGTTAGCTTCGCAAACCAAATGGGAATTCGTAGCAATCACCGGGGATTAGCGAGCAGTGGTCACACCTGATCCCACGAAAAGAACTGTCACGGGCAACGCCGTGCTGGACACACAATGGCTAGTCTGTGATAAAAAGGCCTTTCGCGAATTCAGAAAATCAGTTCTCGGAAGAGAGAAAATTCATTATCGCACACAATCAGATCTTTTCCTGGGATGTATAAAGGATTATTTTTCCAAAGGAAAATCTATCTCGCAAAGGATTGTGTGTCGATTCTTATCCGTCCGGTTATGACATTTTAGCTGCCTACAACACTCTCTTCTCGAACGACTTGTGAATGATGATCAATGATGTTCTCAAATGTCTCCAAGCCAACGTGAGGACATTTGAGGCCACGACAGATTTAATATGCACAAGCCCCTTTGTATATGATGGTTTTTAGTTGGATTCGAAGTCGCAACCCTCCTGTTGCTAATCCGCAACTCTGCGACCATGATTCTATATTATGTGGTGGTGCCCTCGGATCTGGGTTAGTGTATGGATATTTGTAAGCGTAGAGATGGTGTAGAGACGGCTGGTGCACCTTAAATCTGTCGTGACCGAAAGTCCTCACGTTAGGTTGGTGTGCAAGTTTGGAGAGTTGGGTGCCAGCTCAGGTATTGCCTCGTTATCAGATCATCGTTCAAAATGACGTGGCGTTGTCTTCGGATCTTTCCCTTAGTAGACTGATTCCGGACCGTCGTCAATAGCCCGTCTTGTCGCTCTAGTACAACGTTAATTAAAAATTAACAAAATTATCATCCAAGATTGGGCGCAACGACGCCTTTGACTTTTACCTTTCTTTTCTGAATATAACTGATTTGCATTGTATTGTCTATGAGGGAAACAAACGATAAATGGAGTTTGTCAGAGTGACCGAGCGAAGTCTAATTTGACAGACAATGTGTGTAGTAGTGGCAAAGAACAGAGGACACTGCATACTTAAATTGGATACGCACATTTATTTACAAGATTATATGAAAGTTTCATATATACGTCTCAGTCCTTTCAAGTCTACAACAAATCTGCCTTACCCGTGCTCTTTTTCAAAGCAGCAACCAACATTTCGTATTCTTGATCGTATAAGAACACAGGATCTGTCATACATCGATGCTCGTCTATTAGAACAGTATCAACCAGAACACAAGAACTTCTGTTCCTATATCCGTATTCGCTAGAACCTGCAGGGAGATCGTTACATTCCTCCCTTCTTAATCGTGAAATATGCCTGATATGCCTATTTCATAAGATGCAAGACATATAATACAAAACATATTTACATAACTAGGGGGCTCCACCCCCTGCTCGCTTACGCTCGCCAATCCCCGGGGATTGCTACTCAATCCCATTTGGTTTGCTTCGCAAACCAACATTCCTTTCGTAGAGTGAATCTCCTGGACAGCGAAACTATCTTAATAATTCGTATAATCCTGATTTGACTTTCCGGTCCATGACGTCACAGCGAGGACTTCGCCCCCTGCTTGCTTACGCTCGCCAACCCCCTGGAATTGCTACGTAATCCCGTTCGGTTTGCTTTACAAACCAATACTCCTTTCGCAAATGATTTCACTTTTTTTATTTCCTTAACACTTAATGCACCCAAAACTGATAGCCGCATCAGTAAACAACCTTCTGCATCTTGTTCCCTGTACAATTTTAAGTAAACTGTGTTAGTCTCCTAACTTTACGATTTGTACTTCGTACTTTCTCCGTAAACCGTATGATAACAGAGTGAAAAAAGCGAGCCCTTTCGCCAAATAAAAATAAATCGTTTTTATGGCAATTGTTGATACGATAAATTTGATATCTGGCAAACCCGATAGTCAAAAATACAACCCACAACTCCGTGCGGAAATTAATCCAAGAAATAAAAAAATACGAAATTTGTGTGACCAACTTTTGATTGCATCGAATTTATTTATGAACCAATTTTAAAAATAACTGTACCGTAAGAAAGAGTTCATTCTGAGGTATACTGCGATATTTTAAAAATTGTCTATTAAAACAGTAGCAACCAGAACACAAGAACGACTGTTTTTATAACTTATGTTTTCGCTAACACCTGTCTGGAGATCGTTACAGAGTTGTACAAGGTTACCTAAAGACGAGCTTGATATTAGGGCGCTGTTTATTGTTCTCGATCTAATCTTGTAATCATCAGTTATCGATGACAGGTTGCTCTACTCCGTGAAGTTAAAAGTGAAGGACTCTTGTTTCTTCCTTGAACTATAAACCAAATCCAAAATGTGACGGACACAAAACAAATACTGGCACCTGTGAAACGCGATCTAGATCAAGCTTCTTCTCAACCGAAAAGAAGAAAAATGAAATGTTACACTATTTGAAGCTTTTAAATGACAGTTTCATTCTAAATTTTCAAGTTTTTGTATTGAAAATATTTTCCTGAGCTGTCTTGAAATTGCATAACTTGTTGAAAATGTAACGTCGTGGTCACAGCATAGTACTATTTTAGTTACACATAAGATTATTGTTGTTAGCATTTTAAGGGATGGTCAAAGTTCATTCACTTTTTTCTGGGAACATTCAAAAATATTTTCTCACTTGCAGTGGGTACACGGATTGGTTATAAAAAATGCAATGGCTTTTAAAAACATATTTTTATTTTGTTGTTACATCAAAGAAAATATATTAATGAAATTGATATAAAAGGCAGAAGGATTTTTTCTGTTGCTAAAGTTTCAAATGGAAAAATATGCCAAGAAATAACACAGATATTATGGTAAAATGATTTTAAAACAGAATTTGAACTCTGCACAATAATCAAGCGTAGAAACGGAGATACGCCACAAATACAGTTTGAGAACATTTAGTTGGAAAAATACCAACAGATGGCGACACCTCTTACAATATCGCATTTTAGTCCCCATTTAAGAGAAAACTTCTTTTCCGATAAAATTTTCTGATAATGGTTCTACAATTATCAGATGTCAGTCTAAAGGCAGTGTGTGCGGTTAGGAGATAAAAATAGTTATTTTGGCGAGATAAAAGCTGAGTCTTAGTTGCCTCATATATCCAGAATAATTTTCTTTCCTGATTCAAAACATCGGTTACTAACCGTTTACGTCTTATCATTATCATATGAACTGTCATTGTTTGTGTTTCCTATTTGAGAAATTTGTTCTTTTTCATCATTTAGTAGATAAAAATTACATAAAACAGCTGGATGATCATATTCCTGTAGATTGCCACGATAATAAAAGTACGAAACATGAAGGTGAAAGTGTCAAACATTCATGCCAAGTGTGGAATTTGCTTGAAAAACTCAAAACAAAAAGTTAAATGCACCACACATTTCTCTGAATGAAGGAAGTCTTGTACAAGTAAATTTCAACGTGACAGAAGAATCAATATTGTTTCACTCTTTTAAGTGTTTTGAAAAAACCGAAACACAAAAAAGTAACTCGGGGAATTTCGAATTTATTTTTAATGTTTTAGTGTGGGTAAAAGATTTTTTCGTTTCAATTGACAAAAAGCATTGATTTATTTCGTTTATTTGTTACAAAAAGGAAGCATATCAAATATTTAACCGCTCTTCAAGTTACAAAAATTGAAAAATTACATGATGACAAAAAAAAGTACAGTGAAACGAGTTCTAATACGAAAACGGAAAGCATTCAGCTAAGAAAGGAATGCAGATAATTCAGTTTAGTTCAGCGCGCGAGCGCTGACTCAGTTCCGAGTCTATTGCTAACGCCAACGTTTGTTAGAAAAACGCAAGCAGAAATCATCGATGAGGTTGAGCCTCTTCACAGCTGACAGATGCGCCCTACCCTATCGTAATAAATAGTTCTAGTCGACAGAAAATGTTTCGAATTTGAAAAAAAATGTTACATTCGTTCTCAAATGTGTCTCAAGAGCCACGCAATATGGGAAGATGAAATTATTTTCGATGTGAGAAGTTTCTCGGTGATGTCGCGTCGTGTTATTATCGCGGATGGATACACGAGTTCGTTTCGCAGATGTTCCCGCTTTAGCAGTGTGCGCTTAGGAATAATGGTGGTGTGTTGTTTGTGATTGTGTCTTTGGGATAATTTCTTTCGTGTGTGTGTTTTATATAGCGTGGTGTATTTGCTCGATCCGTGCGGTGGTCCGTTTGAACGATGATCGTCGAGTACCGGCGCTAGGTGATTTGGATGACGATGATGTCGGTGATAGAGTGACGACAACAGAGGCATGGCAACGCCAGCAGCAGCGCACGCTCGAATGGCTGCCTGCCCCGAACAAAAAAACCCCGACGCTAAGCAGGAGGGCGAGGGTCTCAAGAACGGTACGACATCCCTCGAGGACTCGGACGACTCGACGGGCAATGTGTTAGTCAAGAATCGCGTCCGATCCCCCGGCAACCCACAGCAGCATCGGGACATGGCGATGGACGGTTTCCAAGATGGTGGTCAGCAGCCAAACAGCAGGCCTGCGAGCGCGAACATGGAAGGCGGCTATCCCGCTGCTATGGAGAGGTCGCGGATCGACTACCAGCCATTCAATCAAAGTAGTACTGGAGCCAACCGGGAGACCACTGAGGACTTCAGGAATAATTCGCAGGAAAATTACAACCACGGTGGTTGCGAGATCACGGCTGGATACGGACGAGGAAGCTACTCCGAGCAACATGGCGGACCGGGAAATGCGAGCGAAATGACGACGAACTCACAGCCAAATAAAATGTATCCACAGTATAATCAGCCCCAAATGAGGCCCACGTATCCGCAGGGACCCAGGGGCATGGGCCCTCAGCAGAGGTCGCCCGGAATGGGCAGCTATCCAGGGGGCGGCAACAACTCTCAGCAGCAACAACAGCAAAGGTTTCTGTCGGGGCCCAGTCTGTCTCAACAAACAGGGCCCACTCCAACGCTCAATCAGTTACTGCAGGCCCCCAATTCTTTGCAGCGCTATCATAACAATTACGATTACAACGCGAGTCAGAAAAATATGGGTGATTCTTCTGCGCCCCACTATCAGGGACCCAATAATTCGTGGGGCAATATGAGAGGGCCCTCCACGTATCCGCAGCAAATGTCCTCTTCAATGTACAGAAATCAGGTAAGAATAATATTTTATTTGTTAATCTGATCTTTTAAAACGAAGTATATGCTATGTATTTAAAACCTACTTGCCTAGTTGGGTCATGTCTGCTTTTTTTCAATGACCTGTCATAAATCCATCATGTTCGATCTGTTAAATTTTTCACTAGTATTTGAAAAAGCAATTGTACAATTTTATTTAGCTCACCGTTGTCCAACTGTCACCTACCTTTTACTGTTTTATCCTCTACCGATTTTATTTTTTGTAATAGTTAATTTACGGTAAAACGTTTTTTCGTATAGTAAAGATCTGTTCCATTTCACTCCACAAATCTACTAGTATCTTACGTCTGTTAAACTTCATGATTGTTCTCTTTCGTATGCTTAGTTCTCTTTAGTGTCTTAAGAATGTTTATAAGTGCCGATTTCACTATTCTCTTATTGTAATGTAGGAATTTTGCATAGTTACTGACCTTTTTTAAAAATCTGTACTTGGGTCACAAGAAAGGTAAGAAACCGTACATTAATTTAAGTTGAATGTTTCTTTCTCCAAACAAATTGCTCAGAGGTTGTTTTAAAGGCTTCAGGATTTTCAAAATTGCCCGGAGTGGTCATTTGAATGCTGTTTAAAAAGGGGTCGCGAAGGTCATGAGGGTGCTATTGGAAAACGAGTTAGGAGAACGGAGGAGTTTTTTGGGAGTGTTGTTATCCACGTGCTGTTAGTGTGTGTGGCCTGCGGCAGGGGAAATTTAAATTTTGGAGGCAAAAAGTGAGCCGCTGCTGACAGCTGGGAGTTGTGGAGAATGGCGGCATCTGATTGGTTGACCGAAGCTTGGAGAGAATCTGAATTAATCACATCTGTCACTCTACTGTTGCCATTTCCTTCTTTCACTCACGTCTGGGGGAGGTGGAGGGGTGTAGTTTGCGCTCGAATGTCCCGAAAAGTAACTGATCTCTATTTTCGTTTGAAATCAAAAACAAATATATGAAAACTCGTGCGTTTGTTTTAATCGACTTTTCATGAAATTTTCACTGGGGAAACAAATTTGTTTTTAATCAAATTTATTGATTGTTTTATCTATTGCGAGTAAACTTAGATTCCATATTAGATTATCTTAGGTTTTTAACACTTATTATTTTTTTATTGGATTTCGGTAAAATTATCACTAAAAATTATGATAAGGCCAATGTAAAATTTTTTTTACTGGATGGAAATGGCCTTTCTAATATATTTAAGTAAGTTTATAGAACAATTTTTTTTAAAATTTTATTCAGGGTGAAACAGCCATTAATTGACAAATTAAGGTACATTACTCATGAACATATTCACCTATGGCTAATTTATAATTGCACTTGAAATATTTTTGTATTTAGTACATTGTTAGGAGGGCGACTAAAATGAGCTATATTATGTTTTTTAATTAGTTTATATATCGCAAAGTTCAGAATACAGGGTTCCCACGGTCCTTGAAATTCCTTGAATTTTTGTTTGTCCTAACTAGGGGCCCTTGAAAATAACGAAACTTGGTAAAAAGTCCTTGAAAGTACTTTATTTTTTTTACTAGTACATAATTGCGTAATTTTGTCTCTCATTGGAACTTATTCAAACTAGTTTCCTTCATAGCAGATGTGCAATTTCAGCGTCATTCTGAGTTGTTAAGTGCTTTGACACCACCTAATATATATATGAACAACCACAATTGGTGATGTATTCATGAATATATATATAGATATATATGAACACACAAGGTCATAAAACCACGTTTCATTGATGCGTTGTCCCATCGCTTTTTTGCATAAACTATACGAATATGAAAGAGTTCCGCTTCTTTGAACATTTTAAAAATTGTCTCGGGGATTAATGCAGAAATACAAAGAAAATATTAATGTTTTTGAAGGGGTTGTCAACCTATTTTTTCACTTTTACATTATCATTAAAAATTTGTACAGTTGACGTCGTACGTGCAAGAAATGAAAACTTAACAGTTTCGGTTTACTGAATTATCCAATTTCGTAAAACAAGGAAGTTTCTGTAAGCACGTGCCTCAGCTCGATGAAATTCTATTTTTAGACTAGAAATGGGAATGATATTTTATAGCATACTAGCAGGCCAGCATAAAATTCGGACACCTGAGGTATCAATCTAGTGTACAGTTTTCCGCAGATTTCAAATCCGTTAAAATGTGATTGCAAAGTTACAAAATCTTTAATATACCTTTTTTGTGTTCGTAATGATTATCTTTGTCAAATGTGGCCGCTGAATTCGTATTGCGAAAATATAAAAGTTACAATTGAAGAATTATTTATTTACAGAAAGGCACATTTAAGGTATCCTTCTGGGGTAAAATTTTTTTCAGGTTTCAAATCCGTTGAAAGTTTTCCTATCTTTAACGATCATGAAGATAGAAACTTGGGCTAGAGAATAACAAAGCCGTAACGTCAGTCAAGATTTGAATTTGTTTTGTTTCTCAAACAAAATAAACCATGACAACCGTCTGTTGTAGTGGAACTGGACTAGAGCTAAACGGAGACTGTGTTGTGTGTAGATCAAACCATGTGCAAGCTCCCATACTCTTCGTGCTACCAAAGAATTTATTGTATGATATTTTATCGCACGAAAAAAATCAATGTGCGTGCAAGCAGCCTGAAAGTTAGCATTGAGACAATAAGCTCACTTAAAAAAAAAAATCACAGGTTCTGTGATAAAAGAAAATCTAAACTATAACCAAAATTGATAACCTTTCCTCTTTTTTTTGACTGCATTAGTTCAAAAAATAAAGTTTAAAAAATTGGCGTTTTCTTTTTCAAAAATTTTTAAAATTTGACAACTTTTGCACACGCCTTGTTTTGAAGTGCTATAAAAAGGTCTTTGACAATATTTTTTTGGTTTTGAAAACTCCTTAAAAGTCTTTGAATTTCTTTTGGACAAAGGTGTGGGAACCATGGAATAGATTGGACCAGTAATTAACCACTACCAATCCAGTAGCTGTGACCACTTTATATTTTTCAAATAAAATTTAAGTTGAAAAAAAAGTGCAAGTATATATTTATGATAACCTGTACATTGAATATGGCTAGGCTAAACATTTTTGCATGATAGTGGAAGTAAAAATATTAATTAAAAATGAACTATTGAACATTCAATTGGAAAACATTATGATGGCCTACTGGCCATCATAATGTTTTATAACACAATTTTTATCACACACACAACATTTTATAGCACAATATTAACTAAGTAAACCAGCTAAAATATATAAAAAAACTAATATTAATCAAGTTCATAAATGGTACCATAATTTTAAAGAATTTGGTATTCATTAGGCAATTTAAAAACAATCATTATATCTGTTAGTTTCTCCAAAACACATAACCCAAAACAAAATTAATGTCTTCATCATCTTGCCACCCTTGCATTTCAATTCCATGCGTTTTTCCGCCTCCTCACTGATAACTTCCTGTAATTGATACCCGGTCAAATTCTGGACACAGGTTCATTTTTTAACACTTAATTAACCATAACAATTGTCAAACATTTAGTAACCATGAAATAAACATCTAACTTCAAATTTAAAATCAAGGTTTGCCTAAAATTCCAGTATTGGATGAAAAACTTGATCAGTTAGGAACAAGCAGCTTTGTTCCACCAGTGGATTGACCACGATGTTTATCACTAATTAATTTAGTAAATAGGTATAAAGCACTATTAAAATCAAATTAAGGATGTTAATTGACCCCTGCAAAACTTTGGTTCAACTGAGAAACGTAATTGAGAAGTCCACAAAACTATTATTTCATGGATCCCAATGATTTGATGTCCGACTTGTTTTTATAATCCATAAAAGAAATATTAGTGAACTTCGAATTAATTATCTTCAATTCTACTAGTGCATTGACTCTGAATTAAATTTGATTTTATTGTGAAATATACTAGTTTGCATGTTCAAATGAGAAAATGGTCAAATACTGGTACTATTAAAATCAAATTCAAGGATGAATTCTTAGAAGTAAATCTGAGGACTGAAGCAATCTTTGAAAAGAATTGGCTTCAATCCCGAAAACGTACGACAGAGCATACGGTAGAAAGTGATAAAATTCAGTACCTGTTCCCCTGCTGATCATTCTCTACACTTCCTCTAAGAATACAATGTGTGTACCACATTATTTTGAAGTTTGGGCTTGCTTGGTCTTAAACACTTAGGCGTCTAAGGTTTTATAATTAGTCTCATTGCTCAATATATTGCACCCCTTATACAGGAGGGCCATCCCTAAGAAAATTCATTTTTGAGTTTTTTGAATGATTATGAATGCACTATCTGAAGTCCGTCTACTGAGTTTTGCAAATCAAATCATGAAAGTGTTAAATCAATGGCGACTAAGTCTAGCACGCAGTGTTTCATATGGCTTCATAGCTTTTCAAATGCTTCATCAGGAAAACATGCTTTTTGAGTTGTGACGCTTGCAGCGGAAGTGCAATAAGTGTATGCTCTTGGTGTAAAACATTAAAACCAGCTAAAATCTTGAAAATGTTTTGTAAACGTAAAATATGAATGTTGTTATCAACATTTCTTATCAAACACTTGAATCATAAATTGCTACTGGTAAAGATACTAGAAAAGTGTTTGGTTTCTATTGTATAACCTTTGTGACATGGAAAGTGGTCTTGGAAACACTAATTCTATATTACACATGTAAATTGAAGGACACTTTAATAGGAAGTAGGGATGCGACATCGATGTCAATGTTTTCAAAACATTGATGTTTTAAAAAAAACATCGATGTACTTATTCTTTTGCATTGCTTTCATAAAGCATTTTGTGCAATTGTTGCTAATATGGTGCTTTTAACAATTTTTTATTGTAAGAATTTTCAAGATGGTATGACCTTTCATACCAATAGAACTACAATAGGTATGTCAATTTTGAAAACATGAATATATTGTATTCAAAACATTGAGTCCTGAAATTAGCAGAGATAGCAGATTGGGCCCACCTACAAAAACCTGCTGGGTTTTTGTACAAAAGGTTTGGGATGTATTAAAAATTTTAAAATTATAATTTATATAAATTGCAGGATTATACCACTGTTTCTAAAATGTTACATTTTTGTGTTGTTGCTTATAATTTGATCTTGTAAGCGCACACACACATTTCTTTCTATTTTGAAACTTATTTTAGACGTTTTTGCTGCTAATAAATCTGTAGCTTGTAAAAAAATCTATAGTTCATGAAGTCAAAGAAATTTACAATAAATGTATGATATACTGTTATGAAAGACTACATTTTTAGATCAAGCTTTTATTCCAATGCACTATGACATAGATCCATAGAACCTGCCTGTTTTGTTTATGTGCATTATGTTTAACAAGCTTTCCAGTAGCGAGGAGGAGGGTCCTAGACAAAGAAAAAAAGCAAAACCTCAAAGAAATACGCAATCACAATGTGTTCTCCCCCTCCATACAAAAAATTTCCTGGCTTCGCCCTTGGCTGTAGGACAAAACTATTCAACCAAACTTAGCTGCTTTTGTTTATAAATTTAAAAAATGAAGGTAATTTATATTTTTATGCGTTAAACGTAAAAAGACAAGAAATTTGAACAATATTATACAAATAGTCAGAAAACCCAGGGCATGCTGGTTTTTTGTCAACCCTGGTTATGAGTGACAACAGTTTTAAATGCTTTAACTCCAGTGGTACTAACATAAATACCATTCAGTAGTGGTGCAATAACATCTAAAAGGACAGCCTGTTTGTATTTTAGTGTTCAAATATATATATATCCAATCTCTAATATACTAACATACTTGAGGTAGGGTTTGCAATTAAGAATCTTTTATTCTATTTTGCACCCATTAATTTCTATTTGACGTCTTTTGGACCCAATCAGTATTTTTCCACCTAAGTTTTCTGTTGCTTCTGCATTTGCGTTACAGAGCCAAGAAAAACCTCATGTTCGTTTGAAAATTTTTTACTATAGAATAAAGTTGAATGCCAATGTGAGTCACTCATTAACAAGGCCTGAACTTAATGTTTCTAAAAAAATTTGAGATTTTAGAAAACTCCTTAAAGTAAATTAAAATATCTTTTAAAAAAAGCTTTTTTCACTAACAATTTTGAATTTTTCGCTTGTTTACAGTAAATTCCGACATATCATTATTTTATTTTTGAACTGGCAAATGAAAGTCCTGGCCCTAGTCCTTACTCTGTATTTATATGCATCAACAAAAACAAAATAAAAATTCATTAGTAGTGGTGCAATTTGGTTCTAGTGAACAAGACCCATTCTGAGGCATTGAGTAGTACACGTGTAAATCTCAAAAAGCAGCCCCTTTGAAAAAATGTTCAATTTATATAGCTTTTTGCACACAAAATGGAATATACATTTTTATTTTGATGTAACAGCAATCAAAAATGTTATTTTCTGTTGATATCTGATTTGTATTTGGAATAAGTGACCTAGTAGTTAACTTTTTTTTTTTTAATTACGGCGGGCACTCGATTGCTAATCATAGGCCACTGCAAGGCTGGGAAGCGATGGTCATTTGTGAGGAGGCACCCAATGGAAGTAGTTAACTAGAAAAAGCAACAGAAAGGTTGCATGTTCTGCGATTGTGGTCTTTTCTCACTGTTGTGTCTTTTTAACAAAATTGTAAAAATAACTCAAAAATAAAGTATGAAAACAAAGAACACCTAAAAATGTGTGTGGACTGTTTTGTTAAATATTGGAAGCATACTGCAATTGTGTTTTGCAGCTCTGTATCATGGGCTTCACTATTACGAATGATGACAACATGTTTACATGACATGAAAATTAAGAAATTTTGTTAGTGGGCAGTGGCTACTGAATTTTGTTATAGATTTTCTCACCTCGTGAAATACCAGCACTACGACAGTACCGAGGTACGTGCACACCCAAGTGCTAATCTTCAGCCTTCTTTCCCTAGATTGCTTTGCGTTTTCCCGCTTCAAGTGTGCGTTTTCTCCCCTTAATTCTAAAAAGTGTGGCAACTAGCAAACATTTTCAGTTTCCACTTTCAAACATTTAGTCGCCACGTGGCGACCGTTGATTTTCACCTCTAGTTTTGTTTAAGGCCCAACGAAATGGAGCATATATATGGAAAATGGAGCAATTTCATTTTTTTGTTTGTATATCTTACATTGTTACAGACTTCCCAACCAGGAAAACAATGAAAAGACGTTCTGTGGAATTGTTGCCAATCTCCCTTTTGTTTGTTAATTTGAAAAGGTTATTGATGCTAGTGTTTACATGTATTACATTTAAATATTTCAATTTATTTATGTTTAATTTCCTGTATTTTCCAAACTTGAAAAGATTCTAAAGATCTGCAAAATGAATTCATTATGTTAGTTAAAATTGTTGTTGTTTTGAATAGTAATGTGGAAGATACAGGGTGTTATTTTAAAGTTTTGTGCCATCATGTATGATCATGGTGATAACGGATGGAGCTATTATGTGACACATCAACTATGTTTGATATTTTTCATTGTCCTTAATCATTGACAACTGACTATATATATAATTTTTTGTTTTTGAGCATAGTTTTGTCTATAAATTTAAAGACTTGATAAAAAGCCCAGATGAATGCTTTAAGGTTATTTTTTTGCTAATTAGACCAGAGAAAAGCATTCAGGACATAAATAATGGAGCATGTCTATCACATTTTTTGTGGAAAAGTGGAGAATAATTCTTTGTAAAGAGATAATGAAGTTCCTTGAATAAACTTTCCCCTTTGACATCATGTGCTCCTGTTATACGTTTTCATTAGAACTAAAGCTAGTTCTTTCTGAGGATTTCATTACATTTTTTACTTTTGGGAATTTATCATTGCATTTGATTGCATGCACATATGGAAAATTAAATTTTGTTTCCATTTTGTTGAACTAAACACTGCAAACTTTAACTGGTCAGATCTTGATTTCGTTGTCTTAAAAAATAGACAATCTCTTGATGACGAGGTATCTCGTCATTAATAGGTCAGATCTTGATGGATGAGATATCTCGTTGAAACCACTCAGAGGTTTCATTCTGCTGAAGATAATTCTAAATCTATCTTTCTTTTGCTATTAGACTAGACGTTGAATCCAAATTATTACTGAAATGAAAACATTACTTCAGGTATTTGTCAAGTCTTACTTGTTTTGAAACAAACTGCTATTTAAAAATATTGATCTGAATTTTCAAAGAACATTTAGTCAAACCAGTTTTCTATTATCTAATTGGTTAATCAACAAATAAATTTGATTTTACTTTGTCATTAGAATTCACTTAAGTGCCTAAGTGTTTCAAAGGAAAACCTAAAAATTTGCCAACAAAATTGCAATTGTGGCAAAACATTTTCATGGTGATGATGGTTAGCTCTGAAAAATTGCCTTTGACCTATGGTGAAAAATACTGTTTAGTGTTATTTTCAAAGGTTCATTCGACAGTGTTGGTCTGTAAGTTATAGTAAATTCTTTTGATTCCAGTTTGGTAAAACTCGTGTTTGGTTTTTGCATTGTGGTCATTTATTGCTTTTCCAATAAATCCAATCCAACGCGATAACTTTTGGCCACGACAGATTTAAGGTGCACCAGCTGCCTCTACACCATATACTTACAAATATCCATAAACGGATTCGAACCAGGAACCTTCCGATCTAGAGGATAACACCGTAACCACTCTACTGTTTGGTCGGCAAGGCTAATTAGATATAGCAGAGAACTCTGTAAATAAATAATTTTTTAGTGGGCACTCTTGCTGTTAAAAAAGCTCTATTTTCACTTAAACTATTGCATTTGCAAATATGTTCCCAATGTATCGTTGTTGATTTAGTGTTATTTTTGTTAAAAACTATAACCTAAAATAAAAACCTATATAACAAAACATAACGTGAAAAACTCCAATTTAAGATTTTAGTAGCCTAGATTAGCCCAATTTAAGATTTTGGGGCCTAGTAGTACCTAACAGTATCTTTTATCGAACTTCAATTGATTGAAGGAATTTCCCCCCTTTATTCAGGCATCAAAGAATGTTTTAGAGGATGTTTTTTTTTTTGCCGATGGAGACGCTTCAGAAATATTTTATTTTGCAGAAGTTATATTTTTAAAAGAGATTATAAGTATTAGTTTCATTTCAGTGCTATCCTTTTCTAGAAAAATATTGTGATTAAAATGTGTGTGTAACCATATCCCAACATGAAACTGAATTCTATATCCCAGATGTTGCTGTAATTTTGCATGGCTAATGACAGCACAGAATGAAGGGGTTAAGACTGCATCATTAATTCACTGCTATGTATCGTGAAAATACAGAGGCTGCTCGGATATTTTTTGAATGATTTTGATGAGCTGTGAAAAACTCGTATGCTATGAAACAATTTTATTTGTGCAGCTATTAAATAGTTAAAGTATAACTTATCGTCTGTTAATTCAGAGTTCTGTTTACTTTCAAAATGGCACTTTTATGTAAGCAATGAATAGAAGGCTATGTTTCCGCTCTTTCCGAAGAGACGCTTATTCAATAACGCTATAAAAGTTATCGTTTTTTGATACATAAAGGTACAATAATTAATATTAATAAAAAAGGAAAAACTTAAAAGTGGAAAAAAACTTCCAATACATATCCAAAACAGAAAATAATTTCTGAGAGTATATTTATAAGGTAAGATCTTTAGTTTTAAAGAAAATCGTCCAGGTCAAAATACTATTGCAAAGTCATTAAATAGTCAGTTACAACTGTAAATAAAATAATTAAGTCATTAGAATCTTAAAAAAGCCAAGAAATACAATGTTCATTGTGTGTCTATCTCCACGAAATATTGCAGAATTCTGTATGGAAGCATTTAGCTGTAGAAGTATGGAAAAATGTTATGCAATAAAAAAGAACAATTATAAAATTGTAAAAAATTCTTAAAACACGTGGTTCAAAAAATCCAAAAGAACTTTCTCTAAGGGATTTTGACTGTTGCCAGTTTTGCATCTAATGGAAAATTAAAAGTAAAGAGAGTAAAACAAAAATGTAAAAATCAACTCCCACATGCTATTAAACCATATTTTACTCCAATATTCGAAAAAGAAATACCATATCTTTACCCATAATGCCAACTAGAGATGTAAAATTCTTGGTAATGGTCTCTTGGAGAATATTCTCTAGAACTTCAAAATGTAGTAGTATTTTGTTATTCAATTATCTATCTATTTAAGCATTTCTGCATGAAAATAATCCAGAGAATGGAGGACTGTTATGGTGGGATAGAAGGTAGTATTACCAACTCCAAAGACTAAAAAAACCTCCAAAATCCCCCCCCCCCCAAAAAAAAAAACACATTTGGAAACAAGCCTACTTGATTTCCGATTTTTGTAAATATGTAGTAACAAATAAGAATTTACGATTTCTTCACAGAATTTTAACATTTTATTTAATGTTTACTGGCTAGAAAAACCATGCCTTTGAGTAAAAAATCGCTAGATTTTTACTTTGGCAATAGCTTTATAAATTGCTACAAATCTATACTAAATATACTTTTCCTGAGGATAAAAAATCTCCAAAAATTTTAAAATATTCATTGATAGTCACTGTTAATATTAGTTTTATGTTATATAAGTAGTTTCTTTGTTCACAAGGAAGAATTGTTTTACATAAGTGAAAAAGTGCAAATTGCAGATTTTCGTTTTGTGATGATAAAAATACAAATACAAATACAAATATTGACGACCAGCTACAGGCTCAAGCCCAACAAGGCTGGTCCTTTGTTTATGAATTCTCCAATTCCCACTGACTATCCAATTGTGTCTTAAATTCGTACACTCCCTTTGAATGAACTATATTTTCTGGCAACGCGTTCCAACTGTCTATTACCCTATTAAAGTAGTAGTTTTTCCTTAAATCCCGATTAAAATGTGTCTTATTCAATTTATACCCATGGCCCCTTGTTCTGTTATCCCTATTGAAATTTAAGCCCTCTGTGTCCCCTTGTTTTACAAACTTGAAAAGCTGAATCAAATCCCCCCTCCTTCTTCTTCTTTCCAGTGTATACATGTTTAGCTTACTTAAACGTTCATTATAGTCGAAATTTGCTAGCCCCTTTATTTATTAAAATATAGAAAAATCTTGCATGTGTTTTCCAATAAAAAATAGTTGTTATTAACTGGAACAAGAGTGGGACAAAATACCTTTTTCGATACTACAAAAGTCATTATTAGCATGAAAATTTAGGTGTAGAAAGATAGTTAAGAATAAAGGGGTATCAAACAGAACATTTGAAACATGAAAATTTATGTAAAAAATTTATCTTCATTACATTAAAAATCGTTCAAAAAATGTCCAAACAGTCTCTAATCAAGTTCATGAATGTTAACAATTATTAAAAGTTTGGACCCAAGGTAAAATGTTTCCTGTGAACTTCTGCAAATAATAATTTTTGATGGAACAGAATCAGGGTTTGAAATTAGTGGTTGGTAGTCATTATTTTGCATCTTTAAATTTTATTTTTTGGATGCAAAAATTACTTTTGACACTTTTTATAATTGTTTTTGCTGGTTTGAGACAGTATGTGACCAATTGACCATTTATTATTAATCAATACTGTTACTTTTGAATACATGCATCAATGTTCATGCTTTGGTCACTAATTACTGTTTAAATACATCTATGAAAACAAAATAATTTAAAATTACACTCGTAGAACATAGCAACTGAGTGAAAATATTTAGTTGCTATTGATGCATAACCTTCAGTTACTAATTTATAGCTTTGCTTAAAATTTTAATGTCTTGTAAATTTGCTTTGATTTTACCAATGTTGTAATGTTTTAATTATATTACCCTAGAAAGTGGCAAGATAACCATCTATTCTTAAGAGTTTACAATATTCTGAATTCGTCAAATTCATTCACACATTTCCAATGGGTTTGCTTATTACCCTGCAAATGAAAAGTTTTCAGTGACTCTTAAAGGCTACTGTTCACTGTTGTACCTATTGACTAAAAAAAACAAAACAATGTGCACATATGAAACTTCAATGTTCCTGATTAGGGTACAATGAATATAGTGTTTCTGGGGGTCTAAACTAGTGGTTAGTCATATTTGGCACCTGAAAACCAGTTTTTTAAAAATAATTTTTTATCTAGTTTTCTTTTTCTACATCTCAATTAATTTTTTTCCTGATTTGACACAAATTATGACCAATCAAATGTTATGCTCTTTTTCGTTAGCTATATTCTTACTTTTAAATGGTGAAATAAAAGTTCAGACCTCATTGCTCAGTGTGTTTATGCATATATACACTGGAACAAAATACATGTCGGCAAGCACCTCTTGGATGTACTATAAGGGTAAATTTGTGAATCACTTTGATACCCTGGTGCATCAAGGGGTAGATATACTTAAACATTACACCACATTCTTACTATGCATTCCGGGCACTGAAAATTTATAAAAATGTCCCACATTCATGCAGGATGGGCAAGTATCCATTCTTTACCCTCATTCAATCCAGAAACCTTTCAATCAAGAAGCCAATTCCCTGACCACTAGACTGATTGGTCGACACCCCGATGTTCTGAGGTGCAAAGATGAAAGACAACAAATATACCAAGAAAACTTTACCAGCCTTAAAACGAAAAAATTCAGAAAATTGTGTTGTAAATGACTACTAGTTTCAAAATTTGGTTGAAAATTGAAATTTATAGATGCAAAATGTGACTAATGACCGCTAATTTCACACCTTGCTCAGAAATATATTCAAAGTTGCCTCATAATTCCTACCTGTTTACTTTTAATGTATCCTCAAGAGTAGTAAAATATTTTGATGTCTTTAGTGCCAAGTGTCACATTTTATCGGTACAGCTCGTCCATTTTTGGATCTTGTGACATAAAACCCAAACCAACCATTTGCCTGCCTAACCAGACCAGTCAAACTGTGCATGTCTGTGCTTGAAGCTTTTATTTAAAGCTTAAAAACACTTGGTATCAAATTCAGCACTGGTTTGAATCCTGTCAGGTTGAATTCCTTTTCTGAAGTATTCCTTTCTTCTGTGTTGATATAGCTTTAGTGTGTATGTCCATTCAATTGACCTTGTTTGGTGTAGCGTTGCCAAATATGGCCCTTACGCCACAAGGACCCTTTTTGAAAGAAAACAATCTACCAAATTCGGCTTGAATAACATACACACTCGGTTAATTTGAGCTAGGATAATCAAATATCTACTGTATTTTCTAAAAGACTGATGGTTTACTTTGCAATTCTTAACTTTTTGATAAAAACCCATTAAGTAACAACTTTATGAAAGGTTGATAAGAAATGAAATGATATTGGAAACAGCAATGAATCTATCTATTCACTAAATCAATGTAATTGTAATATCCACTATATTACTGAATTGTTTTAGATGTAAGAGCAAAAGTTGAAGTTTGAAAGAAATATTTTAAAAATTTCTTCCAATCAACCCATTTTATGTTATTATAATGGTGAGGGGTGATATTTAGATTATATGTTTCAGTTAAGACAATTGAGCCGAAATTCAAAGATGTAGATTTCAAAATTTGCCATCCAGAAGTTGCATGTTGACACAAATGTGTCTCTTTTAAAAACGAATTTCTTTCCTTGTCAAAGTCTGAACAGTGGTACACTAGAATCTTGATTATCTGAGGGTAATGTAGTAAAGTTGAAAATTAACTCTCGTTTGTGGCGACTAATTGTTTGAAAGTGGAGACTGAAAACTTTTGCTACAGTCATCACAAATTCTTAAAAACATTAGTTTTTAGTGTAGAACCTCCTATATTACGTTTTTTCTTCTTCTCAGGACCTTAAATTTATTATTTTTTTAAAAGAAAGAAAGCACAGGAACTTAAACATGGAAAATAGTATCTGGAATTTAGCCACTTGCAAAATTTCTTAATTTTTACCCTTATAATGTGGACTGTGATCACCTCGGATATTATAAAATTCAGATATTAAGGAATTAGTAACAAAAGAACCTATATAAAATGCAGAAAAAATTCACTGCACACTATGTTATCACTACAGCGACTGAAAAATTCCCAATGCAAAGTATTAATAATCTGTATTTAGATTTATGCCGCAGTATTAATTGTGGTGATTTTTCAACAAATTGACATAAGTTACTAATTTTTTAACTCTTAAAAAAGTTCTTAGCGATCTTCTGTTCGATAGCACTTTTTTGCTTCTCAACAAAGTGCTCTACACTATTGCTTGTAGCTTTATATAGAGCTTAAAAGTACTCTGTATTGAATTCAGCTTGAATAACATGAACACTCAGTTAATCAAAGCTTGGATAATCAAGGTATTACGTTCAGCACGTAGATTTAAAATGTTATCAGTACCTCTTGAGATATCTTGGTTGTTAATTTTGAGAAATACTGCTCTACATTTTACCTTCCTGTCCTTCAAATACATCCCTCATCCATGGTGAATGAGTAGAACTGAAAAAGTAGACTTGTAAAAACATCAATCCACTCTTTTAATTCTGTCTTTTATGGCTGAAAGTTAAACAAATGAAACCAGCTTAACTTTAGTTTGTGAGAAATTTTTTTGCTTGATCATCACTAATTTTCAACTTGGCAAGTATTTGGCATTTATTGAAAAGCTGTGGGCAATCCTCATTTCTACTTAGGCTCGGAACAAAGAAAGATGTCTCAACCAGGGAATATGTTAACACATTTGTACAGTCCCTATAAAACATTGGGGGGAGGAGGGGGGGGGCTGATTCTGTATGAATTGAGATATCGGTCTTATTTGGCCAATTCAGTCTCTAAATTTGTATAAATTTACTTATTCTGAAGGATGGGTATTGCATTGGGGTTTCTAACACTGATAAAAAAAGAGTTATTTGGTAAGGGGTTTTTGAACACTGGAAAGATAGTTACATAGAAAGATTTCTGAGTTTGTTAGAAGTGGGAATCATCTTTTTTAATGAACTAGTGAGCCCGCCCCCTGCTCGCCAACCCACGGAGAATTGCTTTGCATTCCTCATTGACTCGCATTAATAAAGACACATGTCCTAGCATAAAGGATTGTTTACAAAATATCACATTCCAAAAATATATTTTTCAAATATAAATGTGTTGTACTACAGAAAAGTTAGTCAGTACCTCTGGAATCAGAACTCAAACAATTTGTAATTCAGATGAAAACTTTGAGCAAATTTTGACTTGAAATGTGAGTGCTGCTTTGGAAATCGAATACCCAGCATATTGTTTGTAAGCTACAACAGCTTGACTAATATATATAGAATAAATATCATCCGATAACGCTATAAATTCAATTGAGGCGCAAGGCTTCGTGGTAGACAAACAATCGTACAGTGTTGCAAAAAAACAGTAAAAAAAATAACGTCTTTTTTGCGTGCCACGTAAGAGAATTATATTTATAGATTATCAATATTATCTGAAATTTTCTGTTAATACCCATAACTGTTACCTCTAAGTGAATAATAAAGATAGATTCAAACTTGCCTCTTGTTGGTACACTGGGATAGAACTGTTTGCTGATGATATTCTCCAGGCACAATTTTAAAACCTCATTCTGTAATTCTGACACATGTTTAAATAGAATATGTAACATACAGATTTTTGGATGCAACGTGTAGGTACTCGTAAAGTTAATGTTTTTTTACAGTGGAAGGTGTGCTTAGTTAGGTATTAAAACACAACTGCTTTGCAAGGTTTCTGCAGTTGATAAGAATGTGAATTTTTACTTATAATTTTTAAATACAAATATTATTAGTTATTGTGACATATACAGATATTTATAACACACATTAATTCATGTTTTTTTTTATGGTAAAGGGAGTTTGGGGGCGCAAAAGTTTTACTAATGCACAGTTTTCAAAGTTGGCAAATATGGAAGAATACAAAATAGCTAAAATATTTATTTCTCTTTGTTTCCAATGTTGTACAACATTTCTAAACTCGTGATTTTTTTTCATTTATGTATTCATTCATCAATTTAAAAAACATATTGCATAGTATTTTATTTTTTATGCCATTTGAAGAAAATTCTCAATTATTTGCCTCTTGGAATATTTATTCTTCAAAAGGTTATTATCTAGAAATTTACAATTATTGTGGATATCCAATGGACCACCCCCACATAAAAAGAAACAGATTTGCAAGAGGGAAAGTATAAACAGTCGAGCATTTATGACCTGTCGAACACAAATTTTCTGATCTTAGGTAGCTAGTATATGTTCAGTTTTTCTACTTATGCAAGGCAAAGATAGTAAGTCAGATTTGAACCTGTAGAAAAACAATATTTGCGAAGCTTGCAATGAATGCTTAGTTTCCTTATGCAGAGTCATTTGTGAATTCTGTTGGCTGTGACTCCTTCTATTTTGTATCTTCTATTTTTAGGTTGAGTTGTGTGTATATAATCCAAAATTTAATTGAAGACAAAATCTGTCAAACCTGCATCCTCTATTACTTTTTTCCTTTTACTGGATGGAAATAAAATTAATTTCTCTTGAATAAAATTGTTAAGAACTTAATGCAAATTCTGCTGTTAGTTAGCATGAATCAATTAACTTATTTATGAGCAAATAAATTTGAAGCTTGAATTATTATGGACAAATATTTATTAATCAGGAATTGTCATAAATACACAAGGCTTTTATAATTCATTTATCTTTATGCTTTTAAATCCATTGCCAAGTAAATATTTAAATAAATAAATACTTATTTTAAAACTTTTCTTTTTATCTTCATTTTTATTTAATAAATATTTTCTACTATATTGCCATAAGACCTCAATCAAAATCAAGTCATCTAGATCTAGGCTGCTTCCTAGACTAGTGTCTACTTTTGACATAATAAAGCCATGATCAATGTACTGGTATCAAGTAAAACACACAAAATAAACTTTCTTTGTACAATTTTTAAGAATTGAAACAAACTATTTACTCTAAAGGGCTCAGATCATTAAAACTTTTGTAGTCGATGTTGCTATTTCGGTATTTGTGTTCTAAGTTTCACATAATTCCAAGGGGATATGTTTAAATGGTTTGGGGGTTATGTTTAAAATAAAAAGATAAAAATCCATTTGGACATGTAATTTAATTTTTGTGTAAGGATAAAAATAGAGAGAAAGTTCGTTGTTGGGAGCATTTTTATTTCAGGACTTCTGTGTGCAAAAATCTGTTCAAATTTGATTCTTTAATTCATCTATCTGGACACCTATTTTGATAAGTTCAGGTAAAACTTTTTGGTGTTTATTCCCCATAAACTATCAATTGTTAATACTTTCTTTGTCTGAATAAATATTTTTAAACAACTATAAAAATTATTAAATGTTTTCCCCAAAATATATATATATACATTAGTAACTGAAAACATTTAATAATGTATTGCAATAAACCTACTTATCAGGTAAAAGAAAGAGTAACAAAAATTGAATTTGAATTGTCTTTTTTGTCGAAGATAAAGTGGCAGAAGGACCTAAATGATGTTTAAAGTATCATTTACTTTTAAAAGAATTTAAATCTATTTCATATTTGTAGCTTGCAAGACTACTTGCATAAAAACTGAATTCCTCGCATTTCACTTTGCTTCCTTTAAAAAAGAAATTATCCTGTAATATCAGACTTTTCCAGAACTGAATATTTTGTGCAGTATTGGTTTAAAATTCGACAGATCAATGAATTCTGCGTGCAAGTTACAAAATAACCACTAGTATAATCTATCTTTCGAATCTTCTAATTGACAGTTCGAAACAGCTGGTGGTGCTTCCGACCTTTAATCTAGTAAGTAAATAACCTTTGTACTTCAAGGTTACTCTCGTGTTTATATTTTGATTTGTCTTTTTTATTGTCTGCCGCGACAGAAAAGAATGAAAACTAAAAAACAAACAAATGAACTGTTGCATTCACATTTTGTTGGAAATTCTTTTATAAATAGCTTTTCCATCGTAAAAGCGTCTGTTGGCAAAACGATTACAAGTCTATTTATGCTGGTGCTGGCCGTTACTTGAGGGTCGGGGGAGGGTGTGAAGACATAAATTGTTTTCGCGCGCAGCGGTCTTTATTTTCTTGTTCTCGCTTTATTTTTTTTATTTCGTCTTGGTTTTTAAGAATCCTTTTTCTTTATTTACTCACTGTCAAAATGTTACGGCAACGGCTTCCTCCCCCCCCCCCCTCCATCGCCTCGTGAAAGAATTATTTAATCTTGAGATGTTGAGAGGGTTCAGCGTTAAATTGCATTTTTGTTTTTGTTGATTTCTTAATGGCCGTGTTTCGGTGGCACGCTGAATGGTAGCGACTTATCTTTTTGAAGGATTACACCTGCTGTGCATATATACCTTGTGGCTGAATGTATTTTTTTACCCCTCAGGAATTATTTAGTTTCCTATCAAGGCATTTTGTTTCGACCGTTTCAATTTCCGAGGGATCACTGTTGAATAAAAGCAAACTATTACTGTTTGCAACGAATTTGAACTTTAAATTTTTCGAAAATTTTGACACTTTGAATCGGGCTGAGAAACACTCACTTTCTGAAACTTAAAATTTCTATTCAATTGTGTATTTGGAAATGTTCCCATTCTTTGTGGTTTTGCGATTTCTAATTTATAGGCCTTTTCAATAGAAATTTGTATGACACAAATTTCTTTTCTATTTGATGAAAGTCATTTCAATTTTTCAAAAGTTGTGTTCTAATTTCAGTATTTGATGTTATAAAATCTGACAACTCAAATTGCGGTGAAGCTTTTAGATTCCTTCTGTTGGTGAGATGGCTTAGATTTTTTTATCAAGAAATTATGAGGCCGTATCGTTGTAATAAGATGACCCGCATCATTTCAGGTAGATTACTTATTCTAATGACATTTCTTGTGTCGTTCTTGTACGTAATTTCGTCATCAGATATCTGCAACAGCTAAGACCAAAGCATCTAAATTGTGCTGTTACAATAAACGTTATTTTATTCTTTTATAAAATTATAAAGCTTTCTGTGATTGTGCAAGGCTCAAATTCTGACCAAAAAATTGTGAGGTCGTATCGTTGCATTGAGATTGAATGTGCCCGCATCATTTCAGTGAAATTACTTGTTCGAAAGGCATTTTTTCGTCGTTCCGTCTACGTAGTTTCGTCAACGAATATCTGGCAACAGCTAAGCCAAAGGCGCGCCAACCACAAAAGCTTCTTGTAACTCGTTTTCAGCCTTCATGAAGAAGGGCCTTGTGCAATCGCTGCAGCAGTTCCTCGAACGTTCTCCGAAACAGCGGCTGAGCAACGCACCGGCCAAACTGGTAGAGCCAGTCTCGCAAACCGACTCTGCTGTTCTGTGGTTTTTTCCCTCTCTTGTTTTTTGGTTCTTACTCAGTTCTTTCTTCCATCCTGTGAGCGGCCGTCATTACGGCAGCAGCAGGTTGCATTCGCTTGCTGTTGTTCGTTTCTTGGCTGAGGCAGACGGTGGTGACCTCATTCCCTTCGCCTTTGGGTTTGTCGCTGGCTTTTGCCAGAGGTTGCTGCATTTGGCAAGTTATCTGCTTGCGAGCTATTCGACGGCGCCAAGGGTGGGTCGCGATCCCCACGGGGCTCCCGTTAGTCCTGAGTGATCGTTGTTGAAAGTCACAACCTTGTATTGGTGAAAGTTGCAAGTTTTTGTTTGAGAAAATAGTAAAAACTTCTGATCGGAGGCAATTTTTTAAAATGCCGTTATCATTTCCCAATTTTTGTGTCCTGAGAGAAGTCAGTTAAGTCACCACACTTGGTTTTCAAAGACTTAGGTGAATTAGGGAAATAGGAAACGTAAGAAAATCCCTTTCACAACTGGCGTCTTCAGCGCCGATTTTGGTTCGAAGTTAATTGTTCGATGCCGAAAGCGATATCATTGATATCGAGTTGGCAGGGGGAAAACATCCGCGGCGTTCGCCATTCCAACATTTTCGAATGGCAGCCTTCTACTCGCGTTCACACCTATTCGCAAACCCAGTAACCCAAAGTCGACTGCTTTCCCCGGGTGGCACCCTATGGAGAACAAAAATAACATTAAAGCGACAAACCAGACGTTTATTTCCAATTGAAAACTTGTTTAACATTGTCTGGTGTTATAAAAAATTAAAAATTTTACATCCTTTTGAAAATACACTTGAAAAAATAAATTTGAGATCCCATCAATCATGATTGGAACTTTCCTTTCGGGACTGATCCCTCGTTTTAGCCCTTCGTGTTGCTTCAGCAACACGTTAACTACCTACCCATCAATCATGATAACATTGAACATCAAAAAGTTGCATTTAAAATCTGCACAGTTGCGAACTCTAAAGTATTGCTTCGAGGAAAATTGTAGGTTTGGTGCTGTGTTTAAAATACTGTATATGCAGTTTAATATGGTTACTATATTACAAATGGTGACACATAACTAGGTTTAACTACTGAATCGACTATTTGGATTGCCCGTTTCGTGTTAATTAAAAAATCACGAAGTTCGCGTTTCTCTACGTTTTACAGCAATTGAAACAAAATCCTGAAAAAGTTTAAAAGCAACAATTAAGTAGACAGAATCTTTTAAGTATTTTATTTCGGCCTCTGCAATATTTTTTCCCTCATTGGCGGGCAATTTTTGATTATTAATCATTAGCCACTACAAGGCCGGAGGCGATGGCCACTTGTGAAGGAGTACCCAGTGGACGATCGTCATTACCCCTAACAAAGGACAGTACAATTTTACGACGATGACTTAACCGGGATTCGAACCCAGACCCCTCAGCATGGCAGATGAATGCGCTGACCACTATTTTTGACCGGGCGTCAACATAGAACACCCTTAAGTATGTATATTAGATTTGAAAATGACATTCAACGCCTGTTAATAAAACACTTAGACTTTAGCCTCTTCAAATTTGGAGCAACAAGCATTATATTTTTATTGGCATATACAATACATTTTTAATTGCGTGTATAATTTTTAAATCATTTATCCGACTTTTATAATAGTTTATTCATTCTTGAAAAATCTTGCCTTAAAGACCTAAACATAATGCTATTGAATGTAAAAAGCTAACGTCGCAACGATTTATATAATTTTGAATTAATCAATTTTTCCTTCTCGAGGTTTGAAATTAGCGGTTGTCTGTCTTATTTTACACCATAAGAAATATTTTTATTTTTGCCCAAATGCTCTTACATGATACATAACGAGGTTAATTACCTTATAATGTAGTTTATCACCCATTTGGCTTTTAATCTACATAATTAGTGTCAACCAAATCAACTATAAGTTATTAATTTGGAAATAATTTGAAATTTTTTGTTGAAGTTCTGAATTATATTAGAAAAACAAGCCAACTGACGTCTAGATCAGAATACGAAAAGGAAGCACATCGCTGAAACACTGCAACCATCTCTTTTTAGCTAGACAAAAAATGCCTCTCATAGATTTTCCGACCTCAATTCACCTTCTAGTTATCTATTTTAAAATGGCGCTCTGTTCATAAACGTCTACTACAAATGAATTTAAAATTGTACCCAGGGTTCGCGAAATTAACGGTCGCTGTATTTTGCCCCTACAAATTTTGTGTTAACTACCTAGTTTTTAATCCCAGGCGTTTTTTCTGACGCCCAACTTTTCTGATTAATCTTCACCTATTCCACAGGATCAACGGCCAAAAATGCCCTTAATTTTAAAAAGGCCCTAGAATGCAGATTGTCGTCCAGGCACTAGACATTATGCTGTTTGTTCATGACACACGTAAGAAAATAAATTTGAAATTGGACCCAAGTAGAACAATTTGGCAACTGAAAAAATAATTAGGTGATATGAACAGTGTTGGCTTTCTTGCTTCTAATTTCTAATCCTGAACGGGTTGTCACTGTTGCGTAGGTTCAATTTTAAGTTCAGTTGAAACCTGTCTGGGCAACCCTTAAAGAAGCAGAAAACAAACTTTTTACCCATAGACTGTTTAACTTCCCTCCAATCAGAGACAATCAAATACCACTTAACCTCCCAGAAACGACCCCATATTTGGAGATTGAAAAACATTTTCAGGTACCAGTAAGGGTATATGGAAGTCATAACAGCCTCGATCATTTAGAAAAGTTGACACGACGAAGTTGGAGAAAAAAGCTTTAAAAATGTTAATCTGTCCTTTCAAGGTACTCAATTTGATGCTGATCAGAAAAGGTCGTCGGCACTTTGCGTGAACAACTCCCAAGGAAGTGAAGTGATTGAGGAAAACTTTAAAATTTGCTCAAATTAAAACATTTCATTCCCCTTCCGAGCTTGATAGTTGTGGTTTTAATTCAAAGAAATGTTCAAAGCATTCATCGAAACATTTATTTAAAAGCAAATTTCTTAGTCCATTAAACCATGTTTTTCAATCATGTGATTTTAATAGTTTTCTGGTTTTCTATCTGGTTTTGTTTGAGTATTTTTAACCCTACTGCATCATAGACTACCATTAAGATCTATAAGCTATTGTTTTTACAGGGCGAACGATGGTCATCTTAAAAGGTTATTGCTGATTCTTATATTCATAGGATGGAATGCCGAAAGGCAACTTTAAATTGCACTGCTGTTATTTATCTTCTAGTCGTGCTTGTTCCATTTCTATCGTACCCCTTCCAATTAATTTTCATTGGGAGAATTATTATTTTCGAAATTATTTTTTGTGAAGAGAATTTACAAAACGTCAGTATTAATTCCATGGAGTAATAAGGTTGATAGGATCATCCAGGGTTCGAAATTGGCCGTCGTTAGTCTTATTTTGCATTTTAAATGTCGTTTTGACGATCAACTTTTCGGTCCTTGAATTTTCTTTAAAACTACCCCCCGATGTTTGGAAGAAAATATAAATCCCCAAACACACTTTACATTAACGTTAATTATGCCAATTTAAATTGCGAATGTATAAATTAGAGTTTCGTCTTGCCTTTTAAAAATTCTCTTTCAACCCGACTCCTAAAATTCACACAAACTGTTCCCTAAGAGCAATTTCTTAAACGAATTTTATACTTTTGAATGCTTTAGCTTATAAATCAGCTGTGCTCTATCGAGCTGTAATTTGGAAATATGTATAATCCAAGTAAAAATATGTAACCTTTTTTATTTTGTAAGTCGCAGAGAACACACATAAATGCTCTCAAGTGAAGGATCCCCAAATGGAAATCTTTCCCTTAGGGGATTGATCCCGGACCATCGTCAATAGCCCGTTGTGTTGCTCTAGTACGACGTTAATTAAAATTACCATTACTCAAAATGGAAATTAGTGTAAAACGGGGTTTGTCATAACAATGCTTTAAATGAACAAAATAAATATGAAGTCGCATCCCAATAAAACGTTTTGATTTCTGCGAAAATATTTAGTTCTTACGTTCTGCTTCTAATTTCGATTCTGTACCATCTGAAGTTAGTATGTATATCCATTACTTCCCGTTGTCTTGTGTTCGGCCTAGCTTGACCGAACACAAGACAACGGGAGTAATGGATATACATACAGTCACTCTCTACAACAGAGTCGCTGCCTCTATACGGCTATGGCAAGGGCCATACCCTTGCGCCATAAAGCCCAAGACCAACTAATAGTGCTTAGCTTAGTACTTACTAGCTGGGTTAGGATTGTAATTCATATTGTATTGTCTCTATATCGTTCATAGACTGCAATATTGGCACAACTGAAAAAATGTCTTTCTGGAGCAAGTACGTGTCTCAACTACATTCTTTCCAGAAGCAAGCTGAAGAATCTTTTAATTGCAGTACTGAACAGCTATATAGCGAAAGTATTTTGAAGCATGCTGTGTACGAGAGGAATTTTTTGTCCAGCTAAATTTAGAGGGGCGGTAATGCTTCTGCGCGGTGGATAATGCATCCGTACGTATTTTGAACACGACGTCAGTTGGCTTGTTTTTCGGATACGATTTCTGGACTTCGCCAATAAAAATTCCAAATTGGACAGTTGATTCGTCTACACCAATTAGATTAAATGCCTAACATAGCCAAAACGGCGATAAACTACATTATCCTACACTACTGTTTGCGAAAATTGCAACACTGCATGAATTATCAATAATAAATGAAATTTATTTAATATATTACTCATGGTTTAATAAACGATCAAATTTAAAGCAATAAAACAAACATAATGCCCAAAATCAACATCGCGTGGTCACTACGCGTAGCGATGAGAGCCTGTACACGTCGTGGCATCGAATCTTACAGATTCTGAATGTCATGCTGATGAATGGTATTCCAGATAGCCTCTATCCGATGCCAAAATTCAGAGGTAGTCTGCCCGACGAGCGCTACGAGCTAGTCGCCGACCGATGTAATCCCAGACTTGCTCAATGGGCGACATATCCGGGGAACGTGCAAGCCATGAAGGAGGCTAGTACATTCCCAGTAACATGTGGACGAGAATTGTGTTGCTGAAATACAGCTCCTTGAATGCGTTACAGAAGGGGGATGGTAGGACTTCGGGCTCCACTGCTTTGATGCAGCGCCCGCTGTTCGGGATCCCCATAATTTGGAGAAGGCGGGATTGCCTATGATGTCCAATAGCGCCCCATACCATGACGCCAGGGATTCGACAAGTATGCTAAATAAGACACTCCGGGAGAACACGTCCATTGTTATATTCCAAATTGTTGCGGGACTCATCTGTCCATTGTAGCCGGAGGCGTCGGTGGTTTTAGCACGTAGCTCATGGTGCAGACGTCGACGAACCGTGGGTGGCAGACATTAGATATCTGTAGACATGTTCCAATGTTGTGCCAACACACAAGAGTATCCTTTACGGTCCGTCACCGCCATGCCATGCGGATGAGGTGTTAATCGTCCCATGGTGACGTCCTATTGCGTGGCCCACTGCCGGGTTTTCGACTTGTTCGGTTCTCCATGGTCCATCTCTTCCACACATGCATCACTGTTGTGGCATCACGCTCCAAACAAGTGGCGATTTCACGATACGAAAGTCTACCCTCACGGAGGCCGATCATGCGGTCCCGTTCTAACTCCGTTAATTGCGCATATGGCACTCTGTATTTTTGGCGAGGCATATTGACCTCTAATCAATCATTTACAGCAGTCAAACGACGATACACACATTTCAAAGCTCTTTTCAGTGCTCTTTAAGCAAGGCTCACTTGGATGTTCTGAGGGTGTTTCCCGGCCGCACCCGGACATGTATCTTACGTGATCGTTTGGACAGTGGGAGTAAAATATTCGCAATCTGATTGGTTTCCTTGTTCACACTAAAAAGCCCTCTCATTTTCGCAGTAATGAACCTGTTTTTATATCAATGTGATTTTTTTTAGTAGTGCCATTGTTGTGAACCAAATTTTTATAGGAAATGTACATATTAGACGGAATAAAAAATTAATCATCTTTCGCAATTCCGTAGAAACCTGTGGTATAGTGGACTAGACTACTTTCTGCATCATCACAACTTGTCATGACCTTATTATTTTTAAGCTATCATGGCGTCACAAAAGTATCTTGAATTTTTTGCATGCAGATTACTTAGTTTCATCTTAAATTACTTATTCGCCTGAGACTTAAACCGAATCTCCGAATCCGATAATTTTCGGGCCTGGGGAACGGCCTATGCTTTTTTTTTAAATTGAATGCATTTTTAGTGAATAAAATAATCTTCAATTTTTTGTCAATAAAGCGGGAGAAACTTTTGCATCATCCCAACATTACCGACCGCGTATTTTGATCCATAAATTCGAAAGGTGGCAAAATATTTTGATTTCACTCCTCCCAGAGCAAGTACCCCGTGCTGTCATTAATTCCCGGAAGTCCAGCTGGCGAGATGGGGAGGGGGGGGGAGCAGTTTTATTATCTGTGGGGACATTCCAAACTCTCCCCTCTGCTGTATGTCGAGACCTTGAAGATGAATGGACTGACTGAACGGCAACCCCCTTCCCTCATCAATGCGACCTTGACCTTTGTCACTGGCATTCCGGGTTCACGTGACTGAAATACCCCTTTGAGGTCTTGGGAAAATTGGAGGTGGAGTATTTCCGGGATAGGGTCGATTGGTTTTATTTAGTCCTAGTGTTACTGCATCAGTGCTAGGGTAAATAATGCAACCGGACTACACTGCTCAATTATTAAAATTATAATTAATTACTATTCGATTCATTTTTCAAATCCAGAACCCATAGGACGCTTTTTATTTGTAGATACGGCCTATGGGAGGGATATTCGGTGTAAACAAACAAACCAGACGGTAATGGGATATTTTATTTCAGCTGTTCTCTCATGTTACGTATTGGGGTTACCTTAACATATAGTTTGTCGCCGTTTGGCGTTCAATCTAATTAGCCTCGACCAATCATATGTCATTTCAGAAATCATTCCGAGGACTTTTTATGAGACGACTGCAATCGTATTTGAACAAGCCAATTAACCTTCTAATGAAATAGATGGAGCGTGCGCGCGCAGCTTCTTGTTTCTTCCAGTCGTTTGGATTGAGGATCTGTCACGTGGTTGTGGGGATAAGGTTGAAAACTAAATTATTGATTAGTTGAAGTGATTATCAAAAGTACTAGTCTGCTTCGATAGCCAATCGGCGAAGTCGATTCGTAAGCCCACTTGATTTATCCTTCAGATATCATTACGACAGAAACTCCGCCCACATGCTCCATTTCATTACGCAACTAAACAGCTGACGTCACTTTCAGGAAACGCGTATCGCCGCGGAAACGCGGCCACCTGTATACAGCTCGCATAAAAATTGTCTGCTTTTTTCATTAAAAAATTTTCAAATTCTACTTTCTCCCAATATTTTCAGAATGATGTAATCGGTACTGATAAATCGAAAAATACAAGAGCATTCCATTTTTGCATTGCGTGTGGCTGTTATCGAAAGACTACATTATCTGTTGCATTTGAATGCGAAGTGTCCTTCGGTGTGCAACAGGGATCCACTGTCTCTGATATGTTGGAAACGATATAACGAACACTGATAAACCGGCATGCTATCGACAAGCGCCATAGTATTCTACTTACAGTCTATCCTTTTTGAGGCCGTCTGACCGGGGCTCAAAATTACTTGGTGTCGTCCTCGGATCTTTCACTACGATCACGGACCGCTGTATTGCTACAGTGCGATGTCAATTAAAATACCTTCCTTCTTGAGGCACATCTTCAAAGACCGACTGGAGTTTTTGTCTGGAGATACAAATCAAATTTATATTCTCAGAGACAATCAAAAACCAGAGACATCGACATTAATGTTTTAAAACGGCTGCATGACGTTGGTGCAATTTGGGACACTCGTTCAAGAGGACATGAATGAAAGCTTATTATTTTCAAAAATGGCTCTAAATCAGCGTTATATTCCCTAATTATTTTATGTGCACATTTCACGTTTGCAATCGGTCATAGCTCTGCACGCCTTTTCGTGGGTCTAATCAGTAGTAGCCTGTGAATGAAAAATAAGTGGAATTTCACACCATTTTTCAAATAAATGTATGCAACCACGTTTATAGAAATTTATTTTTCTAAAAGGTGTTTATTAAGCCAAATAAACCATGACTTATATATGGACATTATTTATTGTTCGATTTATGTTTCAACCCAAAGAACTCTTGAATAAAATGTTATACAAAGAAACTATTGTGAATTGGAGGATTTTAAATTATAAAATTACCTGATGTATTGGAAATGATGTCAATTGATCTCATAATCTTGACATTTTTTAAACGAAAGAGCAGTTTTGACTTGAAAGATTGTAAATCGTATGACAATTTTATAGTCCACTAGCCACTGTGTGGCCAGCACTGCGTTGCCCGTGATAGTTCTTTTCGTGGGGTAAGGTGTGACGACTGCTCGCTAACGCTCGCCAACCCCGGGTGAATTGCATTCCCATTTAATTGCGAAGAGACCCGATACGCGAGGTCAACCAGCAAAAGGCGGAATGGTTCCAAAAGCTGACGTCAGTGGGTGAAAATCGCAAAATCTGGTTGCTGCTTCTTTCCAAGGTAATAGTGACGCTTGTGACATGAGTGTAGAGGCGAAAACAGCAAGATCGTGGGGAAAGAAAGGTGAAAAAAACTAGTAAATTCATTTAAAAATGTTCTAGATTGAATTTTAAAATTCAGCCGCGTTAGAAAAATCGCAAAAAATTCGGACTACCTGTGTACCAAATCTCATTATTGTTTGTGCCATAGATTTGTCAGGATACTGCACAGAGACAGACACACAAACATTTACTTTTATAGCAGAGGAGATAAGCTAAACCAATTCTCGATGTTTTAAGTTTTTTTTTTTTTTGCTTTGTGTATTTATCTTCTACCCCGAAGACGAACTTTCCCCTTTCTCCCACATCTGAGTTTTTTTTCTTGTAGAGAAATGTGAGTGGGCGTACTTTTGTGAGAGGCCTTTTCTGTCAAGCTAAATGTAGGTGGCAGTAGTGTGTTTCTGCGGCCTTCGGTATGTGGCTTGTTTTTCGAATAAAATATCAGCACTTCTCCAGTAAAAATTCCAAAACATAAATATCGAATGGGTGTACAACCGATTCTGAATTGGTTGATAAGCTTCAATGATCAAACGTTGCGTAAATGGCGATAATCTACATATAAAGGTAACCCAAAAATGTATCATACGAGAACATATAGGTAGCGGAAGTAAAAATTTCTCTTTCCGTCTGGTTTTACTGAAAATCACTAACACATCAGAGGTCTTAAACATCTTTTCGATAGCTCTTGACTACTTCTAAGCAGAAGTAATCAGCGCAATTTTAATTTTGTCCAATTGATGACAAGCCATTTGTGGTATCCGACGTAGATTTTGTTACATTACTCCACACAGTACGTTTTTATGAAAACCCCTTGCACAATCATCCTGTGCGATGAACATTTAAAATCACACTTGTAGAAGTTTAAAAAATATAGCTTATATTAAAAACCTTTGACAGCATAACGTCTGTACTAAGAAACGCAAAATTCCTGAGAAATGAATCTTCGAGAATTTCGTAAAAACGATGACGTATATTGGCTGTATGAGTGAGTGTTCAGTGTTTTTCGTAAAATCACTGATTCGAAAATAAGTATAACTTTTTTCTCTGTCTTGGTGGTCTGTATTGTTTTCGTAGGAGGTTTACGTAGGGCTGTTTGTTCAAATTGGTATCGGGTTTGGAGACCCCTTTTCCAAAACATTCTTTTAAAATAGCACATATCGTACGACAATTTAAAAATGTCCTATTGAATGTTTAAATCAGATATGCAAAAGGAACATGAACATTTTTAGTATCGTTTATTGTACAAATTATCCTGTACCGTTTTTAAACGCTTGTAATTTCAGTGAACCATTTTACTTTTCAATAGAGCCAACCTTTCTTGGAAAATATAATTTGTTTTTCATAAAATTCAAACCAGGTTTGTAAATGGTTCTGCAATATTGAACCTCTAGATGGATTCGGCCACACATTCTTTTGTAGACCAAACATTGTTCATTGAGAACCACTTATTGCTTCGGAGAAAATGTACTTAATAACACGGGTTAAGTTCGGTACACGAATGTTCTGATCCCTGATATATTTGAAATTCTTGGTGGTCCATTAAACTCTGAAGATAAAGTGCTTTGAGTAATCAACAGAATTTCTTTCGGATTCATTAATTTTTCTGCAGTTAGTATTTCAATTTCGGGACAAATTCATTGTTGCATTCATTATATCATCCCCGCATTTTTCTATGCCTTGACCACCTAAAAGGCAGGGAAAATTTCTTTTCGTTTTGTTGGACAAAACGATCAACCAGCCGGGACCTTGGGATATATGGCAGTCCTTTGCTTACTTGTTGTCTTTGCTGTATTTCGGCATGCTAGCATTCGTTTCAGATAGCGCGTTATAGACCGAGTAATGCGAGCACAAAGCTTCACAAGAATTGTGAGTGCTTACCGATAAAAGGGTCAAAATGCTGCTGAAAACATTTTCTGAAAACTAAACTTGTGGTTAAGCTAAAAAGGTTTGGATTCCGTCGGACATTTTCAGATGCATTTAATTTAGAGCATCCTATATGCTGTATTGACACCTCCTAACTCCATATTTCATCGGATCTTTCAAAATATTAGCTTAAAATTTAACTAATAAAGCATTTGAAACGGAACTTCGCCTAAACCATTCACATAGTAGTTTTGTACCTGGCAGCAGCTCCATCGAATGTGACTATGCGATCGATACATGCGCTGTAACATTTTAGAACTTAATTCGACTGCAGTTGTTTTGTGTCCCGATATGTATCTTGTTATCGTTACATTCTTTCGGTATTATGCATTAATGAATTCCTCGGTCATTTTTTGCTATAACAGCGCGAATCAGTCCATAGATAAATTGAAAATGTAATAAAACTTTTCACGCTTTTTTTTGTGTATATGCTAGGATGAGTTCTTTTTGAGATTTTCGTCGGCACACTTTTGATTCTCCTGTCTGCTGTCCATTATTCATACTTATCTGCATATTTGAGAGGAAAGTTCAAGCACGCTCACAACTTGGCTGGATTATATTGCTTAACTCTTATTCATGGATTTATTTAAACCATTGCTGGTATCAACAATTATTCCATTGCCGCAATGGAATATGTGGGTATCAGAAAACTTGACCATCCTTTTTAGATTTATGAGTGGTTAAATCCAATCATTCTTCTTCATCCAATGCCATTTTTTCTACCTTTAAATGTTATGACGAAAAGTCCTCTCCAGGCCATCTTCTCTCCTGTTTTCAACTGGTTAAGGAATATATCCTTAAAAAGAACGACCTCGTTTTAGATTCCTTTAAAGTAATTGTACCTGTGAACTTGATACTGTCACTTTTTTGAGATATTGCTGGAGACATATTAGAAAAAGCCAGGGTAAAAAATTAGGAGCAGAAAGTCGGGTATCAGTGACACCAACGCATTTTTTCTCAGTTGCCAATATGCTTCACTTGGGTGCAATGTCAAAGTATATTTTGCTTGCGTGGATGTATATAAACCCTAATTAGTGACCAGGACCAGAGCTGATGACTGTGTTTGTTGGCCTTTTTCTCTCAAAGGACTTTTGTTTTGGGTCACTGCTTTACATTTACTGTAAAAATTGTATTTACAGATAGATTAGAAAACATATTGTTTGAAGAAACAGTTTTGTTCGGAATTTTTGTCATTCAAGCGAAAATATTCAGAAAACTGCGACTATTGATCGCAAATTTCAAACCCTAGAAACATCCTCGAAATCCCATAACTTTCGATTTCCCCTTGTCCCAAAATAAAAAAAATTAGGAAGAGTTGTTTAGGTTTCAATTTATTTCTTTTTTACATTACCTTTTCGTTCACCGACTCCCTCCTATCTGCACGATTAGCGAAGATCTCTTCGTTCCCCTTCATTGCCAGTCCGTGTCCATGCTTTCTGTAGACGGTTGAAATAAATTCTTCTCGACCCTCAGCGCGTAAGGGGAATACGCGAACCTAAGCAGTGAACAAGTGTTTAAATTTTACTAGATGAGATGAGAAAACTTCCTGATTGTGGTTTTGAATACTATTATTTTTGGAAATTAATGCAATGAGAAGCATTTTGTGAACAATGGGTATGCTTGTCACTTAGAATGGATCCTTGTTCCGGTTTACTTTCACCGGTTCTGTCCAAAATGGCAAAACCTTTTGACAATACTCGAGCACACTTACGCGGTCCCTCGTCAAATTGGCATTCAAAAATTTCGCCGCCATATTGAATCTAAAATCTCCAATTTTTGGGGTGTGAAATTTTTTTTTGCAATAGATCTAGAATTTAAAGTTACTAATAATTCGTGATAAAAGTTGACAAATAGCACGAAAGGGAAATGTTATGCTACGAAACAGATATTTCCTACTAGAAAGGCTCAGAATAAAAAATTTCAATACTCCACACATCAAATGCAGAAAATTAGTGAAAGGGCTATTCACTCAATTGCGTCATGCATCGAACACGATTTTTTTAAACTTGGCGCTCAAACGAACTGATTAAAAATGAAGAGCGAGATTTCCTTGCTGAGAGGCATGACTTCGGAAGTATTCCAAACAGACAGATGTTTCATTCCTTTCCCATTCGTCACGTTGCGAGCAGCCTTTGTGCCCAGTGACCTACCGGTGGACTCCTCCCACTGACCATTAGACGTTCATTAATTCTTTCGGGTGTTGACAAGCGTAAAGAGACCCTGTAATCACGCCTTGTTCTTCCTCCCGCCGACAATTAGGAAGAATCAGAGCTCCGGATTGTTTATTCTCGCTCCCCTCCCACCTTGACGAGAGAAATTTATAGTGGCGTTTCTCTCTCAGCTTATTCACCCCCGTGTGTTCTTTTTAATATTGTTTTTCTTTTTTAAATCCGTGACTTATTACCTCTCCGACTGTGGTTGAAATATTCCCTGTCCGTGGTTGTTTCCCCTGTTGGAGAACGTAGCAGCAGCTGTTGAATGAATCTGGCATTACTCGATTTGAATTGTTTACGAATTGGAATTCTGAATACGCGATCTGGCATCGCATCTCCTTTGTAATTGTTTGAAATAGTACGTGGATGAGAATAACGTTCTTGGTTTCCTAAGAGTAACTTGTTGGTTTGTATCGAAAATTAAATTTCTCTCTTTCTAATATTTTTTTCATTAAGTTCAAGGAGGAAATTCTGGTGTTCTGTGGAGTGTTTATTATTTTGTCTCAATTTGTTTTGGAATTTGAAGGGGGGGGGACAATTTTATGAAAAACCAAGTGCAGACGATTTAGAATTTTCCCATTTTCGTATTATCATTCTTTTAAACATTTTTTTTTTAAATTTCTGCTCCTTTATAAATCAACAAAGATCTGTAACTTTTTGAAATTGCAATTCTGTTACAAGGGATAGACTGCGCTTATAGTGGTATTCTGTTTGTTAAAATCTTGGATAGAATATTGGTAAGTAAAAATTCACAATATTTTCTGTTTAAAAAAAAAAAATGTAAAGTAGCGAAAATATTTTCAGAATCCCGTTTTATAAAATACTAGCCACTGCGTGGCCAGCACGGCGTTGCCCGTGACAGTTCTTTTCGTGGGGTCAGGTGTGACCACTGCTCGCTAACCCCCGGTGATTGCTACGAATTCCAATTTGGTTTGCTTCGCAAATTTCAGAATTCGTAGCCTATTTGATAAGAGCCATCACAGCATTACCTCGTCATTGTCAAAGGCGGCCAAATTCGAATTGCGGTGTTACGTCACAATACAATGTCACAAAATATTGAATTGAAAAATTTTTTATCAAAAGAAAATTAAACGTATAAGGTATCTAACTGGTGTAAAATTTTCCGCAGATTTCATAACCGTTGAAATTTGTATAATATCTTTAACGATCTAGGAGATAGAAAAAAGAAAGATAAAACTTCATTTGTCTTTTTCTTCCGCTGAAAAATTGCTCCTCGTAAAATGAAACGGAAACACGAAAAAAATAAATTTAGAATCTGTTATATCTTTATGCTGTTGCCATATATATTCTAGTGAAAACAATAATAATTTAATTACATTAAATTCATTTTAAAATGCTCTAGATTAAATTTTAAAATTCGGGCTGGGCACAAAAATTAAAAAAAAAAAAAAATCGGACTATCTGTGTGCAAGATATTATTATTGTAAGTTCCATAGATTCGTCAGAACACTGCGTAGTTGAGGGCAAACACTTCCTTTTATAATAGTTGAGATTATTGAGAATTTAAGTAAATTTAAGTGCTGAAAATTTAATGTCTGGTTAACCATTCAGTCTGACGACCTTCCAACAGTTGGCCATTTTCTCCTTATTTAAACTAGTAAACTGGTCTATCCAACAATAAATCAAATTGTTATTCTTACAGGCAAGTTGAATTAAATGGCATCGAATTAGAAGTTAACTAATCTCTATTGATTAAACTTTAAACTAAAGCCAGGTGTCAAATTTAGGGATATGAAATAACAGAAAAGTGGACTTATTCTTAGGAATAATATCCTAATATATCTATCCACCAGAATTTTGTTTCTTATTTTGATGTGTATAAGTAGTTCATCAAATGTTAATCTATTTTTATTCACTTTCATTGGTCCGTCTACTAGTAAAAAAACCCTGCGTTTTCCAGCTATTGACTTAATTGATCAATTGCTGAAATCTTTGGCAAACTGAATTTAATTAGAAGTTTGGTATTTCATGCTGAACTAAGTGTTTGGGAATTGTTTTAGGTAAATTAAATACAACAAATGAGCTTGTATTCAGTAATTGACTACTTGGTCAATTACTCCAAGAAAGATAGTCAGTTACTAGAAGACTGATGATCAATCACTGAAATGCAATACGTATCCAGAAATTCAAAATGAAATGAGAAATACAAAAATTTTAAGAAATTGAAATACAAGAGAAGAGGTATTTTAGCATGAAGTATATAATGCAAACGCAATGAAATGTGTTTCACTAAACACATTGCCCAATTTCCATTATCTGTTAGTCCTGCATTCTTTATCATGTGCTTTGACGACCAACGAGTCTCCTCAAAAGAAAGGTTCAAAATGGAAGAGATTGCCTTTTGCACCTGCATGTAAGTAATATTGGAAAAGTAGGACAACTGAGAAAAAGTTTAAGATTGATAAAATAATTTAGGAAAAGTTACCTCAAAACCAAAAAACGAAATAATTTCAGACTGACAATAGAAAGAGGAAATACTTTCCAAGGCTTAAGTGCTGATACTGAAGGAGGGTGATTGAATTCGTGAAAAATAGGAAGGGTAGTTTGTAAGATGAAAATAAGTTTTGAATAAAAAGTACAAGCAAGGATAATTATGTGCAACAACTTAAACATATTACCAAAAATGTAATAAGTAAAACAGTTAAATAATAGTTTATTGAAGATATCGTAAGGACAAGAACAGCAAACAAAAAAAAAGAACAGCATAATAAAAAGACTTGACTAACTGTAGTGAAAGTTGTAGTTACTTTGTTACAGTTACCGAGGTATATTTAACAGGTATTGATTTATAATTTAACACTTCCCCTAAATCCATACCTACAATACACCTAAGGAAACAAAACAAACAAAATATCATATATATAATGAGGGGGGAAATTAAGTTCCAGTGTCAACTTGGCACATTCCAATTAATTCACGAAGTTTCTGGAAACGAAACTTGGGTAAAGGTTTCGTGAAAATGTCTGCAGCCTGACATTCACTGCTACAGTACCGAATGTCCAAAAGTCCATCCTGGAACTTTTCTCGTACAAATTTGTATCGAACATCAATATGTTTTGTTCGATTGTGGAATTCAGGATTTTTAATCAGTCTTATAGCACTTTCATTGTCCACCTGAAGTACAGGAACACTGATGGAAGAAATATCCAGGAACAGTCTGTGTAACCAAATAGCTTCTTTCGATGCCTGACTGGCAGCAACAAACTCAGCTTCTGTTGTAGACAATGCCACACATTTCTGTCGTCGGCTGGCCCAGGTAATCGCTCCTCCACTAAACTTGAAAACCATTCCTGAGGTGGATTTTCTGGTAGTGGGATCGCCAGCGTAATCAGAATCACTGAAGGCTTCTAATAGTGATGAGCTTTTGATATTTGACTGATACAAAATACCCCATCTAGTGGTTCCTCGCAAATACTTCAAGACTTTCTTGATTAAACACCAATGTCTTTTTAATGGCTTGTCCAAGACTTGAGATAACACACTAATTGCATAAGCAATATCTGGTCTTGTGACAGTAGCCAGGTACATGAGGCTACCAACGGCTTGTCTGTAGGGTGTTCCACTGTCAAGTTTTTCAGATGATTCTACTGATAATATATCCTTATCAATAGGAACACAGACAGGATTGGCAGTAGACATGTTGAAACAGTCCAAGACTTTCTTACAATAACTTTCTTGATGAATGAAAATGGACCCATCCTCTAAATATTGGATTTGCATGCCTAGAAAATAATTTGCAGATTCAACCTTGGTACTAAACTCTTCTGCGAGTTTTCCAAAAAACATATCGAGCAATTTTTTATCTCTGGCAGCAACAATTCCATCATCAACATAGAGAACTAAGAACAAAGATTTATCGTTATTCACAAACAAACAAGGATCACTATCCATCTGCTCAAGTTTACAGTTCTGAAGAAAGCTCTTGAACCTTTGGTTCCAACATCTGGGAGCTTGCTTCAATCCATACAGGCTTTTTAATAATTTGCAGACCCTTCCAGAACCATCTTCATATCCTTGAGGTTGCTTCATATAGATTTCTTCACTGATTTCTCCATATAGGAATGCACTCCTTACATCAAACTGTGCTAACTTTAAATTATTTCTTGCAGCAACACTTAAAACAGTTCTGATGGTATCCCAACGAACAACTGGACTGAAGGTTTCTTGATAATCAATTCCGTGCTTCTGTGAAAAACCTTTCACCACGAGTCTGGCTTTTAAACGCTCTACTTCACCATCAGCATTTCGCTTTATCTTGTAAACCCAGCGATTGTCGATGGCTTTTCTACCATCCGGTAGGTCCACTAACTTCCAAGTGTTATTTTCATTCAGTGAACTCAATTCCTCTTGCATTGCACTTTTCCACCCACTTGTGTTAGCTGAATGAATGGCTTCTTGAAACGTTGCTGGCTCATCATTTTCAGCAAGCATAACAAAATCATCAAATCTTGATGGTTTCTGCATTCGAGCTCTGTCTCGTAGATTCATTTGGTTTTCATCATCTTCAATGAAATCTACATTCTGAATTTCAGCAGCTTCCCCATTTCTGGTACTATCTGTTTCACACAAGTTTTCTGTAGAATGCATAGGAATCTGATTCACTAACATTTTCTGTGAAGTAACCTCACTTTTAAAAACAATGTCCCGTGATAAAATAATTTCATTTTTATCTGGAATCCACACTCTATATCCTTCATTTCCACAGTATCCCACAAGATGTCCCTTCAAAGCCTTTTTGTCGAATTTTTTCCTTTTCTGTTTAGGGATATGCACAAAGCACTCTGTACCAAAGATTTTCAAATGATCAATTGCTGGGGCTTTACCAAACCACAGTTCATATGGTGATTTACCCTCTTCTGGAGAAGGACCTGTGCGATTAATCACATATGCAGCTGAATTAACAGCCTCACCCCACAGTCTTTCTGGTAAATCCTTAGCATGCAGCATGGATCTTGCAGCTTCAACTAAAATTCTATTCTCCCTTTCAATTACTCCGTTTTGTTCAGGAGTATAAGGCATGGATGTTCGATGATTGAGCCCAGCTTTCTGTACAATATCATGCACTTCAGAGTTGTTGAACTCTCCACCTCCATCAGTAAATAATTCTTTCAATGTATAACCAGCAGTCTTAACTTCTCTCAAAAACCTAGACAACATGATTTTAACCTCAGACTTTTCTTTTATCGTATAAACAGTCCTGTATTTGGAATAATCATCTTTAAATGCCACAAAGTATCTATTTCCACCTAGTGACTTTTCAGGCATTGGTCCACACACATCAGCATGAATAAGCTGACCAGGTTTTGTAGGACGTTCTTGGCGTGAGCCAAAGCTAAGCCTATGCATTTTGCCATACATACAGGCATCACAAAATTCACTGTCGAGCTTTACATCAATACCTTTAAGTTTTAGAAACTTTTGAACATGGCGCTTATTTTGATGTCCCATTCGCTCATGCCATAACTGAAGACTATCATTGTCGACAGCCACACAAGCAGATTCTGGAACTAAAACACGTAAAAGAAGTCTGTAAACACTATTGTGTCTTATGCCAACAGCTACAGTTTCACCACTTTTGTTTTTGAACTGTCGTACTTTGTTATTAGCATATTCACAAAGTCCATTGTCTAATGCAGAACCAGATGAGAAGAGATTTTGATCACAGTCGGGAACATACCAAACTTTAGTGAGTTTACCAGGTTTCCATTCACCACTAACAAGCATTTCAATTTGTATCTCACCAATACCTTTGGCAAACATAGATCTTCCATCGCCTAATCGTAATGGTTTTGGGATATCAAATTGTTCATAACAGCAAAACCAATTTAACTTGGATGATATGTGATGAGATGCACCTGAGTCTATAAGCCAGTAATCTTGACTTTTCAGCTCAGCGATTGTCATAAAGGCTTGACCAGACTTTGATTCGTCTTTACCAGCATTATTGCCACCTTTTAGTGAATAGCAATTCTTTTTCAAATGTCCAGGACGGCCACAGGCATAACACTTAATTTTCTTCTTCCACTCTTTTTGACTAGTCGCTACTTTTTCAGGGAACTTTCTACCATAACTGCTATTTGGCTTCACTACAAAAGCCACATTTTTGCTTTCAACAGGAGGTTTCACTTCTTCCAAACGTTGCTCATGTAGGCGTAACCTTTCAGTAAGACTTGAAAGAGTTCTTTCACTGTTTGGAACAGATTCCCAGGCATTTTTGAACTCAAGGTATTCATTGGGTAATGTATTTAAAATTCTGTTGAGCAACATAGATTTTGGTAGCTGCACATTTTCATTCTTGAGTTCTTCCTGCAGTTCCTGCCAAATTCTTTGCAATTTAGACACATGGGTAGCAATACTGTCCAAAGGATCTTTTGTGTAGTTGAAAAGTTGGGAGTACAGCAAATCCAACCTTCGCTCGTTTTTCTGCTCGTACACAGAATGAAGAGAATCCCACATTTCTTTACCAGTTTTACATGTTAAAATGTGCTGCTTAGGCTCAGGCCTAACACTCGAACCAATTACAAATCGAGCAATGGCATCTGCTTCTTGATAAGCTTTCAAGCTTGCAGCATGGGCTTTTCTTTCATCTTCTGTAGAAAATACTGTGGTCGATTCAGGCCTAGTCATTTCACCCAGTACTATGGGCATGGCTTTCTGAACAGTGAGCTGCAGTTCAATATCAAATTTCCACCTCACCCAGTTCCTTTCACCTTCTAATTTCTCAATGAAATTAAATTTCTCCATGTTAGAGTTCATCGACAAACAACTGTACAGAGCGCACTTGCCTTTGACGATCAGGAACTTAAGCCTATCGACTTGCCGGTCACGATATTTACCTCTTTCAAAGACTATTATTCAACGATGCGCAAATCAGCATATCTGGGCCCATAACCACTTAAACATATTACCAAAAATGTAATAAGTAAAACAGTTAAATAATAGTTTATTGAAGATATCGTAAGGACAAGAACAGCAAACAAAAAAAAAAGAACAGCATAATAAAAAGACTTGACTAACTGTAGTGAAAGTTGTAGTTACTTTGTTACAGTTACCGAGGTATATTTAACAGGTATTGATTTATAATTTAACACAACATATATAAAACATAGACCAAAGAGCTCTGCAGTTTATATTGTGTATGATTTGTCTGGGAGTTGACTTCTGGAGAATGCTGTGACTGACTTCAATTTCCGTTATAATTTTCTTTAATGTTTTAATATTCATTTACTTGATTGTTGCATATTTTAGCAAATTTATTTGTTTAATATTAGTATTAGGAATTAGGTAGCAATCATCGTGGGTCACGAGCAGGGTGCATAGCCCTCGCTGTGACGTCATTCCCCGAAAAGTCCTATCAGGAATATACGAATTATTAAGATAGTTTCGCCGTCGCAGGAGATAGAAAACTCTGTGAAAGGAGTGTTGGTTTGCGAAGCAATCACCACTATTCATGTAAAAAAGTGTTGATTCTAGCTATATTTAATAGAAATATTCTGGGGATAACTAAAATATTTCCACTAATGTTTTCTTCGAATTTCTAATTCAATCCTCAATTATAACACACTCCACATTGGAGAAAATATATATTTATGAACATTAATTACACACCAAAAATAGGACAACACTGGACAAGAGACATTACCTCGCCACTCACAGTTGTCATCGTTCTAGTGTTGACAATGTTTAGAGCTGACAGTCGATGCAGTCTTGAGTTAATGAGTGATTATGTCATGACTTCCCATTGATTGCTACAAATTTTATGAAGAAATAAATGGTGGTCAAATCGTTCTACAAGTTAAAATATATCAGTAATATTTCGCTAATTTCATCGCCTTCACAAGATGCCAGACGCAAAAAGTCTTCCAAATTAGCTCAAGGTTATTTTTTATCGTAAATGTGCACTTCCTGGCTGTTTCGCCGTATTAATGAGGGATTGGAATTTGATATTTTAATATCAATTGTGCAAGTATGATCAACCTACATGTACAATTTATTAATTTTTTAACCGCGATTCGTACTTAATTTCGCCGCTAAGGATACGTTATAATTAAATTTGTGCTTGGTATTGTTTGTTTTTATTGCACTCCTTATAAAACACCCAATTTCACTGCAAAAACGAATTTGACGGAATATTCCGGAAAGAGAGGGGAAAAAACAGTTCCAAGGGAGACAAAAACGGAGCTCCGTCGATTTTGTCTGCTGTGTTCTTTTTGTGAAAGTTAACGTGGAAAGCTCACCACTTCTGACGATAGCTTATCGAAAATGCTTCAAGCAGTTTCGATAAGCTATCATCGGTTCCATGAAAACGAGTTTGGCGGTTTTTATCAAGTCTCTAGTTATTGAATTATGCGCCTAAGGGTTCTGAAATTTACTGTTCCTTACCTGATCAACGCCTAACATTAATACTATCAGACAATAAATTCATCTGTGGACAATTATATATCGTTCTTATTACGCGTCTTAATGTTCTTTTATACAGATTGAATAAACATTTGTACTTTAATTTTGATACGTTCTTTTAAATAACGTGGTCAAAATGCTGGAAAAGTATGTCCATGTACATAATAAAAGTCACTAAAAAAACGGTAAAGTTATGAGCTTCGTGTATAGTTTTGCTGTTAATCAGCTGTCATAGCCGTATTATCCGACTTTTTGCTCCAGTAGTGTTAGCTGTAATTGATTTTCCGTTTCCGTTCTTTGAAAGATAGCAGGCATATATTGCGTAAATGTTTATATTTTTTATAGATCGTTTGTTTATTGTGTTTCTGTATTGGACTTGTGTTTAGACTTAAAAGTTTTGAGATTAAGAAATATTGTCCAATTATTTACACTTAACAGAAGCAGGCGGCAGATTTATTTTGAAGTTTTGAATGATTTTCAGCTTTTATCGTTATGTACTTTTCTTTTGTGTTAATTATCACAAAATGTTTTTTTTCTCAGTAAGGCGTTTCAACGCGCGTATAACAAGATCCCGTCATTAAATTATGTTTATTTATACCTCTAATTCAAGTACCTATCTTTGCAACCTGAAGAGCGGAACCCTGATAGCCTCGCCGAATACGCGCCTCACGTGAACGGCTTTAACACTCTCTTTCTTCACGGAATAAAGTAATCGAAACCCTTGTTTTTCTCCAAACTATATATAATATTTTTTCTGAACTTTTTTTAGATTTAAACTTGATATGCTTGAAGCACATCAGAAAAATTCTATCGATTCTGACTGCCGCCTATAAGTACTCATGAGTTTTATTAACTAAAAACTTGTGAATAACTACATGCAACTATAATATTAATGATGATATTAAGACATGAAATCATTCTCATCAATATTGGTAGAAACTTAAATATTCACTAATTTCACTGTTGTAATATCAACAAGAAAAAAAAAACCTATTTTTCACAGTAACATTTTTATTGAATTTTTTAGCAAAAAGTAATCTCCCGAAAGTAATATTTAAATTCTAACATACCTGCATTAAATATATCTTACCTTTAAACTGCAATAATGCTTTCGCAATGTTATTTTTAATACTCAAACATTTGCTAAAGCAAAAAAAAAAAGTACAGAAGATGTGCCGCGGACTCGTGTTTGTAAACAAAATGAATCAAGAATTCTTTCGCTGACACAAGGAAAGAAATAGCCAAAGCATCCCATACTGCTTTTCTAACACTTATAATAAAGCTGAATCATTGCATAACTTAATGGCTTGTCTGATTGCACTGTAATCAATCAATCAAGCCGCTTTAAAGAACCCTTTAAACGTAAAAATCAAGTGAATAAAAATTTCACTTATATGTCGTGCAATTATTTATATTATGAGTGTAACTTTTTTTGTTACTATATATAATGTAGTTTAAATAACCATAAAGAGAACTTAAAGCTGTTGATTGCTCGTTATTAACAAATTTGGCTATCTTGTTCCACGAACTGAATGGAGGGTTGAAGCCCCAACTCCCCCTGGTTACATCTATGAACTAATATACCATTGTTTGATTGATTACATTTATTACAAGTAAAACATTAATTGAAATTAAATTAATCAAAATTAAATTGATTAAAATTAAGTAATGAATAGTATAAGTAGTTATTAAAAAAGGATTAATTTGTGAAAAACTCTCATTTTATCTATGTTTGTAAAAAATTTCCCAACTGAATGGGGGGCCCCCTTATTACGCCTATGGTCTTGCACCACACACCAGTGTATTTAAGTTTTCAGAGTTCAGTACCCACCAAATCAGCGGATTTTATTTCAAATTTAAGTTTATTGTTCACTGCAGTCTTAATTTTAAAGTTAAAGGATGATTTATTCGTTTAATGTTTGCGAACTTCTTGTTTACCGTATCCACTAAATCTTTTTATGGAAAATGGTGCCATTTAATTTTTTTCGAAATTGGTTTTTCTGAGCTTAAAATTTTCTTTCGGCGGTGGAAACTGAAGAATACAGAAAAGGATGGCATTTTAATGTTCCATATATTTTCAAGCTTTTAAATTTAAAGCGAATTATTACTTATGAAAAATTTTACATTTGAAATTATCGTTCCTTTTGTAATTTTGAATCTATCCTCAATGTGAAGCGATCATAGTTGCGTTATAAGAGAAATCTAGCATTTTTATTTCCATTTGTAGCAACTAGCAAAAAGCCGGATTTTGTTAATGGGTCTCATGGACGAAGTAAAAAATAAAGGCATCCTCTCTCTGTCTTGTGTTTTTCAGATTTTTGTAAGAGAATTTTAATGCTTAGTCCCTTATATCCTTTCGGATTAGCGATACGATATGAGAGGGGTACATGAAAGGAATATTGCCTTTCAAACGTTGTATTTTGATGATGAGTGCATGAAAAATTCACTGCCCACGCATGGTACAGGAAAAATTTTGCATAAAATTATAATACCCTACGTTTCATAGGAAAACTGTTAATCTTCGTCAAATATTCACACTCGTCCCCCCATTTAACTATGCCACTGCATCAAGTAGTTTTTCTTGTGTTTCAAGATTTTATGACTTCTTTCTAATTGAGCTTATTCAGGATTTTTACCATGTTTATCCACTGTCACAATCGCATCAGCTTTTAAAAAGCATTTCATGAATTTTTTTTACATTCTCTTGTGATAAAAATTTTAACCTTCACATTGAAAATTTTCAACTTATTTGGTTTTATTCACTGCATCTTCCCTTTTAATGTCGGTCTGGTTGTCATTCTTATGTCTTTTTAATTTGTTCCATTGAATTATAATGTCTTGTGTGAGGCGCTGGATCCAAAGATGGATGAGCTGCGCCTCACAGCTCATCCATCTTTGGATCCAGCGCCATAAAACCCAAATCAACCAACCAATCTAATTAATCTCTCAAACGCCGGTTCCATTAAAATACCTTGGTTGAGAAGACCAATAATTTAAAAAGCAACTCTTATTTCCTTTCACTCCTTCCAACTTACACGGCATGGTGGCTGATATGTCTTAATGAACAGTTCGGAGGCAGGGCAGGTCGTCCTCTGATAACGGATGGATTCTTTTCTCCGCTTTTTTCTTGCTTTGTTCGTTTAGGGCGGGAAGAGGTTTCTTTTTCGAGACGTCTTGCAAGGGGAAAGAGGTGTGTGATTTCACTTCCGTATTCCCCAGCGACCTTATCTGACAATGTCAAAAGGCCGGATGCGGTCCTCTCAGACATTTCGCGTATGGTCAAGGCAGTCCCGACTTGTTTTGAAATAGGAGGACTTTTACCCTGTTTGCAGGGTTTGGCCCCCCGAGTCGTGACGGACAGGAGCTGAAAAGTGGACTGTTTAACGCTGTCCTGTTTTCGCCGGCGGTAGAGATCAAAAGAGCGAGGACATACAGTGGTCGATGAAGGAATTTTCTTCCTAATTCACTCCTGGAAGGTGATTTAGATCCCGATTCTTTTGTATTCCATCCCCGTTTATGAAGATCTGAGTCTTGTGTTCATTATGGTCAAGAGTAGCATTTGCCTCTGTATGGAGGTGTTGGTGGTGTTTGGGATGTTGGGAAAGAACAACGGGTGTTTGCAGAAAAGGGGAGCCTTCGAGAAACACATTTTCCGTGAAGGGGGCCTTGATTTTTGTAAATACGTTAGGTTACCGTACAGTTAACGTTTTGAGAAAACTTGCTGGGACATTTTATTTACATTATGGTTTTTTTATGCTGAATGATGGGATAGGATTTGATATTGCAGTGGCGACTTGGCTAATAACTAATATAAATTAGGGCAAGAAAGCGCATTAGAAACTAATCAGACATTATTTCAAGCATAAAAATTGAAGTGTCCTGTTTCATATTGCAATGCACTTTGCTGAGTATATTACAATAAACAAATTTTCTTCGTGTCGCTACAACATCACTGACACAAATGCGTAGTCGGTGGTCCATTCTGTTGATTCACTGAATTTTTACATGTTGAAAAGACGACTTGAAACTGTATTCCATAAAATGTCACCCATTTCTTTTTCTAATATTAAAAAAAAAAAAAAAACTAGTAATGCCTTTTGTTTTGTGACTTCCCAAATAAAAGTACACGCCTGATTAAAAAACACATGGCCGCTAAAGCTCCATGACCCTCCAAACTGACTTATCAATAGGGTTTTGATTATGACAAAGACTATTTTGATTATTGTATCATACTCGTCATGACGAATCTATTACAATATATGAATTAATTTTTATGTGAACATGGAACATTAGGTTTTGCGGACTAGAAAGGAGTATTCCCATTTGTTTTTTGAAAAATTGGTAAGTTGTGTCGAGGACACAAACCGTAATTTTGACATGAATACTTGGGCGTAATGTTGGATTGTGGAATGAATAAAGCAGACAGGAAATTTGAACGATTGCGTACCGTGAATATTCAACAATTAATTTACTGTTTAAACAATTAAAGCGATATTTGATATTAGTCGTTAAGATTGTTGGCGTAGTTCGGCAGCTTTCGAATAACACCACTTACGCAGCCCTTAGTAACATTGGCTCAAAACTCGCCCAGCATCGTAGAATTTCGACACGTTGCGGACTCGCTACCCGCACACTTGGTCTGGAGGTCATCAGGTACGGACATCCTTTGTCTACACAGGGCGCTGTATTTATCTTCTGAATGTTTCTTCTAGTTCTGAAATAAAAAACAGTTCGCGTCAAAAGAAGTTCGTGTCAAAAGTAAAATTAGAATTAATGACATTGTAGGGGGTATGGAAAAGGCGATGGTATGGTAAATATTTCCGAATACAGTTGAACTCCAATTTTCCGAAACAATTGGGACTAGAATCAATCTGGATAATTTACGAAAAGAATGTTATTTCTAGGTTTAAAAAAAACGAATTTCGCTTAAGAATGTAATTTAATGACTGAAAACAATTTTATTTACATTTTGTACTTACATACTGTATTCAAATGTTTCATTGCTTGAACATATCGGTCAAAGTAAGTTGTTTCGCTGTCTTTACTCGTTTTCGTGCAGCCAAGTCTCGCATGAAATTGCGGTTAGCTGTAGATGGTCGCACTCAGATTGCCGCTCCATCCATTTTAGCGCTGTGTCAAGGCACTCAAACACCTTACAAGCCTGCGTCTGGTTGAGTAGCAATGTCTTCGTCATCTTCCGGGCCATCAAAGAGTTCTCTCATCTTTTGAATGAGTTCATCTTCACTAAGAACTGTAGGAATTTGGAATTCAGGGTCCGAAGACTCACACCAGCCACTCGCCTCTGTTCTGCACTCGGAACACCCTGGAATGTTTTCAATGCCCTGAATTGACACTTTGTCCTATTCGTTTTCGTCATTCACCAACAAGAAACTTAAAATGCGAATTTTGTTGATTTCGTTTTTTCTAAAAGCGATCCTGATAATTGGCAATCCGAATCGCTGGAGTTCGATTAATTGGATTATTTTTTAGATTATAAAATTAGACGGAACGTGTCGAATTGCATCAGACCATAACGGTCCTAAATTGTCATTATTCACATTAAGAATAACGACTATCTGTCAGTGAGAAGTATTACCTTAGTTCAGTTCCTCATTTTTAGAAGGAAAAAAAAAATAGAAACATAATAATGGATATGTTTCTTGAAAGTTCTTTTAGTTCCTCAGTGACAGTGAAATATTGGATATTTTCCGCGGACCTCTTGAACCCCTAGGGGGTCTGCGACAAGGTTTCAGGCCGATCCCACTTTTAGAACCACTGTATAAGTTTATTGTTTATCCTTTATGATGGTGGGCATTTTCACCCAATTATACAATACATCCCTTTTAAAAACTGATAAAATATCCTAATTAATTTATTGTTACCTTTTTCGCAAAAAAGTTGTACTTTTGCATTGATGTGTGCCAAGATGTTCAGTCTGCGTTTGGAATGTCTGATCCAGCTAAACTTTTCATCAAGGGTAAATAATTGCACCTGCAATCAGCAGGGGTTGGGAAATTTTCAAGAAGGTTGAAGTTGCTGTTTTAAAATTGATTAATATCGTGCTATTAACCTTTTGACTACGGCTATGATGTAACAAGCTCGATTCTTTCTTGGCGCGATTCTTATAACTTTCAAGGTACAACTGATGTACTTATCGTTCTATAAATTCTTTCTTAGCGCGATCATGGTACAACTGCTGTTCCTCCCGTAGTCTAAAAGTTGAGTAGAATTTTGTCATACTATATTGATGAACTGTCAATTAACATTGACACTAAACATTTTTTATACAAAAAGTGTGTAAAAGATGTAATACTCAAATTCGCATGATTGTAAGGATGGAAAACCTTCGAGGTAATTTAATTGCGCAGTTTTAGGTTGAAACATAAAAATTGTTTATATGGGTTGCTTATTGTATGTTGTTAAAACTTGACACGTGTCTATTTCTGTAAATATTTCGAAATTATTTTATCGCGTTCCTCTACTCATAGGTTTAGGTGTGATACTGCTCATAACGTTCTTTTTCCCGCTTGATTTATTTGCGTTCAGGGAACTGGCAAAAAATGGCCGTAGTGACAAACCAAACTTTGTTAATTTGTATGGTTTTGAAATTTTGGCTTTGTCTCGCTTTCCTGTTCTGTATCAAGCCGAAAATGTAAAAAAAATTATAATTATTAAATTTTCACAAAAATGGTTTTTCCCAAGTCAAATTTTAATTTAAATCTGCTAGAAGAAAAAGAAATTCCCATGTTGCAATCAGGAGGTTGGTACATAAAAAAGAGGCGGAGTCGGCTCCGCCGTTTAACGAGAGCATAAGAGGATTTGAGGTTAATGTTTATCCAATTATGAACTCCCTACGGTCTCCACGCATGCGTATTTACCAAGAGCAACTCCTTGCCAAAGCCATTCCGGAGAGAAAATCAACCGCCACCGAAAGAATTCTCAGATTTTCGGTTTGAAATTGCAGCAGCCGGGTGCGTTTTTTCTGCCTTACGTTTCCTTTTTTTTGGATAATTAGTTAATTTCTCTTTCGTTCTGTTGTCTTTCTAAAGTTCATGATCAAATATTCCAATTTTTTCCTTGCGTCGTTTTAAACATTTTTTTTGCAGTCGCTAGCTACTGTGAAAGTTGCATCCATGAGTACATTTGCTTTTTTCAGATTTCCAGAGCACTTCGTGTTTCTAGTTTAGTAATCAATATCTTTCTTAATTTGACCGCTCTGATCATGTATAAACACTTATATTTGCTGTTTATCGGCAATCTTGTTTTTAATACTCAAATGTTGATGTGTGGAGTGAAGTTTAATTTCTTGTTTTCATTTGTTGAATACGTCATTTCAAAGTTACGTTATTGCATAGTATCTAAAAAGCAATTAGATTACAGATAAATAAATGTAATTTTCAATAACATATTTGTGAGGATGTTTTCCTATGTTAATTAATTGTCTCGATGTAACAGCTATTCATTTATTGAGTCGGAAAAACTTTAGTCTCTTTACTTACACATCTTGGATATCTAATTTCTTTTAGAACGTGAAAAGCAGAGCTGGAAACTTTTGAACAAATACTGCCATAAAAAATTACATTGTTTTGCCTCACAGAAAAGGAACAACCGAACATAAACTGGAATTATGAAGTTAGCTAATTAATGTGCATAAGTTATGGTCATTCTTACCTTGGAGCAGTACTGGCTTCTTAATCTGTTTATTTTCATGTGATTGATGTAGCCCGTTGTGTTGCTCTGGTACGACGTTAATTAAAAAAAAAAATTCAAATCACGATTGATGCCTGTTGGTCATAATCTATTTTTTAAATTCTAGTTAGTAAGTAAAGATCGTTTTAAGTGTCTTGGAAATGCACTTAAGACTGAGATAACTACTTGCTAACAATTACACATTTCTCGATATATCGGATCTGACATTGTCATTAACAATGGCTTGTACATGAAAGGAAGCTCGACATGGTAACATTAGTATGTTACCAGAATTAGTTTTCAATCACATCACATTCACTTGTTCAAAGGCGATTAGGTATTTTTTGACTATCAAATCTCCTTTTTCTTTACTGCGCTGATTTCAATCTTCCAGAGTTCTCTATTGCTCGTGTCATCAAACTACTGAAGAATTTTCTGCTGATGATTCAAGCTGTGAACTATTTTGAGGCCTCCCGTACATTCAGCAATGCTAGAACTTCTATTATCACAAACCACGTATATTTAAACTAAAACTTAACGCTAATTAGCGGCGAACGAATCTCAGTTTTGATAGTTGTTTTTATGCCTTTGATATCCGTTAGTGCTATTCGCCAACAAACGAACTTAGTGAAATATCTGCAACGGATACCCGAAACGCATGTCGTTAACCATCAATCGGGATCAAATGTCCCTTCTATGGGTTCGCTAATCCCAATTCATGTTCGTGTTATCTAATTTCTTAAGAAGTCGTATAATTAAAATCCTTACTTCTATTCTTCGTTTGAATACGACGTATCATCGTCTTACAAGTGAATCACACCAAGCCAAACATTTCAAAATGGGAGTTTTTAAACTTTTCTAAAGCAGAATGTGATTTTTAGACTGGTGAAGTCCACCGAGTTATTTATCTTTATGGTTAGATTTCGTAGAAAACGCATTGAATGACAATTTACCCCCTTCGTTTTTTCAACGTTTTTTTTAATTTTTAAACAGGGTGTAACATGCAATTTTTTTTCCTCGGGCACTTTAAACCAAAACATATGGTGGTGAACCTATGATGTATAGATATATAAATCGTGACAAGGAAAAAAAAAAGAGAATGTTAATATTTTAAAATTTTGTTCTGGTTAAAATTATACAGTTAACACACAGTACGTGAAAGAGCGAGGGGCTTCAAATCAGGCTGAGAAAGATTTTCCTTTAATATGTAGGGCTGCGGTAGTCCCGTTGGAAGACTAACGTATACAACCGAAGTGCTGCGAGTTCGAATCCAAACAAAGATGGTCTGGTGCACGTTAAATCTGTCGGTCTCAAATGTCCCTCACGTTGGCATGGTGTGGAAGTTTGGAGAGTGGGGTGCACGCTCAGGTGTTGCCTCGTCATCTGTCCATGGTTCAAAATTACTTGGAGTGTCCTCGGATCTTTCCTTTTGGGGGTTGATCCCCGACTATCGTCAATAGTCCGTTGTGTTGCTCCAGTGCGACGTTAATTAAACACCTCCATTTGATTCAACGAGTCGCCGTCGTTCAGTGGGTTTGCCTATTGCTCTAGCAACACGCGAGATGTTGGTGACGCAGTTTCATTTGCACGTATGTACCATTTGCACCATGAGTGTATTTCTCTGTTTGTATAGTTTGTGTGTACGTTCATGTTCACATTGTTTGGCACAGCTTGGCCAAATATTGCCCTTTATAAAAATGCAACCAAACCTTTTCGTTATAATTAATTTTAACGAATTTTACCTCTCCCTTATCACACGCTTTGCTACATTTGTTTGTTCTGCCGATTTGTTCAAACACCTCTTAAAAGAAATTGCGAATATTTAATCCTGATATAATGAATAAAATAGAAACGAATGCTCCATTTTTTCGTGAAAGTAGCTCGGAAAGCTTACTCCGGGGACAGCTGAATATCTTTTCCCGAACTGAAATAAGGATATCTTCGGCGTGTTCGAATCAGCTGTTGTTTGTGTACTTTGCTCCTGCTGCAAAGTGTCAACAAATAGTCTTACCCCATCAATCATTTGTTTCGTAATCTCGGCGCGAAACGAAATTTAGAAGCAGACACTGACGCGCTTTTGTGAGATGGGTTGTTTGCTCTCGGCTTTTAATCTGATTATAAAAAAGGTATCTTGATTTCGCGTATAGCTTTATCGTTACCCCAAAACGTGTACACTTATGTGAAATTCATCGACAAAGATGATATGTTTACGTCCGACTTGTTAGATATCGAGCGAGATAGAATTTAAGAGCAGAAGTCAAACTTCAATAGCACTTCGGAAAATTTTCCCTCTGTTGTCCGGAAAAATTAATCAAAAACACAATAGCTGCATTTCGTGTTCTTACTAGTTGGTGTTAATTCTTGTTTTCAATAAAGTGGACACCTCGATCACGTGATCACAGTTTGTTTCTGGACGTCCACATTAATTGCATCCCATTCACTTGTTTAAAGGCGACGGGTATTTTTCACGCCGTAATCTAACTTCGAATACGGTCTCATTTTCGTTTCTATGCTGATTTGTATCTATTAGATTTCTCGTTGCCTTCTGTAATCAGAAATGCTGAAAATTTTGGAGCTCTTCCGTGTTACTTTAGGTATTACATGTTACTATACACAGCTCAAATCGGGCCGCTGAAAGCGAAGCTGATTAGCAACCGGAGGATTGCGAAATCGAAACTAGATCCAACCGTCGTGTATGTGGTGGATGATGCACGTTAAATTTGTCGTGACCTCAAATGCCCTGACGTTTGACGTGGAAGTTCGTAGTGTAGAATCCCAGTTCGGTTGTTGACCATAGTTCAAAATGACAAGGTGTTATCCTCGATCCTTCCTGTCCCTTCGGGAAGGATTGCGTACCAATAGCCTGTTGTGTTGCTCCAGTGCGACATTAATTCAATTCTCTGCCTCAAATCAAAGTGGCAAAATTGGCGGATGAATCCCGTGTTGTAGCTGCCTGTATGTCCATTCGTCGTTGCCCTTCACCGATTCACTAATAATGGAGATTTCTGTGCCACATCCGTTTGGTCGGTTGTTGTAAAGTGTTGCGGCAGGGAGTACTAATTGGACCAGGATCGATATCTCCAAAGTTGATTCCGAATGTGCACACGGAGATGAAAATTGTGTAACTGAAGCGTAATTTCGAGGATAAAATTGTTTCTGCAAACGTATATTCTCTTAATATATAAAGCACAAATTGAAATTCGAATTGTTGCCATAGATTTTATTATAAATATCTAGATTAGAGCGAAATAAATGAAATGCAAGAGATTTGTCAATTGCACCCGATAGAAGAAATTAAATGTAAGCTAAAATAATTAGAACAAATATCAGAATAGTTTACCTGTCGTCCTCGTGCATTTTGATTCGCTGGGGTGCGAAAAGTGAAAGTAGCCAAGGTCATGAATTTGAAATTAAATGGGAGGGAAAATAAATCGTGGATGCTGTTATTTTTTGTGTGTATTAAATGCGTCATTTTTGACCATGAAATTTTATTAAGGTTCCCCACTTACCACAGCCCTACCGTACGTTTCCCTGAAAAAATCAATCGACCTTGTATCCACTTTTTTGAAGGACAGTAAAATTTTACATCCCCGTTTTTCCCCTTTCTTGTTCCTTTTATTATTTGATTATTTTCCTTTTCTGATTCCGGGGCCCAGCTGGCAATGTAAACACGGAGTATGTCTTGGTGCTGTGAGCCATTGACCTCTATTTCAGTCGGCACGCGCTCATCCATCCATCCATCCATTCAAACTACACATGCATACATCCTCCGTGGAATGAGATGGGGAGGGAGAACGGGAGGGGGGGGGGGTGTTCTTAGAATAGCCACGTGCTTTTCCTGGAGATTTGTTGTCGATTTCCGCCGCCTCTCTCTTCTGTTGCCCGGGGTCACGTGTTGTATGTTAATTATGCACGTGGCTTTGTGTACTAAAAGGAGGGTAGGATGGATTTCTCCTGGATTATCCACACTTTCGATTTGGATTTGTCCTCTGATCTCTGAGATGATCTCGTCTTCAGAGTAGGTGCCGTTATTTTTCAGTGCACATGTCAGGATCATTTAAACTCCAGTATTGCATTGTTCTGAACTTGGAAAATGGAGTCTTGTTTCTGAGGTTTTTCTTTTTCGAGGTCAAGTTGAAAGAATATTTTGAAATTCAGATGGGGTTTGGAAATTGTAATTGTTTTGAATAAATTCTTGAAAAATTAATTTGTTCATTGAATTTTTATTTGATTTCTGTTCTATATTTTATCTAAAATTTTACAGCATTGTACCATACTATTGTCATTTGGACATGTATTTATGACTTAGCCTGTTCCTTATTTTTAGCTTGCCATTTTTCTTCCAAAAATAAGTCCAACAGGGTTTTAAAAATCAGTTTAGACCCCTAATGTGGAAGAAGTAATGATAAATGAACTTTGTTTTACTGTGTAAGCTACTTGATCACATCTTTAGGGTTGTAAGGCTAGTTCATTCAGAGTAAAATGGTATTTTGTTAAGGTACTCCTAGTTTGAAACCTTATAATTAGTTTGGAAATGTATAAAAATTATCTCCTTATCAAGAATTCTAATTTCTGCTTATCATAGTTATAAATATCTATGTGGCTTATTTTACAAAAGTTGTTTCAAGCTAGTCGAAGTATTTCTTTTTGAGGAAGGGATGTGGTTTGCAAGTTGTATCCAATATTAGTGTCGATAAAAAAAATTTAATATTGAAGTAAGTTTTGGAATACGAGTGTTTATTGTGCTGTAAGTTTGCATCATCATTTTAATAACTAAATCATAATTTTCCAACAATATGCTATTTTGAACACACAATTTACTGTGGGGTTTGTAATAGTAATATTCACTTGCTTTTTGTATGAAAAGCCGAGGATCATTGGAGATGTATATATTAATCATTAATTGTAAGACAACAGGTGAAAAATTAAATTTATTGAGAAATTTCTGTGAATGGCAAAACATTTAGGTACATTTCAACCTGACCACAAGAATTTCAAGGACTTGTTTTAATTTCACTAATATGTTTTGGAGTTCTCAAGTTTTAATTTTCTCAGTGAGAAACTGCTTAGGTTATTTCAATGCTTAGCTGTTTTAAAATGTCATATTTTTAAGTTTAAGCATATTAACTTTTGATAGTTTATTCGTTTCTCTTTAGAATCACCTTTAATTTTTTAATCTTCCACATTTCATAATCTTTACATCTAAAAAATTTTGTACATCAAAACTTGAAGTAGAGAAAAGAAACGAGTCGGAACATCTCAATCGAGTTGATCTGAACCCACTATAGTGTAAATCAATATTTTTTAGTACTATGGCATTAGAAATATAAATTAAGTATTAATTGCTAGTTTGAACAATAATTTTTTAAATTGCATTATTTTTATTTTGTTTTGTATTTATTTTTCTTGTACTACATAAAATTAAAGTTTAATCTGCATATCTAAACGAATGACACATTGTTTGCAGGGTGGTCCCATGCCTGATCCATCCATGAAACGGCCATACATGTCCCCAAACCAGTTGTCTAGTCCGGCAGCTGTCCCTTCTCAGCAGTACCCTCAACAGTATCACCCGTACAGTCAAAATCCATCTCAGGGCAGCCCTCTTAGACCACCCATCGGCCACAACTACCCACAGCAGGTGAGTGCCTCTCTTTGTTTGATCACCATTGCTCTAGAGTTTGCAAATTACCGACATTCTCATTACTAATGAATTTTAAATTAAGTCCTCAATTCCTGTTTTGAACACTAGTTTTTCCTTTAGCAGCTTTTTTTTGCCTTTATACAACATTTCTCTGATTCATTTTTCTGCACTTATACTACTGCCCTAATTTTCAAAATTAAGGCAGTTGTATAAATGCGATGAAGACAAAAAGGTTCAATTTTCGTAAACATGCAAATATTTTAAAGAATCTAATGCTAAATTTATTCCATCCTCAATTTGTACTTCCAAATGAGGATAGCAAAATGATAAATGAAGCCAAGTGTCCCCAAAGGTATTGAGTGGTGGACCATATTTGGGTATTAAAAGTACATGGTGGGCCTGTACTTCACACAAGAACTAGACAAAGACAATATTTTTTCTGAAAACGTGCTGTCAAGGCCTACCTTTTCCAGATAAATGTGTATAAAATCTTATAAAATAAAACAAATTTTAAGTTTTATCATTAATTTTCTTCCACATAAATTATGAAAAAATAAATTGAAAATCGCTTTTGTGGATGTGGCATTTCTTGATGTTTAATTTTCCTTAGACACAGTCAATATTACACTTCAAATTAGATTTCTGGTAGCAATTTGCCCTAAACAGAGGACATGTGCCAGTACAAGGCTCTCCAACTGTTACGGAATTTCCGTAGTTGCTACGGAAATTAGGTAAAAATTACGGAGCTACGGATGTATAGTGAAAAACTACGGATCTCGTCATCTGAAATTTTGGAATCAGATAGAGCTGATGTAGCTTGGTATAAAATTTCCCAAATCAAGCATAGCAGTGGCAACTCAAAATATGTGGCATTGCCTAAAATAATGTTGTCAGTTCCTCTCAGCAATGGAAGCAGTGAGAGAATTTTCAGCATGGTTCGAAAAAACCAAACCGCATCTCGTTCCAGAATGAATACTAAAACACTGGAGTCACTCCTCATAACAAAAAAGAATATGGAAGTTTGTTACAATGTCAACTAAGCAATACTTAAAAAAAAAAAGCAAAAAGTGCTTGCTATTCAATGCAAAAAAAATTGCTGATGAGTTGTTAATAAACAGTTTGATCAATAAAATCGTTTTGTGTGACTTAAAATAAGGTTCATTCACTTGTATATTTAGTCAATAATTTTCTTAAATACTTTTGAATATTGTTCAAAAATATTTGTTTAAATTAATTATTCAATAATTATTTTATTTATTAATTTTAATTATTAATTTATTATTTCTAAAAGTTTTTATTAATTTTAATAATTATTCAATAATTTATTGATACTATGTCGTATGTAATATGTCGGTAAGTAGTGCTACTGATGACTGGGTTACCAATGTTGGAGAGTATGCAGTACTGCCATTGCTTTAATTGGTTGCTAGAGTATGACCTTTAAGAACAAAATCTATCTTAAGAAAACTGATTATGTTCCTCAAACGGAGTCGTTCTCACCAATCACCGTAACTGGTAATTTAGTAATGGTATTTAAACCCTACTTTGAAATTTCAGCAATTAAGACTATTCAATTTGCATTTGAAAAGTACTTAAATTTACAGTTTTAGCTGTAAAAAAAAATCGATTTTAACACAAATAATAAAACAATTTTTAAAAAAAATTTATGATCATAAATGTTTGTAATCCTCAGAGAAATTTCATCTCTAGATTTAAAATTATGCTTTAAACAATAAGCAAATTTTGTTAAAGGTTCAAGGATATGTAATGCAGCACTAATAGCTTGTATTAAAAAAAAATTTAATAATACATTTTAGATGAAATCTAATTTCAAATATCTTAAGAGTACTGAGAACACACTACTCAACATATGGATAACATGGTGAATATTCAGTTGAAAGGATATATATATATCTATACATATCTTCTGTAAGCTGCATAAAAAATGAAACTTATGTATTTATTTATCACTACTGAATTGGAATAGAGCATATTTTAACAGTTTGAAAATTGAATTCATGTATATATCTCTTGTAGTTGGCAAGTTATTGCTCATTTAAAAGAACAATAAAAAATGGCTACACATGTCTGGGTATGCATAGTGGTACTTAATATTTTCCTTGTTGAAATATCTATCTAAAATGACAACTGGATTCAAAATGCATCATCAAAAATAACATCTATGATTCAAAGTGTGGCTAACAGCTACTTATTTTTAATCCTGCATTTTACAGTTCATAGTTTTAAAACTCTTTCTCTTGCAGGGTGTGCAGCAATATCCAAATGTGCAACAGCATGGACCCGCACAGCCCTCTCAAATGTCTACGCCAGGTGGTGGCAGTAGTGGTTATGAGCACCAGCGTCCACCACCCCAGATGGCTTCTTATGGGGGTGCAAGTGGCCAACAGCCTGTGCAGCAGCCACCAACACCCTCTCAGCAGCAGCCACCTCCACAGGCACCACCTTCTCAACAACCCCCACCTCCACAACCTTCTCCACAACAGCAACCGATGCAACAGCAACAGACGCCGCCTTCCCAACAACAGCCTCCCCCTCACACACCCCTTCCACCACCACCACCACAACAACAGCAACAACCACAACATCCTCCCCCGCAGCAACAACAACCCTCCCAACAACCTACTCCCCAACAGCCGACTGCAACGCAACAGCACCCTCAATCGCAGCCTCATCAGGTTAGTTTAAAATTTCATACTATATACATGCATAGGGTGGTCTCATTGTATGGTAGAAATGCTAAAACACATCTAGCCAATTCTTTAATCTCAGAACATTTCCCTGATGTGAACTAATTTTTTTTTCATAGCAATGCAACTCAAAATAAGCTGCCTGTTGTGAAATCTAAATTAAACCCCAAAATTCTTTCTGGAGACAATCCATGATAATAAATATGTCATCTGTTATCATGCATGTCTGAGATCATAGTAAGAGAAAAGCTTGTCTGGACTTTTGTTTTACTAATTAAAACATCATAATCTGTTTACAGATCAATTAATCTACTTTGAAGTTTCTCTATTGTAGGAACTGCCCCAACTCTATTCAGATTATTTGAAACTTTTGATTCCTTTTCTGAGGACAAAACTGCATGCCAGGAACTGGAAGCCCAATTCTTTTGTTCCAATCAAAAGTGCTCTTTTCCAATAATCCTTTGAGTAGGAACTAAAGATTACTCAAGTTCAATTTTTGAAATATTTGAAACAAATAATCTTTAAGGTGTCTTAACCCATATCCAGCAAATGGCACTGCTTTCTTATCTCAGCTACCCAAAAATATTGAAATCAACTTGTCCAAAAATACTTAGAAATGTGGATAGCACAATTGTTTGCAATAAGTAAAATGCCACTTATTTATTTGAAGACTGTCTGCTACAAGTAGAAATCTTTTTTTGGCAATCAAAAATTTTGAAAATATCTTCTCCATTTCCCAAACAGCATCTATATTTTCATTTTGGGTCCTGTAAATAACAATTTATATGCATGGCACTGCTTCTGTTCTTATTTATTATACCAAATTATTTAAGAAATTAGTAAACATTTGGGTTTTTGATCAAGATTTCCATTTTTCAAAGTGTCTACCATTGGATTTTAAACACAATGCTTAAAAATTGGTAACAGGTAGATTTTAATTTTTTAGATTACTCGTATTAGTGTTGCTGCATTGATGCAAAATGTTAGCATGTTATAAATGTCTTCCTTCATTTCTATTCAGAGAAAAAAAAGTTGCAAGCTTATTAACACCTGTTCATAAGTTAAAGAATTCATAAGCTTGATCAAATATGACTCTTGTGCCATTAAAACCCAATCAGTCAACAATAGTTTTAAATTTTAGCTGTATGAGTTCAAAACACTGTTGGTATTAATTTGCTTTATTGCCATTCTATAACGTTTATCAGGCTATAGTATACATTTTCTCATATTTTGGTCATTTCTTGAAAATATAATGATCACTGGAATGATTGAGCCCCTGATATTACTATTGTCTAGCAGATGAGAGGGAAACCATGTCTCCTTATTAGTGTCCATTTAAAGTTAATAGGTTAATTGAAAACAATGAGTTTCAAGTAATCAATTGGACTTATCCGCTTTACCAAGTGTTATGATCAAAATCCTTTCACTTTTGTAATGAAATTTTTTAATCTATAAATGTAGAATTATTTTTTTGATTACTGGTATTTTTTGTGCTGTTTGGAAACTAATATTGTTACGATAACTTTTCCTCTACTAGTCGGCAGTTTCTAAGTTGCGTCAAGATGTATGTTTTTTCCCCCGAATACAATTATCGGTCATTATTTCTAAAATGACTGTAATATTTATTTATTTATTTCAGTTTACGTATGAAGCTAGATACCTGGCATATCTAAATTTAAATCTGGGGCAACTTTCCATAGAAAAAATTTGGTTTCATTATTCCCCACTAGGATATATATGAAGCTCTATTAACAATAAATGATGAGGCAACAGCAGAGCACCTTTAATTAGCAGCAACATTTATGTGATGATATGATCAAATAATTTGTTTTCCTCACTAAGAATTGTTTGAAAATTTACATTTCAATCACTCTTAAATTTTGGTTACTTTGATTGCAGTGTTGGCCACTTTATCGGCCTACAGGCCCTTTTAATGAACCTCAGACTTCATAGATATAGACCAACTATTGAATTGGGTTTTCATTTTGCCCCCAAACAACGTCGTCAGTTTTCTTGTAATGCATGTAATGCATTGTTATTCTATATTTGTTGTATTTTTAAGACCATTCTTCAAAGATTAATTTATGATTGCAGTATCAGCGGATACTATCATAATGGGGCATTAATCTGATGTGGACAGTTTTTGTCGCATGGTGCAATTGATTAGTTTTTCATGAATAATCAAATATCATTCTCTTATATTATTATTTTCATTGTCCAACCAAAGAAAATGATTACAGACTTAAAATAGAAGCTTTTTTATGCATTTGTACAATACTTCCAGAAAGGAAGCAGTTCTCGACTGCAGGCCACTGGGGGGAAATATGCACATTTAGTGCATATTTCCCCAGCACAGATAGCTTTTCTAAAGTAGGTTCTGAATTGCCTCCACAATACTATACAACAAAAAGGGTTAATAAAGGGCATAAATAAAGTACTGAAAATCAACCTCTTGTGACATTGCTTACAAATGCATAGTTAAAGATGAAGACAAACTCTGCTAAGGTCTCAGTTGCCACACAATCTACCGAGAGTTCTTTGAGTAAATTGATTTCATGTTCTCACTCCACATGAGGGTTTGTATGTGGAACACACAAACTCGTCCTCTGTGTGGCCTTTCAAATATTATAGGAGCCCTCAACTGTAGTTGTCATGATCTTGCATTGCAGTGAATATAACTTTTTTTCCAAGCTCGACCACTTGACCTTGCTACAGGGTCTAATTGTGAAGGAGCACCCAAGAGGTGAGGTGCAGCTACTCCCAACAAGGACAGTCACTGACATCCATGCGCTTACAAACAGGGATTTGGGCCCACGACCTACTGGGTGGGCCAGGCGAGCGCTATGACTACTACACCAGTTAAGCGGCACAGTGAATAATACTACTGATGGTTAATTTCATTTCTAGGCTAATTGGACTGCCAGATTTATGGTAAAAAGGCTGAGGTCTGGCATGGATTAAAAAAGCAGTGCTCTTGTGTGCAGTACACAAAATACTCGGATAATACTTTCTTTGAATGACTTTCATTGTGGTTGTCTTTTTCTTGATATAGTTTGTGTCTGGTGCAGATATGGCCCTTGTGCCATGAACCCAACCAACCATTTTCAATGAATGCTGTGCGTGGAACTGGTATTGATGTTTGATTGATTTAGTCTACCTCCCTGTGTAACTTTCGTTCTGCTTGTTTACCTTTTTGGTGTTGGATTTTCGTCGGTAACTTCAGTTTTTTGAGAATGTCTGTTACTTTCCAACCCTAACTTGCGAGAACTCATCGAGTCCTATCGCTCCAGATCTTTTCTTGCCCTCGCGAAAGTCCCCTCTTCCCGCTTTTGTTTCACCCCCCGTTAATGAAGTATTTTTTGAGCCGCTGCAATTTCTCACCCAATCCAAGTGGGGGAGGTTTAGTTAATGGAGTTGAGTTGTGCAACCGATCACTTTCGAGACTCGAGGGTGCGCGTGGGAGTGGGGACGGGGGGCAAGAGACGGGACCATCCCTTGATTTTGTGATTCTTTTCTCTCGCTTCTTCCTTCCCTTCCCCCACCTCGGGCATTTAGCACTTTGTGCAGCGGTGGCGTAATTTTTCCCCGAAAAGCTCCGGCGATACTGTCTTCAAATTTGCCCCTACCCCATCTCCCCGACTGATCCCCCGCTTTAGAGACTCCTACGCTCCGGCGTTCTCCAGAAGCGAACTTCAATTTAACAAATGCGATAGAGAGCGAGCGAGCGGGAGAGATCTCCCCGCCTTCGGCCGGGGAGGGGAGGAAGGCGACTCGCAGCGGCTCACTACCCAAATTGATTTGCATGGGGCCCCCCAGACTCCCTGGTGGCGGCGACGGGAAGCAGTTGCGCCCCGGTTGCCATGGCGACCGGCTTTTCGGGAAGACCTCCTCCTTTCGCGCCCTGGCCCCGCCCTCTTTTGCAATCTAGTGGCAATAATGGTCGACGGGGGGGAGAGGAAGGCGGCATCGGAGTCGATAGCTGGCTTGTGCGTGCGCGCTCGCTCGTCTACCTACCCCCCCGACTCGGAATAATAATAAAGCGGAGGGGAAAAAAACGCGTTACTCTCGATGCGAACGGGGGGAGGAAAAGAAGCGGGAAAATAAAGAGAAGGAAAAGAAATTGACGATTTTCTCCCATTTCTCCCCCCATTCCCTCCCGCACTCCCCCGCTGCTTCCCCCACCTCCTTCACATGTAACAGAATCCTGTTTAGGTGCTTCTTCATAATTTTAATATCGCTTTGATGCCGAATACATTGCCAGCCCCCTGCTTGTTTACCCCCTTTCTCTCTCTCTTTTTTTATTTATTTCGAGAGGGCGTTTTTTGCGATTTTTTACGTATCATCCTTTTACCCCCTTTTTTAAATTTCTCGCGAGAAACTACGTATCTTTCCCCTTTTCTCCCCCTCTGTATATGTGGATGGCGAATGTATTATTTGTTGTCTTGCTTTCTTTTTTTTCCCTCCCCCCGTCCATTCTGCACCCCCCCCTCCCCGCGTGTTTCGTCGTTTGTTTTATCCCGTTAGCGTTCCGAATGTGAAATAAGCGCAGCATAAAAAGCCATTTGTTCGATACAAATAGACTTTAAATGCAGCTTATGGCTCATGCAAATAAGACGACGCTAAAAGAAAGTTTAGTTTTTGGTCTCCTCCGCCCCCCCCCCAGAAAGGAAAAGCCAGGAGGGGGGGGACTGACGAGTGCCGTGGGGGGTCTGGCTCTCTCGCGCGCACGTGTGCTCTTATCTCTGGTGTGTTCCTCTAAATTCAAGAATTTCTGAGCTGTCACTTGCGCACCCCTCTCTCCTTTCCCTACGTGATACATAAAAATCGACCGCTCTCTCTCCTCCCCCTCTTTAATAAAAATAAAATGCTTCTTTAAAATTGCAAAGTTAATCAAAACTTGTTCAGGCTTTGAATATCTTTTTTTATGCATATGAGTGCACTTTTTTTCCTTCTTGGTAATTGATCATAATTTATGTCGATTTCGTGTATCCTGTCCCTTCTCTCTCCTCGTTTGGAGAGAGAGGGGGAGGGAAAGTATTGTCCGTGTGAAATTGGAGTCGGATTTTCGTGCGCTGATACTGCACTTTGGACGATCATTGGATTTTGGGAATTTCGTCGGAACGTCTCATTCCTTGGAGCGGGCCCTTCATAATCATTTTATAAGTATGCGAAAGGAGAGCCGATTTTCATGTTAAGTCCTTTAGATTTATATTTAAGTTTGAGCTCTTTTTAGTGGCGAAGAGATGTGCGTTATGTGGAATTATTTGTCTTTGATCCGCTTGCGAGTTACGATTCGGGGCTCGGTAGGATCTGAGGTGAAAAGTGAACTTGGGTGGTAAATGATAGGGTACCATCGTTTCGAATGCAATTTCTATATTCGTGTGTACAAATGATCTCTCGCTTCGTTTCGAGAGCAGATGCTGTGGTGATTGGTGGTGAAAATGACGCTTGGGCAAGCCGCACATTGGTCCAACATGAGTCTGCGACCTTAAATTGACTGAAATACGTATGCGTACCCATATGTTTTCTGTACGGAAACGGTGTACGCATTCGCTTGTGGTATGTTATGTCGCATGCTGCTTTGGTGTTCCGAAGGCGCAAGGACGAGGTAATGCGGCACATGTTGAAATATCTCCCAGCGAAATTTGTTTGAATCGCTATGGTTTCGTATGCCGCAAGACTATTCTCATCGCTCACCAACTGTTCACATCCGCCTGCCATTTGCGGTCGGCGTGATCGCCTCGGTTCAACAGGATCTGCCCTCGATTCCTGTTCTAGCCATGGATATTAGTAGTTCAGAATTCCCTTTTAACTGCAGATAGTGTAGCTAGAAAATGACGGTAGAGCGACGAAATCAAACCAACTCCTAAGATTAACAGTTTCTATTTATGCCGAGATACAAACAATTTCTCATCTGAAAAGTTTCGAGCAAGGAAAAGCCAGTTTCTATCTTTTATTTTTTCCCCTTCTCTGTTTTATTTCTTCTTATGAAAGATCCGGAACTTGGTAAAGGACTGGTGTCTATGTTTGCTTCTTTTATGTGCGCCCCTGCACTAGGGTGGTAACAGAACCGGGAAATCAGGGAATTCTGGAAAGATCAGAGAAATCTCAGGGAATATTTCCAAATTTCACAAAGAATCGGAAATTTTGATAACGACAACTATTATCGTTTGTCCTCTTTAGATATACGCGATTACGAGTGCTTTTGAGAATCGAATAAATCGTATTCGCCGAAATTGTAATCATGATAAAGAACACTGGCTTCGCAATTTTTAAACACCGCTAAAACTGCCGCCGCCGTTTTTTTCGCGGCCGCAGGGTCTCGTCGCCGTGAAGCCGGCGATACAACTTGTGCTATACAATTTGAAAATTGTGTAACTAATGTTTATTTGTTCGTTAAATTAATATTTTTTGCTTGCAATTACTTTTCTGTAGAATTTTTTATGTGTATTTACATTTGGATTTTGATGTATAGTATGATAATGTAGGATCAGATTTGAGTTCATGTGAGATAAAAAGTAAATGTGAAATCCGTCAAGCGACGGATCAGATTTCTGCGGCACATGTTGTCAATATACTTGTTTCACCAAGTTTAAAGTGGTTACACTTGCGGTTAGAATAAACACATTTTCTGGATTGATGTGCAACTTTATCGTTAGCTGTACTGCCGGTTATTCACGCCTGTTCTCAAGTAGTGGTTTCCCGTACCTAGCTCCATTTGGCGATTGATGTCTCGCGGCATTCTAGTTCGCTTAGATGATGGGGTTCTCTCTGTTTGGTGTGTTCGGGCTTCACGAACCCCAGGTACTCTAGTGATCCTTTCTTTTCCCATAGTGTTTACTGACTTTTGTAAACACCGATCTCTCAGGACATAAAAACAGTATTTTTATGGATGCCCAAGGAATGTTTTTTTGATTATTCTATTCCCCAATCCCTTTTAGCTTTACTCGACATTTTTTACTTGGAAGTTACCCTGTGTCTGGCGCAGATTAGCCAAATATGGCCCTTGCACCATTTACCCCCCCCCCCCCAAAAAAAAAACCCTAATCCGTTAGACAACGCTCTTCTGTTCGCAGTCGAACGTTTTAATTGGAGTCAAGTGTGTTCAAATTCACCTGCTCTCAATCGCCAACTCTTCCAGGCGACTAAAAAACATTGTGATGCACCGGTCTGTTTTGCTCTTGGCGCTACAACTCTAGTCCACTTTTTATTTCAGAGCGATCCTTTTTATAGGTGCGTGGTGAAATCCCGAGACTTCTTTAACACGCTCAATTTATATTCCTTATTCATTTCTCTGTGGACTCATTATTTAATATCCCAGACTCGTTATTAATTCTATCCCATTGCACGCGTCCCGGAAGCTTGGGAATCAATCTCCAGATTTGATGATCCAGCAGCTCCAGAGCTGATTACCTGTCTCGCATGCTTTTCTTCTGACTTTGACCTCGTGACTCAGTTGGTTTATCTACTGAGCTAGCAACCTGCGAGTTGCAGGCGGGGCAAATTTGATTACTCCCCGCGTGTATTTATTTCTCCTGTGTCAATGAAACTCCATGTGTGTAAAAGCCGTTGTCTGTCGTGTTTGGCGCTGCTTGACCATATATGGCTCTTGGGCGGCCATAAATCCAACCAACTTAATATAATTCCCTGGCAGACTAATTCAATACCATTGCACTCGTCTCAGAAGCTTGGGAATTGACTTCCTAATGTGATGAACCTGCACCTTTCTTGAGCGCTTGATTTACCCGTATCGCACTTACTGTTCTTCTGACTTTGATCTCTGCGCAGCTTAGATATTTCTCCCCTGAGTTCGCTGTCCGTTAATCGTTACAATTCACATCGTTTTAGTAGATTTCAATTGACCATATATTTATTTTTAATTGAATTTTAAAGAATTGATTTCAGCATTTATATGACAATCTGGCGGATAAGGTATTAGCCTCGAGATCGGAAGATTCCTGGTTCGAATCCGGGTAGTTCATGGATGTTTGTAAGCGTATGGTGTATAGGCGGCTGGTGCATCTCAAATCTGTCGTGGCCGAAAGTCCTTACGTTGGGTTGGTGTGGAAGTTTGGAGGTGTGCCAGCTCAGGTGTTGCCTCGTCATCTGACTGGTTAAAAATCGTGGTTCAAAATGACCTGATGTTTGTTTGCTTAAATATATTGAAAGGGTAGCTGAATAACCCGGCTAATGCTCGGGTTTCAAATATGACCGCGACCTTTCTTAAATACACAAACTCTGTAGGACGTGTTTCCTACCGTGGCAGCTAAAATATGACCGCGACATTTCCCTGGGTTAACGCATACACTAACCCTGTAAAACGTGTTTCCTTGTCCATGTTCATTTACTGCAGAAAAACAAGCTTTAGATTCTAAAATTGGGGCGGCACTTTTTATTAAACAAAATTAAAAAACACTTACGACTACCTGTGTGCCAGTTTTCATGGCTACAGATTGGTCTCAAGACAGGAAAGAAATAACCTATGTTTTCCGCAGTGTTCTAAAGTATAAGTGTACACAATTTGGCGTGGATTGGTTAAACGGTGTAGATTTGTATTGATAATATACACACATCCTTTATTATATATTGTAGATTACCTTTTTAAATTATTTGCTTAATATACCCATGTCTACCGTAAATGGAATGATTTAGAATGTAATTGAAGGTCTTTATTTTGTAAACTGGATTTGAAGAATACGAAACCCGTATATCGTAGTGTAAAGCAGAATTTTATCTATTTAGTTTGAGTGAGATAACAGGAATAACTTTTCTAAACTTTTTCGGACGAAGTTTGTTTTATCGTCAATTGGGAAGAAAAACGCTGGATTGATCGCTTTACTCCCAAGATTAGCCCATTATAGTTTTTTTTTAAATTCGGTTCTACACTCCGAGAAGTGAATTGAGCTTTTTAGAGCTCGTTATACCTGAATGTGTTGATAGTTGTTTTAGAGGCTGGCGTTTATATCTATTACCTCGATTTATCCTTAAGCTTTTATTGAGTAAACAGGGTTATGATGCAAGACAATACAGAACACGCATAAAGATGCACAAATCTTAATATTTGTTTATGTACAACAACGAATGCTATTTTCACTTGCATGTTAACCATTACTGTCGAAACAAAAATTTCCCAAGATAACAATTTAACCGGGGTCCAAAAGATTTGCCTTACCTCTTGCGGGAAATGTCCAATTAAATAGATGTATGCCGGTGCTGTGCGAAAGTAAGCGGAGAATGCTCGTTAAATCTGCAGATCTACAAGTTCTCTATCGCACAGCACGCACTAGTTAAGGTTGAGGTACGAGACTCTTCTGTCACTCCTGCCGTATTTCAATCTTAATTGGGGTAGGACCTTCGACCGTACCTCTCCCCTTTCTTGAGCCGGTACAATGCCAAAGATGATCGCTATGTTGCATTTGAGACCCCAAAACAGGTTGCGTGTTTTCATTTGCCCCAGCTTGGTTATTAGCTGTTTGAAAAAATGGATGTTCTCGTCGGCATGAGGTTTAACAGTCCGTCCACACAGAAAAAAATATGTAAGCTTACGACAAAGGACCTTACGCTTAAGATAAACCAACAAGTAGCGAATAGATTGATCTCAGGCCCGTCGTCCAGACACGAGCCTCCGTATTGGTTTGCCCGACCACAGCCCAAGATTCGGCTTCAAATATTATTATCATGTCCCCAGTCCTGATTCGACCCACCGGACTGGTATAACACGCCAGTAATGGACCTTCAACTATTTTTTTTATCAGGCAGCTTTATCTGGCCCGAAGACGGGATACGGCCCTAGGAATGTTTTTATCATGCCCGGGATACTTCTCTCCGAATAGGAAGAGGTAGAGGAAATCTTAGCCTTGTGTGTGTGTGATATTTTGCAAACAGTCGAGTTTAAATTTGCACGCAAGCAGATTTATGTATCTGAACTTTGGTAGAAAAATTGCCCACTACGTCTGATTTTGAGTTGTTCCCAAATCTCTTCTAGTGTAATGTTAGTTGAAAAATAAAATAGTGCCGATGTCAAAATACTTGAAAAGTATTTTTTGTATGCCTCATCAAAAATAAAATTATAAAATTTACATATACGAAATAAGCAGTTCTCCCTAACTTGCAAAAACTGGACTTTTGGCCCCTTTTCTACCAAGGTACAGATATAATTTAAAATTGCCCCCGACCAGTAACAACGCCAAGAGGGAGAAAGTAATCCCAATAGATTTATTTGAGTAAGTCTCGAAATATTAAAAAAAAAGTACCTTCTCTCTCCCCAATCTCTGCATCCCATCCACGTGAGGTTTTTCTCTCCCACATACCGGCAACCCTTCCTCTTGAATCAGCTGACTTGTTTATATTCGGACTCATTAATTACTTGGACGACATCCTTCCCCCCCTCCTGGCGAGCTCTCTCATCGAGGCGCGGCTTATTTCGCTTCCAAAAGAAAATAAAGCGCGGGAGAGTAAAAAGAGAAGCAAAAAAGGTACTTAAACACTGTTGTGTCTACCTTTTCCGAGCAGAGCATCGCGGTTTATAATTGGCTTTAATAGCGACAGCGCTTTAAATGTGTTATTTTATGTGTGGAAATGTAACACATTAGAGCGGAAGCACTTTTAAATCACGGATTGGGTCGGAAAATAACAAGTGGACTGGTGAGGGGAGTTTAGTTGTATTGCTCTTTCAAAGCGTGCCGATAATTTTTGTGGGTGGTTTTAATTTTATGCTTGTCGGTTGGTTGGACCGTCACCCCCGAAGAACTGTTTCGTTTGCAGTCGATTCAGTGTGGTGGTTGGGTAAGCCCCGGCGTGTGTTTGATTGAGCGTCTAATTTTTTTTTTGTGGGAACTAATCGTCTTTTTTTGTTTTTGTATTATGTTTAAGGGCCGCGGTAACCCTGTTGGCAGAGTATGAGAGTAGCAACCGGAGTGCTGCGAGTTCGAATCCAACCCAAAACCTTCGTATACAAAGGAGACTGGTGAACGTTAAATGTGTCGTGGTGAGGAGAGTGGGGTGACAGCTCAGGTGTTTCCTCGTCATCTGACCTTGGATTTCAAATTCCGTGTTATCCTTGGATCTTTGCCTTTGTGTTTGGTATAGGACCGTCCCGAATTACCCGTTGTGGTTGTGTTGCTCCAGTGCGACGTCAATTAAAATACCTTCCTTATACAATGTCCCAATTGAACAACTGGTATCGACTGTATAATGTAGAGCCAAGATGCTTGTGGACCAACCTGTATAGTTGTTAAGGTGTTAGCCTCTAGATCAGAAAGTTCCTGGTTCGAATCCGGGTCCGGGCATGGATGTTTGTAAGCGTATGGTGTAGAGGCGGCTGGTGCATCTTAAATCTGTCGTGGCCGAAAGTCCTCACGTTGGGTTGGCGTGGAAGTTTGGAGAGTGGGGTGCCAGTTCAGGTGTTGCTTCGTTATCTGACCGTGGTTCAAAATTACAAGGTGTTGTCCTCAGATCTTTCCCTTAAGGGACTGATCCCGGACCGTCGTCAATAGCCCGTTGTGTTGCTCTAGTACGACGTTTACTAAAAAATTACCAATTACCAAGATGCTTGTTTGTGGAATAAATACCCGAGAAAATAGGAGATGAAGTTTTACTAGATTTTGTTTCAAAAACTGAAAAAATACTGTATTCTGTACTTTTTGAGTGAAGAGGAATCATGTTGATCGTAGTTGCAAATAGGTGTCATTAGCTTTTTTATCGTCTGAAAAAAATAATAAAATAACTCAAAAATATATATTTTTTAAAGCTATTAAATTTTTTTTCTCTTTTTTTACTTTTATAGATTGATTTTACTATTCTTTAGTAAGTGTGCTTATTAATATGAGAAACGAAACTATTATCACACATATGGGTTAGATCTAGGTTCAAAAGGGTCTTAAAATATATCATTTAAAATTTCCAACTGTATTTGTCATTGTTATATTATGTAATTGATATCGATATACAATACGAATGAAGCAATTCTGTATGCTACCAAAAATGTTTCATCTCGATTCAAACTGACTCAAGAGTGCGGGATTGTCACAACTTTAATTAAAATAATGTACTTTGTTTCTCATTTCAATTCTGTAGATTTAATCGCGCTTTTATTTAGTATACTCACAAAACGATGCTATTTTAAGTATTCCATTATCTAATTCCATAATTAACGTAAAAGTTTCTGCCGACTTAAACTGGATTCTGAACCACCACGGACTAAGTCGAAACCGGGGTTCGAACGAGGGACGAACGCTAACCACTCTATTATTCGGAAACGTAATGAATTGAATTGTACTTGGAATGCAATTTACCCATCTCCGATTTGGAGTTGCTTCGTACATCTATCGAAATCTTGGGAAATTTCAGTAGGGTTCCTCAGGAACAGTTGGTTTTACCTCTGAATATCCATGCTAGAAGCAGGATTAGTACCCAAAGTCTGCTGAAGTCGGCTTCAGTCGAAATCAGTAAACGCAATGAGGGCTAAGCTCCATTAATACCCCCCACGATTTGAGTTGGCGTGGCACGACTAAGATTTAGAGTTCGAAATTTTTATTTCATCAATTATCATTGGTTCTTTAGAGTGTTTTCAGGGTTCTGACTTGACAAAAGTAAGATTTTTAACGAAGATTAAATAAACTCGCAATCCATGCGAGAGGAAATAAAAATTTTAGAAAATCACAATTCGAAAATTTTATTTCATGAAACATTAGCGCTTTAGAAACTTTTTTTGGGTTATGACTCGGCAAAAGTAAGATTTTGAACTGGTGTTCCTAAAGATAAATAAACTCGCAAGATAACGATTCTTATCAGCGCGCGTCTAATTGAAAGGTTTCCAGAAACCATCGCGAGTAACTTGGATTGAGTGCTATCTTTTGTTGTGATTGTTCGTTGATGTCAGCCGTGACGTCACGACAGACGGACTAATCACCGCCTTTGTAAATCAAAGGGGAAATGACGATCAGCTGTCTACCTATCTGGGTTGCTTTTAAAATTCCTGCGAGAGCACGTGGTTTTGGGGGAGAAAAGCCGTGCCGTCTGGCTGCCTGGAGGAGTCGGCTGAATAAATGAACACTTGATTAGTCGGATGGTTGGCTGGAAGCCCAACTTCTCTTTTTAATTTGAATGTTCGGTCACTTCGCCTCGCGATGAATGGGAATTCCCTTTTAACCTCAGGTGGCGGCGAAGGAAGGATTCTGGAAATAAAACGGGGCTTTTATTGTTTGTACGGAGGGACAGGGAAAAGGGTAGTTTAATCCACGCCGATGCTGTTTTTGAATGATTACAATAGGTATTTTATTCAGAAACATTTGTACTCCATTGTTTTGTAATGTTTAAATTTATGGGTCCGTATTAAATCTTTTTGATTTCTCTAGTTTCCTAAACTTTTTTTTTGTCTACGTCTCCTTTTCAAAATTTTTTTTCTGGAACCCTCCTTAGTTATTTGTTGGTTCTTCATTTTGAAAAAAGATTTCATGACAATTCATCATTGTGAGTGTCTGGTCAAGCAGATAAATATTTGCTTGAAGAAATACTTTTAAGCGACAATAGTTTTTCGTTATTTTATTTACTCTTCTCATCGTTCATCCCATTTTTTTATAGATTTAATCACTACCGCTGAAACATTTCGGAACACTTCTTTTTTAACATTGTGGAATTTGATTGGAGATGCACCCCCATTAAAATATTTAAAAATTCTTTTACATGCCATTGGCTTGGACTTATATCTTTGTGGTTTACTTACATCAGGTAATAAAAGATCAGGTGGGGGCGAGTAACGGATTCGGGAAATGAAACGGGCTTTTGATATTTGTGTAGGTTTGATCGCACGTTGTGTTGCTTCAGTGCTATACCTACCTAAGCTTTCCGCATTAGTTTTCGATGCGAAACTTTCATCCTTCCATGGAAATTAAAAGTTCATTTCCGACTGTTAATGACAAGTAGGTATTTTAATTAACGTCCCACTATGGCAACACAGCTTGCTATTGACAACGGCCCGGAATCAAACCCGAAGGGAAAGATCCGAGGTCAGCACGTAATTTTAAACCACGGTCACACCGCACCAACATTCGAGGCCACGACAGATTTAGCGTGCACCAGCACCCGTTTTACACGACCGTCTTTGGTTGAATTCAAACTCGCAACCCTTCAATTGCTAATCGGCTATCGTGGCACGGACTGTCGTTGAACGCGACTGAATTATGCACGTGTCCATTGAACTCATCGAGGACAACTGAACAAAAAAAGCTCGGAACTTCGTTTTCAAGCAACAACAAAAGGATCATTTCTTTGTTTTCAAATTTCTCGTTGAAAGAAATGAAAAGCTATTCATTCGAAATTTCCATATTTCTTCCAAGTGCCCGCCAAGATTGATCTCGCACAGCACTGTAAAACTAAAACGAGTGTTTTCGGAGACTCCCAAATTTGAGTGTTTGTAAACACCTGCCTTGTGGTGCAAGGCGAAGCAGTTTCACTTATTCAAAAGCGCTCATTCCGCCGACTCCCTTGCACCGAAACGTCTTTACACCCATCAATACTTTTTATTGGAATGCCGGTGCCGAACGCTCTATAAAAATGAAGTCGAATTGTCTTACGTATCCCCCATCACCTCCCTCACGAATTTAGAGCTTTTCTTTCCTCTTTTTTTGTTTTGTTCTTTGTTCCCCCCTGGATTCATTCTGATCCGTGTCCCCCTTTCCTTCCCCTTTTATTACTGTTTGTATTTCCCTTTCTTTGCCTCTCAAACGCTCTTACCAATTTTCTCCCTTCATCCAGTTATTGGCCCGGAGCAAAAAAAAGGAGGCTTTGCGCTGCTGCCATCGGAGGGGGAAAAAATCGGGAAAAAAAGGAATTGACGCAGTGCCTCTCTGGTTGTCTTGCCTACCCGCCCCCAAATTATCGTTTGCTGCCTCGCGCGCTCTTTTCGGTGTCCCCAGTCCCCCGACATTGCCGCCTCTTTCTAACCCTTTTTTTCTAGCCGAAACGTATCTGCTAGAGGGGTTGTTTTCTCGAAAAATATATAACGGTATGTTTTTGATGAGTGCTGTTTAGAAGATAGTGGTGTGTTCGTTCCCGGGAAGCTTGGATTGGCAAGTTTTGGTATCCAGGGCTATCGTGCGGTTGGTGCCATGGATTTATCGGCCGTTCGTTTCCTTGGATTGTTTAATTTGGTTTGATACTGCTGGATGTTTCACGTTTTTGCCGTAAAGCTCTGTCCGCTGATTCTATTATATTGTTGTCACCAGAGAAAAGTGTGTGGAGCCATTTTTGTATCATATGAATGTGTTTACGATAATTTTTGCAATCTCCAAATATTTAACGGCTGCGGTAGGCCCGGTTGGAAGAGTAGCGTATTTTCAAAAGGAGCGTTGCGAGTTCGAAACTAGATCCAACCAAAGAGTTCGTTGGTTCTGGTGCACTCTAAATCTGTCGTGGCCCCAAAATGTCCTCTGGTTGGTGTGGTGTGGAAGTTTGGACAGGTGGGGTCCAATCTCAGGTGTTGTCTTTCAATTTGTCCCTTCGGGTTGGATCCCCGACCATCGCCTTTGGCCCATTGTATCGCTGCAGTTTGACGTTAACCCTCTGACTGCCCAATTTGTGGACCGAAATCGCTACAAAAATCGTGTATTTTTTTTTACATATTAAAAATCTATATATATTGGAGAATTGAACTATGCATTTTTTTCTTTCTAGAAAAGACTTTTTATATAGATTTTTATCATGAGAAACTAAACTGTCAGAAAACCTAATTTCAAATGTTATCGCAAATTTTTTTTTTATTTCAATTGAATTACAGTTAATTTCTATTTATTACATAATATAAAAAAGTAAAATGGAAAAAAAAAATAATGCTCTTGTTCTGGTTTCTTTATGACTCCTTAGAGTAACAAAACTGCAAAAAATAGTCTTAGTTCTTCAACATTCGTTTCTCTCCATTTTTTCCAACTGGAATTCTCTTTACAAACTGCTTTATGGATATATTGTTCAGCGTATCTATTTGTTTTTTGGACTATCATTCATAATATTTGATCATAAAAAAAAGTTCAAAATAACTCAATATACTTGCATTGTTAGCTATATGCACAGTAATTCCCGGATTTCCACGAAAAGGAACTGGAGGAGGAGGAATATTCTTCATATCAATTTCGCACCACTGCCTAACGCTTTGCAAGTTTATTGAATCATGATCAGATTAATCGCTATCTGAGGAGCAGTCCGAAAAAATCTATATCACTATCAAAACTAAAATCACTTTCAGAATCTGATAAATTATCAGGAATATATACTCTGTCAATCGCTGAACGTTTTCTAGCAGCCATTTCTGATTAGAAAAAGGCGCCAAACAAAGGCACGAAGTTAGAGCGGTAAATACAAAGTACCTTCAAATGCCGCAATTTAGTGGACGACTAGCGATATCTGTTGACCAAAATCTAAATTTAACGTCGAACACTGTATGTAATTTATTTCATTGGTTAAAAGGTGAAAAAGCGGGATGCGCTCCTCAATAAAGATAGAAAAACACCTGCCCGCGAAAATCGCGGGATGAGCAAATTTTGCTACATTTGAGTTGCCCATGGAAATCGCGGGATAATCAGTCAGTGGGTTAATAAACTACCTACCTATCCCTTTCTTTAGTGGTTTCCGAATATCTATCCAAAAAGCAGAGTTCTCGGAAAACTTGAATTGACACATGATTTTGAAACCTCATATCTTCATATCTGGTTCTCGGTGGATTTGCCCAATTCGCTTGCTATCTAAGAGTTGTAGGCGGCGCAGATTCGATTCCTGTAAACTGTATTTCTGTTCTGTGTCAGTACAACTTTTCTTGTGTATGTCCAGTACTTGACTTCGCCTTGTGTTTGGTAAAACGGCCAAATATGGCGCTTAAGCCATAAAAATTCATCTAACCTATCTCCGTAGCTAATGCTATTTATGAGCAGTTTATATCTTTGGTTTGTCGCTCTTGGGTCATTTGTTTCTATATGAGAGTGACCAGGATCTTCGACTTAAGTAGATTCTAAACCATAACGAACTTCTGTTCACAAAATATTGTTTGACGTTGAGACGATTATTTCTGGAAAACTTGGACTGACACATGTTTAAAAAATTTCCAAAATATTTAGCTATGGCATTGTGTATAATTGGTTCGGTTGATTTGGTTTGTTGTTTTAGTCATTGTTTTCTAAACGAAAGGCAATTCAACTGGGTCTACAACTAAAGTGGATTCCGAAACTTAAACCTCCATCACCCAAACAACGAGTTTTTGATTAGGTGATTGTGTGTTTACGGATGATTTCACTCTTAAACTATCAATCAACTTTTTTTTTTTTGCTCTGATGACAATAGTACTTGTTACTCCTTGCCTTTATTCGTGTGATTAAACGTTTTAATAGTTCTTTCCCCGTGTTTTATATATGGCAAATACTAGCGTGTTTCAAATCTACTTTTTATTGTCAGTTAAGTAATTTGAATATTTCATCAATTTTTATTGGGTCGCGAATTCTGTCTTGCGTTTGGCGCAACTTGTTTTCTTATGCGGCATAAAACCCAAATCATCCAAACCTCCCTTTGGTTTTGAAGTCCAAATTCTTTCTTAGAGCTGATGCAGTGAGCCGCAATTTGTATCTTTAGTTTGTCCGTTTTACAGTCCTTTTTTAATCGCCCAAGTGGTTTCCATGAGATATCTCGTCCAACAAGAGATTGTCGATTGAATTCCCAATGATGAGCTATTGCCGTCTTTTAGTGATGACGATATCGATATCTGGTCATTTTTCCTAATGACGATTTATCTTCGCCCATCAAGATATAGTCAGATTTGCTAATGACGAGATACCTCGTAGACGAAACCATCAGGAAGATCAACTGCACGAGGACTTTTTAAGATTGGACAGGCTGAAAATGGATTCCAAACCACAATGAACATTGAAGTCCCAAACGGAATTCAGAACCTATTGAACAAAGGACAGGATTTGTATATAAAAAAAGGATGTGTGCATATTTATACAAATCTACACTGTTTGACCAATCCACACGATATTTGGTACACATACTTTAGAACACTGAGGAAAACATAGGCTATTTTTTTGTTGCCTTCAGACCAATTGGTAGCCATGAAAATTAGCACACAGGTAGTCCTAAAATAGCCTTTCAGAGCCCCGATTTTAAAATCTAAAGTTTTTTTCCCTGCAATAAATAGACACTGGTAAGGAAACACGTTCTACAGGGTTTATATATGTGTTGAAACAGGGAAATGTCGCGATCATATTTTAGCTGTCGCGGTAGGAAACACGTTCTACAGAGTTTGTGTACTTGAGTTAACACAGGGAAATGTCGCGGTCATATTTGAAACCCGAGTAACGCCGTGTTATACAAGCTAGTCGTTAATAAAATCTTAAGAGAAGGCTTATGTAATGGTAAGCTGGATTCGCATCGAGTGCGAGTTGTGATTATGCGGGCATAAGGAATCTGAGATAAGATTCACATCCTATTTTTGAATTTCTTGGGAAACTCTATCCGTGGATTTTCGGTTATTGGATTAACACTGGTGCGATTGACTAACAATGCAGGGATAACGCAGTTATCAAAGACCAGAATCGCACCTGGCTGATTCCTTATCCTCGCATGATTGGAACTTGTTTCCTGTGGGAATCCTGTTTAACTTTCGAGTTTTATCTTGCAATATTTTTCCGAGTGAGTTTTTTTTAAAGAAAATTTTATATTTGTTTTCACACTGGAAAAACAACATCCGATGCGAACTGGAATGGTGGTTTTACAGCGAGACAAGAATTGAGTGGAAGGGAATGAACTTAACAACCTCCTGCGTAAAAACTGTACAATTAATTGTTTGCTAGGAATTCGTATCCAATCAAACTGTCGTGTACAAAGGGGGCTGGTTCACTTTAAATCTGTCGTGGCGTGGAAGTCCGAAGAGTGGGGGTTTGATTCCGGACCGTTGTCATTAGCCCGTAGTGTTGCTTCAGTGGGAAGTTAATTAAATACCTATCTATTTTCTTGAAAGAAGAATCAAAGTATGAAGTTTTTGTTGCGTTTTCCATGTTTATAATTTCAATACAAAGACGTTTGTGAAGTTTCTAGCTTGCACTTTTTAGATCCAAAAGCTCATTCGGGTCGCGAATCCCCTGTTCTAGTTAGTGCATATCGTTGGTTATCATTGGAGCCCTAATGACTAGGCATCTTGTCCGTACCCTTCCGATTCAGACAGTCACCTAGGGCACAGCAGATGGATTCATTTCTTGCTTTACCTGTCACTAAAATTGCTACAATGCAAAATGAACATTTTATTTGAAAAAACAATCACTCTTGTTACATCGGACATTCGTCTTTATCGCTGTTAATTTATCTATCCTGCGAATAATTTTGATTTACGTAGAATTCGCGACCTAGTCTTTGAAACGAGTCGCTTACTTCTATGTCTTTGGTAGTGTGTGTCGTACGGGGTGCATGACCGCGTAGAATAACATTGGTGGAATAACTGATAAAGATAAACTGCCCTGAATTTGTTTAAAACTACGAAAAAATGTAGTGACTGAGTGGTAAAATTATAAGATTAACCATTTGGGTACATTGTCGACTGAAACATGCACACTTGTTTTGCCTAAGTTACGGATTAAGAATGTAATTCGTCATTCAAACTAGGATTAAACATATATATTCTTGTTCATGGCAAAAGTGGTCGGTGTTCCGAGACTCTCCTTGAATCAAATTATTCAATCGTTCTCTACGAAAATACACCCCATTTAATCTAACTCCATACATAGAAATATTTACACGTCTGCGTTATCAGATTCTATTTTTAATGAACGCGGAGATCAGAAGCTTTGCGATCTCTCTCATACTGTTGCCATTCGTATCAAACGAAATTATAACAGTAATTAGTTTGCAAACGGTAATACGAAAATATTACAGTGATTAGTGTACAGACGATAATACGAAAGTATAACAGTAACTAATGCACAAACGATAATCCTAACTACTTTTTTTGAAATAAATTTGTACCCAAGGGTTTTAGAATGTGTAAAAAATAAAATAATAGCAATTCGCGCAACTCTTCCAACTGATCGCGACCATGGATGCTTACGTTTTTGCGTCTCTTGTGGAGCGTCGAGCAGTTAGTTATCTTTACCGTTTCCTGCGGCTCATGCCCTTAGAGGAAGAAATAAAGTGGCTCTCCTCTATGCTCATGTGGCATCCATCAGTGGTGTAGCCGCTGACCGTGCCAAGTTGGGGGTTGGGGTTCATTATCGCACCCCTTAAAGGAATTCCAAAAATAGTAAGTGACCTCTATCCAAAGCGGCTCTTAAGATCATAACCACTGCTTGGTGATGAAAACGTGCCCATTGATGCTGCGGAAAATGCCGATTCCTTCAGCTCTCATCTAGGGAAATTAGGTACTGTATATCTTGGACCATTTTGCCAATGACGAGAAAACTCGTCATCAAGACATTGCAAATGTTTCGATGGTGAGATCTCGTGGTCATAAAATAATGTACAATAATCCTGGTGACGGGATATCTCGTCTTGATATTGCCGATTATAATGACGAAATATCTCGTCTGTAGCAAAATTGATCAGATCTTGATGGACAAGATTTCTCGTGGAGCTCTAATCGACAGGGTTAAACTTTGATTTTACATCAATTAGAGGGCTTTCGGCGTTTGTTTTTGTACAATCATTGCCATTTCGGTTGTGCTCTCAAGCTCTCCTCTGAATGCTTTCCTCCTGCTTTGGATACAGATTTGTATTTCATGTATGGGGACCCATCTTTCCTATTATTAGGGCCCGGATTGGAGGGGGAGGCAGGAATAACACCTCTCCGAATGAAGTCGAGATTTCAGTTTTCTGAAAGCGTCGCAATTATTTCCCGACGAAAACACCCCGATGTAAGGCGACGCAGGACTCGCACCCACCAGCCCGCGGTGTGTGTCGGAAGACACAATTACAAAAATTATTCCTTCGCGATGTATTACGCGCCCGTGTCCCCCCCTTACCTTCCCCAGGCTCCCAACAATCGATGTTACGATTCCATCGCACACTGTATCATAAATATTCCATTTGAATGAATCTCCCCTTTTCTTTACCCTTTCCCTCCTTTTGTTGATCCTCTCCCCCCTCCACGCCGACCCCCTCTTCGTAATTAGGTTTCTGTTGACTCTGATTTAATTAAAGAAAATGACATGAAGGGGGGGAAGTGACGAAAAACCCTCCACATGAGCCGGCATCTATCCGGATTGGCTCTTCAATCTTAAGGTGGGTGGGGGGGGGGTCTCGCAACGAATTTTCGAACTCTGATCGACGCTGTGCCGTCTCCATGGTTACGCTTTCACTCCCCCATCTCTTTCCAGAAAGACGAGAATTTTTACCTTTAGTGTAAGCGGCTTATTTTTGCTCCGCTATTTTATACGATACTTTTTCTTTTTGCTTAGATCCGTTTTCATTCAAAATGTTTGTACTCCGCGGCAGAAGTGTGTTTTTCGCTGCACTCCTCCCCTCTCCGACAATTTTTTTTCACCCTTTCCTTCCCGTGTCTGGCAGGGTTCGGGCGCTGCTCTTTTTTTTTTCGCCCTCCCCCGCGCGCTGTCTCCCGCGTCGCTGTCTAATTTAATAATGAATTGTGCGTTCCCGTAGGGCGTTGCGTTCAGCTCGGTAACGACGCGCGTCTGTGTGACACAATCACCGGGCGAATTTTACTCTTTTGTGCGTATATTTTTACTCTGGACTTACGAGTCTCGTAACCTCAAAACAGACGGGGTTACTACCGGGCCCAACCAAGGGCGCGTTCAGTATCCCAATCTGGTGAGCCCTGGAAGCAGGGCTGTAGTGGAGGGTATACGCCGTATACCCTCTGGTTTTTCCAGAAAATTCCGTATACCCTCTGCTTTTTTACTAAAACTACGAACACCGCTTTGTTTTTCCTAGAAAACATCGCGCGAAACATCACGTGAAACGCAGATAGCAACAGCTAATATGGGACAACAAAAGAAAAATTTCTATTTCAAGATATCACCTTGGTACACAATTCCAAAATCGTACCTTTTAATCAAAAGCAATTCATTCGAAGTATTGTCGATAGAATGAAATTCAGACTTTGTTCTGATGTTAAAGAAGAAAATTGTCAACTTTTGAAGGATATATCCATGCTTGATCCGGAAAATATAAATATAGGGGATATTCGCCGTATAGAAAAGGAGGTAAAAAGGATCTGTTGACGTTTTGGTATAGATGAAATGTGCACTATTCTGGGTTTGGGGTTTGAGGGACCAATGAAAACGTCCAAGTTGTTCCAGAAAAATTAAAGCCTCTTTTAAGAAGAATTGAAATGTTACCATTTTTCACGGCAGTTTGCGAGCGCGGGTTTAGATAAATGAATACCTACCCCGGTCCTTAGAAAGAATTTCCTACATACATGTATGTACGTGTGGGTACATGTTTTTTGCCCCCCCCCCCCCTCCGTGGAAAGCGTAAGTAGTAAGTACATGTTTCGCCTAACCATGGAAAAAATTCTGTGGGTATCAGAGTGTACCATACAAAGAGTGTACCGACAGAGGGTATACCATGGGGCCCTGCCTATACAAGTTCAGGGGCCCCCATAGTATAACCTCTGATATATTTACGACTACAGCACTGCCTAGGAGCCAAATCTCTTTTCAATGTGTTCGGGCTTCACGAAACCCGAGGTACTCGGATGATCTTTTCTTTTCCCGTGGGATTTGACCGTCTCATGTAAACATTGATGGTCGCTGCTTCCGGGATTCCCGATCAACATTTATCTGCTTTCATCATGGGCCGCGTGAGCCGGGATGGTAGAGTAACGGATTAGCAACCGGAGAGTTGCGAGTTCGAATCCAAACAAAGACAGTCGTTTATAATGGGAGCTGGTGCACGTTTAAATATGTCGTGGCCTCGAATGTACTCACGTTGGCGTTGTGTGGAAGTTTGGAGAGTGAGGTTCCTGCTCAGGTGCGGTGCGATCTCGTCATTTGACCTTGGTTGAAAATGACGTGGGTGTTCTTGGATCTTTCCCTTGGGGATTGATCCCAGTCCGTTGTGTTGCTCCAGTGTGATGTTAATTAAATACCTATCTATCTACATCTCTAATCTCCTTAAGCCTTTCACGACATTTTTTTACTTGAAGTCGTCTGTCTTGTTTTTGGCGCAGCTTAGCCTAAAAAAAACCCAAAAAGTCGTCTCTTCTTGTCTTTGCGCTCAAAAACACCCACCCAATCTAGAGGAGTCTAGATTGGTATTGTTGGCATCTGTTTTCTGTGTATTTGAGCCGACCAACCCGTCGTGCCAAGTCAACATTTAAAAAGTAATGTCGTGGCTTTTAAATTCCTAATCCATTTTAATATTTCAAATGCCCGACCACTGGCCACACTCCAGTTTTTGGCGGAATAAGGTAAGTTATCGTGAAAGCACCCAGTAGTATCCAACGCCTGTCTCGGGACCTATTGGCCATATTCAACTAGCAGTCCCCGAGAGCTCTGAAGTGAAGAAATAACGCTTTTAAAAGTACTATCCACAGTATTTGTAACTGGTCTCCAGTCGTTTAGTTCAGTTTACAAAGGGCTCAGATAGCTGAACTCGCTACTCCAATACGATGTCTTTTATAGTCATTTCCTATTAGAAATCGAAAGCAAACTACTCCTTCCAGCTGTGGACATGGAACTTGGTATGCTAGCTTTATTCTTCTCTTCAACATTCCAGTTCTGTCCTGAGGACATCCCCTTTTTTTGTAGATTTAGAGTGCTATTCTTTATACAGATGGTTCAATAAGCCTCTTGATGTTAGGTAGAGGTAAAGCGTATTTAGATTGAGGCAACTATGCTCCAGCCTTAGCCAATTGGTCCGTCTGTTCATTTCTTTTAAACCGAGATTCGTACCCGGAACCTATGGTGTGGCAGACCATTTTTGACATGACCATTTTTCCATTCAGGCAACTGAAGTTTTAAAGGATGCTGTACTAAACTCATTTTAATGACAACTCCCAGATGAGAGAACATAGTTCAAGTTGATAAGGTGACGCAAATACTTATTTGCTAAGAATGCTAATTTTTCTGAATTTCTGAAGAAATTTACATGGTTTCCCGTAATTTTTGCATTTTTATGAATAAAATAAAAAGTGATGGGTATATATTTGTTGTCAAAAGCTTCTTCCAGTGAAATAAAGAACCTATCAAGGAATTAAGGATACTATTGCTTCCTTTAGGTTTTGGAAGGATTTATGATTGATACAGGACACATTACGAGGCTCTGGTTCACTCAGGGAAAGCAAACTGTTTAATTTCACCTCGTCCATGGTTGAATTTCACTTTGGCCGAAGGTTTTTGTGCAAATTTTGTAGGAATCCTATTTTGATAAGGAGAAGACGATCGGGCAAAATCACTTTTGGAAAGATTCTGCTGTTTTCTAAAGTGAACTTATCACTAACACCGAACTACAAAAGTGCACCAATAAACATGTACTTGTAATGAAGCCCCAAAGAAATTTAAGATTACTTCCACTATATTGGCGCCCCCGTAAAAAGATGGAAGACAAAATAAACGAAATTAAGGTTAAACATGTACATTTTAGATAAAAGATCGTAAAGCCTGGGCCAATTAACCCTTGCAGCAGAAACTTAAAACTAATAAAAAATGCGAAGTGTTTCCCGATCGGTGGCAAACGGTTTTAGTCTGGTCGCACGAAAACTGGATCAATACTCGTATTTTCTAGCTGATCGTTAATGGCTAAGGATTTGGACAGCAGTAAACACAGGAAATATCGTCTTGTATTAGACGCTTTTAACTGCGACATAAGTGGGATTCCATTGCACTGTCTTGCTTTTGAGTATGGAGCTGTTTTTAGCGATTAACTAAGACAAGAATCGAGCTGAAGATGTTTTCAAGATTTTCCATTGGCATTCCCGATGCAAATACACCTCTCCGTTTTCTTGCAAGGTGATAACCATGTATCTTAACCTTTTAGGAGCCTCGACTTCGATCTCGGAACTTCACATTTCCATTTTGATTTCTAGATCATTACATTTTGGTGTGTAAATGCTTTTTCCGAGCAGAAAAATACTTTTCACTGAATCGAAATGCTGTTTAAACCCAACTAAAATAGGATAAGCTTCAACATTTATTTCCAAAAGTAAACATTTCTTGAAGCAAAATAATTCAATGAAGCATATTCTACCCTTGAACTCGTATCGGCTTGATTGCCTCGTGTCTATATTTTGACTGCGTTCACTGTTTTCCGCTCCTTCAATATTGACTTACTGTGAGCAAAGATACGAAAATAAAAACAACCCACATAACATAATTCTCCGCGCGGGGTTATCAGAAAAAGGAATCCGTGATTTCGAATTTTGGGTCCGCATTTCATACATGATGCGCAACGGAGGAAACACCACAAGGAAGTTTCGAGCGAAACAACCTTCCACCGGATTCGGCTACCACACTCCGGCTTTTATTGCCTAATTTGATTTTAAACACGAACCGACGTTTCGGCAAAAGATCCCAGTCGATATCAATCGAACCGCGCGCGCTCTCTCTCTATTCCAGCTCAGCGCGTACGAGAAGGGGGGGGGGTGTAGAATGGCGGAAACATTTTTCATATGAATGGAAAACTCTTTTACTAATTGCGCTCCTTCTCCCCCTATTTAAGCATTCCAGGGATCGATTAAGAAACACATCTCCCTTCCCCCTCATCGGACGCCCCACCTTCCACAGAGCGGGATTGTGTCGAAATGGTTCCTTCGTCTTTTCATTGCTCTTTGTTCTTTTGCTTACTATAACTCAGTAATAAGGAGTGGGAGAGATGTAAAAAAAAACACACAAGAGGGGGCCTCATCTTTATCGTCCCTCCCCCCGCCCGACTTTGTTAAAAATCAGCGAAACAGGTTAATGTTATTCTTCTTGCAGTCCCCATAGATTTGAGGCTCTCTCGCTTCGAGTTTCCTACGACATGGAGGGAGAGCAGCGAGCGAGCGAGAGAGAAAAAAAGCTTTCCACCCCTCTGCTTTACATAACCCCCTCACCTTAGAAATAACCCCCCTCTTCTGGCGTTTTTTTTTATTTCCATCGGAAGAATGCGATGGTTGCCGGGCAGCAGTGAGAACCATTCTTCTCTTTTAGTTTAGTTTCCCCGGGTTCTCCCTATCTGTTATCCGCCGAGCATAACAGCCGTGCCATGCAGGCGGCGGGCGGGAGGTAATACCCCGACTATAGGGTTACCACCGCCAAACTCGCTCGCCAACCATCGCCGCAGCGCATTCCTCACTGCGATGTAGGCTTGTTTTCTTGTTTATCTTTTAATGTGAGGGGGGAGGGAATTTGAGGGGTTTCGGTTTTGAAGTGCGCAAAGAGTTTTCAGTTGGGTGTGATTTACTTGTTATCTCTCCCCTTCCTGTTATCTCATCATTTCGTGTCTTCTCCTTCTCCCGATTGTAAAGGAAATGGCAGTATAAATTTAATCGTTAACCATATTATCTTTCTCTACATTAACGATGCTTGTTTACTTGTACGGATATTCTGCTTTGATTAGCACCACACTATGAATGGGAAAATATAAAAATCATTTATCATACTCGATCGGAATCGGGTGTTCCTTGGATAGAACACCCGTTTGATCGATGACCTTTTGTAGGGCGTAAAGGTGTTTGTTTCCGTTTTGACATAGCTTCAATTATTCCATTTTAGAACGTCCTTTTTTATGATGGAAAGAACTTGAATTTCCGTAATGAGAAAAAAATCCAAACAAAAGATATTCTACATACATCGTAGGGTCTCTGAGCAGCCATTTTTGAGCTGGATTTCTTCCGTAGACTTGTTCTCACCATATTTTAGAGTTTCGAATTTAGTTACACACTGCCACATTTAGTTTAATATTTCGCCTTTAATTCATTAAATTTAATCACTTCAGCTGTCTCACAAACAGTTTTGTATCTTATATTTCCTATTCCTATAACGCTTGATGCAAAAATGTTACAAAAAATCTTAATAGTTCTGTTAAGTTTTTATTAGTGCCATAAATATAATTATGAAACTTAAGAGAACAACAGCGAATTCTGTGACCACGTTAAAATTTTATTTTGAACGATGAATTTTCTTTCGTGCTACATCAACATTGCAGGTGTTCTGAAAACCTGTACATTTTCTCTACTTCAGGAATTACACTCTGCATTAAAATAAAATCTCACAAAATGCTAGCCAAGTCAGTTTCCATTACTTGAAGAATGAAATCAATTCATTTCCCTTCTATCCAGAAGTTAATATTTTTTAAACTTGACTGTTGTATCCGCGAAAAATATGCTGAAGCGACATCTGGTGGATATTGTCTACAATATTCTTCCAGTGAATTGGAAAAATATTTTTTTCCGTATCATATGCTTTTGGAGGGGGTTGGCGTTACATTGTTTACTAGACTACGTTTTGCAACTTCCATAGTGCACCGTAAGTGTAAAGAATTTGCTAAAAATATTGGTGGTTCAATTAACATTTATTTTTGCCACGTGATTGAAATTGATCTGAAAACATTTATAATTTGGATTGAGTTCTTTGTCGCACAGTTGCAATTAATTTCGATGAGATTATTGGGATTGCAGCTGAGCTTTATTGCTGTTCTGTTTTTAATCATTAGTAAAAAACTCAGTTAACCATCACATAAGTCAGGTGTAACTAATATTTTAATAATTCGTGTTCGTGATCAGGTTAGCAAAGTAGTAGTTTCTTTGAAATTATTCTCGAGGGATTATTCATAACCCAAATACCTCGTCACACAAACTTCCTTCGTTAGCGATGAATATGTATAGAATGAAGCATTTTAAAAGTTGAAATTTGCTTACATTGCAAGCCATTTTCTTTTTATTTGATTGTAAAATAAAAATAGAATCCGTGTTGCTTGAAAAAATTTTGTTTCCTTTACTCTTTATTTCAATGTAATCGATGTGTTGAAATAAGATTGCCAGGCTAATGAGGAAATAGATTTTATTCAGAGAACCCCAAAACTGTCATTTTGATAGATACAATGAGATGGTTGCGCTTTAAAACCCAGGATTCGAAAAAGAAAGACTTCAAAAAGCCTTTTCAAATTTGCCGCCTTTGAAGCCAAAGAATCGCGAACTTGATGAGTATATTTTCAGGGTTCTTTCAATACGGGAGTTTTCAACTGAGGGGTGTTCGCAATATAAACACCAAATTTTTGCAAACATAAGAAATTGTTCAAAAAGAATAAGAAAAAGAAAGTCTCGATCAAAGTGTGCCAAATATAAAATATTTTCCATAAAAAAAATACAAACCTACAGCCGATACCTTCTTGTTTCGCTTTTTTTCTCATTTACAGACCCATTTTAAGAGCCAAAAATGCCATTTTAATCGCCAACGTTTTTCGAGCTGCCATTAGGAATTCCGTCGTCAGTGATAAGGCGCCGTTTCCTGGCAACCCTGTGGGCGGCTGAATGCGAATTTTAGGGCGGAGAAGAGAAAGGCTGGCGGCTTGATGGCTACTAGAGTTGGACCTCGTTGCGAGGCTAGGAAAGAGACAAAGAACTGCCTAGATTGGGACCCAGCGTCGAGGCTAGCGTCGGGCAGCCGACCTCCGGCTCTAACATGCGCCTCTATTGACAGCGGGGCTTGATAAATGGGCCTTTGCCTCAACTCTCGTAAGCCGCTCTCGCTTCCCCCCCTCTGCGCCTGCCATCAAGGAGGAACGGACGAACAGACAAGTACGGCAACCGCTCCGCTACACTGCCTTCTGCCCCCCCTCCTTTCCTTCCCATATCCTCGTTCGTTTGCTCTCTCTCTCTCGCGCGCTGGGACGGGGAGGGGGAAATTGCTGCTTGTGCACGAGCGTGTGTGTGTTTGGGGCAGAGCGCCACTTTTGGGGATAGACTTCCAACCGGCGCGCTCTTTGCGCAAAAACTTTTCTTTCCCCGAAAACATCCCGAACGAGTTTTCGGGGTTTCGACTTTTTCTCTTTCGGTGCGAAGAGAAAAATAACGATAAAGGAGAGGAGGATTGGGGAGAGAGAGGAGTGAGAAAAAAATTAAGGACGATTTTTCCGCGAGGAAAAATTTTCTTCCGATGTACGGACAGAAAATTCGTCATTTTTTTCTGCCCGCCCGCATTTTTTAGTGTTATTATGAGAGCGACTTTATTGGGGAAGAGCCCGGGTAAACTGATAAGGAGATTATCGAGGTCCGGTCGATGCCATTCTGCTCGCGGAGGGGTGTGTGGGTTGTTCGGCGCGGGGTTTTTTCCTCGACGCGCCGAACACCCCTTTTTAGAGCGCAATGGAACGGGCCGCCTCGCTTCGGCACAGACGAGTTTTCGGCTGTGCCTTAATGCGACGCTGTTATCTAAGCTGGCGCTGGGCCCTGCGCTCACTCTCTGGTGGCAAATCCGGTCCTTTTTATTGAGGTTCTCTTTCCAGCGCTTGCTAGAAGGAAAAGGCTTTTGCAGAGAACGAGGATGTGCCTTCCCCCGCTGCTGCTGTCCCCCCTCCCGTTCCTCGCTCCACCCTGCTCGCTCGCTGAGTTTTCGGTGGCGGCGGGAAGAATTTTCGACGGGTAGGGGGGGGGAGATAATGATGAAGCTCTGCGAGTTTCACGTTGCCGTCGGAGGAGGTAAAAGGGGGAGGGAGGCTTGAGAAGAGGGGGATATTCATATTACCGAATTAAAAAAGAAAGAAAAAAAAGCTTCTTTCGGGCGGGGTGTTTGGAAGTGGAGGAGAAAGAGTTGACGATTCCTCCAGACTAAATACCACTGAGCAGTATTTTTCCTCTCTCTTTTGTTCTTTTTGTGGAGATTCGGACGTGGAGTGGAGGATGGAGAGCTTTAAGAACAAATGGAACGGGTGTGGGGGCGCGGGGGGATCAGTAAAACTTGGAAGTTAAGAAGATGTATCGCTGCATCGTGGTAGGATCGCGATTGATTACCTCGGAGGGGAGGAATGGGTGGGGAGGGGTATTGTGGCACTCGTTTTGACAATCCCTGGTCGCTCCCGAAAACTAAAATTCAAAAAAAAAATCCCCCCTCTTCACTTTTTTGTTGTTTTGTGCAGCATCTTTGTTTTTTTCCTTTTCAACCCAAGAAATTTCTATTTTTTGATTCTCTGTCGTATGTGCGGAGTGGGCAATTATCCTTCCCGCATCACTTTTCGTCGGAACAACTTATATGTGCCTAATGAGATCAAAGCAGGCCTTGATGTTGATCGGTGCCAGTGTAGAACACTGAGAAAACTATCAAAGCATACAAATCACAAACAGATAAAGTTGTTTGAAATGGAAAACTATACTGATTAATGGCGTATTTTAGACGTGACATGACCATGCGTATATCCCAGAGTAAGGAAAACTAGTGACATTTATAATCATGCGCCGGGAAACCTCGTTTCGTGAAACTAGAATCTGTAAACTTGTAATTGCATGTGTATGACTTTCATAAAGCAAATTAAGATAACTGTTATGATTATTCGCTTAAATTTTATAGCGGCAATTGTTTTTGTTCCAATAAAAGTATTTATTCATTCCCTATCTGAAAACCTCGCCCTTTTGTCCCGAAAAGCGTTTTTGAAAATTAGCTGTTTTACGCTATAGAAAAATATTAAAATCAACAATTTACAAAAAATTAAGAAAATATGATTGGAATATATATTAAAGTTGAAAATGTTCTAGTTATCAAACCAATGATCCATCTTTGTTAAATTTATCGTTAAAGTCAATGTTTAACAGTTAATAACAAATTTATTCACTAATTGTACGTGTAATTTATAAACTTAATAATAATTGTTATCGCAAATTAGCAATAACCGTTCTGACTTATCGCAAAAGCAGTTTTGCCTATCTACGTTTCCCAGAAAGTTGCGGGACCTTCCACGAACTAGCAAATGGGAGAGTGGAATATTCCATTCCATGTTTTGCGGGCGCTGCCATTGGTGGACGCCCCCCTGTCGATCGCGTCGTTTCCTCTCCCCTTCCCGCCGTGTGGAGTAGAAAGCCGGGCCCCGCATCGACCGGGGTTTTCCAGAAAAGCCTGCTCGTCGTCCCCATACTGGGATCGAAGCTCCGGTTCCGACCCTTTTTCCACTGAGTCAGCGCTCGCAGCCTGCTGCTTTTTGAGTTTCCTTCCATTCGCTTCTCTGGCTGCCTCGTGCGCTGTGTGCGTGTCGACGTCTCTCTCGCTCGCTCTGCCATGTGTAACGGTCGTCTCCTAGGCATTTGGACTTAGTTTTTCTCTCGGCTGCAACCAGGATGTTCCTCGTCGGATACACAGGTACTGTTATTGTTAGTCTGGGACGCGGAATTTCAATCATTTATTTTCTGTCTTGTGTTGTGCATGTTGTCGCGAGTGAAATTCGGTGAATACGCCATCGTAATGGAATGCTCTGCTCACTTGCAGCTAGTTTATTAAAATTTTTATTATTATTGAACCGAAATTAAATGTGTTTAGCTTTGTTTCTTGTTTTTTTTTGTGGCTCGATGTTATTTATCTAAGGAATAGATCAAGATATTCATCACACATGAATGACATCGAGCACATATGTGCACAGCATATACACATTTCGTTGCGTAGTTATAAAACTAAAGTACTCAAAAGGTAAGCAAGGCACTTCATTTCAATAACAGTTCAAGATTGTATTTTCAGTTTTTCGTGTTTGAAATTTCGTATTTGTTATTTTTCTTGTGGTTGTGAATAGAAAATTTGTTCTTAAATGATTTTTAAATTGTTAATTCAACAGGGACAAAATTGTCTAAATTAGTTTCGGTTGTTATGAATAATGTTTTTACGAAAATATTTCGATTGTTTTAGATTATGAATTTACTGTAACGTACACATAAATTTGGCCTAAAATAAGCAAGTTGGTAAAAAAAAATCTACAAACTTAATGGGAATTTAAGGCTTAAAAATAGAAGCTGATAGTATAATTTGCTTTTAACTGTGATTAAGATGCTATTTATTATTCTGTTTCTATTACATTTGATTTCTTTAAATAAATGAATCAATTAGTGCATGAAAAAGTTCTACCAACGTTATAGAGTGGCCTTGTTATGGTAAATGTTGGATCTTTGACTAAAGAGTAAGTGGAATGTTGCTTAGAAATATTTAGTGGTAATCGCAAATTTGCAAAATACATTGAACCCGAATTTTGTTGAAAGGGGATAAAAAAAGGCATATCAGAACTTTTATTGTAGTTGGCACAATTTAAAAGCGGACGAAAAACGAATGTGCAAAAATTAATTTCTATTGTTTCAGTACGAACAAATATTCTATTTGCTGTGAAAAATTGGAAGCGAAAACCCTATTCCGTCCAGCCGGAAAAGATTCCAACAAAGCCTCAACCAACATTCTTTTAGAATTGGCGCTCTCTTTTATCATTGGTCGACATTTGTTTTCGAATTGCCACCCCCCCCTACGTTGGTATTATTTCAATACATTTCGAAGTGTAGTAGGAGGATTTCCCCTTAAATTCACCCCCCCCCCTCCCACTGTGCCTTCTGAAGGATTCGGCAAGATAGTGTTGACTGAATAAATGGGGCACCAAAATATTCCGCCCCCCGTTGTCTGCCTCTGCGCGTGAGACTTGTTTATTTTATTCTGTTCTCTGTTTATTTTTTATGCGAATCCTCTCTACCCCGAATTCATTCATGGACTTATTTTTACTTCCTCCTAACTATTGGACCCATGAGCTTGTTTTCTTTTGCGGACGCAGACTGAAATGTCTGTTTCGTGCTGCAAAACATTCGCTCGACTTTTTTTGAATGTGCTTTGTTTATTTTTAATACATTTTTCGTAGAGGTTAGTTAGTTTGAGATTTATGCATTTTGTGTGTGTTCTGTAAGAACAGGGTTGGATGTAATGTGGTGTACTTGGGAGCATTTTAACTTTCTTTTTGAGAATAAATGTTCATGCATTCCATGTGGCTTCATTTGGAGAGGTATTTGCATTTTTAGGACTTGATGCACCGTGTCTTTCAGCCTTCTCATAAGACATTAGCCACACCGCATTTTTAGGTAACAAAATGTTTGGTTTTGCAAAACAAATATTTTTAATAAAATAGCAGTTTTTTCTTCCATACCAGAAATGGACTCTCCCACCTAAGGCGTGATACACCTTCTTGTGCTATTGGTTGGAATGTACTGTACAATAGCCAGTAATTCATTTCGTAGATGTTTTATGACAATAAGTAGCGCATGTAAATATTAAAAACTGCTATTTCCCAAAATTCTATCATACTTGAAATCTTGATTGGATTTGTAGATATTACTAATATGCAACGTAGCATGTCACTGAAAGAAACATCCAGTCTCAATACTTTCATATTTCCTAGTGAATAATTAATTTTATTTTTGTAGTTTTTAAAAATGTTTTGTAAGCATTATGCATTCAAAATTAATCTAAAGAAAAAATAAAGAAGTGTAACATTTTCTGTTGACGAATGGTTTAGGGGCTTGGGCCCAAGATCCCTTCTTTGACTACACCACTGGGAATGTAGTTGAATTCATTTTAAAGTTAGAAATGAATATTAAGTTTGATTAATGTCACAATTTTTTATTGGCAAGCTAATTATGAAGTGCTGTATTGCATGTTTTTGCCCTGGTTTATTTCAATCTTGGATGAAACATACATCACCTTGAGATAATCGACACACAAAGTGGTTTTGTTTCCGAGGATTTATGTCAAATCATAAACATAAATTAGAATAAATTACAGAAATTGGATAGGTTACACATTCTAATAAGGATATGAGCTAAGTCTACTAATTATTTGAAGAAATTAGACGCAAAATATTCTTCAGATTTTCAGTTCTTTTGTTTCGGTAAAATTTAATCTTCATTTATCACTTTTCTTGGAGGTGCGAAAGATTGGTAGCTGAACCCATACATCTCATTTAAAACATGTATCCATGCTTAAAAGCAAGACTTCTATATTTAAACCAGATAATTTAAATGAAAAGGTTAATTTGCAATCGTAAATCAAATTGAGAGTTCATGCCCAGATACAGGAGCCAACTTGAGTTCCTTAGTTAATGGTCACGGCCAGAAAAAGATGTCACTGTATGTCTACGGGGTAAGTGAATCGCACAGATTAAAAGGAAAGATTTTAGGCACGGTAAATATATTTTATATTCTACGCCCTAAAATTGTTATGACAGTGTTACACGATTCTCCTATCGTCATCGTTTAGTAGGACGGAGCTGCACCATTTGAAATTCATGCTCCTCCATTTTCTGTTAGCCACATCTCAAATTTTTTAAAGGTAGTTTTTAGTTTTAAATATGCGAGATTTGATTGGGAAAAATCCCAGTTGAAACCTTTTCGCATTTTTACATTCAGTTTTTTTAAAACCTCGTCTAATTTTTTTCCCATCTTTAAAATTTCAATTAAAAATTTTATTTACATGCAAATTAAATTCTTCAGTTTTATTAGTTATGCAGCCGACGATGATCCTGGTTATCATCTGACACTATTGCTTGAATATTTTTATTTTCCATTTAATCTAGCTTTTGTCTTTGTTATAGACTGTTAATTTCTTCTGTACTTTTGTTGTGTCTTGTTCTGTCTTCTGTTTGGCGCAGTTTGTCCGCGTTATGGACCTTACGCAATAAAAAAACCCAATATTCAATCCAATCCTTAGCGTGCATCTCATGGGAGATGTAAAGCCATTTGCCATTCCCGTCGAATACGCTATTGCGTGGGCGTAGAAGTCCACCTGCCCAGAGTGACATTTTCAAATGGAGTCGCGTGGGGGTGTCCATCGCCGCTAGGTGGACTGCGGGGCGAGTAGACCATCTGCATGCGATTCCGTCGGAATGCCGTGTTCAAAATAATTGCTACATTTACCGGAGGGGTCGACTTCACAATGGTAATAGGCTCAACAAATGGCACAGTGGGCTTTTCAATAAACGTCTCTCTCCCTCTGATTAATCAGCGACGGTCCTTCCGCTCATCCGACTCCCCCCCCCTCCCCCCCTCCTCCAAAAGGGCATTCCGTAGTCTCCCAGGATGAAGACCCGAACCTTGCGCTTTATGATTTCGTACCTGCCAACTGGCCGCAGTTTCTGTGTGTGCGGTTGCCGAGTGAGGAGCCACGGCAAGTATGGCTTGGTTACTAATTGCGGAAGTTTTGGGATTTGGTGTTATTAAGTCGGTTGTTTTGTGTGTTGGATTGGTTTTGATTTGTGTTGGTGTTGCACTTTGCCTAAATCGTCTATATTTTCTTGTTCTCGAAATACAAGATGTTTTACATTTTTTTTTCTGTAGAAAATGGTCAACAGCAGCAAATTTTACCTAATTGAATACCAGGCCGCGGCTGCTTGATGGGAAAGCAACGTATTAGCAACCGTTGGGTTCGCGAGTTCGAATCTAGCCAAAGACCATCGTGTACAAAGTGGATTGGTGCACGTTATGTCTGTCGCGGCCTCAAATGTCCTCACGGTGTGGTGGTGGGGAATTTGGAGAGGAGTGCCAGCTCAGGTGTTGCCTCGTTATCTGACCGTGGTACAAAATTATCTGGTGCTGTCCTCGATTCTTTCCCTTTGGGATCGATTCCATGCCGTCGCCAATAGCCCAAAAGAGTATAAAGCGACCCCACGAGAAGGCTGTTCAGTTTTGATTTTACCATTAAATTAAGTAACTGATGGTAATGTAAACAAATCCATTTCTTGATTGGGGGCTTTTGCTCTCATTCTGGTTCTGTTGATCGTTTGGATCAACAGAACCAGAATTGGAAGCGATAAGATTAAAACTTATTGGTAGAAAAAATATCCACTGCAAACGTCATTGATGCTTTTGCGTAGGCAGCCTTCCCCAAGCGCTTTTTTCCACTAAATGACCCAAGGTATGACTGCTTCTCGTGAATCCGCACTTTGTGCTCTCTTTTTACTTATAATGTATACCCCCATCCATATATTGACGTGTAGCGTTATTTTAAAGAAAATTCGGAATAAATTACCTTGGTGGGTGATTTACCCTTTTGTCTGACTTTCAGCTGTGCATAAAAATATAAAATGTTTTAGAATGTAATTAGGTAGCCACAATCGCGGTTGCCGCATGTTTCACAAAGTGAATGTCAAGATTTGAGGGTCAACTTTCTCAGTACGTCCAAAGAGAGGTATTTGTGCTTTGTTGGACTTAGCGTCATTTAACCAAGATCAACCAACCCAAGGGTAAAAAAAATTCCTAGTGTGCTTCTGCCTTATCAGGAACAGAAATGACCCCCCTGTGAACTGTTTAGAAACTGAATTCGCTAAAACTTCCAAGATCGACCGCTCTTCCTTGTTGCATTCCACAGTCACGGAGAACCCTTTCACGAAGACTCGGATCAGTGCAAATTCAACCTGCTATTCCATCAATCACCGCGTCCTCTCTATCCGTGTCCTCCCCCCATCCGGCAAATTTTTGCCTCTCCGTTATCCCTCGGAAGTCTAGACGACCGGCTTATTATTTTTTCCTAAGAGACTGACCGTTATCTTCTTCCCACCTGCGCTCTGTTGAAAAGAGAAGGGGCGGTTGCCATCGGGAAAAAGAAACCGAAACCAAAAAAGACGAGGCGTGCGTTTGGGGGGGGGGAATTAAAGGGGGGTAGCGCGCATAGTAAAAAAGGAATCGATAATTGTAAAAATGTTTCCATCCCCCAAGAGCACGTGCTCTTTCTTCCTGCCTTCCTTCGCTCCTTTCCAGATTACGAGTTAATTCAAAAAGTCGAACGTGATCGTGTGCTCATAACAACAATAATAATAACAACGCGGAGGACAAAAATGCGATTTCTCATTACGTACCTGCTTCGCCTCGCTCGAGTCATTACACTTACTCCTCGCGTGATTAATATTTTTATCTGGGGAGGGGGTTATTTTCGTTATGTTTTGCAGCGGCGGGGAGAGGGGATGACGTATGGTTATCGAAGTGGCTTCTGTTTGTTCTGCGACGTTTTTTCTTTTCTCGGCGCGGACGTCTTGTTTTATTTTCACACGATGGCTCTGGGGAGAGGAGGTGGAGGCTCTGTTTGCATTTTTTTTTCGGGCGGCTCTGTTACTTCCTGCTTTTTTTTTTCTTTCTTTTGGGTTTGGGGTGGGTCTGATGTTGGCCAGTAAAGCAATTTGGAGTTTAATTGCAATTATATACAAAATGCGTGTCATTTCTATGCCCCTCGTTATGCATTAATTTGTGTTTTTTCCTTCATTGTTTTTGAAATTCCGGTTATTTTTGTAAGATTTTTTTTTTTGAAACAGACGTATTTGTATTGTGATGCTTGTTTTTGTACATGTTATTTAAAAAGTAACGGGATTAACCGATTATTCTTTTGCTGGCAATACTCATGAAGTGTTTTTTTTTATTATCGAAATTCGGCGCATGTTCGCATTTACCTCTGCGAATCACTGGTACTGGAATAGAACCAGATCTTCCAATTTTTCTTTTGAGAAAATCGCCAATATTAGCGTTAATTTGATTTGCAAATATTTCTAAATAGGTTATGATTATTTTGAATTTCAGACAAGGGGGGAGGGTATATTACCGTTTCATAGTGTTAAAATTTTTCTTGTGAACTTTATCACAAGAAATAAAAATTGTGAAAACGATAGTTATCCCCCCCCCTCCCTTTTTTTTTATAGCACACCATGTGGTTCAATTCAGTTAATTAAATTGTAAAGCTCTTTGTTAAGCAATCGATTTGTAGCGTTCGGAAAGACATTTATTAATATTATATGCCAAATTCAAAGGGTTTTTAGCTGTGAATTTAACGACTTAGGTGGTTGCGTTTTGACCTTTTCTCACGTTTGGAATTGATCCCACTTCTGCTCTGGCTGACTTAAAATCTAACGTTGTAAGCATTTTGCACCAAAAATTCAGTTATGACGGCCACGTTTATGGACCGTTGTCACTTTTGGTTTCCAAATATTCTGAGTCTTTTCAAGTGAAACGAAATTCCGGCTGATAACCGTATTTCTCTTATTAAAATTTGTAAACAATCCAAAAGAAAATCTCAACTTTTTGTTTAAAAAAAAAAGCATGTAGAAACAATATTTCAAAAGACAGTACAGCTTTCTGGTGTGTAAGTTCATTTAGTTGCCTTTGCTCTGTGGGTTCGCGCACTGCGCTAGCAGCATGTGCGTTGTACGTTCTTCCCATGGTGTATTTCTCTTGTGTCAGTAAAACTTTGCTTTTATGTGTGTTGTCTTTGTCTTGTATTTTGTGTAGCTTGATCCACAATTACTTTTGTACCCAAATAACACATTTTGGCGACAGGTGTAAGAATATTCAGGTACAATTGACATCTTTCTGCTCATAATCAGGGTTCGAAACCAGCAGTCATTAAGTCTTTTGTATCTTTGCATTCTGGTCTTCACAACTGAGTATTTTAAACCCAATTATCAATTTCAACGCCCATGTTTTTTGGGTGTTTTTGCTTAAAAACCCACCAATCAACTACATTCTTCCCAATAATATACTCTAATCTGTTTATAAATACAAAGCGTATAGTTTTTTACAGGAGAAAATCCTGATCATAATCGTTTTCAATTTTCAGTGTATCCATCATCTTAAACTGCATCGTTTTTCATCGGTTAATGTTCAATTCCCACAACATGTTTTAACTTAATATTTTACGAATTTTTATGTTGATAACTTCATAATTTTACTTTAAAATTTAGTCTTCACACTTTTTGTTAAATGTTTTGATTATATATTTTTTCTCCTCTCCTTTCGTGTAGTGTACTTGCATGTTTTTAAACCTACTGTATATTGTTAGTTTGGCTTCTAGTTTGAAGATTTTAAAGTTTTTTCCCCCGCTTGGTTGACCCAAATTCCGACTAGTCAACAATTCATACTTTTCTAATTATCTAACTAATCTATCTAAAAAGATAACCAGACCTCAAAACAAAAAAAATTAACTGTAAAAACTTTTAAATGTAAACAGTTATCAAAGCCCAGGCCCCAGTCATCATGTGCACTTTATTTTTCACACTCATCCACACGAGAAAAAAAATATCTTCAAATTGCACTCAAGCAGAACATTTTGGCAACTCCAGCAAAGATCCAGAGCCCGTAGATGTCTGACTTTCGGCTTCTGATTTCTAACTCTGTTCTGCTGTCTCTTTTCTCCGGCTCGGTGGGTTTGCCCACTACGCTAGCAACCTGCAACTTATAACACGACGCAGGTTCGATTCTTGTAACTTGCCCTGGGTGTGTCTCTTATCTATGTCAATAAACAGGGTGGTAACAGAACCGGGAAACCGGGAAATCAGGGAATTTTTTATTTATGGAAAAATCAGGGAAAATTTCCAAATTTTACAAAAAATCAGGGAATTTTTGACAATTTAAACTGCTACCATTGTTTGTCCTATTTAGAGATGTGCGATTACGAGTACTTTTGAGAATGGAATAAATTGTATTCGCCTAAATTGTAATTCGAATAAAGAACCTTAACGTCGTGATTTTTTAACACCGCGAAAACCGCCGCCGCCATTTTTTTCGCTGCTGCAGCATCTTGGTCGCCGTGAGGCTAGCGATACAACTTGTGGGATACAATTTGAAATTTGTGTAACAAATGATGTTTTTTGTGTATTAAATTAATTATTTTTGTTTACATTTACATTTTTGTTTGTTTGCATTTGTTTTCGATGAATAGTGTGACAATGTAGGGTCAGGTGTAAAAAGTTCACAATCATAGTATTTTGCATTTTTTCTCCAGTTTTTTCAATTGCAATTTTAGAGTTCCATTAAGGTTTCCAACCCTTACAATAACAATTAAAATATCAGTAGAGAAAAAATACAAAATATTTGTGGAGAATTATCCTTTTACAACCTCTGACCCTAAATATTTAAAATAGTGTTGTGTGGATACTGTATATCGATACCAATCACGGATCACAACATTTCTTAAGGGATTTGGAAAATCAGGGAAATTTTTGTGAGACTATCAGGGAAATCATGGAAATATCAGGGAACTTTTTTTCAAGGATTTTGTTGCCACCCTGATAAAACATTCCACGTGTGTACGTCCATTTGACTTTTTTAACGCAGCTTAACCAAAAATGGTTCTTTCGTCATAAAACCAGCCAACCAATATATATCTTTGACCCTTGTTCTACAAACATCTGTCAACCAACTTGTCTGTTGGCGCAGGTTGACCAAATATGGCCCTTGCTCCGGTTTCTAGCTGATTGAACGGGTGTCCACCGCCAAAACAACTGAAGCCGAGAATCGAGTCTTAAGCGGTAGAACGACATTTTCAAGACCTTGTGGTGCGGGGGACACGGTTTCCCGTTGCAGAGAGTTACTTAAAAAGAGTCGTCATGCGACTGGTGGTTTGAAATTCCAAAAATCCCGACGATCAGTTTCTATGGAAACGCAATTCCAACTTTCCAGTCTTTGTTTTCGGTCACGGTTCTGAGATCACCGAGAGGAGCGCAGCGAGCAGTACTAGGAATAGGAGGAACAGGGAAAGAGCGAGCAGCACAGCTGTTTTCATAACACCCGAATGCGTTGCAGTGTGTTTTGAAATCTGCCGGCCGTGCTGTCTTTTCCTAACCAAAAGCAAACTCTGAACTCGCGATTCCAGTACCTTTTTCTCTTTGGCCGGATCTCTCGGATGGATGCTTTTGTAACAGACTCGCGTGTTTCGAATGCAAGCGTTAATCCATCGTTTTCCTCAAAATACGCATCGATGTGCGGATGGGTCCACTTTTGCGGTGAACTAAAGTTCCGAATTATTTTTCATTCCTTGTATTGGCTTTCAACAATATTCGATCAAATTCCACTTTCAAAATTTCCAAATTATGTATAGAGCAAAATAGTTTTGACTGTGTTTCTTGGAATTAGATTTGAGTTGTTCTGATTCTGATAACAGCATCTGCTCCCGTCCTATTTCGTATAAATCCAGTTGAAGGAAATGTTTTAGGCATCAAAGAATATTTTAGAGGATGTTTTATTCTGCTGATGACATTTCTTTCGTCTAAATAAATTTAATAAATAAGTTCGGATTGAAAATATGTTCATGGTTTTCATTTCTATCCTTTTCTAGAAGAACATCGAAATGTTCTCTCGTCATAAAACCAAAGTCAATCCCTCGGTTTGTTTTGGGGGTTTTATATGGCGCTACAAATGCCTAAATTGCAGTATTTTTGTGAGGAATAGTGCAGCAAATTGAAGCCTTGTGACTGCATTAAATACTCGCGATTGAGTCAGTGGGTTTGCCCACGGTGCTATCAACCTGCGAGTTGCAGGCAGCATAGATTCGATCCCTGTAACTTAACCGCGCATATTTCTCTCTTTTGTGTCTGTAAAATCTTCCTTTTATGTTGATGTTCAGTACTTAAACGTTGTCTGTTTGCACAGCTTGGCTAAATTCGAGCTTTTGTATCGTGGAATGTTTAAGCACACACTATTTTTCAGCATTTGGACCAGACAGAAAAGTGTTTCGTGTGAAATTTTCTCCCGAAAAATTTATTTTAGTAGAACGGTATACGGTTTGAAATTAGCGATCGTTAGTCATATTTTCCACCGATAAATTTGTTTTTGAACACGTGTGACCGTGTGCAGAGAAATTCCTTCTTGAAGCGGGCGAACAAGCGACAAACTCTCATTACACTCACAAATATTTATTTAATCTAACTTACATTACGTGGACACAACATATATATTATTTACAGAACCTTTCATAACTACCCGACATAACGGACGCTATGACGCGTCTTCATTATACGCCGCCGATACCTCCCTGAGGGTGACCTTGATGGGAGCCGGGGTTAGATTTAGTTTTGGTTCTCACTTTTAGTTCGGAGGTTTATAGCTCTGCAGCCGACGCTGCGATTATAGTTCACCTGTTACACACGTAATTTTTGTCGCCTACATTTTCCGATCGATCAATCGTTTACTCTAACAATCTTGCTTTTGAATAGTATGCTTCAAAGTCCGGGTCCTTGCCATTACAATGTTTATACTTTTACAGAAAATTGAAGAACATTTTAAGTTGCTGATGTAGGAAACGCGTGGTGTTGGGGTGAATGCTGACATTGACGACAGTTTTTCTGCTCGTGGTTTTCTAACCCTGAACTTGATATTAAAAAACGTAATTAGTGATATCAAGCAAGCGTAAGAAAGTGGACATAAATGAACAGAGTCAAAATTGACGCAGAATCGACTTATATCTGACAGAAAATTTCACTTCAAGGTTGATATATATCTAGGGTGCACTTCTGGAACAACCTTGCATTTTCTCGATATTTGTCGACCTGCTTTGAAGTAGTGGTTATAATTTATCTCATGCGCACAAGTATAATTTATCTCGGGCAGCACAAGAAAACAGGTAAACAGTTTTCCCCCTCCTCGCTGTGGAGGTTTTGTTTTGTTTGCCTCTTGTAACTCAGCTCATTGGTGACCACGGATTCATATTTATATGTTCAAAAAACACGCCAATATACGAGCCCTCGGTGACATAAGAATTTGCCCAAAGTTGGTTTAGAAGTCGTTAGTCGCGTTTTGCCCACGTAAATTTCGTTTTGATGGCAGTTTTTGGATCATGATAGTTTTGGTGTTTCTCTTGACGGAAATTATGACCGATCAAACATATATACTTGTTTTTACGATCCGGATAAATGACTCTTAACATATGGTTACGTGCTTTTAAATAGGCGTATCGAGGTCTAATGTCTTGGCAGTAGTGAGTTTTTCGAAAACATGAATTTAAAAATGCAAAACATTTTAGCAACTGGAGGAAAAGGTTTAGGTGCCATCGATGCCTGTGTTAATTTCTGATCCTTGTGCAACAAGAGCCAAAACCAAAGGTCCACGAAGAAGTTAACAGCTGTTATGAAAATCTGATGTTCAAAACGGTTTTGTGTGAGGCTCAGTCGCATTTGAACTGGGAAATATTCCTGAAAGATGACATATTGATCCAAATATGATTAATTAGCTTGCCTATCCACTTCTTGGGTCCATTCGCCATTTCATGTCGAAACCGAATTCGTCGGTCGCAGTTGTGTTTTGATCCAACAATTCTCTTTTATTTGGCAACACTCTTGCCCTCCCCCGCCCCTCGTTTTCAAATGACGCACAAAGAAAGAAAAGAAAAAAAAGATCGATTTCTCCTATGTTTGGGTCCCCGAAACGTGTTCCGTCGATCAGCTGTTTTGTCGGCTTGCGATGTGTGTATGGATGTGTCCTCTCGTTTGTGAATTTATGGATGCATGCATGCGTGGAATGGAAAGGTCGGCATGAATGAACGTATGTGTGCGCCTCCCTTCCCCCTCTTTCGAACTCTTTTCTGCTGCTACCTTTCGGAGGGCCGCCATCTTTGAGTCGAAAACCACTGCTCTCCGCTCCCTTACTGAAGAAGGTAGCGCCACCTTGTGGGGCCAACATGGCAGTCGTTGAATCGAACTCTAGAATTTCGCTTCTGGTAAGGAAATGGGAAGGAAGTTTAAACACAGTATTTGGTGGTTGTGTTATCTATCATTCGTCATCGTTTCTCGTGGATGCTGTAATGTTGTGGGTGTGAGTTATCACCGCGCAGATTATATGACGAGATTATGCAACTATGCTTCTGTGGACTTTTCGTAGGCGAGACATTGAATTGATATTTTTGATGCACCTTTTACCCATTTATTACAAAATATTGTCAAGAATTGGCTTGATTTTGAAACAAAAACCCACGAATATACTTCATTGCAGCAGTTCATTGCCTGTGTTCAAGTTTGCCATTTCCATCGGTTATGCGACATACAAGTTTGGATAAAATGTAATTGCAAAATGGAAATGGCTGCGAAATTCTGATACCAAAAAATAAATTTCTGGCAGTTTTTCATCTATATATTATTTGGGGGAAGGAACTTGTAAACAGAATTTCGAGTTTGTCACTAGTCGATTTAATGGTTTTCCCCTGAATGTTATGAGTTATTAAAGGCGCATTACTTGATCTACGGTAACAGGGTGCTTTGGAATAGTTTTCTAGGTTTCTCATTCTGCGTGTCTGCAGTAAAATAATAGAGGCGGTTCTTTTATTTTTTACTCGCGACTTTTTTTTTAACACTTATCAACCTCCTGTCGAATGGCCCTTAAAAGATAAGAATATTGTGTACTGTCGCGAATCATTACTTCTAATCTGATTCAGAATTTAAATTCGTACTTCAAGAGTCATATCTTGTGCTTGTTCACACTTACTGTTGGAATGAATTTTTATAATAGTTCTGGTAATTCATAAAAACTATTATTTTCGGCACAATTTTTGCCGTCTTTTGCATATAGAGCGAATAGCAATAGAAAGTATAGAATTTTCTCAGTTTTTGTAGAAATCTGGAAGCGTTCCGTGCTTCCTAGTAGAGGGTCAGATATTCGTGTACGTAATGTAAACTGCTCTGGAGCAAATTTGTAGAGATAAAGTTGTTATGTTCGCTAACCTTGCTCGCTTCCCTAGCATCAATGAAGACATTGTCTACAAAAAGTGATATTCCAAAAAAATATTTTTCAAATATAAATTTTTTTAGCTACAGGGAAATTATACAATACCTCCAGAATCAGAACTCGGAACAATTTGGAATTCAAATGAAAACTGAGCAAATTTTGCGTGCCACGTAAGATAATTATATATATATAGATAACTTCTAATTTCTTATATTAAGAAAGCCTTAAATTTGTTATATATTTTTTTTTTCAAATTTAACTTTTGCCAAGTTTCAAATTTTTAATTTTATATTCAGCTTTAGGAAGCAAAATGCATGTGGGATTTTTAGTCTTAAACAAGCTAGACGGTCTGCAAAGATTTTACATTTGATCGAAATACTATTGCATGATGTATATCAATGCTACTTTAAAATGTAATTTTTCGCCATTGTGGCAAAGTTTGGCGTTCAATCTAATTGGTGCTGACCAATCAACTATCATTTTTGATAATTTGTAATGGAGTGAAGTGCTGTAATCGTATTCGAAAAACAAGTCTACTGACGTGACGTTCAGAGTACTTGCAAAAAAATACCCCACCCATTAAAAAAAAAAATACCTAAACCCTGAAAGGATTTCGATTTTGACCCATCAAAAGAATTCGCTATTTCAGATGTTGATGACAGGTTAATATTGATAACTGGAAAGTTTACCGAAGTCCAAAACCATTGAAACGACTTGATTCGCGCGTATTGGTTTGCGGAAATCATTTCTGCGGTGTTTTGGTTTTTTCAAATTCGCGGCTTCGCTCCGGAATGTGAGCGGGGTAACGCCCTTTCTCGTGCATTCCTTCCACAATTATCTCCCTCACCATAAATCTCTCTACCTGATGACGTCAGACGCGTGAAAAGTGTGACGCAAGAATCGGCTGCGAGTGTTTCCATATCGATAAATAATGGAAATGGGAGTGAGCTTGAGGTTTTGGGAGATTCCTTCCCCCCCCCCCTCGCGCCTCTGTTCGGCCTTGGCATTGGGCGGAGGGGAGGGAGGCATGAATGAAAATAGTTTGCACTAAATCGTAAAAGGGGAATGGCGTCAATGGGCGAGATATTTTGATTATTTTTTTGAAAATAGGACGGTCGACAAATTGAGCCGCTGCCAAGAGTGCTGGTATAGTCGCTCATAAAAAAAAACCATTTGTTAGTATACAGCTTGTTTGAGTTTTTGCAATGAGCTACTGACACATTAGGCTTGACTTAGCTCTTCCGGTGCAGACAATTAAAGCGATAATTCGAAGATTCCAAAGCATAACAAAGAATCGCAATAAATTGACCAATGTGGATCTCATTACTAGCATGTTTTTTAGCACCCAAAATGCATATGCGAGATGGTATTAAGCATGGTTTTCGCGGCTTTGTGGAAATTTGGTTTCTTTCAATTCTTTTCAATTATCATAAAGTTAATTTCTATGCAAATTCTAATAAACAATTTGTTCTGGTTATTTCATTTTAAAAATGGTTTATTTCAGTTCCAAATTTAATCTCTAAACTAGCTTTTTGGAATGCTGTAATTACACACAGCTACAAACTTAATATTGGCGAAATTCAAATAATATAGGCACAGTTACACTTGCAATTTTTGTATTGATAATTTCCCCGTGGATTGGGCTCCGAGAGCAATTGTCTTTAAAAAGGGATGTTGAACCAGAAATGTTTGGGAAACAAAACCTGATGGATAGTTGTATTGAACTATTTTTTAGAGAGTTAAATTCTGCCTGCTGCTTGCATGGAGAACATGTTTTAAGCTTTTCTTCATCCGTGCAAAGGTTTTTAGTGTTTTAATCTTTGGAGGATTCGTAGTGTGTCGAAAAATTCTGATCCATTAACTGTTGCTAGTCCAGGTAATTGATGCTGTTTGTTGAATCTTGGAACTTTGCGCTCAATCAAGCTTTAGCTCCCGGTACCCGTGTGAATGGATAAACAGGAAGGACACACGCATTTTAATGTTTTGGGGTTTTAGTCATCGTTGTCTTTGTAGGGACCGGAACTAGTTTCCTATCCGCGGCGCTCAGTGAATCCGTCAGACGTGCAAAGGAATACATTCGTTAGAACAAAGCCTTTGGATGAGAAAAAAACTGGATTTAAAAATTTTTAATGGGTTTTGTAGATGTGTACCTAATTATCAAGTTGGGATTTTTTTGTTGTAAAATTAGTTTACATATTATGCTATTAGATTAGCCAACCTGAAATGAAACTTTGGATTTATATCACAGTTGCCAGTGGAAGTAATGTAGGCATATTCGGCACCTGCTCCTTTTGATTATAATTGTCTATGGAACTTGAAACCTATGGATAGGTGTTTTTAAATTTGAGAGTTTAAACCTATTCTGACTTGCTGCTTGGATGACATCACTTTTAAAATTGTGATAATCTGACAAAAAACATCTGAAATTGTGTTGAGGTATTTTGATGTTTTACACTAACACCATAAAATGCCCCCTTGCTTTCAATTTTTATCTTTAATTTTGTGGTCTCAAATGTGTAATGTCTTTCAGAGTAAAATAATCTTTTAATAATCGTGAATGGTTGAAAAGTAATCCACTGTTTTAAAATTGGTATATTCATTTTGTTGAATATTAGTTGTTTATACTCAAATGTCACTTAAGATTTTTTACTTCCTGCAGTTGTAGAGAATGGATTAGACTCGCACATTGACGCTAAATTCCTCAAATTAATTGTTCAAAATACTTTTTTTTTTTAATTTAAAACAAGTAGGCTCATTGTACTGAATTTCTTTGGAATCAACTCAGAATACTTGTTTTGTTCATCTAATAAAAAAGTTTCAGTTCAATGAGTGAAAATACATTCCAATTACCTGTTTAGAGTTTATGGATTGGGGAAAAACACGATTCGTTCTGTAAATGGTTCCGCTGTAGCCCGGTGGGTTCGTCCACTTCTCTTAGCAAGCTGATAGTGCAAGTGACTCGGGTCCGATTACCGTAACTTAACCATGGGTCTATTTCCGTTTTATATCGGTAAACTTATGTTCGTTGTGCCATAAAACTAAACGAACCATTCTGTACATATTTGAATGTAATTTTTAATGCACATTTGGTTTCTGGTTCTTTTGAATAAGGGTATTACGACTTTCTTGACCGTTCGAAACGTCACGTTGTCTCTATACGGCCTGGTTGGTGTTGACTCGTTTACTGATTTTCACTTAATTTTATTGATTTACGGACGGATCTGTCTTTTTTTTAAACGGATTTTCATTAAATTTTTCTGTCATCCCCCTTCTGGATAAAACACTAAATGAAATAATTTATAAATGGAACATTGATTTTTCCCCCCTTTCATCTACTTGTAAATAAGCTTTATGAACACCAAAGATGTGTAATTCTAACAAGTTTAAATCGTATGTAACATACAGTTTGGGATGCAATGGGTACTCATGAAGTGTTTCTTTACCGTGGATGTGTTCAGTTTGGCATTAAAACACTACTAATTTGCAAGGTTTCTGCAGTTGATAAAATATGAACTTTTACTTATGCATTTTTCAATACAAATAATACTAGTTATAGTCACATACGGATATTTCTAATCCACATTAATCCACGTATTTATGTTGTGTTTATTGACAAGGGGCGTTCGGGGCGTAAAAGTTTTACTGATGCACAGTTTTCAAAGTTGGCAAGTATGTATATCTTCCAATGCCAATTTATTCAGAAAAGTTCGACAGGCTACCCCCCCCCCCCCATTTCGAGTGATGTTATCGTATGTACCATTACCATGGCGCGAAGACAAGTGTACAGTGTTTATTGGGGGTTTATGACACAGGGGTCATTTGGCCAAGCACAAGACTAACAACTTCAAGTAATGGACACCTGTATACCAAGTTTTATTGACAGAAGGTAGAAAAAGAAACACCCTGTGAGGAATCGCACTGTCTGCAAGTAGCTTGCAGATTGGGCAAAACCTCAAGGATCCTGGAAAATAAGTATTTTTGTAGTTGAATCTGCAGTCTTTTTTCCAAGTTTAAATGCATTTATATTACATCTGTATAAGGATGTAAAGAATACAAGAAATGTATGCAAGTTAATATTGAATGCTTAAAATCTTACCTGCCTGCAATCTAACTTGGTAGTATGTTCTTAAAGATTATCAGGTACCATTGAAGGACTTTTCCAATTCTGCGGAATTTGAATGAAGTGCGCTCTGGTTCTCGTTTCAATTGTCTGTGAGTTCGAATCCAGGTATTGGCATGGGCGTTCTTTGTGGTTGGGAATCGATTTGAAGCTAAAAGTCCCGGCCAGCCCTCGTGTAACGAAATTAATGACCGCAGAACGACAAGCCAAAGTGTGATGTAGTTTGTGAAAATGTGTTTTTTTTCCCCTTCTTCAGATTTCCCAAAACCGCGCGTTTATATTCCGGTCGAAATAAAAAGCAACGTTCAAGGTTTCGCGAGACGAAGGTGCCAACGACACGGAAGTGATTGCGCTCCGGCCTGTCAACAAATGAATCTTGTGAGACAAAGACAGATCTCTGCCGCGTTAGTGTATCGATCTTGAATTTTAAAAGCGTGGTCTGCTCTCCGTTTGTGTTAGTAAATGATTTCCTTCTCTTCCCCACCCTCCCCCGTGTGTGTGGGGCTCCACCCTCCACCGCCGCCCCGTGCCGAGGAGGGGGAGGGGCGGGTGCCACTATTATCAGGAGGTGCTCTGATTGCGACCAGACAGCGTGGTGACTTTGGAAAACACACATTCATTCATAAGTGCATCCTTGCGCCATCACGTGCCCTCGCTCTTGTTTGGCGCCTTTATCTGTCAGCTGTTCAAGATGGATCCTTTGAGTGTGACGACGGACACTCCTTCCCCCTTGCTTGTTTGTTCGTTTCTGGAATTTCGGTGCTGCGCTTTTCTTCAGGATTGCTTCCAGACGTCTTGGGATTATCGCGTTGCGTCATTCGGTGGGATGGTCGTGTCTTTTTGGTTTTCTTGCTTCGTGCCATTGAATAATGGCTTCAATTTTGTTTTGGCTCCGGGGGGGTCTGACAATAATCGCATGTGGCGTTGGACGGGAATTTCTTTTTTACTAATTTCGTCGTTCTGGTGGGGTTGGTGAATACGAATTCGGAATTTTGGTTCGTGGAAATGTACGATAAATTATTGGCGCATGTACTTAGGGTCCAGATCCTCCCCAAGAGCATTTGATTAATTTTGTTTTTTGGATTATTGTTCCGTTCGTTGGGACTTTCAAAAGTTATCATTGGATTGTGGATAGAAATTGCGGTACGAAAATTTTTCTTACCCATATTACTTTAAATTACCACGTTGAATTGTCAGAACATTGGCTTTGTTATTCATTTCAGGTATTCTCATTGTTTTACAACCGTTCAATTGTTGGTTAAAATTCTATTGATTAAAATCAGTGAAGGCCATTACGTTCGAGCATTCTCTTTTTTGTTCCCATAGAATTTTTATTAAATAAGGAAATGGCATATATCCTTTTGATTTTGTTTTTTGAAAAGAATGCATTTAAAGGAATAAAGCGAACAGGTAGTTGTAAAAGGAATAAAACAGTATTTCGGTATGATGAAAGATATCTCTCGTGGATATGATCCTTTCTTTTCACAATTACTTGTCAAAATATGTCTTGTATTTGGCGTAGCTTGACCAAATATCCAAATATGGCTCTTGCTGCATTGATTGTAAGTGGTCAAAGAACTGAAGTAGGAAAATTCGTGTTCTATGGGAACAGAAAAAACTGAACGAAAAAATGGGAAGTTTTCATCATAAACTGTATGAAGGAGACTAGCCCCCAAATTCCATTCTGTAGTTAAGGGTTTCTGAAGATTTGCCTACAGCGGCTGTGTTACAGGTTCGATACCTCCCCGAGTCTATTCCTCTCTTCAATGTCAGTTCAGCCTTCCTTGCGCTTGTATGTTCATTTACTAAATATTGTTTGCCCAATATGGGCCCTTGCGCCGTAAAATCAAACTGAACCAACTAACCCATTCTGCAGTTAACGCTGGTTACCATTCGCAATAGACGAATTCGGATGACGGAACTGTGTTACTGTGAAAGCTCATTTCCCTATTGTCTCTGTTTGCTGATAGTTCTTGCAGTTGAAAATTCCAGTTCCAAATGAATAATGAAACTAACAAAAACCAGCGATCAGTAAACGGCGGTTAGCGTTCGCAATAGACCAATACGGATGGCGCAAATGGTGGAACAGTATTTGTTGCGGTGAAAGCTCATTTCCCTCTTGGGCTGTGTTGATTGCAGGTAGTTCTGGCAGTGGAAAATCCCCGTTCCATTTTACCATGAAGAACGGAACGAACTAACGAAAATTCGAATGGGAAGTATTCGGCGTGAAGCAGTTTCTAGTCCAAAAATCCCATTCTGCAGTAAACGGTGGTTACCGTTCGCAATAGACGTAGAATTGGAATAGCTGGCGCAAATGGAGGAAGAGGGACATTTCCTGTCGCAGGTGTTCTGTCTCCTAATAGCAGCCGGATGCAGTGGACCATTTCTCGCCGCCCGCCTCGGGTGATGCAAACCCGTCCTTCCTCCTGCCGAACGATATCTTTCTTTCCCACCAAAACGTATCTTTCCAGAGAATGCGCTCTTGGATGAAAAAAGCCCGCTCGCCGTTTCTGTTATCTTTTCTCGGTGAACGAACTCGCCGTGGCCCTTTGTTTTTCCACATCTCGAGAGATGGTCTGACGAAACGAAGATTGGTCGTTCGGGTTCTGGCTTTCTTCTGTGTTCGCGGGGGGCTTGGGATGGCCTGAATTTCATTGCACCGCACCAACCGTCCGTTTTGTGTCTTTTTTGGCGCCTGGTTTTTTCGTCGTTAATCTTGTATTGCAGTTGCCCTAGATGAAACAGTGACCGCTACGACGACCTTACCACAACATTGCTTTAGCACTTACCAAACAACGTTTCAAAAAATAAGACTTCTTTTTCGATTCCTTCCCTTGGGTCGCCGTGGTCCAGAGAGTTTTATCAACCTACGAGGTGCAGACGACGCAGGTTCGATTCTTCTTCGTGTACAAAATTTTTTGCTGAGTTGCCTTGTTATTCGAATGCAATTTCATCCTGTCGCTTATGTTAACAATTAACAAACGACCAGCGATACATCAAATTAGTTTTTTTCTCCTCTTCAAAACCCAAAAACAATAGTTTTTACCAGAAGTATTTTTTTTTCTACGGTTGCTTGATTTCCGAAAAACCGTCTCATAAGTCTCGGATCAAACCAATCAAGGAACGACTCTTTCAATCAAGCGACTTAGTATCGCAAACCCTCAATGAAAAAAAAAATAACCCCGAGGCGGTTTGTTTTGGCCGTGCCGATTGTTAGGGGGCTTCCTCTAAATCACTTAATTGGCCCCGCCATAAAAGCGAAAAAGCGCGCGAATTTTTTTCTTCCGCCTTTTATTCTCCCCTCCTGTCCTTTGGGCGCCAAAAGGCAGCGGGAACAACCGCGCACCTGGTGCTGCGTGTCTCCTTTTTTCCTTTCTTGTGATCCGCCGATTGTCTTGGGAAAAGGGCCGCCTCATCAACCACTTCGCTTCCCCTCGGGGTCCTGCACGCACACATCTCGTGACCGCCCGATGACGACAGTCCCGAGGTTTTTTTTAGGTAATGAATTTCGCTATCATTCCTTTGCTGAATGATTGGGCTATTTGCGTATTACGACAGTCCGCTTAGTGGGATAGAGGTCCTCTCCTTCGGAAATTGGCGCTCAGTGAGCGTGGGGTTGAAAACATGCGAATAGCCCGTCTCGGGTCGAGACAGGTATTGGAAGTTTGTAGAGAAAAATTGAACGCGCAGAGAAATTAGTTGAATTTTTTGTTTAAATATTCAATGGAAATTTAATTTTGAGAGTAAATTATTTTTATTGCGTTTTCTAGTTGCACCCAGGGACACACATACACAGAGTTGCCAAGTGCTCCGTAACTTCCGGAGTTTCTCCGCTAAAGCATCGAAAATCCGCAACTCCCACATAATCTGTGGTTCACTCCGGAAATCGCGTCAGTGCAGGGGAAAAGGAAATTTCCCCTATAAAAAAGGAATTTTTTTTCCATTTTCGGAGAAATTGTGTATTAGAATTTTGTTTCTATAATTTAAGGATAAAACCTGAATACATTTAATTTTTTATCCATAAAACAGTACAGAGTCCAAAATGCGGAATTCTCCTGTCCTCGCCCATTCCGGATTTCGGATTATTTGCATTTTTTGTCAAAAAAACCTTAATCTAACCTCTCTTGTGCGAATTTTGCGTTTGCAATACTAAAATAGATGTATAAATAGGAATAAAATATAAATAGGAATTATTTTAAAACAATGCAAGAAATGTGTTACTTACAAATCTTCTAATTTTTCTGTGTGGTATTTAGTCAGAACATGTCCGTTATTTTGCGTTGTTTCATCAATTAGGTCCAGGTTTACCTCCTTGTTCTTTGAAAATTGTCAAAAAGATGGAAAAAAGTAAGGGGAAAAAACCTCTAATTAGCAAAACGTCCGGATTTTGGACGTCCGCATTTGGAACTCAAAAGAAATTATTTGTGCTAATAGGGAATTTTATGACTGTTTTTAAAGAAAAATATGCGTATCTTTTATTTTTGTCCTTATTTTCGCGGTGCTCCTGAAGCAGCTTCAAAACTCCTGAAATTTAATGAGAATGCTCCTGAAGCTGCTCATAAAAGGTTGTTAACCCTGCATACACAGGTTGTTTGGGGGTTTTATGTGCAAGTGCTATATTTGGCCAAGCTGCCCCAAACACAAGTCAGCATCGCGATAGACCGGTTGGAAGAGTAACGGATTAAGAACTGGATGGTTGCTAGTTCGAATCCAACTGAAGACCATCGTGTACAAAGGGGGCTAGTGCACGTTAAATCTCTCGTGGCCTCGAAGGAAATCGCCTGGTTATGAAGTTTGGAGAATGGGGTGCCAGCTCAGGTGTTACGTCTTCTGCTGTACCGTGGTCCTCGGATCTTACCCTTGGGATTGATCCAATACCAAGTTGGATTTACCAAACATAGCCAAAACACAGCTAAACGACATTTTAAGGTAACCTTAAAACGCGAGAGAATTTGAACAGAAAAAGTAAAATCTTCGTTAACCGTCTGGTTTGTTTAAACTGAAAATCCCCCAGGATATTTGTAGTATCTGCAAAGTATATGGTAGCATTTCTTTATTCCATGTTGAAAGGGAATTTTTTTTTGAGAAATAAAATCAAAATAAGGCAATAGTTTTTTTTGAGAAACCAGTATTTTTGCTAAATTTATAGAAAATGTATATGTCTTGGAAAATATTTTCTCTAGTCGCCTTTACAATGTCGATCATTGAAATGAAGTCTGCCATATTCGGTACTCTTTTTTGGTCGTGTTGTTGTATTGATTGGCTATGATAATTTGCTTTGTTTTCACAAGTGACCGCCAATCTCGAGAAAAGAACTACCCACATATTAAGTCGATGTGCGGCTAGCTATTGGAAACACCATGCAATATTAAGGCTAAACAAAAATTCATAAGTAAAAACTGCCAAAAATTGAATAATTCCTCAATTCTATTGCATTAGCAAACTAGAAATTTTGAAGTGATATTTTTTCTTTTAATGGTAAGAAAGACGTCAAGAATGAACACACTCAAAATAAAATGAATGACTAACAATGGTTACGATAGAAAAATGCTCATTGCAGATATCACTGTCATCAATAGAGGCAAACTGTAGTTCGTGTATTGTGTTGGTTTGTGAGGAGTCATGCATAGGTTTCGAGAAAAGTGACGTCTCATATAGATTTAATTTTTTAATAGACAAACTTTTCTATTCAACCTCGATCAAGAATGCAAATATTACTCATTTTAACGAATACATGAAAGGTTAGACACGTTAAAGATGGTTATGTACGCATTTCAGTGCCATTTGTTTTCTTAAGTGACTTGTAGTTTACCCAAAGCAAATCCCCTCTTTTTAATATCTTCCAAATGAATTACATAGTTCACTTTCTTATGCTGTTTGCTAACGCTAACGGCCAAATTTTAATTTTAAACTAATTTAATTTGCAGTAGATTCTATACTTGTGTGGAAAACAAGACCATTTGCTTTTTCTTACGATGTAAGCGAATATTCTTGTTTGGGAAATAAACGTTGCCTTTGAAACGATAGCCATTGTCTCCGTAAATTGGTATTCACAGCTGTTCAAACGCATCTGCCCCTCTTATCGCTAGCACTTTCGCAGACGAAGCCTTCACAACACACTGGAACGGATCCCTTAATCTTTTTATTCTGGGTTTCAGTATCTGCTGGTATTCTTAGTATACAAATATTAGCCTCTTTAACAATTATAATTGTGTTTTACGTTCTATTGATTCCTATCTAGCATCTCCTTCAATACCTCGGTACCTAGTTCTACTTGTACATAGAACGAATTTCTGTTCTATAATGAATATCCTGTTCTATTTGAGTACGACGTAAATTCAACTTCCTCTACTGTGTCGTATTCTTTTTATTTTGCAGTATCATAAAATGTTACTTATTGTTAGAGGTGTAGTAAATATTGATAAGATCAAAGTAAATATTGATTAACAATGATGTTAGATAAAAATAAATATTGATATTCAACACAAATGATATTCTGAATCAAAATAAGATATTGTCCGGGAAAAGTTCTATTACATGGGTTTCCAACCTGTGTTACGTGGTGGACCGGTTAGGGTACGCGACAATAATATTGATAATAGCGGAAAACATCAGAAAATGAACTTGCGACAATTGTTCTCCACCACCCACAATCCACTGAGTTCCTAGCTGGGTATCCAATGCAACTTGACGGGTTCGTAATAATAATGCCATTACAAATTGCTGTTTCATCAAACTGGACCATGACCCTTCACCGCCGACTTGTATATCCTCGGGTTCAGCATTACCAATGACACCCGTGACAAAATCCTTAAACTTTATATAAATAGGTTTTGAAACCTCACATAGATTAACTGCCATGTAATTTGTGGTATTAAACATCCAACAATAAGCATCGTAAAAGTGGTTTGCATTCTATATTGAATTTTTCCAATTTAGAACCCTCTTTAAACATTGACTTCCTACATTTTTTTTATTCTTGCATTTAAAAATATAGCCATCCGTGCTTTTGTATGAATTTTGCAACCTCATTTCACGTTCGCTCAGGCAACAAATCGGCTCACTAAAATATTGTTTCATTAGAAATGAAATTGCACAATAATTGCTAGTAAAGTTTGGTAGTATGGAACGTTTTAGTTGCGTGCATCGTGGCTATGATTGCGTTGGAGATTGGAGGAGGGGGGTGCCAAAAAGACTATTGCACAGGGAGCTTCTTACCCACGACGCGGCACTGGGTGGGTGTAATGAAAAATCGGAAGTGAAAAGTCTAATCAAGGGTTACGGGAGAGAAAAAGGTTGGGAAACCTCTGTTCTAATTACAATATAATGGATCAAAATCGTTTCCACGTTAGAACGTTTACCACTAAAACTAACGAATGATTAATTTTTTGATGGGTCTAGTTTTATTTAACAAACATCAAGTCCTGAAAGAACCAACGTTTGACCGGTGTGAAATTTATAAAATCCGTTATAGTTTACATGTTCATAGAGTTACATAGTGCTTGTTCTAAAATCGGTATGCACTCATTCTGGATGCAATAAACTGTTCTTTTTTAATCCACACCACTTTATTTCTAGTATTTTCTTAGTTTGATCCAATTTGTTTGAAGCTACACTTGATTACCTCCAATCGCAGCAATTTGTTTTTCGATTCTTTTCATGCAAAAATCTAGTTGGGGAGCCTCGATTGATTATCGATATTCGTTGTGTGCACAGAATAAATAACTGTTATAGTTTGGTTTTCTAAACGTCTAGTAGCATGTCTTCCACGTGAGCTGTTTTTCATGTGCTTCAGTGTTTTTGGACGTTATGTTTGACGATCTATTGCTTTGTTTACAGGATGCGAGTGGTTCGGAAGAGTGTCCTCCTGAGTCCTCTGCAGCAGCGTCCGGAGCAGCGGGCAGTACGACACCGGGGCTCCGGAACCTGACGACCCCTCCTCACCCTGGAGTGTCTCCCCATCGGCCAGCACCTTCCCCCTCGGGATCCTCGGCCGGCTCCCCTTCCATGTCTCCGGCACTCGGTGAGTATATACTAAAATTATACACTCTGAATTATACTGTAGGGATAACTTGCTTGTAAAATACGGTATATAAAAGTATATATAATGCTGCAACTCTATAAAGCAACCCACTCAATCGATAAGTGATTGATCTATGCCCGAGTGTCATGAAAAGCTTGTTTCTTAAAAATAAAGAAGCACAAATTATACGTAAAATTAGCCATTTTTTTTAATTGTATAAAACGGGAATAAAAAACCAATGGCGCTTGGGATAAATGCTCGATAAGTAATGCAAGTAACTTCGAAATCGCAATTCTAAAGAAACATGTTGAGATTCTTTGCTGTTCGCAGACAAACTGGGAGCAAGTAAAAGAGGGGTGTTTGATATGGATACATAATGAAGAGTTGCTGTACTATATTGAGCATGTAACTATCAACTCGAATAGACCAACTTGGAAAAACTGCCTTTTTGACTAGCACGGTAGAAATAAAATTCTGGAACCTCGATTTAGTGATTTTTATTGAAATCACAACGAAAATAAGGTTTGAATCCAGGTCTATGCTAGTTTGTAGTGCTTATGAATACGCTTGCAGCCGTATGTCTCTGTTATTAATTCTTGTGTTGCATGAAAATGACCAAAGAGCGACAAACCAAACCTCTGGAAAATAAGTATCGACATCTAGATCCAACCCATTAAAAGATAACCACAAAACAAATCAAAATAAGCATGATCCTTTACCAAATTTCCTAACGGTAGGGTCACAATCCCAGCTGTACATTCCAGAACCCGATTTGTTCCGATGAATAATTTTGAGAGTGAATGTCGTTTAATTGTTGGATATTTAAAGGTTCATTTTTTGGGTAAATTACTTAATTTTTATGCTATCTCTCTAAATATACTGGTTTCAGCATTGCGGTATTCCCTCATTTTTACAACTTCCTGACTTTATTTTCCTACTTTCAGTTTCGTTTTTCACAATTTCAAGCAACACATTTTCGAATACGATTTGTGATTAGGAACAGCTAAGAACGTGGTATTGGTAGGATGGATTGAATATTCGTCTGTTGTTTTGAAAAACAGATACTGGCCTGGTGTTGTCAAGGTTTTAAATAAATAGCTTTGTTTTGTGGTAGCTGCTAATTTGGGGTTTACCACTTCTCGTTTTCGGTCTTCCTCGAAATAGCAAAAAGGAGTTCCTTCCAAAACAGGGAGTTGTGTTGCTCCAGTGCGAAGTTAATTATCCCTACCTACCTCCGAAACATGTAATTATTTGAGATTACAAGTTCATGGAGGCTATCGAGAAACTGATTGTTAATTGTGTAAAAACTGCTATGAAAACCCTAAACCGATATGGTATCCGAGTAATTAGCACGAAATCAAGGGGCTTGAAGTCCAATTAAGGTGGTATAAACGGTCCTTGTGTAGCAAAAATTTTCATAGTGACTAACCGGACTGGCCTGTCAACACTTGTATTATGCAGATTTCATTGTCCCTGTCAGTTTCACTATCAACTAACTGCAGGGAGACTAGGATTAGTTCCGATTACCCAACATTAGCGTCATTTGCATTTAGCTTTGCAAAAAATGCCTCTCATGGGTTGCTCTTTAGGATGTTTGAAATTTTCATCATAAATATATTTCTTGAGGCTAAAGTTTCATTTCAAACAGCGCATCCAAAACGCATGTATTCTTTAGCGGGAAAAGGGTATTTCGTTAAAAGTTAGAATATGAACCGAGACATCCTCGGTTCATATTCTAACTTTTAACGAAATACCCTTTTCCGGCTAAAGAATACATGCGTTTTGGATGCGCTGTTAGAAATGAAACCTCGGTTCGGATTTTGGTTTTTGAGTGTGAACCTGAAAGCGATCAGTTTTCTTATTCCCGAAGCATTCTTTTGATTTACTGCCCTACGTCAGGATTGCCCCGAGGAAGCCTGATAAATTTTCGTGGAAAATGGTTTTATATTTCAAGTAGGATATTATCTTGGAAACAACTGAACAAAAGATCGGTCGATTAGAGATGGCAAAAAAACGTGCCTTCTTACATTCTATCTAACCAAAGTTATTGCCAAGTTTCGATAATCAAATCAATATCATATTTCGATCATACAATGTTTTTTGGAATGCAGTCTGTTCGGTTTAACTCATCCATGAACGTTCTTGACTATATGTATGCTAAATTCTCTTGAGTAAATCGTTACGGGGGAAAAAAAATCAGTCCTGTCTTTAGATCAACTAAAATTAATATATATATATATATCCGCATCTGCTTGAATTTCATTCACAGAAATGCGGAAAGAAAAGACTAGTTAAAATTGTTTGAAATTTTTCATTTCCCATTCCTAGCATCTAATACTTGGCATAAATCAGTTAACTCTACGAATGGTTATTAAATTAAATGAAATTCTAACGCAGTTTCTTTCTAATTTTTAGTAATTCTGGTATCAAATTTGCGGTGTTGGAAGTGATGAGTGTTCCTAAAAATTCCTTTTGTATCTGTTGTGATTTGTTTTTAATTATTTCTTCAAAAATCATTCACTATATCATTGTTTTGTAAATATTCCCATTTAAGTATCTGTTCTCGCAATTTACTATTTTCGAATCCATATATTTGAAATAAAAATACCATCGTCTGCATTTAAATTGAGGAAAAGGCGTAGATTTAGCATCAAACGATAATCCGTTTGTTTAAATTTGCTTTTTATAATTGTGGTCATTTACAGATAGCTTGTTCTCGCGAGAGCAAAACGATTTGAGGACACCTCAGTTCGTTCACACCTTTTGGAACCACAGTCAGATGAAGTCTCGCGAGAGCCATGTAAATTTTTGTAAAGATCAATTAAAATTCTGTGACAAAATATTTCCTCCCGTTTTCTGCATTCTCGCGTTCTTTTGCTTAATGCAGCAAGCAAATCTGGCATCAACAAGTTACTGAACTGTCGGCGTAGTGCAGTGCGTGCTGATGGTACGCTATTTTTCTTAAACGATCGGTGTGAATAAATACAAGTATTTTATAATGATTGTAAATATTAGTGTTCGGAATTATAAATCGTGCAAATAATCAATCTTAAGAACGATGTTTTCTTGCGATATATCAGTACAACGTGAGTATTTTTTCATCCTTATCTGTGTGCTTTTAGAATGTTTTTTTTTGTTCTTCTTTTTACATTGCTTTTTTCCTATTTAAATTGGCTTTATTAATTTTTATCACTGAAAGTATAGTATTTTAGCTCTTGATCTGTACAATTCATAGGCTAATCATGATCCTGTGGGATAAAATCGGTTTCCTTTCTATTTAATCTTACTAGAACTGTTATGGATGAAGGAAAATGTAGATTTTATGTAACAAGTATCAGCTAATCATGATCCTTTTTGTATATGTGTATTCAATGCTGTTGATTGTTAAAATGTAATGATTTCGTTCGTTCTCTTATGCTTTTTTGAGAGCTATGAATTATTTGCAAATAATTAAAATTCGACTGTCGAAACAAAAGTTAGTTTTTTGAAAAATTAAACCTACGAACCTGTTTGATCCTTATGTTTATGTCCGCTTCCGAACCAGCAAAGGTAAACAATGCAATGTGATGAGCGGATAACTAATGATTCCTATCTCCGTGTCGATATCGTTTGCGATACGACGCCGTGCCGAGGTCACGTGACCACACAGATCCCCGCTGTCATTAAATGTCCACCTCCCTCCCCCATCCGTCTTATCTTTTGAGCTTTTTCCCACTTTCCCTTCTGCATGACCTCCTTTTCTGCTCTTGTCAGCTGATTCCGTGGCATTGACCTTGAGTGATCCCCCTCCTTTCGTCTGTGCAGGCAGATTATCCGTTATTGATTTCTTTTCCACTGTTGAAGGATTCATCCCATTTTCTCTTGCATTAGACCTTGGGGAATCGCCGGCCTTTCATTCACATTCCCACTTCGCAATTTCAATCCTTTGTCGCGGATCGCACGGCTAGACGTTCTTTATCATATTTTGCTTTTATTTCAAAAAAAATTTTCCGTCATGATTTAAAATTGGAACTTTTTGAATTTCAATGATGGAGCAAAAAATTAATCTTATGAGATATTTTTGCGTACTATTTATTGACTTTCAAGAACCCATTTATGTGAAACAGGATTTCTATCACAGAGACTGTTTTGAGTGCAATTTTTCAAATTTTGCCTGTTCCCATCAATTGTTCCATTTCAAATTATTATTATTATTTTTAATTTCTGGTTTAAAAAAAAGTTTAGCTGTAAACTTTTGGAATGATGGAAAATGCTTCGAACTTCTGAAATGCAAATGATGGGGATAAATTAATCTTGCTTTCAAATATTTTTGTATGCTATTTGATTGGAGATGTTTTTTTTTGTATGGAAAGAATAGTGCTTGTATGAAACAGGATTTCATTCACGGAGACTTCAGTTCTGATGAAATTTTATTTTTATCTATTTTCTATTGTTCCGTTTGTCATTCCAACCAAATTTTTGCTTTTGTTCCCCTTTTTTTGGTTGTAATTTTAAACCTTATCTTTTTATTGCTTAAAATTTTTTATTAGCCTTTAAAAAGCATCAATTGTTTTTTAATCCTCAAAGAAGATTTCTTGATCCATTTTTAATGCAGTTTATCCAGTAGTGTAAAATGGTAGTTTTAAATTTGAAAAGTTTGTTATTTTTAAAAAAATTCCATGAAATACAGTGCTTATTTTGGAGGAACTTTCCATAAATATTTGGGTAACTTGTTGCTTTTAAATTTAAATCAAAGTAGTTTCAGACTATTTTTAGTGGTGGTAAATACCATTATTTTTTAGATTTTTTAATTTATATGTGTAGCATAATTTTTTTAAATGACAGGTAAATAGATATAGATTTTCCTGTGACAGAAATGCATGAAACAGTTTTGTACAGCATTATATACTAGTTTCCTTTTGTTTATTTCGAGTCAATAGCAACAGGTTGGAAAATCTTTTGTTTCTTTTTACTATTCAATTATTAAAAGATAAAAAGCTTCTTTAAAAGTATATAAATTTTGAAATGTTAATTACAAAAACTGTTTTACTAACTGCTACTGGGTGGGGGTAATTACGAATTTCTCTTATTCAATGTTTTATTTATTGTATTTGTGTCTTAAGATATGTATCGGCAGTATAAACACGAAATAAGAATTTTGGTTTCTCTAGGTCAACAACCAAACATTCCTATGCCTCCTCGGCCTTCTTCCACTCAGTCCGAGAATAGTGGACAGTCTCAGATTCCCCAGTCACCTGCAGCGGCACAAGGTATGCTTTTTTTTATATACTAGGGGGCTCCGCCCCCTGCTCGCTTACGCTCACCAACCCCCGGGGATTGCTGCGCAATCCCATTTGGTTTGCTTCGCAAACCAACACTCCTTTCACAGATGTCATTTGGTTTGCTTCGCAAACCAACATTCCTTTAACAGAGTGAAACTATCTGAATAATTCGTATTATGCTGATTTCACTTTCCGGTACATGACGTCACAGCGAGGGCTTCGCGCCCTGCTCGCTTACGCTCGCCGACCCCGGGGATTGCTACGCAATCCCGTTTGGTTTGCTTTCTCAAACCAATACTTCTTTCGCAATTGATTTCACTTTTTTTTGCTTTAACACTTAATGCACCCTAAAATAATAGCCGCATCAGTAAAAAATCTTCTGTATCTTGTTCCCTGTACAATTTTAAGTAAACAGTGTTAATATCAAAACTTTACGATTGTACTTTGTCGGTAAACTGTCTTGAGAACAGAGGGAAAAAAGCGAGCCTTTTTCCTCGCCAAATAAAAAGAAATCGTTTTTATGGCAATTGTTGCTACGATAAATTTGATATCTGGCAAACCCGATAGTAGGAAATGCAACCCACTGCTGTTTGCCGAACCAGCTATGCGAACTGAAAAATACGAAATTTGTGTCACCAACTTTTGATTGCATCGAATTTATTTATGAACCAATTTTAAAAATAATTGTACCGTAAGAAAGAGTACATTGTGAGGTATACTGCAATATTTTTAAAATTAAAAACTAACAGTAATACTATATAGATATGACCATTTTAGTTTTGTATCGGAAGTTACGATCTGAAAGTTCCGAAAATTGTATGACCTACTTTTAATTGCATCGATTTTGTTTATTAACCAATTTGAAAAATAATTGTACCATAAGAAAGAGTGTAATGTAGTGTATTCAGTGATGTTCTCAAATTTAAAAAATAATGGTTTTTGCCGTAGACACAACGGTTTTAACAAAACGTAGCGAAAATATCCGAAGATTCCGAATTTTGTATCACGAACTTTTGATCGCATCCAATTTAATTATTAACCGATTTCAAAAATAATAGTACCGTAAGAAAGAGTATATTCTGAGGTATACTGCGATATTTTAAAAATTAAAAACTAATAGTAATTAGATATAGATACGGCAGTTTTAAAAAAAAGTAACAAAAATGTCCCGATTTTTCCCGAATTTCAAAAAAATATTATCAAGAACCACATTTAAATTTCAAAAAAAACTCGACGAGCTGCAAAAATTTACGTTGAGAGGTACTCTTAAAAAAAAACTCACGACTAAAGACTGAAATTTTGAATGTGTTTTGCTCACTCGCGGAAGAAATTTCACTTCTTCAACTTTAACACTTAATAAAACCTAAACTAATAGCCGCATCGGAAAAAAATCTTAATAATTATCCAGGGAATACGATGAAGAACAAAGCATGTTAATTTCATATTTTTCCGATCAGTACTTTCTCGGGAAACCGTCTAAGAATGGAGCTAAACAACAAAAATTTCAATTCTTCGGCGGCGGCGGTAACTTTTTTTTAATATAGAGAGATATAGTTTATGCATGTCAGTTTTTTAAATTTTGAGATGTTTTTTTTTTTGGCATTGTGTATAATTTTATGAATTTCAAATCAGAAATTTATCTAGTTTCCTAAGATTTCTTATATTCTAAAAATGGGAAACATCCTTTGCCATTTTTAGCTTGGGTTGCACACAGAGTGGTAACAAAACCTGAGAAATTGGGGGAATTCTCATAAATTTTTTTAATTCTGAAAAAAATCTGGGGAAATTTCGAAATTTTACAAAAATTTATGGAAATTTTGATTAAACAGCAAGTATTGTTGTTTGTCCTATTTAGAGATGCGTGATTATGAGTACTTTTGAGAATCAAATAAATCGTATTCATTGAAATAAAGAACACTGGCATCGTAATTTTCGAAAACTGTCACTGTTTCTTTTTCCGGCTGCAGTGTCTTGTCGCTGTGAGGCTGTTGATAACTTGTGATATACAATTTGAAATTTGTTGCTGATGGTCTTTTTTTGTGCATTAAATTAACATTTTTTGCTTGCAATTACATTTTTGTAGAATTTCACACACACACACACACACACACACACACACACACACACACACATATATATATATATATATATTTTTTTTTTTATAAAATTGCATTTGATTTTGATATAATATGATAATGTAACGTCAGATGTAATTAGTTCTTAATCAAAATATTTTGTATTTTTTCTCCTGATTTTTCAATTGCTATTGTAAGAGTTCCATTAAGGGTTTCAACCCTTACAATAATAATTAAAATATCTGAAGAAAAAATATATAAATTTAGTTCCAAAATAAATTTTTACTTTGTAAATTTTTTTTTAATGTTACAAAAGACATTGAAGTTAATAGTTTTACTTTATAAAATAATCTTATTTGAAAAGATACTGAAGATGCTGTTGGTTACTTCAAAATAGAAAGTACAGAATATGAATTTGGGAATATAGTAATGCTACGTCTTTTTCATTCGGGTTTCCCCTTATAAAAGCATTTATTTATCTAGTATGATGTTTTAAAATCACATAATTCTTAAATTGGAGGCAGTGTTTTTTGAGGTAAAACTTAAGTGCTTTGGCAAGATATTGTTATCTTTTATAAATTTTGGTAGGACTGCTCTACAGCTTGATTGTATGTGCCTGTGTTTGCTCCTTCCTAGATATTGCTCCTAAAAGTTCTATTTTCTTGTATAAGGTTTGTTTTGAATTAAACGAAGTTATATTTCAGGTTATAATCAACAAATGGCACCTCCTGCAATGTATGGCAATAAGATGCATCAAAACATGATGGGAAGTGGAACTCCTCACATGGCTCCATATTCTCCACAGCCTTCAGCACATTATCCACAAAGTAAGATCATTAATGTCTTTTTGAGATTCTCCTGATTATGTTTAAAATATACTGTCATGGTTAGGTTTAGAGGGTTTTTTTAACATCAAGTTCATTCAAAGGTTCAAAAATCAAGTTCTTTGTTTTAACAGTTTTATGTATCACTTCTCCATTGAGGAAAATTAGAACTATCGCTAAATTTTCAAATGAAACTTCATTTACCATTCTTATCCTGAGTGCAATTCTGTCTATAAAACCTTCCCTGTGTGTTTATATCCATTTACTTGATGTCATTTGTCTTGTGTTTGGTGCAGCTTGGCCAAATGTGATCCTTGTGCCATAAAATACAACCAGCATATACACTAAAATTTTTTTTTTAATTCAATTACAAAGCAGTAGAACTTGCAAAAGGAATAATTTATTTGTTTTTGCTCAAGTATCTGAATGATTTTAATATTTGTAGGTGGGTATCATCGACCTCCAGGAGGAATGCATAATTATGGTGGTCAAGCTCAGAATAACTATCCTGGACCCACATACCCCAACCAGTCTCCGATGCCTCAGCATCGTCTACCATCGCACCCTAGCTCTGGGCCTCCCACTAATTACCCAGGAGGATACAACAGCTCACAGTATCCAAATTCTGCGGCACCCCCGGCTAGTTACAACGCAAACAACATGATGCCTCCCCCTAATCAGTATCCCAAAGCAGCCAGTATGCCTCCTCCAGCTGCAGGAGCGCAGGCTGCTGCTCAAGCCGCTGTGATAGCTGCTGCAGCTTCCTCCAGTACGACACGGCAGTCTCCCATGTACTTGCGTCAACACCTGCAGCAGAAGATGTACAATAACTACAACTCCTCCATGCCTGGTGCTCCTGGGTCCAATGGTGGGCCAGATGCACCCATGCCACCTCCTGCAAGTACGCCTGCCTCCCAGCCGATGAACCAGGGACTGGCACCTCCAACGTCTGGTGCACTAGGGAATGCCTCGAGTTGTGATGGTCCTCTCCCTGCATCTATGGTGCCGGCTGGATTTACACAAACGTCAGCTCCTTCTATAGGTAAGGTTTTTTTTATTGCATAGCACACACACACACAGGGTTCCCTCAAGCAACTCAAAAGACTACCTTTTGTTACTGTTTTCAACTTTGGCAATTTTCTGTTTGAGCCAAATCCTCCTTTTTTTAAAGTTAAAGCAACTTTTCCCAATTTAGCAAAGGTCAACAAAAGTGAAGTGACCCCCTTTTTTAAACCTACTACATCGATCCTTGTGTAGTCACAAATTCATTACCGTCCGATTCATTAGGGAATTGGTTTTCCAACTTCAACCTACTGCACTCCAATGGTATCAAAAAATTTTGGTAAATACAAACAGTCTAATTGTTTTACAAGAGGCAACTGTACAACAGCATACAGTATTTTTCTGTTAAAAGTGTACACACTTAGGCTTAACTAAGTGCCAAGCTACGCCAAACATTTCTTCATACTTCTACTCCAGTTTTTTTAAGAATGCCAAGGATGTATATACTACTAGGGGAGGTAACTAAATCTTCTAAAATACAAGCCTCAAGATAAGACTAATTTTGCTACTATTTTTAAGAATATGATACTAAAGCTACTACTTCTCAAGTGTGACTTGCAATCCTAAGATTACTGTATATTTTATTTCATTTGCATTCAAAAATCAAGGTCATTCATGCTAGTCTAAGGTCAAGATTTCACACATGTGCACCCACTGGTTAATGTATTTATTGTTTTCTATGTGAAAGTCTTAAGGGCCTTAATTTTTCTTTTGCTTGAAGAATGGAAAGCCTTCTATTGCTGATGAAAGTTTGAAAATTCTTTATAATTGAAATACCAAATGACTTTATTTTATAATTTTTCCAATTTGGAAACCAAATATGGTTGTATAAATTAAGTAATTTTTTCCTTGTCATTACTTGAGATTATCGATTAACTAAGTGGAATTATCAGAGTAGAAATCAAATGGCTATGTAACACATGTTTCTATAAGATGCATCACTCATTAAAAATTTTCAGTCAATTTTCTTATATATATGTGCTTAAAACTGCTTTTGTTATTAAAAAATGACGCTAGTTTCCTTTTTGGAAGATTTTTTCGATTTTGTCAGAATTAGTATGAATTTTTATGTTTAAAGTGGATGGGATGAAATTGTACAAAATGTGAAAGTATTTTGTATGCTAGAAATGTGCTAATTCTGACTGGAAGTTCAGGTTTCACACTTTAATAAAATCTTTATTTTTTGAATTTTTTTTTATATGTTTCTGATCTTAGACCAAATTGCAACACCTTTTGTCAATTAGACTTATTCATTGGAATATGGCAGTAAAACCTTTTTTTTTTTTTTTGGATTAGTCTATTTTTCCTGGTTTTATAAATTAATGGTTCTATTTTCACTTTTTTTTTGTTACAGTCCTGAAACAATAAATATTCTTAAAGGTATGACTAATAAGTATGATTAAAATTTGGGACATCACAATCCAGTTCTGTCACTTTCAATAACAAATTAATTTTCCATTAGATTTATTGTGTTTTTAAGTGTATGCATGTATGTAATTAAACTACCCTCTGAACACTCATTTTTATGTCAAGAAAATACATGAATTTTGTGTATTTAGTAGTTATTAGCCACTGCGTGGCCAGCAAGGCAGTTGCCCATGACAGTTCTTTTTGTGGGTCGGGTATGATCACTGCTCGCCAACCTTGAGATCACTGCGTTGCTAGTGGCCTAGTCATTGTCGAATGCTGCCAAATTTGAATTGTGAAGAGAACCAATCGGCGTGATGTCACAATCTCTTGAAAATATAAATATTTAATTGAAAAATTATTTATTGAAAGAAAATTAAACGTATAAGGTATATATCTTTACCGATCCCTTTTTTTACAAAAAAGAGAAGTAAACAATGCCAGTCAAAAAGTTTTTATTTGCTTTTCTTTCATTGCCTGGAATTGTTTGAGTGCAGGAAATGGAATCTGGTTTCTAGAACCTGATCAAAGTCAAATTTTTACTCTATTTTAACTCGGGTTAAAACTTTTTGTTTTGTTCTTCGGCTGAAATTGTTCCTCTGCTAAATGAATCAAAAAATAAATTTGGAATCTGTCATTTCTTTATAGTGTCACCATTCTAAGGAAAACAATAAAAATTAAATTTGTCATTAAATTGATTTTAGTAGCAAAAGACTTATTTGATACAGGTTTATTTGCTACCTATATGAACTGTTGTATTCATAGTCTCTCCTTGTACTTTCAGGAATGCCTCCCACAACTGTGACACAAAGCATCAGCAGTCCTGTTCCTACAGCAGTGACAGTCTCCAGCCCATCAGTACCTGAGATGATGCAGCCTCAGCAAGCGAGGAACTCCATGGGGGGTCCACCGCCTCCTCCTGTCATGGACGAAGGCAGTCAAGCTTCAAATGCCTCTGCTTCGTCCTCCTTGCCCGAAGAACGGGTGGAAACGCCAAAACCGAACAACAAGCCTGTGATGTCTCATCCTCCGACACCAAATACATTGCCGTCACCTGGAGCAGCATCTATGTCCTCTTTTCATGATGAATTCGAGAGTGTCTCTAGTCCCAGTTGGCCTAGAACGCCTGCAAGCCCAGTAAGTTTATATTAAGCATATCTTTTCGAATCTGTCTTATTTGTGTTAGGTGTTTGAAAGGACTTGCGTTTTCTTTTAAGATTGCAGATCGTCCATGATTTTTGAAAACCTTTTACACATTACTTCATGTTTTCAAATGTAGAAATTTTGAAATAAATAAAATTTATAAATTTTCATTATTTTATGTTTTTTTCAGCTTTTATGAAATTTCTTCATTTTGAATGTTATTTTAAAGCTTGGTTTCTCTGCACAGTTTAGCCAAAGTTGGCTCCTTGCACCAGATAAAACTCAACCTACCTTTCATTTAGAATTCTTTATACTGCAATTCTCAAAACTTTTTTACGAATATGAAATATATTGTTTTATTTTCATGTGTAGTCATTAAGTTGTTCCTTCTTTTACAAATTTTCTTATGAATGTGTGTTTTGTTTGTGCTTTTTCCACTTTTATTTACCTTAATTACCTAAAAGCATCTTTGACCTAAAAAAAACTGCTTTTTAGATGTATCCTATGCTAGGCAATACCTATTTTTCAATATTTATGGTTCATTTGTAGGTTTCTGTTCTGATGCATGCAGAAATAGTTAGTTGCAATACTCTTCCAAATATTAACAAAACTAGTGTCGTGTTTTGCTTTCAAAAAGTGATATTAGACCTTCTAAATCTACTCAAATTAATTATTGATATTATACAAATATTGTCGATTCTAAAGTGAAGCATGTACTAATGTTTTAAAATTATTTTTAGGTTATCAATAACCAACCATATGATCATCACCCAATAAAGGTAAGGCTTTTACTTTCTTTCAAAAAGGAGGATGCAATGTTTTACGAATATTGTAATAGTTTTGCGAGTGGTATCCTTATATTTCCATTTCCTTTTATAGCGTCCAGATGGAATGCTGAAACTGTATGACATGTCTGATGATCCTGATAGAAGATTATTTTTGGACAAACTAATCATGTATCAGGAGGAAAGGGGTACACCCCTCTCTCAGTGCCCCACTATAAGCAAGCAACCTCTCGATCTATATCGTTTGTACTTGGCTGCTAAAGAAAGGGGTGGTTTTGTTGAGGTGAGTTCAATTTTAGCATTTCCAGTTCTGTCACTGCTCTGGTTTCTGTATTTTCAAAAGGAAAGTGCAGAAACCAAGAATAGAATTGAAAGCAGGCTCATATTAAATGTTTCGATATCAATGTATCAAATTGCAGTCCTATGCAATTATGAATTAATATTTTCACCTAGTGTCTTTAGAAAATTTTATTTAGTATCATTGAAAAAATTTGTTTTTATTTTTTAAAATATACTTACAGAATTTAATGTTTTTTATAATATTCAATTTCAATATTTCTGTTTAAAATATATTTACATTTGTGCTTGAGGTCCACTGTCTCAACGTTACAGTGAAAGTTTGATATTTCTCAGGTGTTTTTTATCTTATTTTTAGAAATACAAAAATACTTAATAGACTCAAAAGTATAACGCTAATGCCCATTATTATGTCTACTATTATAAAAAGAAGTGTTTGTTTGTGTCTCTGTCATCCATTGAAATTTTCCATCTATCTAATTATCCCAATTTTACAAAAAGGAACTAAACGATGCCAGTTAAAATTTTTTATATTTATTTTGCTTTCCTTTGCTGGAATTGTTTGAACACAAGAAATGGAATCTGTGATTTCTCGACAGCAAAGGTCAAATTTGCATGGGAAAAAAACATAAAAGTCACAATTAAAGAATTTGTTATTTAAAGAAAATCATATTTTTGAATATCGATCAAAAGTGAAGTTTACCGCAAATTTCAAATCCGTTGAAATTTTTACTCTATCTTTGACGGTCTACAAGATAGAAAAAAGAACTACATAACTCCAGTTTAAACTGTATTTGTTTTGTTTTTTTCGTCTGCTGAAAAATCATTCCTTTCAAAATGAAACGGAAACAGAAAAAATAAATTTAGAATCTGTAATCTCTTTATGGTGTTGCCATTCTATATATAATAAAAACAATAATAATATTAAATACCATTAAATTTATTTCATTCATCAAATGTCCTAGATTGAATTTTTACAATTCGGGCTTCGTACAAAAATTGCAAAAAATTCGGACTGCCTTTCTGTCAAATCCCATTATTGTAACTGCTATAGATTCGACAGGACAGTACGTAAAGACAAGCACTTCCTTTTATAACATTAAAGATAAGGTCTTCTGTTTTTGTGGGTTTTTTTCTCTTCATTTTACACGTAAAAACACTTGGAAATAATTGACTTCTATTTGTACCAAACTTATTAAATTTGAACTTCTCAAGTTCATTTACAGAGAGTCATTTACATCCTCATTACAAGAATCATTTACAGAGAGTGGCAAATCCAAAATGACCAATTTTAAAATTTCTTTAATGCATTTAATTCTGGACAAAAATATAATTAAAAAATTGAGATTTGTGACTTTTAACTGCCTTGTCTAACTGGTAAAAATTTGAAAATTCTATGGCTGATGCAACACCTACAAGGTGCGTCCCCATATGGAATGACCAATGCCCATTCTGTTAATAAAAATTAATCGAATTAAAATTTGTCAGTTTTACTGTTCTCTTTCTTTCATAACATTACACAATCTTTCAAGAAGTGTGAATTTTAGAGTTATTTTATTGTCATATTGCAACTGTGGGGTTTTGTATCTTATGTGTGGATTGTATATTTCGTTCTTAACTGCATCAACTGTAGCATAGTGTTACTATTTATGATGGTAGTCACAAGAAAGTTACAGTTGTTTTATTCATTAAGATATTGACAAGAATACAAATACTCTTTCACTAGATCAGTTGTTTTACTTTAGTGAGAATACTCTGTACATGTCTGCATTCAGTTTGGATTTGCTTAATTGCACTGTTTTATTTTAAATCTCGCGTCATTGATATTGTATCGTCATCTTGTTCATCAATGAAAAATATTTCAGGTTCTCAAGTTACAATTTCTAACAGTGCTTTTGAAATTCTTTGAAAAATTGGAGAAATTGCTAATGTTTCTTATTTTTTCTGCTATATAGGTGATGAAAGGTAAAATGTGGAAAGAGATTGCAGGGTTAATTGGTATTGGTGCTTCTTCAAGTGCGGCATATACTCTGAGGAAACAGTACATCAAGCATTTATTGCCTTTTGAATGCAAATTTGACAGAGGAGGCATTGACCCAGTACCTTTGATTAGCAGTTTGGAGTCAAATTCTAGAAAAAAGAATGCCAAAAATGCAGGTATGATTGATTGGCAATAATTCAATTTAAACTAGCTAAGTGTTAGCGAGCATAATTTGTTTTTCAAATGACAGCAATTCTAATGAAATTCAACTAGCATAATTTTATTAAATTTTTTAGATATTAAGTAAAAAAATGATTTTTTTAAAAATATTTTTAAATTGACTTAAGTGTTTTAAACCATTTATTTAAGATTGAAACAAATTTTAATGCCTTTCAATATGTACTAAAATAATTGTAAAATTTAACTGTAAAGTCTAAACTTATCCCTGTTTTAGAATAAGATTAATTTTTGTAATGGCCAAGTCAAAACAAATGTAGCAAGTTTTGTAATTGAATTAATCATTTAGCAAAATAAAATGTTTGTACATACCCATTGCAATCACTAAAGACAACTTTTTTGTTTTTTTAACTACTGAAATGCTACTTGTAAAATACATGCCACCAAAGTGCAGCAAATTTCACCATCCGCATTCTTTTTTTATTATTTTTTAAATTTATTTGGTTGTGAATTTATTTGGCTTTTATTGTGTTGATGTCACCAAATATGCATTTCATGGTTTTTAATTCAGCAATGGCAATTTCATACTGAAAGGTATTTAACCCTCCGTGCTTTCGACAAGATATCTCGTCATCAAGGTTTTGCCAATTTTTTGACAATCCCGAGATTAAGATATGATTAGTTTCTTTTCTAATGACGAGGTATCTTGGCAGTTTTGATTATTACAAGATACCCTGTCGAGACAACTGCCAAGAGGATTGGACTTCCAACGCAAGCACATACTTTGTATGCAATCTAAGAATTGCAACAATTAAAGATTTTTGTTTTCCAGGTGGTCCCATGATGGACGGATATCCTGGACCCTACCCTGGAGGATACCCACCCAATACTGGACCTCATCCCGGAATGATGCCTGGATCAGAGTACCCTGGTCCCGGACACCACCCATCGTATCCAGACAGTATGCATCATCCTGGTTCTTCGATGGTGAACCACTCAAGCTCAGAGGGAGCCATGGATCCTTTCAATGATGAGATGCAGGGATCACAGTACCAGCCACGCCACAACACAAGCGATGGTTATGGTTACTCTCAATCGAATGCCAACAGCGGCATGCCCCCTTATTCGGGAAACCAGCCGAGCGTGCCTTCTACGTCGTTCGGTTACAGCAATACCTCTGGCCAGCAAGATTCTTATAATGATCAGTATTCAAACACCATGGTGCCTCCTTCATCAGAAGCCAGCTACAGCAGTCGGAATATGGTATCGGATCCCTATGCACCACCACCTGGTGGATATCCTCCCAATAGGACTGTGGGTCCTTCAAATTCAGCGCAGTACCCTCCTTATCAAGCTCCTTGTGCGGATCAGGAACGGTGAGTATACCTTTTATCGGGTTCATGGGAACTGAAAGAATAATGTCAGAGGATAGTGAAAAGAGTTCAATTTTATTTCTTATTATAATATAAGTTTCCTTAATTATTCCCTATTATACACTCACTGCTAAAAGTTAAGCTATAAAACCCGACAAGTACAGCTTTGATTGACACAAAATGTGGCAAGAAAGATGCAAAAAGGCTTATGAATAAAACAATACAAAGATGAAAACAATATTGAATTTTCATAAATTATAAGATGAAGTTCTATTGGAGTCATTAACAAAATTATGTTTAAATCCAAAACAAATCAAAACAAAACCGTCATTAATAGAGTATGTGACCACCTCTTATCCTCATAAAAATTTTACAGCATGTGACCATGCTTTCCATGAGGTGATCAACCACCCCAGAGTTAAGTAATCACCATTCCTCCTGTAGAGCAGTTTGCAGCTCTGTGAGAGTAGCTGGGGGTGAGAAACGTGCAGGCACGGCCGAGGGCATTCCAAAGATTTGCAATGAGATGAAGGTCAGGCGAGTTCATCGGCCAAACCATACGTGCAATCCCCTAACTCTCCAGGTAGTTGTCGGCAATGCCAGCTCTATGGGGTCGCACATTATCATCCATTAAAACAAAAGAAGGACCAACTGCAGCAGCGAACAATCTCACAGTGGGTTCTAGGACTTATTTCTGATACCAGACAGCGCGCAGTCACAGAACCCCATCTGTAGATGTGCAGATTGGTGCGATATCCCAACGAAGTCCTGGCCCACACCATGATGCTTCCACCTCGGAATACTTAATGATGTTCTGGGGCCGATTGTGTGTGCCTTGTTCTCTCCAGACCCTTGTTTGTCATCTTGCTCCAGGGCAAATCTCGACTCATCATTGAATATAATGTTAGCCCAATCAGACACAGTCCAATTGACATGTTACCGACACCACTTTAATCATGCCCCTCTGGATTGGACAGATAGAGGAACATAAACTTGTTCCCGGGCATACAGTCCATTCATGTGTAGCCCTCGGCAAACAGTAGTGGCAGATATCGTCTTACGAATGGACGCTGCAACCATAGATGTCACACGAGTGGATGTCGCTGTTCGCTACAACAGCAATATATATTGATCTTCAGCGGAGGTCATAACCCTTGGGCGGCCGGCCACAGACAGGTCTTTGGACAACTGTTGGCCTTGTTTGGAATTGTTTCCATAATCGTGAAATGACGGAATGATAAACGAAGAAGAAAAGGGGCAACATTAGTGATTGATTGCATTGCTTCAATGCATCCCACAGAACACCAGTGCTCACTATCTGCCATTCGTCTTCTGGAAACCATAGAAACATGTCTGTCTGGGAAAACTAAATTGTACAAAAGTTCAAAACACTTTTATCAGTACTTTTACATGCAACTCTAACCCTTCACAGTGCTGGCCTTACGATACGACTGCCTTATTTCCATATGTCTTGACAAGAAACCATGATTTCCTGTTACATTACATATTTGCATTCTTCCATCTACCTCTGCAGCAAATTGCAGCCTCTCAATTTCAGATTGGCTTCTGGAAATTAACATTTTCCTCTGTGGTTAACTTTAGGCAGTGAGTGTAGTAATGGATTCCTTATTTACCATGATGTACACTAGATTTTTTGGTCTTTTTTCTGTTTGAAATCTTTTAACATTTCAGTTTGAAATACAGCTTTGAGTGTCAAGGATCTGGATAATAAACATATTGGAATTAATTCTAAAAATGACTAAAACATTTATTTCATACATTATTTGTGTATGCCAATTATTTTGTACTGTACAGTGTCTTGTGGTTCAAAAACCAGTTCAAAACTATCAGATCCTTCATTCAATATTGGGTTAACTTATAATCTGATATTGTAAAAACCTTTGTTATATTTAACCGGGTGTTATAAGAACCATGAATTATTAGCTTCTCACTTGATAAGTATTCAAATATCAGGTTAACTGGTTTATAAAAGCTAAACCTGATAAGTATTCTTCAAATATCAGGTTAATTTATATTGTAGAAACTAATATCTTCATTAAATCTCTGTACTTTATTATAAGTATGCTTCCTTTCTGATTTTCATCAGTGAATTTACATCACATTTTATTTAAGAACATTTTTGTTACATCATATGCATGTACGAAAAAAGTAAAAAGATTATTTCATTCCTATGTATAAATTGCACTGGATTAAATTTTGCAGTCACAAACATCAATTTTTACTTTAAAAAGACTTTGTTCAGTGTTATACTGAATTTAAAAAGAATTATCTATTCTAATTTAAATATTTTAGCAAATGCTTCTTTAAAAAATAAATACGACAAAGTCTGTTAGTTCTTCACATTCCTGTTAATCGCAGATCATACTTATATCGTCAGCTTAGAGCAGAAGTTAGTTAACTGGCAAAAGGAGAATTAAAAGCACTTTGACATATTGTATATTTTTGGAACAGATTACAATATGAAAATGTATTTCTTGTCATCAGGAAAATACGCATTCAGTGTCTCTGAAAAAATGTCTTTTAATGAATTTCTGCTCTAAGCTGATGATATTTACTTAACATTTAGAAAATAATATCTTGTAATGTTTGTTATATACCACTGAACTCATTATCTCAAATAAGATTATTTTATCTGTCAGTGCTAAAAGAATTATGCTCCTTATCTTAGGTTTGTGGAGCCCCAAAATGCGCCTCCAAGCCCCATGATAAGGCCTCCTGCCCCATCCAGTTCTGTGATAGGCTCTTCTCCCCAGCAAGAATCTTCTCCATACCCACCTCACCGCTACCCTAGCCAGCCCATGCCTGCTCGAGACAACATGCCTCCTCAAGCTATGGGCTCTTATCAAGGTCGTCCTATGGGGCCATCTCAATACCCAGGTCCTAATAGTCAAACTTCTGGTCAGTCCCCATATTCTGCAGCACAATCCGATTCATACAGAGGGTCTGAATTTCAGGTAGGTGTAAAGTACTTGAGAATGATATGTTTCTATGTATGTGTATATTCATTTTAGAATAATGTTTTTACTAGTTTTTGATCTTGTCTCTTAAAAATATGTAAAATGCTGCCTTATTCAACCAATATTTCATTTACCTTTTGGTTTGTTTATTCCTGAAGAGTGACTGAAATAATTTTACCGACTCATTGTTACTTTTTTTTTAACCAGTTTTCTTTTGTGTGCAAATGGGAAGCATTTTTAAAAAACATCATTTATATCTATTAAACCCCTTTTAAATGAAAAATATGATTTGAGTGTAGAAATGTTTGCATTTCTGCCATCCTTTTGCCGAATTGACGTTGGAATCTACTTATACTGCAATAGGATATGTTTGACATTTGCACAATATTTGGAATTTAAAATTTTTTTAAATCTGATTAAAAAATTAATTTTTCACATTTTGCCTTTACCTACTTTTATTCTGAAGCCATTTATATTTAATAGAATTATAACATTCAAAATCTTCAGATAAATAGAGTAGTTTTATAGTAAAAAAAGTATTGCTGACCGTAAATTGGGAAATAATTGGGAATAAAGAACAATTGAGAATTATTTTTAATGATGTTATTATGTAAGATGTATTTTTGAATCTCCACTCCAATATCTCAAAGCTACCTCATTTGTGTTATAATTTTGATCTTGAAAGCTCACTCAGCTTATTGCAAAAGAAAACTATATATTTTTAGAAAACTAATCTAGTTGTTACGTTGGTAACTCGAGCTCATATTTCTATAAAATTATCTTTTTGTATATGGTTACCAATGATTTTTTTGTAAGAATATGGAAAGAGCTAGCAAGTTTTAGTGCAACATGTATTACAGATGTTTCTTCTTCTCATTTTTTGCCACAAACTAATGCCTAAAATCATTTGATTGAAAGTTTTATTTTGTACTCTTTCATAGGTAATTGAAATTTGTTCCTTGATATTTTGAATGGGCCAAAATAAAACTAGCTTGGGAAAATTTAAGTTATTGTAAATAAACTTAGATTTATGAATAATTTGTGAACTCCAATAATTTTTTTTACTGAATTCTTATAACTAAATCTAAACATAAATATGGTTGAACTATTTCAGTTTATGTATCTATTATCATAAACATAGTTTGATTATTTTCACAAAGTTTTAAAAAAAATTTCAGAACAATCCTTTGGAAACTTGACTATTGAATTGCCATAAAAATTTGTTTTTCACTTGTAAATTTTATCTAATGGCTATTTTAAAAAAGTAGCCTTATTTAAATTGAGACTAGTTTATTGTTTGATATCAAGTGCTCTCTCAGCCGTTATTTATTTTTTAATTATTATGTTTACGAAGTTTATAAACATATAAACTTCGTTCAGGTTATAAATGTACCCCAATTGAAATTACAAAAAGGTGACCTAGATCATGGCTTAAAGAAATGATTAGTCGGAGACTTAAGTCAAGAAATAGGATGTAATAAAATACATAACATTCTATACTTGACCTAATAACTAAGACCTTGAAAGAAAATTTTTGGACAAGATCAGTTCCTTGTGTTTCATCTACTGTAACTTCATGTTTTTTGCTTTATGATACAATTTAATTGCAGAGGAATTGTGTATGTTCCTACACACCTTTAGTGTGCTGAATTTTTTTTAAAGCGAAATATTGTTTTGTAAGTGTTGTAAAGGGAAAAAAATCTTAGTGAAAACATTATTATTCACAGCCTCAGATGTCACGTTTGCAGTCAACTCTAATTCAAAGGCTTCTTCCTAAGAATCAAACGGCTCAAGTAGGTTTACAATACTCATAGCACTACACTAACCACTACAGCTTCAAACTAATATTCTCAGTTTCCTTTTGATCATTGCTGCAGCCACTAACCCACTTTGTTCATAAGCCAAAGTAACGTCTTTATTTCTGAGAAGTGTATACTGGGATTATGTCTCAAGCTTTTGTAATTGCTTCATTTTTCATCGAGATATTTTTTATGATTATTACTTTGTTTTTGTCATGCTTTTATATTTCATCAGAACTGCTTTTCTTAAGATGTATTAAAAAAAACTGTTTTTTGCTGTAAAAGTTTATTATATTCAATTCTGAATTGATAAAATTTATAATATTCATTCATAAATAAAAGCATAATTTCTTGATCATATTAAAAATGCAACATCAAGTGCTTTGTTGTAAATAATACATAACATTTCCAGAACAATAACACATTCATTGCAGAAAAAAAATAGCTAATTTGTCCTTTGGAGTATGTAAAAATTTCTCTTTTGATAGTGATACAATTTGCTATCTATCGCATTATTGAATTGTATAAACGTCTTATGCTGGCATTAGTGTTCATCATGGGTTCTACTTCATATGTTGAAAATTTGTTGCCCGTAGATGTCATCATATAGATTAGAAGCCCAGACATTTTTTATTTGAACAAAACTAACAATTAGGCAAGCACGTCGGTACCTCAGATTCCTGCCAAATGTTTTGAGGTATGTAGACAGGTGTTAAAATACAGCACTGACCACATTAGTTACGAAGCATGGTGGCATAGGTTTTAAGATGGAAACGATATACTGATGAAGTGCAATGCATAACGTACTAGACAGGCTATCACAACTGATTGCTCCCAAAGAGATTAATGTCTTTTATTCAAGCTGTGCACCATTATAAATAGTTGACTGGATAATCCCTTTTGTCACATCACATCCATTGTACTTTTCAATTTGCGATAAAAAATTATTCAAATACAACTTTTATGTTTTTACATCAATGGAAACATAAGTAGTGTATTTACTGAATCTTTTGTAATATAAATAAAAGTCACTGAGATACATTGCAGATTTTCTGATATCAGTGTAATATTTTTCTCCACCACAATATTTGTTAAGGTGAACTTCTTCATTATAAACAATTTAATTGTTCATGATGCATAAATTTATCTTTAAATAACATTGTCTAAAAGAAATACTAACGTGACAGTGCTAGTTAATGCTGTGTATCAAACTACAGCTTTACAGAGATTGCTATTAGACCTATATTTGATGTTTTTGTTTGGAAATTTTCAGACTGATCAAACAAACAGTTCTGTATGTTGCAATTTTAATTTTATCGAGTTTAATAAGACATTGCTGTTAAATGTACAGCGAAATTTCCTCTTTTTGACTAAACACAAAGTTGGGCTATAAAATGAGAAATTGACAAATAACCGTATTGAATGAAGTTTATAAAAGCATGAATTCCAAAACAAATATCTTTTTTCATTGCTTTAAATTGAGTAAGGGTTGAATGCTAAACAAATGTTTTTGTATTAAGTGAATTGTTTTCTCTTCCAGAACTATCCTCCATCTCAGCAGGGGATGTACGGTCAAAGCATGCCACCACCAAACAAAGTTGCACCCCCTAGCAATATTCCAGGCAATATGTATCAGCGTGATATGTACACAATGGGGCCCAAGCGACACAGTGATTATTCAAAACCTCATGGTCCTGTTCAGGATCAATACCACATGGGATCTTATCCACAGCAACCCTCTCAGGCACCATTTTCAGGTAAGTGTCCAGCTCCATAACATAAAAGAGGAACTGCTCAAACTTTTGTACTGTCTATGAAAAATGGATATTTTATTACGAAAATGTTATTGAAAAAATTCTGAATAAATACTGGGAAACACAGATTTAACATTTTGTATAAGGAAGTCAATTTACAGTATTTGTTTTATGAACTTTTTACACATGTCCCTACATTATCCAAATATACATCAAAATCAAATGAAAATATACATAAAAAATTGGTACTGCTTCAGTCTACGTTTAAAGCGGTGGCAACGATCTTGACGCTTTTTTGGCATGTTTCTAGTAGCGAGTTAGGGCAGGTTAAGGCAACACATCTGCATTACGATTATCATGGTTTCCATTGCAACCTCGGCAGGCGAAAAGTAAAACCTTTAGACCCGGTGCACACATCTGGTTTTTCAACGTATGGCGCCGCTGCCGCGAAGAAAGTGCGGTCTGAGATGCATTAGATCCAAAGGAGTAGTGCACACATGCCTCAGGTGCCACTGCAGCAATGTACGATCACCGTGTGTGCAATTTGTACCGCAGTTCCCCACAGCGCAGCAGCTCACCCCACATGCTTCTCTGGTCTGAAGTAATTAATAAATAGTTGATCCAGTAACGTCTATTTTGTGTTTCAAAATATACTTTTTTTACACTAACGGCCGTATTCACAAATCCGAGTTAACTCGAGGATCAACGATAATCCGTGAGTTACCGAAAAACATATTCACAAGTCTTGATCCGTGGTTTAAACTGCCGTTTCGGTGTTACATTTTGATCCTCCAAAATTGGAGAGTTAACTCGCAAGTTACATTTAACGCATGCACAGTACTATCCTTTTGCGATGTATTTGAGGAAAACAAAATGGATGACATATTTCATTCTATGCTCAATTACAGTCTTCTTGTGACGACTGGACTGAGCCTATCATTATGGAGCACCTGCTGCATAGCAGCTCATCTCCTCATTATAATATTGCTTAAATGGAAAAATTTTAAACATAATTTTATTGAAACTCAAAAGAAAAATGGAAATAAAGATAGCTGAGTAAACGTAAACAAGCAGCTTGGCGGAAAGATAGATGACGGCACCTCCATCGGCTAAAAGGGAAAGGTAGAATATGACCACGGCAGATGCAAATTTGTCGTAGTAAAAAATTATTCTGTTGATTTATTACGAATGAAAGAAAATTGACAATGCAAGTTACTTTTCACACCACCAACACACACCCATACTGACACGTACAAAAATAATCGACAATGTCTTGATTCATTTGTCAAGACATTGTGTACAAATCTTTCTTGCAAAATTTAGGTTTCCGTAAAAATCCAATTTGAAATTAAAAACCTTTGCATTTCTTTTCCCTAACCCAAATTAAAATGTTGCATTCGTTCTATTAAATCACAATTTGGAATCCTACGGCGAAGTATTTGCTTGATCAGTATGATGCAGATTCAGTACATATATAACCAATATAGACAATACCACGTGATCGTAAGGAGACGGTAGTAGCCAATCACAGCGAGCGTCTAATTTTAATTCCAGGATCACTTAACACGCTGTTTGAGAATACAGTTTTTGAAAATCCTCGAGTTGACTCTTACTCGCGGATCAACTGATCCTGTGAATATGGCCATACGTTAGCGAAAGAAACACATTTTCTTTGATAGAATATTTATCGCAAATGGCGCGAAATGAATACCTGCGTCATTTCACGGTTATGTGTGCGTAGTTGGGCTTCGGTGCCGCAGCGGCGCTGCATGTTGAAAAATCGGATTTGTGCACCAGGCCTCAGACTATGGCCGGTACAGCAGTTGTACCATGATCGTGCTAAGAATTTAGACAATGGCCAATACATCAGTTGTACTTTAAAAGTTATAAGAATTTGTGCCAAGGAAGAATCACATTTGTTATATCAATAGTCATAGTCAAAAGGTTAAATTTTCATTTTGAATCTCTAATATTATAAACGGAAGTGTTTGCGTACAGGAAACAAAAAGACATACTGACAAAGTCCTGACGAATCTATGGCACTTACATCACAGGTAGTCCGAATGTTTTGCAATTTTCATTTGGTTTGCGAAGCAAACCAACACCATGGGCAACGTCATTATGGCTGTTATCCAATAGGCTACAAATTCTCATTTCATTTGTTTCTCAAACCGTATTCGTAGCAATCACCGGGGTTTAGCGAGCAGCACCTAATTAGTTAGCACCTAACCCCACGAAAAGAACTGTCACGGGTAACGCCGTGCTGGCCACGCAGTGGCTAGTATTCTTTAAAGTTACATAGCCATTGTTCCTTATTCTAATTACAATTTCGGCGGAAACGATTTATTCGATCCTCAAAAGTACTTGTAATCGCGCATCTCTAAATAGGCCACAAACGAGAATAGTTACCGTTTTCGTAAAAATTTTAAAAATTCCTTGATTATTTGGAAATTTTCCCTGAGAATTCCTCGATATTTCTAGAATTAAAAAGTTCCCTGTTTTCCCGGTTCTGTTACCACCCTGATTTAGTTTTTTCCGAGGAAATTAGGAAATGCAAAAAGTGTGATTATAAAATGGGACCATTATCCTTAAGGCGCTGACATTTTGGCTAGGGAGGCTTCATCTTTGCACCCATCTTCCTACCAGGTCCCTCTTCAAAATGCTAAGAGACTTTTTGGGAGCAAAATCAGACTTGGTACAATTTCTGCTCTTAGGAATATGGCAGATGGAAAACCATGGGCTTGCCTTCTGGATGACCAACAGCGCTTACGTCTTTCCCTCCTTCCCAGGGCAGAAGGAGTTGCAAATTTTAGAATTATTAATGGACATGACTATCTGCAGGCCCACTTACATAAAATCAACTTGGTTGATTCACCTCACTGTGTACTTTGTGGCACCTCGCGTATGACTGGGGAGCATCTCTTTAGTTGCCCCTCTCTTTCTAACGTCCGCTCCAGTGATGACTTTCGGGCCCTCACACCTTCTGGAGCCACTTTGATTTTATACTGGACTGCAAGATGCCTCATGTCCAAAATAACGATGGCGGGCATAATTTAAAAAGAAAAAAAAATTATCCTTAAGGCACAATGCTATTCAAAAATAATGTTCTTGTGTTTATTCTTATATAATTCACCGTTGTACTACAATTCTTTTCATCAATTTATGATTAAGGTAAAAATTATGTTGTCTACAATGTTCTACTTGTGACTTGGCAACAGAAAAAAACCTAGGGTTATTTAAAATTATTCATTGTAATGGATTGTTTCTCATTAGATTAGGGTTTTCAAGACAAATTACACCCAATTCTGTTTTTGCACAAATTTGTTACACATTTGATTTAATCTGAACTCAAAATAAATATTCCATTTTCTTTTTATGTATAGTCAGTGTTTTTTCACACAAATTTTTTTCTACGCGTTATTCCTCATCAAGGACATATCGATCATGTACAAACAGAATTTGCTGTAATTCTTTAAATAGTGGTTTGTAAAATCTTTTAATTCCACTATGTGTCATTATGTAAAGGTGTTTTAAACACATGTAAAGATACAAGTGAGTTTTAAATGTCATTCAATAAAAAAAAAATTAGACATACTCTCATGTCAAATTATAACGTTGAAATTGGGTAAAACTTGTCAAAAATGTGTTTGAAATACCTTATTATAAACAGATTTTCTTCTGAACTTGCAGATCGCAGTCAGTATCCGTACCGTCCCACTCATGGGGTACCACCTCAGACACCTGGCCCGCCTCAACAAGGTATGATTATTTTTTATATTTCTTGCTTTTACTCTCCTTTCTTTTACTTCCATATTGTCAGTAAATATAACAATTTAAAAAATTAAATGTACATTCATGTTCAAAATGAAGAAGATTTGCACATAAAGTCGAAGTTCTGAAATACTAATGGACAGATTTTAATGAAATTTGGTACAAATATACAGTTATAGCAGAGAAAGAGAGGTACCACACAAAAGTCATGGTACTCACGCATGATTGCCAGTAAAGCTCATCCAAAATCCTCACTGCAAGATCCAACCGAAAATGAGCCGACCAACCGGTATAGTGGTTAAGGTGTTAGCCTCTAGATCGGAAGGTTCCTGGTTCGAATCCGGGTTCGGGCATGGATGTTTGTAAGCGTATGGTGTAGAGGCGGCTGGTGCACCTTAAATCTGTCGTGGCCGAAAGTCCTCACGTTGGGTTGGCATGGAAGTTTGGAGAGTGGGGTGCCAGCTCAGGTGTTGCTTCGTCATCTGACCGTGGTTCAAAATTACGAGGTGTTGTCCTCGAATCTTTCCCTTAAGGGACTGATCCCGGACCGTCGTCAATAGCCCGTTGTGTTGCTGTAGTACGACGTTAACTAAAATTACCCTTACCCAACCGAAAATGAGTCTAATATGGGTATGTCCACTCTCACAATCAGACAGGTCGCACAGTGCGACTGCAGTCTAAATGGAGGCATTCGAGGAGTCCCTGTGGCAGTTGGCCCCACTCCTGTTGCAACACTTCTCCAGAAGGGTTCTCAGTGAAAGATGGCGAGATGCAGTTGCCCTCCCAAGAGTGTCCCAGACATGTTCTATAGGGTTTAGGTTAGGGGATCTGACAGGCCAATCCATATGCCGAATATTCTCACTTTCCAGATAACGTCGACCAGGTGAGCCTGATGTGGACGAGTGTTGTCGTCCATGAACAGGAACCGAGGGCAAACTGCACCCCTGAAAAGTCGTTACATAGATTTCCTCTCTATACCTCATAGCAGTCAGGGACCCTCTGTCAAACACATGGAGGGGTGTGCAGCCGTTCAACATGATGCCTGTCCGGACCATGACACATCAAATTGAAGCTAGCTTTGTTATTATCATTTTGCTATTGCTGATAAGGAGTGACCTTGATTGAAGCCAATGTTTAAATTTGGTCTTTTCTGCTTACACTGCATAATTGTAGCATGTGTCGTGGCATACTTTTTGTTTCACTGAAGAACCAGAAAGTTTATTTTCGTCATATTATGCTCTTTTTATTAGAAAGGAAAAAAGGCTAGTGAGACTGCTCGTAAATTGTATACTGTCTATGGACATAGTGCTGTTTCTTGGGCCACAGTTCGAAGGTGGTTTGTTAAATTTAAGCGTGGAGATTTCAGCCTCGAAGATGATGCCTGCTTAACATCGAGAGGGCGACTGCATCCCAAAAAAGTAATGCTTTCTGTATGGTGGGACTGCAAAGGATTTGTTTATTATGAATCATTGCCACAAAATCAGACGGTAAATTCGACAATAAAACTATATAATAATGTTACAAGAAAAAGATCATGGGGTAAGCCAAATGAACCTCCCCAAGTAACATCGAGAAGGGGGCTGCATCCTAAAAATTAATGATTTGTGTATGGTGGGACTACATAGGAATTGTTGCCACAAAATGAAACAATAAATTAAAAAAAAAACAGTGCTCAAATGGCAGTATTTAAAAGCAGAAATCGAAGGAAAGTGGCAAGAACTGACCAATTGTCGAGGTGTCGTCTTCCAGCATGACAATGCGCAACCCCACATTTCGCCGAATGTCAGACAATGACACCAGACCTTGCCCCTCAGATTTTCACTTCGGGTCACTTCAAAATTCTCTGAACAGTCTGGAGTTCAGTTCTTTCGAGACTCAAACAGCATCTGAATTACTTCTTTACATATAAGCCTAATGTTTTTTTTTTTAAATATTCCAGCTGTCAGAAAGAGGGCAAAAAGTTATAGAACAAAATAGTGCTTATGTGATTCAATAATATTTTCTTATGTTTTTGAACTACTTTGTTGGTATTTATCTTAAAAAACACTCAGAACTTTTCGGGTGACCCAATATAATAAACACTTATCAGCTAACTACTGTACTTTCATTGAAGCACACCATGTTGCATCACACTCCAATAAGAATTATTTGTTATAAAACGGACAACCTTCAGCCTTATTAGTCTGTTATGAGGTTCTACTGTAGATGATTTATTATACCAATTACTTGCAGGATTTTAAAATCCAATATAACAATACTCCAAATTAAAGGACTACTGATGCAGAGTAAACAATATTTAATTAAGATTGTGCCAACAAACATGTCTGAAACTGATTTTATGTAAATTGACAAACAGTAATGAAGTACTTAAATGCTGATTAGCAGATGTATTTTGCTTAATTTAGTAAAATCGCAATATTTTTTCTGTTATAGAGTTTTTAAGTCATCAAATTTTAAAGTGTAGCTTTTGCAGCATGTTTAACTCAAACCTTTATCGAATTGCTTATTTTCCTTTGAATCACTAATTGCAACTTAATCTAGGAAGTTTTGCTCCTAATTTACAGGGACTCCTTTATTAAGAATCTGTAGGATACTTATATCTTCATTTGTTTTTAATTTGAAATCAGTTGCTAATAAGTTTTTATCGAAAGTACCCTAAGCATTGATAAAAGCAGTGCCACAAATTAAAAGTTGTAGGGATTTCTTTTAGACATGTCAAACTTATGCTTAAAGTTATTCAATCACAAATTTTAAAAATTAATGAAGTCGTTCAATACATGATTTGTTGTTTCAGGTTGGCCACGTGACAACAGACCATATCCGTCGACTCAGAATCAGTATCCACCTGGTCAGAGAGAGAACTGGGACATGGGTCGACATGGAGAAAACCCTTCCCAACCTGGAGGCCAACCATGGTCCCGTTATGGAGGACCACAACCAGAACCTTACCCTCACCACATGGGCCAAAATGTTAGTCCCAAAATGATGAATCGTGGCTATGGACCTAATAAAATGGCGGTAGGTGACTTCAAATTTTATTCTTTTTCTTTGACAAATCTGATCTAGATATCTTGAATGATTCTTTCTGTTTTTGGTTGGTCATATAAAATTAGTAGAATTTGAAACCTCGATTTAACGTATTTCAAGGAACTGGAAAAAAATAATGTTATATGCTAGGAAACATTAAAATCAGTGTGGGAGAAAACAAATCAGAGCATGAAATAAAGACTAATTTATTTAACATACCTTTCATTTCTTCCTTTACAATAGTTGGTATAATGTAATGAAGTAATGTTGTTTTACTTTTACTAACTAAATCATTAATATTCTCCACAGAGGAGGTTTTTGTGTAAGTTTTTTAGTATGTCTGATTTACATTTGATAAAGATATTCATTACGAACACAAAAGGGACCAGTTAAAGTTTTCTATCTTCGCAATCGTTAAAGATAGTAAAAATTTCAACGGATTTGAAATCTGCAGAAAATTTTGCATCACATCAATACCTCAGGTAGTCCAAATTTGCTACATGTCGGTTGAAGGTGAGACCCTTCTTACCCTACTTAAAATTATTGTCTTCCTTTTTAATGTTTCTTTATCAGTAAGGACACAAAAAGAACTTCAACAAGAAATGCCATACTGGTCTGCTAGTATCTGACTATTATAAGCAAATTGCTTTGAGTTTTCCCCCTGTAAAAACGTTAAACGCAGGAAATATTTCAAAGTGATAACGTTAAATACGATATTTTTTAACATTGAAAGTATAGGAAATCATTCAAGACCAATGAAAAATGACGTTATATTTGGGTTACGTTAAATCAGGGTTTCATTGTATTCCTCTTTGTTAGATTGGGCCTAGCTTAATTTTATTCATTAGAATCCTTAACAGGCAATTCCAATGTTGAATTTATGATGATGTTTATCATAAAGGTAAACTGTATCTCTTTAATTAAAAATATATGCTCTATTCTGGCTAATTAAAGAGACTGCATATTTTGTACTATTATTGAAAAAAATCAAATTGAATTTGTAACTAAAATTTTCTTTCATGTGAAGCAAAACATTGTGAAAACTTGAATGTGAGGTTTAATAAAATCAAGATTTAAATTAAAAAATTTAGAATTTTCATTGTGATATATTTTTTTTTGATCAGGTTGAAACAGCCCAAGCGAATTATAATGCTATTTAATTATTGAAAGAGCATTTTTTTAGCAATTCTTACTTAATACAAATGGTATTTTACTCCCTATAATGTTAATATTCACGTTCCACATTCTTTGCAAGTTTAATTGTCTTCCAATATTCCTCTATCGAGTTTATAAAATTATTTTCAATAACTCAAACAAGTTTTTAAAACTTAACTGTTATTACATGATAAAGAATAAACCTGCTAAGTTTATTGCCAGTATTTTATAATTTCTTGCATCATCTGCAAATCATAATTTTTTTTCCTTTCGTAAATTCAGATTAAAACATAAAAATTGAAACCAAATTCCAAGTGTTTCACTATAGGTATTTTCAAAAGGTTCTCAGTGACTCTTGGGATAAGTTTTAAGTAGTGCACTTTACTTTTTAATGTCTGAAGCTTTGTAGATTTACCCCAGCTTAACTCATTAAATTTATAGGGAATACAATTGGTAATAACCTTTTGTATAGTGAAATATAAATTACTTTTCTGTTTGCCTTTCATTTAATTATTAACTTAGGTATGTAAGTAAGCAGGAGCAGAATTCTCACCTTTGGGGATATATTGTTACCATCAGTGTAAAGATGTATGACTGACCATTTAGCTAGTTAAAACCTCTGATGGTACAAGTAATTTATTTTAGCCTTAAATTTGCCAAAAAGGATATGTGAAACCATGCAAGAGTATTCAAACCATAATACATTTTAGTAAACTCACATTTGTGGAAAGCATAATCATTTTGTGTTTAGTCTTTCTCTTGGAGGTATTTTTCAATGGGTTAAAAAAAATGTTAGCGTCCATACTGCAATCAAAGTATGTGTTTTTACAATTGATTGTTTAAACCTCTTTGCATGATTTGTTTTCCCATGTACTGAAAGTTTCCTTTTTTGTTTCATGCAGCCTCATGGTAGTGTTGGACCACCTCCACAGTATTCACAACAATCTCAAAGAAAGGAAGTGATCTTTCCTCCTGACGCTGTTGAGGCAGTCACTCCTTTGATCACAAAACGTCGACGCCTTGTTGCGAAAGATATTTCACCTATCGATCCCTGGAGAATTATGATGGCTCTGAAATCTGGACTCCTTGGTGAAAGCACGTGGGCTCTGGATGTGCTGACCATTTTGATCCATGACGATGCTACTGTCCTTTATTTTGGACTCAATCACTTACAGGGTCTGTTGGAAGTTATTATGGATCACTATCGCAGGTGTTTGAACCTCATATTTGATCTAGTAGGTGACATGGAGGTGGGATTCATGTTGAATCCAGAGGGCATTTCTAAGGAGCAAAACCAGAAATGGTATGAACTGGACTCGGATGTGCCTGATCCTCAAACAACTGCAATATCCAAGTGTGATGCTCTAAGTGGTGATAAAACAAACATTTTGGATTCTACAAATTATACTTACAAGACACGGTGTAGAAAAGTGGTGCGGACTCAAGACGAGCAGGCTCTGTTTCTGTTCGATCCAGATAAAAAGTGGGATGTGCACGAGGGTTTCATCAGTGGTAGCAGCCATTGGCAACATGGGGGTGGAGAACACACGGGTTACATACAGACTCAATTTGAAAGTACCGAAAAGCGTGTGCGGTTTGTCAGGTTGTTAAAAGACTCCAAGAAGAAATCTGTCTCCAAAAATACATCAGGAACAAAGGGGAGTTTTAATTGTAAAAAGGAGTGCGGATCAGATACGGAAGAAGATGAAAGTTTGAATCCTTCTAATCTCAACAAGTACTCGGATACAAAATCAAAAGACTCCGATACAGAATCAAAATGTACGTCTTTTGCTGAAAATGTAAATATACTTTCAAAATTAGTGTCTGAAAACCCTGAAAGAACTATTGATGCAGACACAGAAGTGCACGAGTCTGCAGATGAAAATGGCAGTGTTAAAAACAAAGCAGATGTTGAGACGGAGAGCAATTTCCCCAAAATGCGCCCCATTTCTCCAAATCGTAAGCGTCGAGCATTGGAAGATCTCGAAGATGAATCTTACACCAGAGACGAGCCTTCACTGTGCACGACAAGTGACGCCCAAGATTCCCTGACCCGTCGTTGCATTTCTGCATCCTCTATCTTGAGAAATCTCTCTTTTGTGCCTGGCAATGACACCGAAATGTCAAAACATTCTGGTTTCTTGCTTGTCATGGGGAGGCTTCTGTTGCTGCATCATGTTCACTCACCCCGCAAACCACCCCAACGGCACTACGACCGCGATGAAGAAGGCGAGAATTCCTCCATCGCAGATTCGTGCAGCAGTTTAAACAGCGAGCGAGAGTGGTGGTGGGATATGCTACACATCATTCGAGAAAACACGCTAGTCACCCTAGCAAACATTGCCGGTCAGTTAGACCTGGCTCCTTTTCCAGAAGAGATCAGTTTTCCGATTCTAGATGGCCTGATGCACTGGGTCACATGTCCTTCCTCGTATGCCCAAGATCCACTCCCGACCCAGCCATCACACTCCGTCCTGTCTCCTCAGCGTCTCTCGCTCGAAGCTTTGAGCAAGCTTTCCGTTCTGGAGAGCAACGTCGACCTCATGATGGCCACACCTCCTTGGGAGAGAATCAACCGCTTCTTCTCCCTGCTCTCGAAGTGGTTGAGTCGAAACGAAGACCAGGTGTTGCGCGAGTTCTCTGTCGTATTGTTGTCTAACTTGTCTCAAGCCGACAGTAGTATGGCGAGAGCCATAGCTCTTCAGGGTACCTGCATACCTCTTTTGATTACATTTGTGGAACAAGCTGAACAAAGTGCTCTGCAGGTGGCCAACTCGCAGGGAATCAATGCACTCAGGGAAAATCCCGAACTGATGGGCACCACCCTGGACATGGTGCGGCGGGCAGCCGGGACTCTCAGGTGTCTAGCGAAGGTGCCCAGTAATAGGACATTGTTTTTACAACACCAACAACGACTGTTGGCTCTGGTCATGTCGCAAATCCTCGATCAGGGCGTAGCCTCCATCATAGCTGACGTCCTGTTTGAGTGCTCGCGGGGAGAGGGAGACGATGCTCCCAGCCTGTCAAATGGCGAGAGGGCGTCGGTACTCATTGCAGAAGAAACCACTACGTAATATATAGCATTAAATTATGAATCATGTTAGGATTTTGGAATTGTTACTTCGGTGAAATCGGGAGTCTAGTTGCAGTCGAGTTCGTCAGACATGCAGTGCTGCAAGGAACTCATAGAAACGGATGCCTTTTGACTGGCTGTGAGATGCTTACGTCAAGCAGAATTTTTCAGAAGCGGAAGCGATGCATCTTAATAATTTATTCAACAGCTAAGAAGATAGCATCTGCACATACCTGCTGCCAGTCTCGTTCAGGCGATGACACCAGGCACAACACTATGCAGCAACTCAAGTCGCTGTTAGCCGTCAAAAAAAGGAGGCAAAATGTGTATGTATGTTTGTGAAGGTTCATCATTGTACAGCTAACTTTACATTGCAATGGCAAAAGGAAATGAAAAACTTTGTAGATAAATCACTGTAATTTTAATCCCCATTATCTCATGGTGGGTGCATCACTTGTGTTAAAATAGGTACGAGTAGCGAAGTGTTATCCTCGTTTCCACCTGACGGGACTAAGTGTAGGAAGTGAGTGGCCAGCTTCGCATGCTCGATATTGTACAGCTTTAGGCAAACAAAAGCACAAGTATTAAACCCTTGGCAAAAGAAAACTAAGTTTAAAATAAATCCATGGCTGAGCCTGTGTTTTTGTCTTAAATCTTTACGGAAAAGCACTTTAGAAATCGAACTTTATTCCATTGACAGCTGTCGGAAAAATAACTCTTCTCCAATGTGTACTGGCCGTCTAGATTGTTTTCAGCCTCATGTGAAACAGTTTATTAAGGTTCCAGTCCAGGATTTCTGTCGGCTCTTTGATATTTACGAGTGCAAGAGCTTTATACTATGTATATGTCGATCATCATTGAATAAATGTACAGGAAAACTGCTTTTCTCTCTCCTTTTACCACTTGTTTCACACTATAATGCAATATTACCATAATATATAGATAAATTGCGTTGAGAAAGCTAACGGCTGTCCTGCATTTTTATGGTGAAATTTTTTTAGTACTTTCAATGTTTCTAAAATATTCTACTTCTGTTCTTAACATTATTGTCCCAATAAAAGTCAAGATAATCACAATTCCTTAACGCATTTTTCATTTGATTGTTCTTTGACAGCACATGAATTAGGTTTGATTTTAAATAAATATTTTCAGAGGTAAGAAACCCGGACTCTTTGAATTATGCTGTTGGTTATTTTCTACACAAGTGTGCATCTCGTTAATAAAGGTCATGACTAATTGAAAAATATAAAATATCTTTTTCTCCTTTCCGATGCATTCCAAGAAACGTTTTTCCTGGTAGAGGTCTAGTTCCAGGTAAAATTTATTGGGTTAAGTTTCCGAACAAGTTGGACTTGATAAATGACAGAAAATTATAAGTTATGGGACAATTATACACCAAAAGCATGCCCATGTTTTTATTTCTCATTAAATCAGAAATTGCCTGAATTATAAAAGGAGGTAAGTGGAACATTGAATACTCTTTCTGAGACAGGGAAACACATTTTGTTTTTCCAAAGTTCAATGTAATTTTTTTTAATGTTAATATTGAAAATTTCGGAGTTTTGGATCTGTTTTATGCTATCCAAAAAACTTCCATTTTTATCTCAACTAGAAATTTTTTTAATGCAAATAAAATTAATCTCATGAACAAACTACCTTTCAAAAAACTACTCAACCTGGTCTAAAACTTTCCTTACCCAAGCTCTACAAACATACTAGACTGAAGAAACAGTTTTGATATTGCATTTTTTAAAAGTGAATTATGGCAATTTTCTAGTGTTTTTAAAACTAGTTTTAAAATTCTTCACTTTTGTACATTAGTGTCTTGAATGCACAAAAAATGTTCAAACTGGTACCTTTAGTATATTCCAACAAAAAAAGTACATGGAAACAAGAAATTAACATTGCTGGTATCTACTGAATGAAAGTATATGGTGCTACTGTTAAAACAAAATTGTGTGCATTGGACCATCCAACAACTAAAGAGTAGCAAACTTGAAGGTTTTTCTCAGACATGTACAGTTTTGGTTTGTATTTCAGCCATAATTGATATTGTAAAGATAAAAATTTAATCCAAATTACTTGTTTTGTAATAAAAAGTGTATTGTGATTCAAACAGCTAAAGCACTTAAGTATTAAGCATTTCAAAAAGCCATCAAAATTTTTATATCTTCAAAAAATTATACTGTTTTTCTAAGAGTTCCAAAATCGCAAAATTTTCAATTACTCTTGCAAACTGAATAAATAATTGAAATTAAACGAATGTTTTCAACATTTTGCTGTATTATTACAATATTTTCAAAAACCTTTTATATTTCAACACTTAATTATTTAACCGTTAAAAATGGTTGAACAAAAGCTAAACGTGTCTAAAAAAACTTGCAGAAAAAATATTTATAAAAATTTTTTTAGTTTGATTCTTTTGGACACGTTAATATAAAGCTTAACAAAACGTTTAATTATAAAAATTATTTCAAAATTCCAAGACGCAGTACGTTAACATGGATAATGAAATTATTTTTCAATTTATTACCACACAAAATAAATATAGATGCCTGATTATCATAAAAGTGGTTGCACTTAGTCATGAAATTTGGTACACAGGTCCTGAAGGTGACTACACCTTGAAGCCCGAATTTTAAAATTTAATCAACGTTTAAAATATTGGCTTTTTTCCCCATGTGGTTCTTTTGGACATGCACCAAGTTACCACTTGCAGATTTTTTTGGACGTGCACCAAGTTTCGACTATCTCTTAATTTTTTTTCCCCTGTACTGTATTTTCCTTTGATTTTACATTGGTTCTATTATTATTTTTTTCAACTGAATGTAAACGATATTTCATTTTTATCATTTATGCAATTTTTTGTTTATTTAATTTGCATAATTTTGGTTTTGATTTAAGTTGTTTGTCGGAATTACGGAGATTTGGCATTACGGCATAAAAGCATAACTTTTTAATTTGTATAATTTCTGCAATTTTATTGCTTATTACTGTTTAATTTGTTTGGTTGGAATCAGTGAGGTTGACTTTTTAAAAGCATAACTTTATCACAGGCAACGCCGTGCAGGTACTGCTAAAATATAATTAGTCGGGCATCTTTTAAACATGATTGAAAAATTTGAGGAGCAATGAACTTAGAATAATTTGTTGAAGCAAAAAAAATCTTTGCTAATAATGAAGTAAGGACCTTTCAATTAAATTGGTCTTGTTTCTGATTTCCTTTTGCAGATATTTTTATAATTAATCGTGTGGAATTCAGTGAAAGAAATTTTAAATCAAAGCACCGAAAGCAAATGCAATATTAATCTCTTGAATCATTGTTTAAAGAGCGAAATGAATATAGTCAAAGGTAATTAGTTTTATTTTAATTTTTGTATTAATAAGTATTTGTACTCGGGGTATTACCGTTATAAAAAAAACTAGTTCTAAATATGTATTGTAGATGGCGCCACGAAGTAAAATTTTCATACTGTGTCCCCGAGTGCATTTCTATTCTGTCGCAAAACATTTTTGTGCCTATTATTTAACGTTGTCTTGGGTAACAGCCATATATGATTCTTGCACCCTGAGTGATAATTAATAATAACAAGGCTTAAAATATTTCTATGTTATCATTTTCTTTTTAAAGTTTGACTTTGAAATGTCTTTTACAAAATTGGGTATGCACCCAATCTATTTTGAACATAAATGCAATATAAAACCTTTTGTAACTTTTAAATTGAAGGGCAGTAAATTAAGAATTTGTTTGGAGCTCATTATCATAGGACCACACATTTTCAAGCCTATTGAGGTTATGGCAGCATGAACAGTTATACTTTAAAGTGGAAAAGAAACTTAATTTTGCTCTCTTTTGTGAAGACATTTTCTAAGAACACAAAAATTAGACTCCAAATCTTGAGCAGTTAAAAATTTGTTCTTCAATAGTTAAAAATATTCCACTTTTCTATGATTTCATTTAAAAGTTGTTAATTTGTTTATTAATTTAAATTTGTTAATTTGACACAGAAGCTTATCTTTTAAACAGAGTAGGTCAATTTAAATAAAATTATTTTTATAAGCTTGGCATTTTAATTAATGTCACAATGGAGCAACACACCGGGTTGAAACCCGAAGTGAAAGATCCAAGGACAACACAATATAATTTTGAACCATGGTTAGATGAAGGGGTCACACCTGAGATGGCACCCCACTCTCCAAACTTCCATAACATGAGGACATTTGAAGTCACAAGAGACTTAACATGCACCAGCCCATCCCCCTTGTATACAACGATCTTCGGTTCTATTCGAACTCAACATAAATGTCCTCACGTTGGTGTGGTTTGGAGTCGGGTGCCAGATCTTGTGTAGACCTCTTCCGACGGTGGTTTGAAATTACAATTGTCTTTAGATCTTTCCACTTGGGATTGATCTGTGGACATCACCAATAGCCTTTTGTATTGCTTCTGTGCAATGCTGATTCAAGTTCTTTACTGAAACTTTAAAAGCTTACATGAATAACTTTCGGAGGGTTTACTAAATAAGCTAAGTAGGATATCAAAATGATTTTGCAAGGAAAAAATTTTGCTGCCCTCAATATGTTTTACAATTTATGAACAGCAAACTATGAAACAAAAAATACATGGGTTGCCAAACAAAATTGTTTGGTTGGTTTTTAGAAGTAAGGGCTGCAAGATGCCAAGTAAATCATTTCATGAAGAGGGATTAGGAAATATAACACAATGGCGAAGGCATAAAAAGATAATTTGGGTATCCTGGGAGCAGACAGTAAACCCCATGGGAAAAGAAAAGATCACTAGAGCATCTCAGATACGTGACGCATGTATGCACCTAAAAGAGCCCATGACCACATCATACAATGTATCCTCAGGGGCACAAATTGTATAATGTTAACTATACATGAATTGAGACAAGCAGTGCTTATTTTGAATCATAAGTAATACAGCGCAGTATTAAACTTACAAAATATCCATTTGTAAAAAAGTTTGTGTTTCAAAGTAAGAAATTTAATTTGTGGATTGTTAACGAATACAAGGACGAGACAGCACTTTAGATCAAGGCAATTCCTCCCTTAATTTTAATTGCTGTCAGTGCAGAGAAACTTTAAGAATGTAAATTTCAACAAGAAATGTTAAATATTGCAATAAGAACTATTTAGATACAAGAATTAAAAACCTTGACTCAAAATCCATTTGCCAGTGGTGTGGCTGATGGATTCACTGCTCTTCAAAATAAGATAAATTTCCAATTTTCTTCGATTTGTAAACTTAAATGTGTGAAAGTTATGGGCAATGTTAACTTAAGCTACATTAAATTACTTTGTCAGTTGCCTTTCACTTTCTTTTTTTATTTGACCACAGGTAAAGGTTTGTTTTGGGGTTTTATGATGTAAAAAGAGCCAAGGGAAGCTGTTATGTGTTTGGCCATGCTGCACCAATCACAATACAGACAACAGCAAGTAAAATAGGGCTGTGGAAGGGGAAAGAGATTGGGAATAGAATAATGAGACAAAGGGAGAAAAAGATGGCTTGGGTATTCCAGGAGCATGACACCGTATTTACTAGATAGTAAAACCCCATGGGAAAAGAAAATGTCACCAAAGTACCTCGGTTTAGTGGAGTCTACAACACCAAAAGGAGATGTGCCCTTAACCTTTGCGCTTAGATTTTTTCAATTGTCTTGCAGAACGGCTCTTTTGTTTGCATCTCCGACACACCCTACCTAATTACCTAACTTGAGCGGCATTTACAACTGACGCTTTCCTTTCATAGTATTGTTTGGCTAGAGACAGATATCACCGGAGCAAACTTTTGCCTTTACCCCAAAGCGTTCACACCTCACTGTCAACAGGGTAGGGTACCGAACAAAAGGAGAAACCCTCTAGAAGGTTAGTCGTTGACAGCTCGTAAATGGTAATCGATGCCAGCAGTCACTTATAAAAGGGGATAACATCCACTGTACACAGATCTATACAATGCTGCAGCATAAAAAGATTAACAACCATTGGACATCCTGAATTGGAACCATCAAATGACAGATCTATACCATACCACTGGTGCAAACAAAATTTTACAGGTAACAATTGTCTATCTGCCACAGGTAAAGGAAACGTGAAGGGATGAGATTCTTGAATCTTGGGGTAAAATTATACTCTTTTCCATAACATCATAACCTTTTTTGGTTTTCTCACCATTAGGGCTATTTTTTTTTTAGATAAGGACCAGGACCTATGGCATTATCATTACAAATAGTGAAATGTGAGTGGCAGTATGCTGCCTAAAGTAAGGGGTGTGAAACAATAACGTCATGTATTCCTTTAAGTAACCAGGGCTCGTTTCAAACTCCATGCATATCTCAATATCCTCAGTTTTTAACCAATAACGATGGCAGTCTTAAAAAAAAACATAAGTAAAGATCTCTATTCTAGAAGAAGCTGATAAAATTTAAAACACTACAAAATTTGCTTGTAGTAAAAACCTAACAATCTTCTGACGTATTTTGCGATGGTTCTAAAAAAGGTTAAAGCTACAACCCTTTGCACTAAGCTTTTTTGTTAAAGGTTCAGAAATGTGAGCTGCTCATATCATTTGTATTAGTTGTAAAGACAAGTGTACACTAAAAGTATTCAAAGCAAATAATTATGTTTGTTTTGTACATTATATAGTACAGCTAAGTTTCCCAAACATGCACTATTTTTACATTACACCTACTTTTAAAGTTGGGAAATATATATCGATTTATTCCGATCCAATTTGTGAAATTATGGATGTGTATGTTTCTATATAATATGCATAAATGAGAATATAATAATTGATATCTGTGTTTAAATGTACATATTAGGTACAAAATTTCTACCTGTTTTTTGTGACATGAAGATGCGCAAGAACACAAAATGTATATAACCTCTGGTAGTAGATGAATCTCACGTCTGCAAAAATCCCAAGGTTCGGAGTGAAAAAAGTCTTGGAAGGCAGTTTTCACATCATCAAGATCAAAGATTTTTCGTCTGAAAGAGTTGGTCAACACACGAAACAGGCGATAGTTAGTATGTGCCAATTCAGGAGAATAGGGAAGGTGGCGTAAATTCTCCCAAACAAACCTCATTTATTCTTTGACGAGCGATGACAGCAGCATGGGGACTCACGTTATCGTGATGGAGGAAAACACTGTGTCAATTGACGACACTGGGCCTCTTCGTGACCAACACGGATCGCAGTCTGCCTAACTGGAGACAGTAGAATGCGGCATTAATGGTATGGTGTCAGGACCTACAGTGGATTATTCACTGCACATACCTTCACAGACTCAACAAAACCTGCTTGGGATGAAGTTCTGATTTTGACGTCAATGCAGGCGGTTTAGAAGTTCGACACATAGTCTGTCGACGCTTTACCGTTACAGTACATTCTCCACTTCTAATCAGTCATAATCTGTGTCAAGAATGGTTCATTTTTGTACCGGGAAAGCAAAGAAACACAGGTAGTGATTCGACGGTCCAGATGATCTGCAGTAAGTTGATGTGGAACCCAATGATTCAACTTTATAATGATACCCAATGCTTCCAGCTGTCTTTTGACTGCTGTACGGTGAACGTTGAAGGTTTCGGCTAATTCTGGCCCGGTAGGATACGGGCTGTTTTTTATGGCTTGATCAAGAGCCTCTTTTCCAATGAGTCAAGGACTTACACATCTTGCCTGATCTCAATAGCTTCTGCCTCCTTCCGTGAATTTTCGAAACCATCGACGACATGTGCTGTTGTCGATTGCATCCTCCCATAAACTTGACGTATACTACGTCTACAGCACTGCTTTTGTCGAACTCGTACAACAAACAATGCCTCATGTGTGCTTTATCACTTGCCATGTTACACCGTCTCAGATGATTTTACAAATGCTTTACTATCAGAAACACTGTGCATTTATATGCTGGGTATTTACATGTTTTATTGGCCAACGATTCCGTTCATCACAACAGGAAATTTGCATCTCCAAAAACGGGTAGAACTTTTGCACATACCTGATAGTTCACACACATGAATATAGAAACAATCACTTATCAACACATTGGTAAACAGCAAGAAATATGGGCAAATAAAATCAAGATTCTTAGTTGCAAATATGTAACAAGAGTACTTTTCGTCATCCATTTTATTAGAAAAATGTAATTGATTCTAGGAAATATACAATATACTGTTACAATGGAAAAGTTTGAAACATTTTCCCACCAGATACATTTGATTTGCTTAAGGATTAATAGCAATACAAAAATATGTTTGGTTTGTAAAATTTAGTTTCATCTAATGGCAATTGTGTGGCAATAATATCTTTGAATCATCATTTATACCTTATAGTTTTGAAATTGTTTCAATTGTGTTTATAAAGAAACTTTAGAAGTGGAAATAATACTAAACTATCAAAACAAATGTTGAATAACAACTATACATGACTTGTTTCTACTTCTTTCACCAGATCTGTCTATAAAACTTACAGTTCAGAGATGAACCAGGACAAACCTGTCAGGGTCAAACTGAAACACAGCAAGGCATATGAGCTAAAATGCATATTCTCTGCTGGCTATTATCCAAGTATCTCAAAATATTAGCATATTAGTTTAATGAATCAAAAACAGAAAAATTTATATTCCTATTGAGGCTATAATTATATTTAGAAAAACTGGAAAAATTAACTTAATTATGCTTATTTATTTTATCACTTTGAGGCTTCAGTCAATCAGGACTCTTTATCTAAGAATGCTTTGCAACATCGCATACATTGTTGATAGACCTCTTCAAAGCCCTCTGCTCCATCATCCTAAGTCAAAAGAAATAATTATAAGTATGTAGAAACATGCAACAAACAAAAAAGGGAACTACCTGCACTAAAATCAACCCTACAGTGGAATTCTTATTTATCTTGTCTGACACTTTTTAGACCTATATCACCAAGGTTTAACAGATTATCATAATTGTTGAATGCAAAAGCTATGAATTCTTTTTCTGTTTAAGAGTCTTAATGAATAACTGCTTATTTACATTTTATTATTGTGGAGGAACTTGATAAAAAATATTTCCTTTTCAGTTCCTTATTCAAAATATTAAATAAATAAGAAAATTCTTTTTCAACACTGTAAAAAACAATCAACATTTCGGAAGTTTTGATCATATGCAACTATCTCAGTTGCATGTTTTGTAAAAGTTAATTTTTTAATTATTTTCAAAACAACAACTTTCTTTGTTTAGACACTTTTTGCCTCCAAAAGTAATTTTTAATAATTAAATTCTTAAATAACTAAATCATAAATATATCCAAAAAGTAGTTTAAAATTAATAAATACAAATCTAGCAGCAGTCATTCCTACTAGCCAGAGGTTTCCATCCATCGATTTATGATGACACAATATTAAGACATTAAAGGGCCCTTAAAATCGAAAAATCAGGCTTTAAGACCTGTCAGAACCCTGGCATCTGTACTAGCAAAATTATATTTAGCTGGAATTACAAAATGGTGTGATTATTCTTAACTATCATCAGTTAATGAAATATCTATTCTGCACTAATGAAAATAAAAAATCAGACTTCCAGGAAATTTAGATTCTAAGCTGATGATCAAGATGAATGAAAATATTATAGAAATGAAGAAAGAAATGGCACAGTAACATAATCAATGATCTGGTCCTCATGGAGAACAGTTCAAACCCATTTGTTACAACTTAGGATACACATTCCCATCCATATTATTTTATGATGGAATTTCTGGAGAAAGTCTGGTAAAACTAGCATTACTAACATGGAAATGATGTATGAAATTATGATATTTTGTTCATTAGACAGTTATAACAGCCATTAAGCATTAGTTCTTGTAGTTTATCATCATAGGGAGTTTTACTTTGGTGTCTAATTGTTAGTATCTTTCTTTAAAGAAAGAATGTGCAAAAAAGATAGCTTTTATTAAATTTAGAAATTACATGACATGACACCATCTAAAGTCAAGGTATCATAACCTTTTACTTGGACTGCTGTACAATCCTATAGTTTTGGGGAATGCCTTTGGTAATTTTGTTGGGCATCAGAAACCATGGGAGTTACATTCAGAACCACAATTTTCAAAGAAAATTACCTTTAAAATATTTTTATTTCTTTGTTTGAATTTTCATAAATATGACACCTACAATTTTAATGACTCAATCATTGTACAATTGAATTTTACAAAAACCTGTTTTGATCTCTAAAGATGACAACCACTGATCTAACTCTTGGTCAACCATTGATCTAACTGGTTTTATTTCATAAAATACTAGATTTGTAATTTTTGAATTTCTTGGTAAAAATCAATGACATGAAAGTACAGTAGTTAAATCAAAAATTGCATTTTTGCTTACATAATATGGATCACGAATGATGCACGGGCCTTCAGGATCATAATCGCCAAGCAGCTCGATTTTGGCAGTACCATTTTTTGGAGCCATGCGCTTCAAATCTCTGAGAATACATGAAATATTAATTATAATTTTACACACAAATCCCTGAGAATATATGAAATATTAATCATCATTTTACACAACAATAAAAAGGACATAGTACATTTTGGGTTATTTATTTAATAAGCCAATTATGATATAGCAATTCTAATAAACTAACAAAATATAATTTCAAGAGACATGTGCAAAAAATTAATGTAGAATCGGAAATTGCTTCTCCCGAGGAATAATGTCCATGACCTCAATACACAGCAATATGACTGTTTGCACATGTGAGGCTCCAGAAGTTAACGCAAATGAGCAATTTTATGAAATCGATATATGTGTGTTATCCCAAAATGCAGGACGATTCTTTTTCTGGAAGCTGAGTGCTTCAGTCGAGCAGATTCGCTTGCTATTGACCGCGGGTGGCGTTCCCGTGACATCGTAAACCAGAAATGATGTTTTTATATATTTCATTGTATATATTTCACAATCTTTTAGAAGAAGTAAAAATTGATCAAAGTTTAATCATGTTGTTCTGACTATTGAATCATACCCCACCGAGCCAATACTACATCAATATAAATTTTTTAATGAAATTCTGAAATTGATATTAAAATTAACCTATCCACTTCTGCTAGTACAGCAGTTATACTATCACAATATATAAACAAAGCCATACTCATAATGTAAAATTTAGGTAAATTGTTAGTTGAAGTCAAAGAATTAATATTAAATTATAGTACAACTGTGACAAATAGACAAAGTTAATTGTATTTTCACCCACTTTAAATATACCATGGATGGAGCAAAAATTATAAATATGATAATGCATTGAAAAAAAAATGCTGCACTAAAACAACTTCAACAGAATTTGAAATAATTGGAAAAGCTATCTTGATTAATCTTATCATGAAATAAAAACAGATTTATATTTCCAGTGTTTCAATTCATGAAAAATATTTCCAATGAAAAATATTTGCTTATTTTCCAAAAATATAAATTGAGACAGCAACTAAAATGAAGAAATCAAAAAGCTATTGCTCATTAAGCATATTAATATTTTACCTAATATTATTTTCATCCATGCCAAAGACGAAATTATATTTCCTAAAGTCATCTGCGATAACAGGCCTAGCCTTGTGGTCCATATGCACTGAATGCTCCTCCATGCATTTTCTTGCTCTTCTATCAGGATTTTTTCCAGTGTGATAGTCAGCAGTCGCAGCACTGTCAATATGCCACTGAAACAAACTTCATATCAAAATGGATCTTATGGCAGGAAAAATTCAAGTTATTTAATTCCTTTAAGAATATTATTTTACAAGAATATTTTCAGTTATACGTTTAAGGGGTAGTAGTAGTACCCTTTAATAGTACACAGCAATTTTTTTGGTTTTCATATTCATAACAAAATATTTTAGTGTACCTTATTCCAATAGACATTAAATATTGATGTTACAAAAGAAAAAAAAAAGTTTTTCAGCAATAATTAAAAAATTTAATTTCTATAAAAATATTTCAATACGTTCAAATTGATACACTCCAACTAAACATTTTAACTATTTTCCCCAAGTACTTTATTATTTACATTCTATGAAGCGTTTCCTACCAATTTTATGCATTGGATTACATATACCCCATTTATTAATTTTTTTACAAATATTTCTGTAACAAACACTGAAAAAGCAGCAAAAATACAGTCATAGCTGATTTCAGCATTTTTTTTTATATCGGTAACTATTTTTCCAAATCCATGCAGTTATTAAGTATAACACAATAAACTACAAAAAGTCTCACATCACTACATTAATTATAATGTAGAGAGAGAGCCTTAGCATTTAAAATACATTGTAGTTATGAAAACTAAACAGCTGAGAAAAGTAACTACGGGCAATGCCGGGCTAACCACGCAGTGGCTAGTCTTTCATATTTTCGCAAGAGATTGTGACGTCACGTGAAACAGATTGTATCTTCTGCCCTTCAAGTTAAAAAAAAGAAACAGATTACATTTCCTGTCCTATTCCATTTCAGGGAATGAGAGCAAAAAAAAAAACATTTTGACTAGAATTGTTAATTTTTTTTGGTATAATCGGAATCGCTAAAAGATTAAAAATTTCAACAGATTTGAAATCTGCGGAAAATGTTACACCAGTTTAATAACTTACATAACGGCATTGCCGGGCTAGCCACGCAGCGGCTGCTAATTTTATAAATTTGGGTGGAATGAGGCATCACATAACACATAAATACAAAGGAAACAATTTAACACCTGATACATAAAACTGTAGCATGAAACAATAAAAATGGCAATAACATGTGACAAGGAGAGTTCAGAAAAAAAAAATCAAGGTTTATGAATTTAATATGGAATGTGATTGCCCCTGACTTGTACACTCATATCACAATGTGATTTCATGCTGGCAATAATGTTGTTAACCACAGTTTGAGGAATTAAGTTCCACTCCTCCAGAAATGTAGTCTTCAGGCATTTATATCTCTAGGAGGAGGATATCTCTGTGCAACTGCTTTTCAAAGGTAGTTCATGTGTGTGTGTGAACTACATCGGATTCACACCAGGAGATTTCGCTAGTCATGGTATACGCTCAATGGCTTCATTTTCAAGGAATTCATCTACAAGGTTTGCTTGATGTGAGAGTATTATTATTCATAAATAAAAAAATCAGATCATATGCATCTCTGAAACATAACGTTCTAAAACCTCATCCCAATATCTCTGGCAGGTCACAGATCCTCTGTTGAAAGCGTTTTGGGGCGTATGTTCATCAATCATTATTCCTTCCCACACCATCACACCTACACAACCAAAATGGTCACTTTCCATAATGTTCTAAGTAAGATTACGCATACCCGACTCACTCCATATGTAAAAACGTTTTGAATCAGATGTTAAACTAAACCTTGACTCATCAGTAAAAAGAACATGGGTCCATTGGTGTTGACTCCAGTTATGATATTCTTTGCACCAATTAAAGCGATCCCTCTTGTGTTATGAAGACATTAAAAAACATACCCTCGGCTTTCTGGTCTTTTTCATTAAGCCTTCTGTATACATTTTTCCGAGATACAACAGTTCCCATGGTGGCTGCAAGATCTGAACTTAACTGCTGAGCAGTCGACTTCCTGTTACAATAGGCAGTTATTGCCATATACAGATCTTGAGAAGTAGTTATACGTTTATGACCTTGTCCTCCAGACCTCCTTACAAAGTTCTGGAGTTCTTAAATTTCTTCCATAGCGCAGACTGTCTGTCTTGAAGTATTCACACATTTCGCTGCTTCCATGATTGTCTGATCTGTTTTTAAACGGACAATAATGCACCACTTCACAGATTCTTTCAATGATACTTTGGAGCCATAACAAACTGTCAAAGTGCTTGATTCATTCTCGGATGACGTAACACCTTGATTTGCACATCAGAAACTGTTTGATCACTTTTGATTGGATAATGCTAATTAGACTTGTCTTTCACACATTCCCAACAAAAATTGATTACTTTTTAGGTATGTAAAGATAATTTTGGACATGAGTGCATTAATGCCTCAAAAGTCCAAAACAACACTGGAAGAAATTAAATCAAGGTACTTTACACAGCTCTTAACTTGACGGGATTCATGTAGCATTAGTTTAACACTTATAGACTGGTCCTATTAACCAACTTCTTTATAAAAAATATAACTTAGTGTAAAACTAGATTAAATAAGTATCCCATCTTGGTATATCCTTGTTAAAGATAGTATGTACCTTAATTATGGGAGAAATAAGAACAAGTCATGTTACTCTTAGTGTTGTACAAATCTTTCTTCTGTATATAATTGTGCCCCAAGTCATTGAAAATTTTAAAGAACCATCAAAAGTGTATTGAGTTTTGTCATTCTCTTTAATCTCTAATTAGGGAAGGAGTGAATAGAAACATGGGTACTGATACTTTAGTCTGTAGTTTTGCTGTAAAACTTTAGATAGAAAAGTTTAAAATGGAATGTGTTCTGAATTTAAAAAATTAGCATAGGCAAACATCAAGAATGGAAATAATCTGAATTTAAGAAAGTGTATTGACTGCACTTTTTTAGATAGATAGACCACACATGAACACTTGAAGTTTTACACAATACCATATTGAAGAAAGCTGATTTTATTCATACATAATCAATATGACATATTAGCGTTTCCATGAGAAATCCATCTTGCACTAATTACAGTCTTGGTCACTCGATTTATGGTCTAGTGGTTAAGGAGTTGGCCAGGTTCCTAGTTTGAATCCGAGGTCAGGGCATGGATGTAATTGTGCTGTCCTTAGTGAGGGGTAATGATGGTCGCCCATTGGGTGCTCCTTCACAAGTGGACATCGCTTCCAGCCTTGTAGTGGCCTATGATTAGCAATCAAGTGCCCGCCGTAAGTTTAAAAAAACTTTATTGCTGTTTCTTATGCCTACACTGGCAGACCAGAGGAGTGTCAGGCCCGTCGAAGACGGCAAGAGGCGAGGGGGGGGGGGTGCACCTTCCATGTTATTGAGCCCCATTGGGAGGAAGTCCGTCTTTGCTCGACATACATGACACATTCGTTTTACAGGATGGTCCCTTTCATACATTCATTCACTCACACATATCGTAATTTAGATCCCAATCAGAGGCTGATAACCCCCTGATCAGGTACCCCCAGAGGTATTGATTTGGTATGGGAACATGGGGACTTTGTGATCATGACCTATTTAACGTGCCCCAGTCACTATTAGTGAACATGACGGGCTTTAGCCAGGTCGAAGCGCCGATCTCGCAATCATCAGAATTGCAGGCTCCGCCGAGGACAGAACCCCCAACCCTTCTGATGCGAGCCCGATGCTCTACTGACTGAGCTACCGTGGCTCTCAACTAAATAGGAGAGGGGTTTCAACTAAAAATTTAAAGTGAATTCGATTTTTTTATTTTTAAAAAATTGTAGTTTAGTGCACAGTAGACGCAAGAAGGGTAAGATATTCAGTTCGAATTGAACTGGCTCAAGACTTGAATCTGTCTCTGAATGGATGTTTGTAATGATTCGTAATCCGCGCCAGACCTGTCTAATTAGACCTCATGTAGCAAAAATTTGGAAGGAAAAAACTAATTTAACCCCTTAAAGCATGAGTTTTTTTCGGAAAAACTGGTAAAAAATGATCGAGTTTTTTTTTTATACAGAAAATGAATATATAGGTACAGTGTAAGTTATTTTTTGCAATTTCAGCTGTGGGGGTAACTAGGGAGCAGGCTAAAAGTTATATGAAAAAAATTATCATACAAACAAAGTGTAAATGATTTTATTACATGTTTATTTTTAATTTCAAAATATTAAAATCAAATTAAATCCAATCGTCATATTTACAAGCATAAGAATGGCTAAAAATTCAGTTTGGTAAGATATACCATCGCCGAAACATTCTGATAAATTGGCATATTCAAAATCATCAGAGTCGCTCATTATCAGATAACTTTTTCTAAACAAATTACAAAAACACTTAGTAAAAATTTATTTATGGTTAACTGTTTACTTTTATATCAAACGCAATAAAAATGGATATATTACCTTTTCCACACCAAACAACTGCTTTATAACAAAGAATTCCTAACAAAACATTTTAATCATCAAAATGCACCACGTGGTTTACACTAGAAAAATGCTCCATAGTGGTGCCATCTATGGTTAATAAGTTTAATTATAATCCAGCCAACCTATTTTTACTAGAACGGATCTCAAACGGGTGATAGAAATAAAATAAAATGCTAGATACAAGATCGCCCGTGTGAGACAAGGGCACGTGCAAATTTGACGGTAACATTCGCCCGTGTCAGACACGGGCAAATGCATTGAGGGGTTAACAAGGAATGCAACACAGTAAGTTTCAGTATGGTTGGACTAAAAATGTTTGGGACATAAAATTGATTTGTTAAAATATTTAAATTCTTATTGTTAAGGTGTTGTAAAAACCTCCTGAATTTTCTTCAGTGATTGGTTTGGAGCTAGTAAGGTAACAGCTTTCGGCCATAAGCTTAAAGGAAGGGCAGATTAAACGCATTTTTATGGGCAAGATGTCATTTCAACAAATGTTCATGGAATGGATGAAATAAAATAATTAAGTTGCTTTCCAAAAATATACCGATCACAATATCTCTCTATATTAAAAAAAAGTTGCCGCCGCCGCAGGATTGAAAACTGCGTTGTTTAGCTCGATTCTTAGACGGTTTCCCGAGAAAGTACTGATCGGAAAAAAATGAAATTAACATGGTTTGTTCTTCATCGTATTCCCTGGATAATTACCAAGATTTTTTCCGATGCGGCTATTAGTTTAGGTTTTATTAAATGTCAAAATTGAAGAAGTGAAATTTCTTCCGCGAGTGAGCAAAACACATAAAAATTTTCAGTCTTCAGCCGTGAGTTTTTTTTAAAGAGTACCTCTCAACGTAAATTTTTGCAGCTCGTCAAGTTTTTTTTGGTATTTCAATTTGGTTCTTGATAATATATTTTTGAAATTCGGGAAAAATCGGGACATTTTTTTCATTTTTTTTTAACACTGCCGAATTTATATCTTATTACTATTAAGTTTAATTTTTAAAATATCGCAGTATACCTCAGAATGTACTCTTTCTTATGGTACTATTATTTTTGAAATCGGTTAATAATTAAATTGGATGCGATCAAAAGTTGGTCATACAAAATTCGGAATCTTTGGATATTTTTGCTACTTTTTGTTACAACCGTTATATCTAGAGCAAAACCCATTATTTTTTAAATTTGAGAACATCACTGAAAACATTACATTACACTCTTTCTTATGGTACAATTATTTTTCAAATTGGTTAATAAATAAAATGGATGCAATTAAAAGTTGGTCATACAATTTTCGGAACTTTCAGATCGTAACTTCCGATACAAAACTAAAACGGTCATATCTATATCGTATTACTGTTAGTTTTTAATTTTAAAAATATCCCAATATACCTCAGAATGTACTCTTCCTTATGGTACAATTATTTTTTAAATTGGTTCATAAATAAATTCGATGCAATCAAAAGTTAGTGACACAAATTTCGTATTTTTCAGTTCGCATAGCAGATTCCGCAAGCAGTAGTGGGTTGCCATTTTGACTATCGGGTTAGCCAGATATCAAATTTATTGTAGCAACAATTGCCATAAAAACTATTTCTTTTTATTTGGCGAGGAAATAGGCTCGCTTTTTTCCCTCTGTTCTCAGACAGTTTACCGACAAAGTACAAAGTACAGATCGTAAAGTTTGGAGATTAACACTGTTTACTTAAAATTGTACAGACAACAAGATACAGAAGATGTTTTACTGATGCGGCTATTAGTTTAGGGTGCATTAAGTGTTAAAGCAAAAAAAAAGTGAAATCACTTGCGAAATAAGTATTGGTTTGCGAAGCAAACCAAACGGGATTGCGTAGCAATCCCCGGGGTCGGCGAGCGCAAGCGAGCAGGGGGCGAACCCATCGCTGTGACGTCATGTACCGGAAAGTGAAATCGGGATAATACGAATTATTCAGATAGTTTCACTCTGTGAAAGGAATGTTGCTTTGCGAAGCTAACCAAATGACATCTGTGAAAGGAGTGTTGGTTTGCGAAGCAAACCAAATGGGATTGCGTAGCAATCCCCGGGGGTTGGCGAGCGTAAGCGAGCAGGGGGCGGAGCCCCCTAGTAGAATAAAAATTTGCATGTCACTTACCGTTAACCAATATGTATTTGAACACTGACACTGCAGAACTAAGCAATATTTTTCTTGTGCAAATTTAAAAACACTTTTACAACTAGTCAATTTTTGCTACATGATGTCGGTCTTAACCAGTTTTAAGCTCCTTTAATTTCTTTGATCAGCCCACTTATCACTCACTAGGGCAACGCCGTGATGTAAGGTATTAATCTGGTGTAAAATTTTCCGCAGATTTCAAATCCGTTGAAGATATATTTGATTTAAAAATTATATTTAAAAAAAAAATCATATTTTTAGGTATCAATCTAAAGTAAAATTTTCCGCAGATTTCAAATCCGTTGAAATTTTCAATCTATCATTAGCAATTCCGATTTTACGAAAAAACTTAACAATCCCAGTCAATGTTTTTATTGCTTGCTCTCATTGAAAATGAGAATGGAAGCGGAAATGGAATGGGAGAGGAAATGTAATCTGTTTCTTTTTTTTTAACACAAAAGGCAGAAGATGCAATCTTTTGCAATTTTTTTTTTTGGAAAGAGAAAGTTTACCGAACGTCACAATTTCTTGTGGTTAGAAAAAGTTCTCCGTGTTTGAAAAACTCGTTGGAAAATAAAACTATTAAATTCATTTTAAAATCTTCCAGATTGAATTTTAAAATTTGCAGTAGCCCAAACATTGCAAACAATTTGGACTACCTGTGTGCCAAATCTCATTGCTGTAAGTGCCATAGAATCGTCAGGATTTTGCGGTCGCAAAAAAAAAACAGACAGACGAACACTTCCTTTTATGATATTAGAGATTAGTAAAAAACACTTTCAGTTTGGGCATATGAGCCTGAGATGCTAAAGTTTAAGATCGTATAAAAACCGAGCACAATTTGTTTCATAGATTATTGAAAAAAATACAACCAACTTTGTACAATACTTTCTGTTTGCAATCCAAAAATGGATATTCCTATAAAACAGTTTGAGGTGAAATTTCTATAGACTATTTCTGGTAATTTTTCTACATTTATGGACAAGTCTCCAAGTCAACTGTTGATAATAAGGGCAGTTTGCATCACAATGTATTTATTTTGTATGAATAATATATTTAATTTTGCTACCTTGATTATTAATGGAATACAGGAGAAATAGAAGGTTAAAGGGGGGAGCAGGGAGGATAAAAAAATTGGTTCCAATGCAGGAGTTCCCTGGAAGTACGAGAGAGTTGGTTAAGTGAGGCAGGACAACATGGGTCTTTTGATAGCATGTATCAGTTGTTTGGCATGCAATCGTCATTGAATCATTTATCAATAAACTGTGAATCCTTTTTTTCAAATCCACTTTGAGCTCAGTTTAAATGCTGCTCCTCTGGAAGAAAAAAGCATATTGCTCTGGGTTAAAATTTCAGAGCTATGGGTTTGGAATGCTAATGAAAAATTACCTGCAAGATTACGGATAATGTCAGAAATGCAAATGACGTGAAAGTTATGAAACCAGAAATTGACTATAAATGTGTATTGCAAATGAAGGTCACTAAATAAATGACATCATATTCAAAACTAATTGAAAGCAAACTATTCCATGCACTTAAATAATGTGATCAAATTTTGAATAGCATTTACCATGTCATATTTTCTGTTAAAATCTAACCTTTAAAATTTGGGTTTTCTTGTAGCACCCTGAAACAAGACAAAACAATAAACCATTCTACTCCTTCAAACACCTCATTTAATGGCGATTCAGCAATAAATACTGTGGAATGCTAGCCCTCTGGCATTTCTTTAATTTAAAAAATGAAACAAGTGGAATGATTTTAAGTATATTGTGATAAGCAAACCTTAGATGATAGCCTCAGTAAAATATATTATGTGTATAACTTACCTTATCAGTTACTCCTTGTTGTTTCACTAGATGAGCAAATACTGCTTCAGCTATTGGAGATCGACAAATATTGCCTAGAAGAACGTTTTATTACAAATTAAAAAATATGTATTGTAACAAAATGAAAAATACATGTGGTGTAGAAGATAAAATGAATTTGTTTCTATTTAATTTTTACAAAGAAAACTTGACACATCCATTTTGTTTCTTAAATAAAGTATGCAAAACTCATACTATATCAAATAGCAACAAGTTGTCTTGGTCGATGTTGATGACTTATGATATGTGCAGAAATGATAATGAAATAAGCATCTATTGTCAAACTCATATAAGTTGTAAAATGAAATAATGTTATCTAAATCAAAAACACATTACACATAGTATAAGAAATGTTAATATATTTTTAGGAATTTTGTTTCTAATACAATAGGAAAACATCCAAATCTAAAATTTAATGCATGAAAATCTGATCTATATCACAGTTGGATTGGATATTTGTATTTTATGGTGCAAGGTCCAAAAGTGGACAAGCTGTATCATCATATATTGCAGTATGATCATTGTCAGTGTGACAGATCAATGTCTAATTTGATTGAGTGTGTGTAGTAGTGGCCAAGAACAGAGGGACACTGCATGCTTAAATTGGACAGACACATTTATTTACAATCTCTCGTTTACCTCGATTCTTAGACAATTTCCCGAAAAAGTACGGATCAGAAAAATACGAAATTAACATGGTTTGTTCTTCATCATATTCCCTGGACAATTGTGAAGATCTTTTTCCGATGCGGCTATTGGTTTAGGGTTTATTAAGTGTCAAAGTTGAAAAACGAAATTTCTTCCGCGTGTGAGCAAAACACAAACAAATTTTCAGTCTTCAGCCGTGAGTTTTTTTAAAGAGTACCTCTCAACATAAATTTTTGCTGCTCATCGAGTTTTTTAGAAATTTCAATTTGGTTTCTTATAATATTTTTTTTTTAATTCGGGACATTTTTGTTATTTTTTTTAATTGTCATATTTATATCTTATTACCATCAGTTTTAAATTTGAAAATATCGCAGTATACCTAAGAATGTACTCTTTCTTACAATACCATTATTTTTGAAATTGGTTAATAAATAAATTCCATGCAATCAAAAGTTAGTCATACAAAATTCTGAATATTGGGATATTTTCGGTACTTTTTGTTAAAACTGTCATATCTACAGCTTAATACTTGTATTTTTACTACAGCTTAGTACTATCATTGGCGAGCAGGGGGCGGAGCCCCCTTAATATAATAAAAAAAAAGTTTCAAATATAAATGCCGCAAAAATATGTGTCACTCCTCTGAAGAGTACAACAAATCTGTCCTTATTCATGTTATTTTTCAGAACAGCACACAGCATTTCGTATTCTTGATCGTATCAGAACACAGGCACTGTCATTACTTCGATGTTCGTCTACTAAAACAGTAGCTACCAGCACACAAAAACGACTGTTTTTATAACCGATCTGTGTTTGTAATCACCTGTCGGGTGATTGTAGCATTCCTTCCTCCTTAAGCGAGAAATAAGCTAGAAAGGCCTTTTTCATAAGATACAAGACATATAAAACAAAACATATTGACCTAACATACAATAATGTCACTTAATTAACTAACACACAGTTACACAAGACCATGTTAAGTGTGTAGAATTGCTCTTGAGCATTGTTAAATTGTACACTCATAACTTGGAGTGTGTCGTATTGTTAAGTTATACTGCTGAAGTGCCAGTGCCCAATGTATCAACTTTGGGCTTCTCGGAGTGGTCGCTGATAGATATTTTAGAGGATTATGGTCCGTATAGTAAATGTATTTCGATTTATTTAAATCCTATTAAATTTCTTCCACAAAAACATAAATATAAGACTTAAATTTATGATGACAGTCCAGATCAACCTTTTTCTGAAAGTGGGAAAACTTGAAAGATGCAACTATTTTTTATCCTTATCCCTAAATGATTCTTATTTGCCTTTTTTATACAAAAATCAAAACTCTCCAATTTTTCAGGACAATAATTTTTTCAATTAAATGACAGGAGAAAACTGTAAAATACGATTACCTCTGGTTGTGCACCACAGAACACCCATTATCTTGTGGGACAGAGGATCTTTGAAAACTGTCAATATCAATGGTTCTCGTGGAAAGCGATTTTAACCTGCGAGTTTCAATTAAATTTTCTGAATACCTACAGTTTTTCAATTATTTTGACATTTTAATAACCTCTTGATAACAGTGGCGGATCTAGTCAAGTGAGGGGCCCCTAAGCGGTAAAAATTTTGGGGGCCTAAAACTCAAGTTAGGAAAAAGTTTCAAGAAAACTCTCATTGAGTTATTAGCAAAAAGAAAAGAAAAAATTCATGCCATAACACATAAAATAAATTTATTTAAAAAACTTATTTTTTACATGAATTTTTGTCTTGCTTTATTTTTGGCGAATTCATCATTTATTTTGGCATTATAAATTTGGTTTAAAATGTTTTGCTCTATTTACATAATAGCCATATTAATTAATCTTTCTTTTCCCTACTTCTCCTTTATTCATTTTTTTACACGCTTTGAAACAAACAACGATATTTTTCCTGATGCATCAAATAAGGAAATCGTTAAAAAAAATTTAATATTGTTTCCACATTCGCAAATGGGCAAAACACTTCTTTGAAGGCTTGATGGATGTCTGGGGTGGTTTTTATGGTGTCCTCGTTTTCCCTTTTAGAAATATTAAAAAATTGTCACATTCATCTTCAAAAGTACAAACATCAAAGTCATCTTTGTAAATTATACATTTTTATAATTTTTTATCCAACTTCAAGTTAAAGCTTCTTTTCTATGGGTGAAACCAAGACTAATAAAAATACATTTTAAGAAATCGGGTCCCCTTCCGATTCCGGGGTCCGCTTATCCCTACGAGGCCGCTTAGTCCGCCTCTGCTTGATAACACTGAAAGATCAGCTCACTCAACAGATGTAGATTCCGTGAGTCCTTTGAAATCGAATACATGTTCATGGATGAAAAACCTTATCTCAGGCAATTTCAAAAGATCACAATAAAAAAAACTTATTAATCAGCAGTAAATTTAGCATGATTTAACTAATTTGCGAGAAAAAGTACACGCAAACTTAAAATTTATACTAAATAATATAACTAACTAGAGCGTTTTGGAAACGTTACTTAATATTTTATGAAAGTTACTGAAACTACACACAACGATAACGAAAAGTGAAAATAGCTAACCTAAGCAAACAAACAAAGCGGACTTTTTACTTTCCGCCATTTTCACAATATTATTAGATTTAAAATGGATCAATTTAAGTACTTTTCAACAGCAGACCACTTTTACTGTTTATGCCAATTTTATTTTCATTTTCGCAAAAATTATTTATGTATTCTTCAGTTCACTTCATTTTGCCTTGATATATGTCAGCATTACCAGACCTAATTTTGATAATTTGAGACATTTCAGGAAAACATTGGGACCGCGGTAGCCGGGACGGTAATGGTAATTTTAGTTAACGTCATACTAGAGCAACACAACGGGCTATTGACGACGGTCCGAGATCAGTCCCTTGAGGGAAAGATGCGAGGACAACACCTCGTAATTTTGAACCACGGTCAGATGACGAAGCAACACCTGAGCTGGCACCCCACTCTCCAAACTTCCACGCCAACCCAACGTGAGGACTTTCGGAAGGGTAACGGATTACCAGAGGGTTGCAAATTCGAAACTCAGTCCAGTACCCGGGAGCTGGTGCGGGTTAAATCTGTCGTGGCCTCAAATGTACTCGTTAGGTGAAGTTTCCAGAGTGGGTTGCCATCTCAGATGCTTTCGTTATCTGACCGTGGGGTTAAAAATTATGAAGGATTGTACTTGGACCATTCCCGAAAAGTCAACAATAGCCCGTCGTGTTGGTCCATTGCGACGTTAATTGAATTCTTACAAACCTTTCCCTTATCAATACCGTAGTCACCAATTGTCGGCTGTTGTTCCAGTACGACGAAAAGTAACTCCATGCAAACATCAACCCGCGAAGTGATTTTTTTTTAAACTGCGTGATCATGAATGATAATATTGGGATTTTTAGAAAACAAAGCTTTTAAAGTTAATCTGGCAACGCTTTATGAAATGAAAACGAAACTAAATGGTTGGCATTTAATTGGCGACGGTTCCGGATGAAGTCCATGTTCTAATGAATTGATCACCAATAACTAAGGCAATGGATACGATACGATTAAAACTACACCACTACTGTTTTATAAAATTCTGATTTAAACTTCACCAATTTTTCAAAAGTTAACTCACCATCTCTAAAAATGTTATTGCTCTTGAAAGTTGCTTGGACGTTTTTAAGTAACACACACATTCAGATCAAAACATGATTCTATGAAAACCATTTTATTGTTTCAATCGACTTTTACAGACATGAAAAGGACATTTTGCGATTTTAAATACAATAAAGAACTTTTTATTGAGCTTTTAAATTTCACAAATCAAAGTTTCAAGCAAAATAAAAATGCTTTCAGATGGATTGTTTGCAAAAAAAATTTTTTTTTTGCAGAGGACAAGTTATTGAACAGTGGTTTTTTTTACATTAAGTAGGTAAATGTACCCATATATATATATATTTAGATATGGAAATACACAATATGCAACAAAATAGGTTATGAATTTTGACTTAATATGAGAAACAGCGAATTCATTTTTCAAAATAGCAGGTGTAACAGAAACTAACAAAAACAGTTGCCAGATAGAATTTGATCATGAAAAATAGTTGAAATTAAAATATTTGGGCATCTATTAAAAATAATTTACTTATAGTTTCTCCTGTACTCAATAATACTTAGTGTTGTTAAAACAGTGTCTACAGAGTGCAATAAAAAAGAAATACATTTATTTTTAGAAATATTTTTATGGTCAAATTTTGTGATGAATAAAAGGCCCTTTGATAAGAGGGGAACATTTATATTATTTCTGTATGCAATAAGAAATTAAAACAATCAAAGCAACAAAATCAAGGGTCTACTAAAACTTGAAAATAGTTGCATAAAAAACATGACTACAGGAGTAGGTGAAAAACACAATCCATGTCATTCATGGGATGATTGTCATCAGAAAAGGAAGACATTTGGTGCAGTTCAATTGTAAAAAATAAAAATTGTCACCAATTCTGCAACTGAAAGTCTTAGTTTAATGCAACATATAACCAAGAAATCAACATGTGAATAAACCAAGCTATATTTCACTAGCTTCAAAATACAGGACAAATTTCGTAGGTATTATTTGAGTTATTTTATTGCAAATCTAAATGAATATTTTACCGAGACCACAAAATTCAACCTTATTTGCAGATTATCACATTTTAATGAAGTAAAAAACACTGCATTGTGCAACATGATAGTATTAAAATGTACTCAACTACAATAAAATATTTCATGAAACAATTATTCAAACAAGACACATCCTAAAATTCAGGATAGATCTCTGTAGAACAGCTTGTAGTCTTTTGCACTTTTGAGCAATAGGTTCATTCTGTTTCTGAGCTGTCCCCTAGCAACAATAGTTTAACTGATACCATGCATGTTCTAGAAAAGTTAAAATATATTGAACACTTAAAAATAAATATTTCTAACTGGCGCTCTTTTACAACAGAATAACCTATTCTGCACCAGACTTGCTGTTAGTTGGGATGCGTGGTTAAAATTATAGATGAAATGACTTTATTAGATGGACGGAAAGATGAAACTGTACAAAAGGAATGTGGACATCAAATACAAATGGCAATGATAACAAATATGACGCACAAATGACAATACCCTGCACATGGAAATAACTTTGAACATATGAGCAGTTCTCGAGGTTTTGACTTGAAAAGGTAAAATTATTTTTGCTTATTTGATGACTAGGGAAATCTTTCTAATGCTGCCTAAAAACCCATAGATACTTTCTCTAACATCTATTTTAAATCGGAAATACTGAATTATATTAGGACAGTGAAAAGCTTAGTGGCAGTATTTTATATTGCTTATCAATCTGTTAGAGACTGGCTTTCATTGTAATTTATTATTGTAAAATTACCTTTTATTTAAAATTGTCACAAAAATAATTCATTTATCATGGACCACATATTAACAATTAATAATAGAATGTTTTAAACTAATAACAGTTTTAACTTTCAAAACCTAGCAAAATTTATCCATTAAAAGCAAAAATCCTATAAGGTTCTAAGAAGCAATCCCCCTAAATGGTTGCAAACTACCAATTGAGAACTGCTATACTAAAAAAAGTATGATAAATGACTGCCTCAATAAACTCTGTATTTAAATAAACTTGAAGTATGTTTACCACTTCTAATGAATTTATCACTTCAAATATGTAGGAACTCTTGATTACACTCAAACCTCAATCGAAATATTTCACAACTACAGACAGTGAATATTTCAGAACAAAAGAAAGTACATAAAATTTAAACATCACAGCCAAATCTAAAATTCCTTACTGAAGTTAATTTTAAAATACTACTTATTGGTAAATAGATCAAACGGAAATATATTTTAAATGGGGTGTTTCTTTTAAGATAATAAAAACTGCTTATGCAATACTAAAAAGTGTTTAAGATAAAACTCTCAACTAAATACAATTAGTTGATATAGACAGGTATTTCATATTTCAAAAACATAAGATTCTTATTTGAAATACATTTAGAAAGTTTGTAAACGGTAGTACATAGTGAAACCTTGCTTCATCCTTTATAACATTATGCATCAAATGTTCATAAAAGGCATATCGCCTTGTCTAGAGAAGTAAAATTGAAATTGTCCTCAGCACGCAAGGAAAGTGTATGACTATTGAAGGGCCTAAACATTAAAATTTGTTGAGGCCTTTGGAATGAAAAATCTTGGCTGGAATCAATCGAGAAAAATTAATAATTTTGCTTACTTATTCAATAACTAAGAAAATTTACTTTCAACATAAAACTTCATTTCTGTAGACTTGGGTCAAATATTTCCATGATGAACAATATAACTCATCATTTCCCATTCGGGAAAAGCAGATTTAAGGCGGAAATCTTTAACTTGAAAACATGCACGTTTAAAAAGTGCTTAGTATAAACGAGTAAAATATATATGCAAGCTTTACTTTTTAGAAACTGACTAGGAATGAAAGAACTCAAAATGAGAAAAACTACTCAAATAGTTAACCAAAGTTATATAGCACCTTTTTCAGATTCCCAATTAACAAATCTGTAATTGAAATACTTACGTTATTTCTTTTTAAATTTTCATTCATATTTTGTTACCTGTATTCATAATATGCTAAAGATCCAATCCATTTAATAAACAGCAATTGTGTTTGGCAGTTTATGAAATTAACGATAAATAAAAATGCTTGTGATTTTGTACTTTCCAGCATTATATTTTTCTGTGGTTCATAATTTCCTGTTACACATATTAAGATACCATTGACTTAAGGCAGGCCTCGAAATAAATTTTTTAATACAGGTGCACCTAAGTTTTTAAATTAGGTGCACTGTGTGCACCTAGTGGGAAAAAATTAGGTGCACAATTATATTTTCATGTGCACAGTGCACCTGGGTATTTCGAGCCCTGACTTTTAAGGAATCAGATTTATGCCATGAAGGGTTTGCAAAGGCTCCACTGTGTGCACTCATTTAAAAATCGCGTTCCTAAAACTACGGACATGAAAAAGTATACCTATTTCCCAAATGTAGAAGAGCACAATAATTCACAAGAAAAATAAACATAATAATTCAAATCTAACAAATTACAAATTCAACAAATATCTATAAAAACAACGAAGTGTCTCACTATAAACATTCCAAAAATAATTAAAATATTTAAAATTATTCGAAACATTTTCATCAAGGCAGCAAGTGAGTAAGAGTATAAAAATCACAGAACAGGTTTTATTTGCACAAGTTTCATTCTTTTAGTCTTTCATAGGACGGTACATTTTCCTTCCCAAGGAAACAGTCCACTGCTCAGGGGTAGTTCTAATCTGAATTCTTGGCACCATTTTCTAGAAAAGGGAAAATACTTGGTCAGCACTGATTTTGAAAATTGGAAACTTCTGTTAAACAGGTATGAGAATGCAAAATTTCAAAAAAGGGGAAAACCAAACTGTGAAATTAAATACATGCGAGTCAGGTCTGTGCACAGGATTTTGCAATAATAAAATTTACCCGGAGCTATAATTATTGATTTATCTCTACTATTATAAAAGGAAGTGTGTGTTTTTCGTTATCACATTCCTGAGAAATCTATGTGACGTCACTATCTTGTGCGAAAATATAAAAGTTATATATTCAATTTAAAAGTTATTTATATAAAAAAATCATATTTTTAGGTATGGATCGAATGTGGAATTTTCTGCAGATTTCAAATCTGCTGAAATTTTTACTCTATCTTTAATTGTCTAGGACAGGGGTGGCCAACCTTTTTCATACAATGCGTCAAATGTTTTCACATACGAGTTCAAATGCGCCATACAACTCGAGCACCTTTCTACCTTTTTACTTTCACTAGTACAGGCCTCCCAATGGTTCTTACCTTTGAAAATAGCCACTTTAGTTGCCTTGTATGTGAAAAATAGTCTCCCCAATTATACAAAATTCAGCACTATATTAGACGCAGAAAGCTGCTGCAGGGTAATAACAAATGGAACCTTTACAAGCAATTAAAATAAAATGCTAATGTTTCATAAAAAATACTTCTTGAACTAAAATAAACAAAAACAATTAATTTCCTTATAAATAAAGAATCGTTAAGAAACATACCTCAAAATAACATGACTGGATATACACTCATTGCCATAAAAATTTGCGCACCAAGAAAAAGTCGTCAAAATGAAACGAAATTTTACACATGTAAGTACTACTTTGATATAAGTAAATGATTAGAAATACAAAGAAAAAGGATCATTTTTATTGCATAAAAAAGTACAAATAAACGGAAGTTTTAGTACTATGTTGGACCCCCTCTAGCACGAATAAACGATGTGATACAAACGGGCATTGAGGCATACAAGTTACATATGATGTTCTGAGACATCTCGTTCTACAGTTGCTGTAAACGCGCCTCTAGTTTGACCAAACTTGTAGGGTGATGTACCGCTGGGCTGTCATTGTGCCATGGATCAATATTAGAGGTTACAGTGTATCGTAAGCAATTGCACGATTGAGGCGTTCACCATGGGGCCTCCACACACGAACACGATTGTCATCATTGCTCAAATTGAATCTAGATTCGTCGCTGAAGACGACCTAGTTCCATTCCGTTGCAGTCCAATCCTGTTGTGGGCGACACCACTCTAAACGGAGCCGTCGGTGGGTATCATTGGCAGCACACGTAATGGGCGCTGCAATGCCAGATGTCCTTCAACCAGGTGCCTTGCGATGGTTCGGGAAGACACAGAGGCCCGTAATGAAGGTGCTGCCTGTGTATGGATAGCGGCCAATGAGGCAGTTGGCTCTACGCGTGCGTTTCGTATGATGTGACGGTCTTCTTGACGACTAGTCTGTCGAGTGCGTACTGAGCCTGGTCGCTGTGTAAATGATGTCTCTTCTGTCTACAGGTCCCAACACCTTCTCACAGTAAAATCAGAATGGCCTACTTGACGAGCTACTCACCTAGCTGACCACCCATCTTCCATCATCCCTATGATTCTTCCCCTCTCGATCTCTGACAGCTGCTCATATTGTCTTCGATAGCGGCGTAACAGCAAGTCTAACCTCAGCGTTTCCTTTGCAAAAGATTAAGTACACTAAAACAAGCTCTATTTACCTGTTTTATACTCCAAGGAGAACGAAGTTCAATGCCCTCTAGTGGTATTACGCAATCACGCTGCATTTCTAATCATTTGCATATCTGGCCGACATGTACCTTCATGCCAAGTTTCGTTACAATCCCACAATTATTTCTTGGTGCACAAATTTTTATGGCAATGAGTGTAATATATTTAACGACAGTGCAAACTTCACAGAAGTTTATTTTCAACTTTTTGCGATCTAAGGTACAAATAATAAACGTAATTACAGGTGGTAAGTACATTTTTCATTGTAAATTGTTTTTTAAGTTTTTAGGATTTTTTGAAAGATGACACACAATAAGGGTAGATTTTCTTTTCTGAACAACACTGTTCAGTGTACTTGTTTTTCTTTCTTGCTCTCTCTCTCTTTTTGATGCATTTATTCAGCTGTATAAAACATTCCTTGAGCAATGCGCTTTTGAACTGTGTCTTGCTTTTCTATATATATTTTTAAGCGGTCATTCCCTTCCTTTAATAATGAATCGGCTGAAGACTGCATCTCCTTTTGTTCTTGCGAGAGAGCTTTTACTCTAGATACCATATTTGAAATTGTTTCTTTTCTCTCGTGTAATTCTTTTTCGAACAATTCTAGTTTTCTTCTGTCGCTATCGTCTTTTGTTTTCTGTTACTTTAATTTCTTTTGCTCCTCCAAAAACTTGAAGTAGGATTTAGAAGAAGTGTATGCCCTACTCAAAAGCTTTTTGGTTATTGACACCTTCGAAATATTCTCAAATTCTTTATTCCATCTAGGATATTCAATCTAGCATTTAACATTTTTTCAGACTTCGACGACTTCTCTTCTGAGAGGACATGTTGTGAAATTGAGAACCCTCTCTCAATGTCACTATTACCATGACTGAAAGTAAGACAAGCTTTTAGAAGTAATGCTGCATTTGGATATTTTTTTCACCAATTGCATTTCTTTCTTCAATTATGCTTCTCTCTTACAAATTCTGCCGCCAAGTATCTCAATTCGGTATATAAAATGTGGATAAATGGTGCTGATGTTTGAAAAAACTTCAGAAAAGGTTCAAATAGCTCAGCACATTCAGTTACAAATTGTAACTCAATTTTAATATCTGCATATTTTAAATATTTTGAAATTGTTTTGTATTTCTCAGACTGCATCAATGTAGGCTGTTTAAATGGAATGAAGTTAAAAAAGTAATCAACAATTGCAGGCCATCGAGCTAATAGCCTTTCGACAGCTGGTCACATCGTCAACCAACGTGTTGATGTATGTTTGATGAAGCTTTTGTTTTCGCATTTGGTTTTTTCTTGTACTGCTCTAAAATCTTCCCATCTTGATGATAATTCTTTAAGAAAGTATACATATCTACAATTCTTTGTCCACTTCACCATAAAACAAATATTGATATTTTGGTTACTTTCCGAAAAAAAGTCGCCTTACGATGAAAATAGTTCTTATTTTTTTGCCAAAATAGCTGTTTTTGACGATTTTCAATGTTAAGTTTCTGAAAAAAGTCGGTATAGTCGCCTTGCCTTGAAAATAGTCGTTTTTGTCACATTTTTAGTTGCCTCTGGGAGGCCTGTTGGTATCATGGCATATCCTTAATAAACTTTTTAATAAAAGTATGTTAAAGACATAATTTTAAATGATTTAATTATTGTATATAAAACTATCTATTACAGCACATAAACATTACTTATACTGAGAATTTTGAGCCTGTTTGGATTTCGCTAGTTTTTCAATGTTTGGTGTTGAATTTTTTACAGTAAGCAGCAGATAATTCTTAAAATTTGAATCAGTCTTTCACGACCTCGTTTTACTTTTAATAATATTCATGGATGAAAATGCTTGTTCAGATCAATATGTCGTTTCGAAACGACATACACAATTTTTTACAAATTTTTTTAGTTCTGGGAAATGTTCACAGGGTAATAAAGTCCAGAAATTAATAATGTCAGAAGCATTTTGATCTGAAAAAATCTCATCAAATTTAATTTGTAATAATGAATTTGTTTCTAAATCAATATGTTCCGATTGTAAGTTACTAGGCATCTTCATACGTTTTGTTCACTGTGTGAAAATGGGTTTACAAATGCAAGCCTGCAGTTTTCTTCTTTAGCCAAATCATGAAAAACGACTTTCAAATGATTTAACTTTATTTTTTCAATATATTTGGTCAAATTGTTATTATCCGCAGCACAGTCACTCTGCTCTTTTAAGTGTGAAAATTGACTCAAATCCTGATTTTCTAACTGAGAGATGAAGAGTTTAAATTTTATTTTAAATGAATTGATGGTATTTACTAAGCTATGAAATAATTTATTCTTTCCTTCTAGTTTCGAATTTAGATCATTGAGATGTCTAGTAACATCAACTAAAAATGCTAAATCAAATAGCCGGGTAGTTCATTTCCCTGTTTTTTAAAAATTATAAACATAGTTTTTCTATTTCCAAAATCTACTCAGAACCTGTCCTCTAGAAAGCCAGCGCACCTCACAATGAAGGATATGTTTACCATATTCCAAATCAGCCGACCAACCGGTCTAGTGGTTAAGGTGTTGGCCTCTGGATCGGAAGGTTTCTGGTTCGAATCCGGGGTCAGGGCGCTGTCCTTAGTTAGGGGTAGTGATGGTCGCCCTTTGGGTGCCCCTTCACAAATGACCATCGCTTCCTGGTCTTGCAGTGGCCTATGATTAGCAATTAAGTGCCTGCCGTAATTTTTTTTTAAATTCAAAATATAATAATTTGCAATATTTTCTGAATTCTCGTCTGTTTAATGTTCTTGCTCTAATTTTATTCATATTTCACAACCGGTAACATAACATGCTACAGTTTTAAAGTTTTTCCACACAGTACCTTTTGTATATGTAGAGATTGATATGTATAATAATGTAGTGATATTTTAGTACAGGACAATTAAAAAATTTTTCAAGCAAAGTTGTAGAGTCATTGTTTTCACCTATCAGTGACAGCGCTCTGTCAGTACACACACTAAATTGCTATACTGGTATCAAGGCAGACAGCTACGAGACGTATCGAAGAACTCTCTCAGGATGTATCTCAGCAACTGAAAGACCTAGTACCTTCTTTTCTCTTTGAAGAACTTGCATGTCTGGAGTTCATTACACGGTAAAACAATAGGATTAGACATATATGAAAAAGTAAAATCATGCCTAGAAAACTCAAGGTCTTTCAGTTGCTGAGATACATCCTGAGAGAGTTCTTCGATACGTCTCGTAACTGTCTGCCTTGATACCAGTACAGCAATTTTGTCTGCTTTCCTTTCAATACCTTTATTACCAAGATGGCGTGCAAATATTTGCAGACAAGGCTTAACGGTTTCTTCTCCGTCAAAAAAAAGGTTTTGTCTTTTTTGCCTGTGTCTATTAAGATCATGTCTTCAATATGTGAAAGAGTACTTTCACAAACAATTCAAAACGATTTTCCTGGTGGACTTGCTATAAATAACAGTTCATATTCCCACTGTTCACTAAATTCACGTTTACTATCACTTTCTGCGCTTCTTTTGCTCATTTTCTTTCGCACTAAGAAGGCTGTACGAATTGAACTGCGAGCACTCGGGTGTTGAAAATATGAACTTGTTGCATATCTCCTGTGAGTGTTTATATTATTAATTTCTGTGTTTACATTACCGCTCAGTTAATTTTGTCTGATGCAATCCTTGTCTCTCACAATGCATCGAACCAATTGCCTGTGTCTACGCTGATCATATCGTTCTTATGCTTGTCTGTTGCGATGTATATTTATAATTAGTAAATGTCTTGTTGAACTTTAGAGTGCACTTTTATTTTTATATTACAAGACATAACAGAAGATGGATTATCTCAGTTATGGAGCTTATTTAAAAAAAATAAGTACGCACAAGAAAGCAATGCGCCACAGGTTGGCCACCCCTGGTCTAGCAGATAGAAAAAGAACTAATTGACTCCACTTAAAAGATTGTTTGTTTTTATCGTCTGTCTGGAAAATTATTCCTCCGCGCAAAGTCAAAATGGAAAGGAAAACAATAAATTTAGAATATGTGATCTCTTCTATGCAGTATAATTCAATTTTGATTAAAAAACATTAAATCCATTTTAAAATGTTCTAGATTAAATTTTAAAATTCACTGCAATCCAAAAATTGCAAAAAAAAAAAAAAAAAAAAAAAAAAAAAAAAAACTACTACCTGTGTGCCAAATCTCATTGCTGTAATTGCCATAGAATCGTCAGGATTTTGCAGCAAGAAACAGACATATACTTCCTTTTATAATAGTAAAGATGATACATAAAATAAAATAGATCACAATTCTCTGAAAAATTAGGTTTTAAAGAGAAAATTCTCAAGTATTCTTCAAATTTCAATCTTTTGAGAATATTCTCTGCTCACATCTCTATATGAGACTAATTATATGAATTTCACAATTTTACTTCATAAACAAGAATTCTTTAAAAAAAAAGGACCTACAATTAATCAATTATTTAAAAGAAAACCAAGTATGTTATATTCACCCATCATATAAGGAGAAAAGACCACAGTGATGCTCACACCATCTTCACTTTTTACCACTTCTACAGACTGAAATTCACTCAGCATCGGTTCACTGATGGAGTCTCGAAACTCCACATTGTTGTAGGCATAGCTCTGAAATAGAAGTATGTTTTAATTATTTTCATGGCAAAAGAGAATATTTGCACAAAATTTTTTAAATAAAAATAAATTATATAGCATTGCATTGTCAAATTTAGGCTTTGCAATGGAATCCAAATCAGGGCATCAAACGTCAGATACGAGAGAAATTTCAGGGCAAACAAACCAGATGGACAAAAGGGATTTTATAATGGGTATAACCCAAATGGGTGGCCGTAGTCTGGGCGGAAAAGTAACAGATTATTAGTTTGAATTAGGGGGCTCATGCACATTAAATCTGTCATGGTCATCTCTTATCAGGTATGAATCTGGCCATGGTTTAAAATTGCACTGTGTTGTCCTCAGACATTTCCCTTTGGGTTTGCCCCGGATAGTCGGCAATAACCCACTGTGTTGCTCCAGTGCATTTCTGCGCTGATTTTTTTTTTGTAGGGAATAAGGTGACACATAAAGATTAAAATTTAAAAGTTTCAAACTGCGAGAGCAAATAATTCTACTCACTAGCTGAATTTATCTAGGTAAGCTTTATATTACGTTTTTTAATTAGTTAATGTTTTTTTTTGCTTAAAAATACTTACAAACAAAATAATTTTGCAAAATCTGCACATTTTAAAGATGTTTTCATTTTTTTAAAAATTAATGAGGAATTTCTTAAAATCATTTGCGTCTTCATGATGACTTTCATTTCCAGAATTTTTTTTGTGTGAAATTAAAATTCAGTACAATTAAAAAATTTTAAAACAAAAATGATTTTGCACATTTCAAGTTGAATTCCAAAAACCTTCTCTTGTTTCTTGAAGTTACAATCAATCCGTTTGCATCCCTTTTTGTTGTGAACTTCCGTGGAAATATAGGTTATATATCAGGGTGTCAAGATTTAAATCAACGATTAAAATCATGATTTTAATCAAATGATTTTTTTTTTAATTACTGATTTAAATCACAACTAATCTTACATTTTTATAACTAAGTAAATACACCATAGGAAAATGACAGAAGTGGTCATATGCTTTAATTTTTCTACACTCATGGGGATTTCAGCACGAATGGTTACACCCAGCTCAGAGGGAACTGGGTCAATTACTGCATATGATAAAAGACCAGTTGTAACTTATTAGAATATACTGGAAACAGTAATGTAAACACACATGACATAAATCGAAATGCCAGGAAGAGTAATGTATAAACATTTCTGATTAACAGCACTCATACTATAAACACTTAAAGGAAGTATACAACAGTTTGATTCAAAATTATAAACGAAACAGGTGACTGATTTTATTAGCTAAAAAACACCAGTGGGAAGTAAAGTTTTTGAGGCATTTGTTAGTTAACTCCCAAAGTGTGTGCCACATAGAGAGATGAGAGGTGCTGCGAAGCGCCCGTAACCTCCAATCTAAGCTATTTCTAAGCAACAGAAAAAAGGGTTAAAGTCACTTATCAAAAATCGGTTCACTCCCCAACCAAGAGCATGATGAAGGTAATTTTATTTGTTTTATTTATATTTTCACCGACCTATGTTTTCTTATTAAGTAAAATTAAAGTGTTTGGGTGTGAATTTTAAATACTAGTTGTATTAATTATGTTTATGTTCTTACTTCTCTAATTTCTTTTTCAAAGTGGTAGTAATGTGAAATATGTTTATATATGTCGTAATATACCACAGATAAATATTACACGACGATGAGGGTGCCGTTAGAAAATTATAATTCTCTTAAGGGTTTGCACTTTGCCACCACTTGGATGTTTGGGAACCCCTGTGTTAGCTTATTCTTGTGGTGTGCAATAGAGATTAAAGAGTAGAAATATATATTTTCACACACAGCCATTAAAATGTCAGCAGCAAAAAGAAAGATATGATATGAATTAAAAATAAATAGAAATACATTTATTATTGCTGCTTGGCAGTTTTATTATCAGAATTTACTATAGTCTGATTATTTCTGAGTTCTATTCTACTTAGACTATAGTTTAGGTCTGTCACTTACACTTGCTGATAAATTTGTTAACATGATGATGTAATTTTCTCAAGAAAAACTATGTAGGATGTCAACTTGTGTTTTAAAGTTAAATAAATGTTAAGTAAATATTGATTTACCATGTAACAAATTCTGATTGTTTACTTAAAATAAATATTGGTTTACATGTCATGTCACAAACTCAATTTTTTATTCAACAATATATATATTTATTATATAAACAATGTTTAGGACGTGCAGAAATTTAAATAGAAAAAATTTATTTAAATCAAAATAATCCGATTTAAATCAAAATAATCTGATTTAAATCAAATAAATCCGATTAATTGATTTAAAAAAAAAAATCATGATTTTTTTACACCCTGTTATATATGCCGTCATCATTACTAAGAGGAATCAAATGCCCCTTTATTTCTATTTATATAAAAGTTTTTCTCTTTCTAAAAAAACTAAATTTTTAATCTACTTGATCATATATGTTGCGTGGAACACACACACACACACACACATATATATATATATGCAAAATCTTGTTTTAAATCATGCGTGTTTCTTAAACATACAACACAGATCTTTATTTGTTATCTTTTTCCTACCACGATTTTGTATAGCAAAGAAAAGAAAGAACTTAAAAAACTTTTTATGCATATATATATAGTGATGTAGGAACAAGGTTTATCTTTCACCATGCATAAAATGCATGGTTAACATTATGATGTATCGTGATATTAGAATGCCAATGTATCGCGATGTAAACATCGCCCAGGCCTAACCTCCACCACAATTTTTTTTTTAAATGACACACGACCTTTTTTACATTAGTAAAACTGGAGCATTCCACATAATACAAAAACTGTTCAGTTAAGATTAAGGCCGATAAAAATGTCCTTCACGTACTTGTTGTCTTTTGTTTATGCACTTAAGAACCCTTTAGCAAATCTGGGCTGTGACATGGATATGTTCATAGACATACAATCTGGAGTTTCATTTTGTCTCTCCTACCTCCGTTTACAGTTTGTACAGGTTTGAAATGCAGCATAGATAACTGAAAAACCTTTCTTACAGGAATATTAGTTCAACATTTCAATCATAAACTGATTTCCTACACAAAATTTGTCAAATAAACATTAACTAGGGGGCCCCGCCCCCTGCTCGCTAACCCCCAGAGGATTGCTTCGCAATCCTCATTGGTTCGCTGCGCGAACCTATGCACGCTTCGCTTGCATCAATGAAGACATGTGTCCTAGCAGAAAAAATTGTTTAGAAATTTTTATACTCCAAAAAAATATTTTTCAAATCTAAATTTTATGCTGTTTTTCAGAAAAGATATTTACAGTACCTCTGGAATCAGAATTCAAATGGAAACTTTTGAGCAAATTTTGACTCGAAATGTGAGCGTTGATTTGGAAATTGTTGGTTGTGTGTACATTTACCTAGCACTCGAGCCACCCTCGCTTTTTCATTGAGTTTGTTGTCGAAAGTTGTAATGCAAGCGTCTTGTCGAACTATAATAGTTTGCCCCAAAACGGACCTTTTTTTTAAATGACCCTGAAAATATCCTCCGTTTTCTTTGATTTCTAATATTTACTGCAGCTCGACTAAAATTCTTTTTTTTTTTCAATAAAATTTCATCCGATAACGCTATAAATTCAATTGAAGCGCGATGCTTTGGGATAAACAAAGAATCGTACAATGTTGCGAAAACAAATAACGTCTTTTTTGTGTGCCACGTAAGAGAATTATATATATAGATGTTCAACAACTAGTGTTGCAGCTATATTGTATACCTTTAAGTGATTGCACACATAGTCTAGCTGCTGACGCCAGTATCCCCTCCCTGGGCTATGAGAAGACAACCTCTTCCTGAAATCTCCTGAGGCACGTTCTCCCTCTTTCCGGGCTGATGCCGTCTGTGTTTGCTTATCGTCCGTAACCAAGGACTGCTGCACGTAGGCGTGATGCCTTTGTGGTTGTGCCATTGTGCTGCAATCAGTGAAGCTGATCTGAAAGGCACATGATAATTAATTCAAGCTTATATCAGAACTTGTTTTAGAGTATCATCCACTAAAGTGGTGGAGATAAGGGTTTTAAAAATCAGCTATGAATTACCAAATTTGGAGATTCACTGACACTGAAACAAGTTTTCAAAGCTAGATTTTATTATGCTAACTTTATTTTTAAGATCATACTCTGGGGACTAATTTATATGATGCAAGTCTTTACTAGTTGTATACAAGTACTGATCTATGCTCTTTCACTTCTATTGGTCTCCATTCAATAAATTTGGTTCCATAGTTTAATTGATCATTTTGGTACCTTCTGTCAAAGTAAAAACTGATCAATCAAAATTTAAACAAGTTTTTAAAAGGAAACAAATTTTGCAAATATTTACTTGTAAAAAAATTGTTTCTTATTGCCTTCACCACAAAAACAATTGCACTACAAAATTATGGTAGAAAATATGCTAGGTTTTTCCTAACTTTATTTTTAAGATCATTTTCTGGGGACTAATTCATATAATGCCAGTCTTTGCAAATGCTGTTGCATATAAGTAGTGATACATGCTTTTTCCATCCCATGTGTCTCAATTCAATAAATTCAGTTCTATGGTTTGATTGATCAATTTGGTAAATATTTACATTTTATATAAATTTTGCAAATATTTACAAGTGAACTGCAAAATTGCTCCTTAATGCCTTCACCACAACAGCAATTGCTGTCAAATGAACTGAAAAATTACGTTAGAAAATATGCTTGAGAACAACTTGCTATTGAAATACTAGAACTTAAAAACTGGTATCTAGAATTTAGACGTGTAATTTAATGGGTATGAGAATGTCAATAACTTGCTAATCTTTGGCAAGATGCTGGAAAATAAGTTGTTCAAACATTGAAATATGCTGATATTACTATTCTTTTAAACATCAGCAAAGTAAAGAGGGTTTCTTAGGCTAACAATCTGGGATGCTTCACTCTGAAATAAGTAACAAGTCTGTTGCAGTTTTTAGTTTCTTGCGAAAAAAATGATTTAAAAATGTATAATAAGTTTTTTGCAAATAGTTATTCAGACAACAATAATTTCATTACATAAACCTACTATCTCAGTTAATGCACTCTATAGGTTACAACAAACTGAATGTCATTGCATACTCGAGTCCTCTGTTAGGCAGAGCATGAACAGTAAAATTTATGAACTGTAGGGAAATATTTATGGACAGGAAATCACTTATCTCAGTAAAACGCAACTTTCAGTTTTTGAATTATACAATAGAAGCTAGAAGGTTTTTGTTTTTGACCGGCAATCCACCATTGAATAGTTTGTTTTCAAAAGATGACACGTTCAGAATTAAAAATTTCCTAACATCTGCATGTCATCATCAATATAAAATATACCGCAACAATACAATGCAATTCTGGACAAAATCTCCTGTATATGCATTTTTAAAACTTACTGAAATAAAGCATTAAAATTTTTAAATCAAGGACATGTCATTCTTTTGAAATTTTTTAATACAATTGGTCAGTGCACTCCAAGAATACAAAGCCCTCTCTCAAACGATATCAATAAAAGAGAAAAGTTCTTACTGGTTGAGGCCTCCTATTTTCTACTTCCAGTTTCCTGCCGCAGGATTGACAAAACGTTGCAATCACAGAGTTCAGTTCTTTGCAATACTTGCACTCATGAAGCAGCTTCTGTCCACACTGAATGCAAAACTTGGATGTAACTGCACTTAGTGTATGGCATGAAGAGCAATGCTGCAAGAGGGCTTCACATTTCATACAATACAGAGATTTTTCACCCCCTCCATTGTGCCTTTCATCCTAAAGTAAAACAAAAACATGATTAGTTTATAGAGGATATTTTATTATGTACTTTCTATTGAAAACGTCATGTTTACAGAAATTACAATTTATTAATTGCAGAAAGGAGCATGAAGCTTATTTTATGTATTGTTCATAATACATATAAGAGCTGTTTTATAGAATTTTGAAATAGGAAGAATTGGGTTTTGATGCAAAAGTTCATCCCTTTTTTATTTTTGACAAAAATTGAAGACAATTTCTATTTATTAAAAATTACATTTAATCGATATATTATGTGTCGTTCTGTTCAAAGACCTTTCACCACCTCTCTGGTATGGATGCACTCTTTCAATGGTTTCATATAACATTTTACCAAGCAACAAATAGGAAAATTTAATTGGACTTGAATAAGATTTTTTTATTGTAAAAGTGGCACTTTAATATTGCCGAATTTCAAATATATTTCAAAGGTTATTTAAATACAAAAGCATAATTGAAATTAGTTTTAAATTTGGTATTAAAACAATTTAAAATGTTTGGCATTGAAATAAAATATTTTAAAATGTTCGGTATTGAAATAAAATATTTTATCTTTTGGATGTTTTCAACAGATTATTTTACACATACAGGGTTCCCACTCTTTTTTTCTAACCAAAAATAAGGACTTTGTAAGCACTTTCTAGGACAAAATAAGGACTTACATAAAACATTATAGAAACCGTATTATACAATGTAATACCTGACTTTCGACCAAATGGGGACGCTCTTACAGATTAGTTAATCTTATAAGAACAGTAGTACGTAAAAAATTTATTGTTCAAGTCTATTTTCTAAAAATTATACACAAATAATGCCACACAAAAATGAGATTTTTCAAAATAAGAAGTCTGATTTTTACAAAATTCAGCAGTTAATATGTGGGCATTTACGTGTACATGTATCTCTACTATTATAAAAGGAAGTGTTTGTCTGTCTGTTTGTTTGTTTTTTGCCCGCAAAGCCCTGACAAATCTATAGCACTTACAGTAAAGAGATTTGGCATACAGGTAGTCCAAATTTTTACAATTTTAGGGTTGAGGCGAAATTTAAAATTCAATCTAGAACATTTTAAAATGAATTAAATAGTTTTTTTCACCATTCTTCATTCTACTGCGGTAAATCAGAGGAATAAAGAAACATCAAAAATTAGACTTTTTGCTCTCACGTGTCCCCTTTATGTCAGCCTTTGGAACCATGCTAGTTTTTTTATTTCCGAGGAGAGAACAAATTTGAATGACCTTCGTTTCTTTTGAGATTCATTCATTTGGATTTCCTGTGAAATGGATTCCAGTAAAGCAAAAGATTGCTGAAGTTAACACTGGCGTTCTTCAGTGCTTTTTTTCTATTCGTAAAAGGTTGAATAAAAATTTTAACGGATTTGAAATTTGTGGATAATTTAACACCAGATAACAACCAAACATCAAGGCGTTGCCCGTGGCGTTAGACGGGCACGGACAATGCTGGGCTAGCCACGCAGTGGCTAGTAGTTAGTATATGTGTAAGTATATATACAAACTATAGAATGGAGACCGCAAAAAAAAAAAAAATTTGGATGTTGTTCTTTTATCTTTTTGCAGTGCATTTGCTTTTATGAAAAGGGAAAGAAAAAGTTAAGTTTTATGAGGATCGGACTTGGTGTTGTTGATCTCAAAGCTGCTGTAGCAAGTTTGATTTAGTTTTCTTATTATTTTCATATTGCTTTGTTTTTAGATTTTAATAATCTTTAGGGGTCACCTCCCTGATTCACCAACACTTTCATTTTCAAATATTTCTTAATTTGTTTTTATATAATTTTTTTTTTCTTTTTAATTACAGTGCTTACCTTGTTGTATCTGCAGCTTCAGCCTGCTTATGAAACGGAAATTACCCACTACAGTAATTATTTTATATTACGCTTTCATAAATTCATAATGAAAACAAGAAGTAAATTCATTTATTGGCACATCGTAGGTTTCAATAAAATATAATTAGTGGCAAACTATTAATTTACTAAAAGTATGTAAAAGGATTGCAAATTGCATACGTCAGAGTCAAATTTGACTGGATCGGAGACCGAACGAGTTTCTAAGAAAATATTTTCCTGTGAAACAAAACAGATCCATAAGAGTTATGCAAAAACTTTCATAAATTTATAAAAAGGTTAAAAAATAAAATCAACTTTTGAATAGATATTTAACTAGTTACCTCAGTCCCAGCCTAAGCCATTCGGTGTATTGCCACATAATTTTGAACCACGGTCAGATGGCAAGACATCTGAGCTGGTGCCCTACTCTCCAAACTTAAACACCAACCCAACATGTGGACTTTTAGCCACGACAGATTTACAGTGCACCAGCCGCTTCTACACGATATGCTTATAAACATCATTTTAATGAAACAAAATTAATTTGAAAATAATCATCTTAGCTGACAATGGAAACAGATTGAGCATGCCATAACAAAAGAAAGTGAAATTCAAGCACAGTCGGCAATTGAGTATTTGTCACCCGCATAAAAAGAGAAAAAAAATTATAAAGCATAGAAAAATTACTTTCGTTTTCAGTCAGCAGCCAAATACGATAAGAGTCAGAAATTTCCAGTTTTCAAATGACATTTCCCGATTATTGAAATTCCCAGACTATTCTTGGTTCTCAAGTAATGTAATTAACTATTTTGCGATCTTTTCCTCCAATGTTTTTTTTAAACGAGAGGGTTGGTTTTCTTTTGGAACTGATAACCGATTGCTTCAAATTTTCAAAGCAGAATCACTTCCGAAAAATCTTCAAAATTTGTCTTTTTTTCCCCCTGGGATAGTAGTTACAAAGAATTAGAAGCATAAAAAAAAAGATAGATTTAAAAACAAATTGCAACACATCGGGTTACTACTCAGATAGCAGTATTAATTTTAAAAAAATATTTTTATATTGTTTTCGATTCACCTACAAACTTAAAAATACACTTCCTCATAATTATAATAAATTTTTAAAACATTGCACTCGCGGATAACTGAATAAAACAAAATTAATTAACATTTGATGATTGTATTCTAGTTTCCTCTATCAGGGCAACTATTTTGTGCATTGCGAGAGCCACTCACAAGTCGAAAACAGACCGATTTTTATGGGTTTTCAAGTTTTTGAAGTGTAATATGAGCTCATCAAGAAATGATCGAGGATTTGTATATCACGTATCAAGGGTTGCCATTCAAGCAAGCCAGTTCCTGAATCATCACCAAAACCGTACTTGTAAGAAGTTTTATCACCGATCAGCCGCTAAAAAGAGGTCGGAAATATTGTAAAAAAATATTGTCATTTGAAAACTGAATTTTGTTTTCAAAGGAAAATAAGCACTTTCTAAGGACTATTGATGCAAAATAAGCACTTCTAAGGGCCCTTAGAAATGGAAGGTCAAAATAAGCACTTTTTAAGCACCCGTGGGAACCCTGACATAAGTTAATATTTCACAGCTCAAAAATAAATAAAGAAAATACACCATTTTTTTTTTAATTAACGCGTCATACTGGAGCAACAAACATCAATTTGGAAAATAACAATGGTATGGTTGCAAAATTTGTGAAAATTGAGATTTAGAAAAGACCTTTGATTCTATTGTAGTTTTTTAGTGATACTAAAGCTATATTTCAGTGCAGGAAAAGCATAAAAATGAAACTGAAAATGTTGATTGCTAAATCAAGATCAACAGTTATTTTTCTATCAATTTTACTAACTAAATTTGCATAAGCGTTTCTGTGACATTTTTCTTGTACAGTCCAAAATCCAGAATCCTCAGGACCTCGGCCATTCAGGATTATTTGCATTTATTGTCAAAAAAACCTATATTTACCCCCCCCCCAAACACGCAAATATTGCGTTTGCAATAGTAAAATAGCAGATATATAAATAGGAATAATTTATTAAAAAGAAAAAACCCTTTTAATACAATTCTAGTAGTACAAATTTTCAGGGTTGGTTGGGTTGGACCCAATGGGTTTTGCAAAGGAGTTGAGTGAAAAACCTGCAGAATCCTTTGGGCAACTGCCCAAATTTCTGTGTTACGCTCAAAAGATTACTTTTGTATAAATTCAAAACATCTACATTGAAAGTGTTTTTTGGGAAACAACTCACTGTCTTTGATTAACATCTCATTTTCATTAACAATTTCAACATATATGTTATACCAATCAGAGGCCGATAACCCTGATCAGAGGGTTATCGGCCTCTGATTGGTATCTAAATTACGATATGTGTGAGTGAATGGATGTATGAAAGGGACCTTCCTGTAAAACGGATGTGTCATGTATGCCGAGCAAAGTCGGACTTCCTCCCAATGGGGCTCAATAACATGGAAGGCGCACCCCCTCGCCTCTTGCCGTCTTCTACGGGCCTGGCACTCCTCTGGTCTGCCAGTGTAGGCATTAGAAACAACAACATATATGTGAAAGTTGTTGATGAAAGTGCAAACTCATTCAACTTGCGAATTCCAATGTGTATCATTTGGAATTTGAGGCAAGGTCATCAGAGACGTTATGGTTGCGAAAAAAGTATTTATTTACCTACACAATATGTTTAAGGACGCTTTCATAAAAAAAATGTTTCAAAACAAATTAGACAAAAAATTCATTTTTAAACTTCTATTTCTGTACAAAGTATATATTTTATTAAAAATATATATACTTATTTCTATATTTCTTTAAAAAAAAAAAAAAAAAAAAAAAAAATTTTTTTAAATATCATAAATTTTTTTCGGGGGGGGGGAGACTTTGGAATTTGTTAATAAAACCCAGTTTTACAAAAGTTTTTTTTGGAAAAGAAAAAAAACGGGTTTTTGTTAACCCTGCAAATTTTACTTGCAAATCTTCTAATTCTTCTGTGCGGTATTTACTTAGATGACCGTTATTTTGCGTTGTTTCATCAATTAGGTCCAGGTTTAACTCCTTGTTTGTTAAAAATTGTTGGAAAAATGAAAAAAAGTAGGGAAAAAAATAAATAAACCAAAAAGATGCTGGTTAGCAAAACGTCCAGATACAGGACTTTGTACTATTCTAAAACTTAAAAAATTGCTCTAAAGAACAAATAGTACCTCCGAAATGCGCCCATTGTCATCTGCATCGCATTCTTCTCTAGTGTAGTCAGATATAAATGCTTCGTCCTTATCTTTGGTATCACGTTCACCATCACTTAAGTTCTCAGTCTCGTACAAAAAAGAGTCTTCCTCAATTCCCGTATCGTTGATTCTTTCTTGTACTGAAGCAAAGGAGCAGACTTCACTCGGACTTTCCAATGCATCCTCTGCACTGGAGTCGTCTATGAAATTGGTAGGAAATTCCTCTGTGGGGTCATAGATGTCTTCTCTAGATGAATCGAAACAAAGTATTAGAAAACCTTTTTAACTTCAGAAATTATTTCATATCTCTAATCAATTTTGTAAATAATCATGGTTCTTAACACTTTTGAGGTGCATGCCATCTGTGATTTGACATTGCAATTTTCATTCATTGGTCATGTGTACGGTGACAAGACGGAATAAGTAAATAAGTGCAGTACAGCATTGAGAACAACCCTATTTGTGGCAACACTTGTGAAATGCTTTTTGTAGTGAGTTATGGCTCGCAAAGAAAATCCAGCATTAATAGAATTAAGACTTCTTAACATTGATTTAAATCCTATTAATTTTTGCGAATCATTATCTTTTTGATTTTACTATACCTAAATTCCTCCAGTTTGCTAGAATTAATGTTATCTTTTATGGCTTTCATATGAATAGCCTTGTGCCATTAGACTTACAACTAATCAATTATTTAACTTGGACAAACTGCTCTATAATATTTCAGAAAAAGTAAATATGTTATCATTAAAATGTTTACCAAGTAGGAGTAAGAATAACTAGTTGTGTTTTTTTTAATCTATTAAAAAAAATATATTTTGTTAATTTTAACACACTTAGTGGAAGCTGAATATAAAATTATGTTTTTTTCTTTGAAAATCTTCCAAGGTGGCATAAAAAGCACACTAAAAATACTGCCATACAAAAGTCTTTATATCAAATTTGCAAATTGCTGAATCAGAGCTCCCACGTTTCAAGTGAAAAGAGACATTGTTGAGTCCTTTTTATCATTATTTTTCATTTTTAAGGTTACATTTCATATTGATCGCAAGATTAAATAAAATAGCAAATGCACATGTGAAGAAACTTCCATGAATGCTAAGTTTGGGTCTTATAGAACATTTTTAAAATGTTAGTTTTTAGTTAATGCACAAATACTATGCTATTAACTTTTAATGACACTTGACCTTAGTTTTTGAATGCTAGTAAATTAAAATATGAAGTGGTCCTGTAAAAATGAAGGCATTTTATAAAATTTTATGACTTTCAACAAATATTAAGGTATTTTAAGTAAAATCAGGCCTTCTTAAGGTTTCTGGAGAAGCTCTGTGAATGTTTGTTTCACATTGAAATGCTTGTGAGGTAACAGACAACACATCCAGTGATTATTTTACGCATAAGTTAATATTTTACACTTCAAAAATAAAAATAAAAAAACAATATCAATTTCAAAAATAATAATGATAATAGAAATGAAATTTATAAAAACTGAGAATTCAGAAAATGATAAATTCTTTTGTGTATCATGACTGTGATGACACATTTCAATTTTAGTGAGAAAAGAGACTAATTACTATAAAAAAAATTGTCATTATAGGAGGGAAAAAACAGTTGTGTCGCTGGTTTTAACACTTCTGCTGCACAAAGCTGTATGGTATCAAGGAAAAACTGGTTTCATAATTGTTACTTTCTTCAAGAAAAGTTATCAATATTACTATTTTTACTAAAATTTTATTGAAAAAGGGGTGGGTGTCTGGTGTTGAAAGTTTGTTTTTGTTGTCATTTTGTCTTCATTATTTGTATGTCATGTATTTGTCATTTTTATTCCCCATGAAATTCTTAAGTTTATATTTAGAGTGGTAATAATAATTTAATTAAGTTAAAATAGAATTCATTTGAAGGAGCCATGCACTTAGATTTGTAAAAGAGGTTAAACTAAGGAAAAGATACATTAGGGAATACAATTATGAACACAGGAGCTAATAATGTAAAAATATTTAGTCCTCAGTAAACAAATACGTCGTTAAAATTAAAACTTTTTCTCAATTTTTCAACTTATTTAGCTAGCACATTCAACTTCTATAACAGTTGCTTACCTGTTGAAATTCTCCAAATCAAAAGTTGATCCACAATCCTCACCATCAACCCCATTCGTGTTACTTGCCATCTGTGCTCTTCTTGTCTTCTTAGTTTTGCAAGGGCTGTTTTTGTCTTTGGTGTCAGTCTCGGCTTGTAGGACTTCAAAAGTTTTTGTAATTATGCTGCTGCGCATTGAATGCACAATGGCGTTCAGCGCCAGGGCCTTTATGGAAATTTTCCCAGCTGGAAGGCACACAGGAGATTTGTACTTGTAAAGCTTGCTGCCTTGCACGATACCTGCATAGGGCTGTGGCCTTGTACCATCTAAGGTGTAAAATATTTCATGCTCCAATTGTGTGTCACAGGACAGCTCAATTTTTGTCAGTGTGTCGATGGCACGGGGTCCCCCGAAAACGGGGACCCGGAGAGGTATGATACTTGGTGCAGGAATAGAAAAGGGTGCCATTATATCAAGAACCGACTACATAACCTACAAAAACATTCAAGTTAAACTAAAAAGTGACAAGTTTTATTAAAACCCTAAACATCCATCATTCAATATCGAAACAATTAATTCATTATTTTAAATCAGGGTTGTTTTCAGGAGATCATTTTATGCTGCAGCAATTGTGAATTGAAATAGGAAGATAGAGCAACTACTTATAAACTTTTTTCTGAATATGTGCAAGTGTGAAACAGATAAAACTGCAATGCAGTTGAAATGAATGACCATAAAACCTAGAGGGTAATATATAGTACAGTACAAAAACCAAAATTCTTCGAACCTCAGACCTTTCCAGATTTTGGATTATTTGCAGTTTTTTTGTCAAAAAAACCCTAATCTAACCTTCTTCCCAGCGCATGAATTTTTCTGCTTGTTATTTACGTCCAGAACACATTTGCAATACTAAAATAGAAGATATGTAAATAGGAATCATTTTTAAAAAAGGGGGAAAATAACCTTTTCACAATGCCACAAATTTTCTAATTTTTGTGTGTGGTATTTACTCTAAATATATCAATTATTTTGCGTTGTTTCACCAATTTGGTCCAGATTAAATGTCTTGTTCTTAAAAGAGGAGGAAAGATAGAAAAAGTGAGAGAAAAAACACTAGTTAGCAAAACATCCAGATTTTGGACAATTTCGGACTTGGGACTTTGTACTGTATATGTAACAAAAAGTAGGCTAAAAAAACTTTAAAAAAATTAATTTAATCTACCAGTGACAAACAATTCAATGACCTGAACTAACTTTGATATTTAGACAAGCCCTGAAAACACAAAATTCACAATAAATGGTACTTAAGGTCTAATCTTAAAATTTTATTTTGAATTAGCAAAAGTAAGAAACAGTTTGAAAATGGATCTGAAAGCAGTATAAAAGTTTCAGCTACCTACACCAGGGTCTCCAGCAGGGCCGATCTTATAAATCGCAAGCAATAAGCTTTGCATGTCTCTTTGCCGATTTCATTAGCAGAATTGATATTTAGTGGATACATTAGTCCCCAGATCATATAGGCCTAAAAAGTATTGAATGTTGCCTCGTAACTACACAATTTTATTAGCAGTTTGATATTAATGAATTCATTAGCACTCTGGTCATATAAGCCTAAACTGTTTTGCATGTCACCTAGTAAATACACCTAAATCTGCTTCTTCACGGGATACATTCCTGAAGAAAACGTGTAAAAAAAGACATGTATCTATAGAAGAAAAGATTGAGGTTCTAGATCAGTAAAAAAAAAAATGAAAATATTAGTTTTAAGCTTGTAATTTTATTTTAACAAAATATACATGTAATAATATGTAATGAAAATGTATTAAAGTAAATTTGAAACGAATTCAGTTATTAATCGTTGTGTTCATGTTTAGGTGGAACTACGCCATTTTGTACCATTACATAATTCCCTGTAAGAAGCTGTTAACTTCAGTTAACGTTGAAACTTCCCAGCACGTTCCTCATTAGTACGCATACATAATAGTATTACTATTATGTCATAAGTAAAAAAATTCTTAGAATTTATGAAAAAAAGTAGCTTGGCCTGCTTGTGTTAAATCAAAATTACACGAGTAAAAAAAGAATGCAATATTTATTTTGAATTCGTATGAAAAAAGTTAGTGCAATAACAGAATTAGGTGTATACAATTAAAATATCAGATTGATAAATAATGGATTCATTAGCTCTCTCGTCATATGGGCTAAAATGTTTTGCATGTCTCCAATACACAATTCCAATCTGATATTTAGTGGATTCGTACTCAGGTCATAGGCCTTTTGTTGCTATACAAGAATATTGTAAGTTATAAATTTATAATTCCACTATAACAAAAATATATTTACAAAACTCTAGGTCATACAAGTATTTTTTGCCATATTGGGATTGCTAGACAAGGACAAAATTTAAATATTAAAGTCTGTTAAATGATAAAAAGTTATGAAAAGGTAATTTCTCATTTTGTAATTTTACCCTCTCTATATATATATCAGCCGTGAATTTTGCGAATCCTGGTTACAAATTTTTTCAGGCCTCAAACTTCTGAAGAAACGGTCGAAGCCCATATAGATTTCTATCCCTACTTTTCCTTGCAACAAAGAGAGCAGCATGTGAATAGTCTTATCTTTATTGACGATGAGACTCGCAAATTGTTTTTTCCCGAGGGTGTGAGATTGAGTAAATGAACATGCAAAAAAGCTGCAGTGTGAGCTTGTGAATTCTGTAATTACTAGGGGGCTCCGCTCCCTGCTCGCCAACCTAATGGTAATAAGATATAGATATGACAGTTTTTAAAAAAATGACAAAAAGATCCAGATTTTTCCCGAATTAAAAAACTAATATTATCAAGAACCAAATTGAAATTAAAAAAATAATAATAAAAAATACTGCAAAACTTTACGTTGAAAGGTACTCTTTAAAAAAAAACTCACGGTTGAAGAATATGTATGTGTTTTGCTCACTCACGGAAGAAATTTCGCGTTTCAAACTTTGACACTTAATAAACCATAAATTAATAACCGCATCGGAAAAAGATCTTTACAGTTCTTCAAGAACAAACAATGTTAATTTCATATTTTTCTGATCCGAACTTTCTAGGGAAACCATCTAAGAATTGTGCTAAACAGCACAGTTTTCAATCCTGCGGCGGCTGTAACTTTTTTTAAATATAGAGAGATGACTTATTTTGGGGGTAACTCCAAAGAGTGCCAGCACAGTGACTAATAAACTATTGTACTGAGTATCTGTGGATTATATTGTATAAATGTTTATGGATAAGACATGGATAAAAGAAAGGGGTACTCTTCCGTTAGCTGGGTACCAGACAAAAACCGCCAAATTACAGCAGTAACTCAGCCAAACTAACAACCTTTAAAGAGGTTATCTTTTAACATTTATAACAACCCAATAAGAAATGCCTAGAAACATTATTCTCGCATCAACATTTAGGCTTGGCGATAACTGCACCAACTTTTAAGCTTGGCATTTTTTTTGGTACCCAGCTAACAAAAAAGTACAGATAAAGGAATCTGTAAAAAAATTAATATATGGTCCAGAAAATAGATAACAACAGAAAAAATAGTAACATATTGCAATATAAAAGGTGTACAACTTTGCTTCCGCTGTTTTCCTATAGATTTTTTTAGCGGTAAGTAGTGCTCAAAATAAATAGATCATAGACCACATACAATAAACTTGGGCATCTGGCAACATAACCCCATAGAAACATTAGTTGATTTGTGTCTGGATTATACAGTTCTTCTCGATAGAAAATGTCAGTTTACGAGTCAAATTCTCGTCATTTGCAGGAGGTTTTAGTTTTCTGTTTCAATATGAACAAATCTGCATCTGAGGCTCATCGAATGCTCTCAAATACTTAAGGTGAGGCTGCTATTAATAAAGAACGTGTTGTGAGTGGTTTCAACGCTTCAAGAACGGTGATTTTCATGTCGAAGACAGGCATAGAAGTGGAACAGAGAAGGTTTTCGAAGATGCAGAATTGGAGGCATTACTTAATGAAGACTTGTGTCAAAGTCAAAAAGAAAAATTAAATCTCTTAACAATTCAAGGTTTTCCCTAACCCGTGGGAACCCTGTAATGTTAGGGACATTAAGGTATACGAAGGTAATTATATACGGTATATTAGATGGGTTTCACTTGTTGATAGATGAAATTCTCTCTACTTTGGAATGTATTTTTTACTTTAGTTTGTATTTGTGAAAAAAGCCAATTTTTTAGTCTGGTATAAGAAATTAATTTCTTATGCCAGACTAAAAAATAGAACTCAGATCTAGTAAGCAAGAGTTTAGAAAGCTAACAGCTAATATAATTCACGCATGATCTAAAATTTATAAGAATTTCATAGACATGATCAGAATTATAATCATCTTCTCTTGTCAAATACTGGTATCCAAATCAGTAATATCTTCATCTGCAATATTTGAATATCCGTCTTCATCTGATTCTAAAAAATTCGATTCATCTGTATCTTGACAGAATGGCATTAATCTCTGCTGCATAAGAGATATCTTCGGACGAGGTATCATGCAAACAGGATTTTTTTTTATGGTAAACCAAAGAAAGTAGTTTTGAAAAAGACTTTATTTGAAATTAACAGAAAATAAGGTAGGTATTGAAACCACGACCTAAAGAAGGGAGCGATGGCAAAAAGCTTATCTGGTCAGTTTGAACTGAGTCACATTCGCATACTGAGGAAGCAGGTTTTAATGTTGTGATGATAGTAATTCGTGTTTCGCACAAGGTGTTAGCATACAACAGATGATAGTGAGAAATCTTTTTTCCTCCTGATCTATCCTTAAAAATGTCGCCAAAGACAGCTTCAGGTTCTCCCAATGTTAATGATCAAACATATTGAAGTCACTGCCATCCTTTCAGTTTACCCGCGTACCTTCTAGGCATAACCAGGCCCACAATCGAAACAGCAACCTCTGGTGATAGAGAATAAATAATATTCTCTAGCTTCATATGCAGAGGGTTAATATTAACTGATGGTAAGTAGATTACATAACCTGTCAGATATGGTGAAAAAAAAATTTGTGAATTTGCATTCTAAAGCTCTTGACCTGTCAGATATGGTGAACAAAATTTGAGAATTTGCATTATAAAGCTCTTGTGCTTGAAATTTGGGAATACTCTGCACTTTTTTCATTTTGTTTAAATAAACACTATATTTTTCACTACGATTAAAGTATATTTTATGTACGAATGATAAGAATATAATTGTAAGGAAAGATATATCTTGGATGCTTTAAACTTTAAAGCAATTTTCCCCATCAAAATTTCTCAAATTAGCACAATTTTACAAAACAAAAGAAAAAGTAGAAAGAAAAAGAAGATATAACAAATGCCTAGAAACATTATTCTCTGATTTGGATACCAGTATTTGACAAGAGAAGATGATTATAACTCTGCTCATGTCTAGAAAATGCTCAGGTTGATTCAGCAGCTGAGTTGAAATGGCATGAATTCGTAAAATATTACATAAAAAATATATTGTAAAGCATTAAAACATTCACAATAATCAAAATAAAGCAAACTTGAGAACCTTTCAATACCCAAATAATAAATACACGGAAGGAAAAAGATTTCTTTATATTATTAAGTGTTATGATATTTGATCCTCTTGTGGAATACTTACTTGGTTAAAAACAAAAATAATCGATTTCTATTGGATAGTCATCCTCTCGATCATTGTAATAAAAAGAAACACAGATAGTAGAATGGTACAATATTTCAGAAATATTTGTTGAGGAATTTGGTGTCAAAATGCTCTAAAAAAATAAGTATTTAACAGGGCTATTTACATTTCATCCGCCAAAAAATTCAAAATTTATCGAGTGCTTGGTGTGCACTTGCAGGCTACAGTTAACAAGTCTGGTAATTGGTAATTTTTATTTAGCGTTTCATTACAGCAATACAACGGGCTACTGGCGACCATCCGGGACCAATTCCCTGAAGGAACGATTCGAGCACAGTACCACGTGATTTTGAACCATGGTCAGATGATGAGGTAACATCTGAGCTGGCAGCTAACTCTCCAAACTTCCACACCAACACAACGTGAGGACTTTCGGTCACGAAAGATTTAAGGTGCACCTGCCGTCTCTACACCATACCCTTAAAAACATCCATACCCTGACCCGGATTCGAACCAGGAACCTTCCGATCTAGAGGCTAACACCTTAACCACTATACCGGTTGGTCAGCCCTGTGACGGTCAGTAATTTTTTTGGTTAATTTTTTAGTTAACGTCGCACTAGAGCAACACAACGGGCTATTGACGACGGTCCGGGATCAGTCCCTTTAGGGAAAATTCCGAGGACGACACCTCGCAATTTCGAACCACGGTCAGATGACGAAGCAACACCTGAGCTGGCACCCCACTCTCCAAACTTCCACGCCAACCCAACGTGAGGACTTTCGGCCACGACAGATTTAAGGTGCACCAGCCGCTTCTACACCATACGTTTACAAACATCCATGCCCGGGCCCGGATTCGAACCAGGAACCTTCCGATCTAGAGGCTAACACCTTAACCACTATACCGGTTGGTCGGCCCTGTGACGGTTAGAGTCCCTAGGCCTAGTGACGGTCTATAATTGAATCAAGTTTCTACTCTTTCAACTAGGCTACGGTAATCCCTCAAGAAGTGTTGGAAGGTATATTATTTAACGTCGCAGTGGAGCAACACATTGATTATTGGGGACGTTCCGAGATCAATACAGAGGCGGAATGGTAATGGTAATTTTAGTTAACGTCGTACTGGAGCAATACAACGGACTATTGGCGACGGTCCGGGATCAATCCCTAAAGGGAAAGATTCGAGGACAACACTTCGTAATTTTGAACCACGGTCAGATGACGAAGCAGCACCTGAGCTGGCGCCGCACTCTTCAAACTTCCACACCAACCCAACGTGAAGACTTTCAGTCACAACTCAAGGTGCACCAGCCGCCACTACACCATACGCTTACAAACATTCATGCCCGAACCCGATTTGAACCAGGAACCTTCCGATCTAGAGGCTAACACCTTAACCACTATACCGGTTGGTCGGCCGAGATCAATCCAGAGGTGGAAAGATATGAGGTTAAGTAGGTTGGTATTTAAACTAACGTAATACGAGACACATAACGGGCTATTGGTCCGGACCAATCTCCCAAAGGGAGTTGGTCTGGTGGTTAAGGTTTAGCCTCTAGATGGAATTAAGGTTTAGCCTCTAGACGAATCTTTCCCTTAGGGATCAATCCCGGACCATAGTCAATAGCCCGTCGTGTTGTTCTAGGATGACTTTAATTAAAATTACCTATTTCAAAGGGAGTCCGGGATCAATTCCTCAAAGGAAGGGTCCAAGTACAACAACACGTAATTTTGACGGTAAGATGACAAGACCACGCCTGAACTGGCACCCCGCTCTCCAAATTTTATATAAAGTTTTAAGTAAGATTTATTTAAGTTAACATAGAAAAGGATGAGGAGAGATTACAGTACAGGCGACGAAATCCAGAATTCCAAGTAAAGTAACAATCTCAGGTTGTTGTTGAGTTCAACAGAATAAACTGGCTTTTACTAGAGTGCCTATATAATAAGAGTGGCGACAAGGGACCAAATTTGGCCCAATGCGCATGCGCGGCAGCCATTTTTCTACCAGAATCGCTTCAAAGAATGTTGCTGGGCGAATTAATATATCATTTCAAGGAGAACAAAAAGCATATGATTGTTATAATATGTATATATTCGCTTTAAATGAATCATATAAACGCTCAATTACATGCGTAATTGATGAGATGGATTGTACACGCGCTAACTTAGATTGCGGGAAACACCATGCTGTTCAAAAAACAGCTATTTACTTAAAAAGTTTTCAAATTTATACTGACAAAACACTAAAATAATAATAAATAAACATTCTAGAACACGAAATGGAACATGAATAAGCTATATTTTCTTTTTAATTTAATATACACACGTTTTTCTCAAACACACAAAAAGTTCCCATGATAAGTCTAAAGGAGCTAGGAAAAGACCGCCTCGGGCGGTAGAAAAGGTCTCTAAGCCAATCAGAAAGTGTTTCCCGTATGTCGCCACTCTTATTATATAGGCACTCTAGCTTTTACTAGATGCAACAGAATTATAATTTCACACTACCTCCAATTCTGTTGTCCCTTTAAATTGCACATAGAATAACTGGAGTAATAAGATTACAATGTCAACATGAGAGAACAGCTCAAAGAATTAATACTATTGAAGTCCTACACTAATAAAAAATATTAATGACAGTACCACACTAATAAAGCAATACTATGCTAATAGTAATACTACACTTGTAATTCTATGCCAATGAGAACACTACGGATACAATAATGTTATTCAAATACTGATAATCCAATGTCATATCATGGTACTGAATCACTTATGAACGCTTTTACTGTGAACAAAAAAATATCTGTAGAAGAAAAGAAAATCTAGGTTATACACAAAAATTCTTCGCTGATGGAGTTCATTACAGTTCTTTAATATTGAGAAGGTCACGACAGTTCTCAAACTTTGATTTTGACAATGTTTTTGTCAGGATATCTGCCTATTGCTTTTCCGATTCCACGTACCTGACAGTCACAGTTTTGTCCTCATATTTTTCACGAATAAAGTGATGGCGTACATCAATGTGCTTGGTTCTTTTATGGAATACTGGGTTTTTAATAAGCTTAATGGCTCTTTGATTATCAACCAAGAGAGGAATAGCATCTTTTATCATTGTGATCTCACCAAGGTCCTGTAGTAATTGACGTAGCCACACTATTTCTTTTACAGCAGTTCCTGCTGCAATATACTCTGCCTCGGTGGTTGAGGTAGACACAGTTGCTTGTTTTTGGCTACACCAGGTCACAGGCCCTTTACTTAGCACAAACAAATATCCAGAGGTTGACTTTCTGGTATCCACGGCTTTACAAAGTCAGCATCAGAGTATCCAACTAGTTGTAAAGCATCCCTAGAATTACTGGAATACTCGATGCCATATCTTTTTGTGGCCTTCAGGTATCTAAAAATACGCTTAACAGCATTCCAGTGTACCTGACCAGGATTCGATTGGAATCTGCTGACCAAGTTGACAGTAAATGCTATGTCTGGTCTCGTGGTACTGGAGAGAAACATCAGTGATCCTTTGGCTTGTTGATAAGGAGTCCCTTCTGGAACTGGAATAGACTCCGAAGACATAACAGTACCAGGATCTGCAGGTATGCTATATGGATGGGCATCAACTAGATGGAATCTCTTTAAAATCCGTTCAATGTATCCTTCAGAGTGTAAGAAGATTGAACCATTAGAATTGCGTTCTATTTGTATACCTACAAAGCATCCATTATTGCAGACAGTGGCCTCAAAATTTCTTCCTAGGTCAGAGACTATTTCATGGAGTATTCTCTTCAGATAGCAGCAAAACATCATCCACATACAGCACCAGAAGAACTCTTGTTCCACGAAAGTTTCCACTAAAGGCACACGAGTCTGCTGCACTCTGCTGAAAGCCAAAACTGGTGAGGAACTCTGAGAAAGTCCTGTTCCAACATCTGGAAGCCAGCTTCAGTCCATATAAAGCCTTGTTCAGGCGACACACTAAATTGTCCTTGACATCAAGGCCCAGAGGAGGTTGCATGAAGATCTCCTCAAACTCTCCATAGAGAAAGGCTGTTTTTATATCTATCTGTACAATGGACCATTTTCTTTGTACAGCCAAGGCAAGCACCACTCTGATGGTGTCAAATCGTGTAGTAGGTGAGAAGGTTTCAGAGAAATACACTCCCTCCACTTAGGAAAATCCTTTGGCACAAAGCCTTGCCTTGGAACCTTTCAATTTTTCCATTTGGAAGGTATTTGACTTTAAACACCCACTTCGATCCTATAATATTGCCTTGCTCTGATGGAGGCACAAGTTCCCACGTCTCATTGTTCTTCAAGGAGTGGAGCTCATCATCTATAGCAGCCTTCCACTGCTCTGCCTCAGGAGATGAAATGGCTTCCTCATATGTGTCAGGAGTTAAGATGTCTGCAATATTCACCTCATAACGGGCTGGTCTTCTAAGTGTATCTCTTGGGCGAAGACCATAGTCTTCATCTGCTGGGGTGTCGGTTGACAAACAGGTGTCTCGTGATCAGAGAAATTTTCATCAGCAGAAGTCTCAACTCGAAACATAGATGATGGGGTGACTGAGGGACAAGAGGGTCTGGAGATGTCTTTGTTGAAGACTACGTCCCTTGATATCTTCACAGTCCTTTTGTTGAGGTCATACAGACGATAATTTTTAGTATCCTTCTCGTAGCCCACGAGGATCATTTTCTTGCTCTTAGGAGCCAGCTTTCTTCGAAGAGCATCAGGTACATGCATATATGCATCTGAGCCAAATATTCTGCGATGATTGAGAACTGCCTCTTTTCCAGTCCATAGTTGAAACGAGTGGAGTCTGTAGTTTGGATGGTGGGCGTCCTGTTTGGGATGTAGGTAGCTGTGTTAACGGCTTCAGCCCAAAGAAATAAGGGCAGGTCCCTGGAGTGTAGCATGGACCTCGCACTTTCTACTATTGTACGAAGGTCCCTTTCAGACCTCCCATTTTGCTGCGGGGTGTAGGGAGCAGTTGTTTCAGACTTTATCCCCTTGCTTTTCAGATAGTCCACTGTCCACCCTTAACCCTTTAACATGGTGACCAAATTTGTTTTCACACAGTTGAACAAATTCTTTGAACATTTCAAGAGTGTAACTTTTAAGTTTCAGGAATTTTACCACTCGATAACCACTGAAGTCATCTTTGAATAGCACGAAGTACCTTGCTCCACCCAATGATTGAGTGGACATGGGTCCACAAACATCACTGTGAATCATTTCACCTGGTTTGGTTGTTTTATAGTTTCTATGGTGAAAAGTAAATCTATATTGCTTGCCATATTGGCATCCTTCACAAAAGAACGTATCTTTGGAGGCACTGATTTTTTCAATAAGGCCCCTCTCACTTAGTTCACAGAGAGACTTGATGTTGAGGTGGCCAGTTCTCTCATGCCACAGTCTTAGAGTGTCTTTTGAAGCTGTGTTTGCTTCACATGATTTTACAGTTCTGAACATTGTCAGATATAGATTGTTGTTCGAGCGTACAGCTGCTCCAACCAACTGGCCATTTTCGTAAATTTTAGCGCTGTCCAGGGTTTCAGTAATTTTCATACCTTTTTCCGCAATTACACCTTCAGAGAGAAGGTTCTTCTTCAGGCCTGGTACATACGAAACATTGTGTATTGCACCTTCATGCTAAACACCATTAATGAGCTTCTCTATTTTGATATTTCCCTTTCCTTTGATAGGCAACTCTAAATTGTTCGCTGTCCTGTTTACAAGTGTTTGCGAAGCTATCGAAGATGTTTATATTGAAAGTTATGTGAGCAGAAGCACCACTGTCCAGAATCCACTGGTCTTCAGTACTCTCCAATCCTCCCAGTTCAGTATGGAAAGCACTATGGTTCCACGAGTTTTTGCTTTTGAAGGAACCGTTATTCCCTCCGTATTTGGAGTGGCATTCCATGGCGTAATGTCCTTTCTTGCGGCATGCATAAGTAGTATGGGGGTCCCTTGAGCGTGTAAAACAAGATGGCCGCCGTTTGTTTATATTTAGGAATAAAATAACGTTGTTGGGGGGAGATAAGGATTCGTTGTCGGGGGAGATAAGGATTTGTGGTGATACTGATAAGAGTTGAAGCGGACTACCGATGAGAGTATTTTCATTTTGGTGGACGAGATGACGTCATGTTGTTGATGATGAGTTTCCATAGTGATGAAGGACTGGTAGCGCCATCTGGTGGTGGGATGAGTAACCGTATTATTGGAATTAAAAAAGGGTTTTCTTGGATTCGAACCGGGGACCATTAGATCCGAAAGCAGACATGCTAACCATTGAGCTATCGAGCACATGAGAGAAAGAGGTGTTTAAATGTAGTGTTTGCTTTTTCTCTGTTGGGGACTTGTGTATATTTTGGAGTGGTTGGGATTTTTATTTTGAATAATTAATTTTCTTTTGGGTTGAGGCTCTGAAAGACTGGTAGCGCCATCTAGGGATATTTTAAGTAACTAATTAAATATAGGATTTGATATTCTTGTATATAATTTCTAATGGTGTGAAAATGACAGGTACCGCCATCTAGGGGTGTAAAAAGTAACGATTAGTTTTAAAAGGATTTATTTCCCAGCTATATTTTAGAATTAAATTTAGAATTATTTGAAAGAAAAATAATAATACGTGGATTCGAACCCAGCAAAAGGTAATCACGGCCAACCGATTTTACACAAGCGCTTTATGCGTTCGACCATGATCACCCATATATGATAGTATTGTATTTAAAATAGACTTTCATTTTGTGAATGCGTACAGTACCAAAGATTGAAAATTCTAGAAGCTTCTGGAAAGGGTGACTCAGTTTTGTTTAGCCTGTATAAGGTTTATTAAGATAACAGAAGAACCGGAGTTATACCCGAAGACACTGATAGTATACAATCTTAATTAAACAACTGTGGGCAAAGTGACTTTTGCAATATGTGTGTTTTACATGAATCATCTATAGTATAGATATAATAATATCCTGTGTGAATAATAATATGTGGATTTGAACCCAGCAAAAAGTGCTCGCGGTCAACAGATTTTACACAAGCACTTTATCAGTTTGATTACGACTACATAAATGATTGTGTTATATTAAAAATAGTCTATCATTCTGTTAATGCGTATAGTACATACTACCAAATATTGAAAAGTCTAGAAGCCTCTGGAACGTGTGAGAATTACACATGACTAAGGATAATGTTTTTGCACGTGTAGGTTAAAGAGAAGGAACGGACTTATACATGGAGTCATCGATAAAAGTGACTCAAAAGAAAATTAAAGATTAGCTTAAACTACTGAAGTACACGTGTTGTGGTATCTGAAAATGTTAGGGACCAAACAAAAGAAAGTGATTATACTGTTTGATAACTAAGAGGCTTTTAAAAGCATAGTTGAATTTGTTTCTAGGGTCTTTGAATAATTTTGCTTCTCTGGATTTTTGCCCTTCTACTGTTTTTAGATACATCATGGATTCTAGTGATATTAGACCTACAAAGAAAATGCGTACAGACAAAGAACAGTGTTTTCAGAAATACTGTAAAGATTCATGCTATGAATATGGTAAATTATTTACAGATTGTAATGGTTGGTCATATTTCCGTCGATTGGAAAATGAATTAACGTATTTAAAGAAAGAGGAAACTACTATAGAAATTTACGGTAAGAAACATACTGTGCCTCGACAACTTGTAGCATACGGAGACGAAGGTATAAGCTATACCTTTAGTGGATCTTGTATTGCAGCCAAGCCCTGGTCTCCTTTACTGTTGGAAATAAAGGGTGAAGTGGAACGAATAATTGATGCAAGATTTAATTTTGTGTTGGTGAACCGTTATAAAGATGGTAAGGACTGTATAGGTGCACATAAAGACAACGAGAAAGACTTGGATCATAATGCACCCATAGAGTCTGTTTCATTTGGACAAAAAAGACAGTTTGTGTTTTCTAGAAAGAATTACAACTCGTTAAAAATTGTTCTGGAAAATGGAAGTTTACTTTTAATGATTTATCCAACCAACAAATTTTGGTTACACAGCTTGCCCCGTGGAAATGCATTATGCCCTAGAATTAACTTAACGTTTCGAAAAATTATTGTATAAATTAGTGATAATCCCCATATGAGCCCCTGAACTGGAACACAGTGTAAATAGGAATGTACACTAAACGATATTTGGAAAACGTTACAATTAATATTTATGCCTTTGTGAATATTATTTTTTATACTTACATCTTATTGTTATTTTAAAAAAACTTTTATGCGTGTCTTACCGCATACACTGTATTCTGGATTTATTTTTTTAATTAAATACTAATTTTATAAATTGTGTCTTTTTTTTTAATGCAAGATCTGAAATGAAATTTTATTTGCTATAAATATTTATGTTTTCTAATTTAGATGCTTTCACTTAAACACTAATTATACATTAGATGCTATAGCACATATTTTACTGTAGATTTATTTTTAAATACTGTACACTTAAGTAAAAATACACATTTTTTTTAAAATTTTATTTTATTTACAAACTTTGCAAAAACCCATACTATGAACATGTTTCCTTGTAAATTTTTTTCTAATTGAACTAAAGAAAACTCACCCATATACCACAGAAGTACAACTTGGTACTTACAGAAGTAAGTTGATTAAACAAAGAAACAGTGGAACAAAGTTAATTAAACTTACAAGATTTGATGACCTTAACAAATGAGTAGAAACGCAGATGACTCCTTGTACATTTGAAGAAGTTATAATCGTATTGAAATCTAAACCATATGTTATTTTTTAATTATTATTTCCTAGTCGTATAATTTTTTAAAAATAAATCTGGCTAAAATTTAGTGATTCAATTTTTTAGATTTACAAACTTTTTGAAATGAAATTTTCTTTGATTTATTGTAAAATATTAAGATGCTTTTACACAAAAATTAGATACTATTACACATATTTTAATAATGATTTTGAAAAAATACAATTGAACATATAAATTCGGTATTATTAAAAAATTTTAAATGCAGATTATAAAAAATAATTATTTTCAATTTACAATTAAGACATTTAGCATTTTGATTTCTTAAAGCATGTTTTTATGTAAGAAAAAAATTAAGAAGAAACCTGTAAAAGTAAAATATTTTTTACCTTTAGTTGAAACATTGCAAGACCCATACTATGAAGATGTTTACTTGTACATTTGAAGTAGTGAAAATGAATATTAATAAACTTTTAGTCCTTGAAGTTCTAAATTAAATGTCTTTATTCTAATGCTCTTGCAAACCATACATTTTACTAAACATATGAACTTCTTTTTATTTACTTGAAAACCTTGTGTATATTATGCAGTTTAAATTAAAGAGTCAAATACCAATTTTGTACAAGTATTTTACAAGATACTTTGTATAGGTCTTTTATAATTTTAGATGTACTACATTGCTACGTTAAATGGATAGTAAGTGGGTTTTTGTGATTTTTGAAAATAATGTGTACATTTTAAGGCTGCTAAACAAAATAAATTATTGCCCTTTCTTGATAGTTAATGCATAATCTAAAGATTTACTCGCACCACTGATAGTTTTACACATGAGTAAAATTTAAAAAACAACGAAAAATTTTAAATACTAATTAATTTTTAAATGAACAAATATCATTGAAATAATGTTTAAGTATGAATTTTATGTATTCTTCAAACAATCTCTGCAAAAAAAAATTGTTCTAAAACATATTGAAAAATAATTCTAAAACATTTTGAAAGAAGTCATACTGAAACGAAGTTAACTATATAACACTTTTTAATTGAAAAAAAACACAGGATTCATATATTTTACACAAAGTAATGCACTATAGTAAAAACAAAAGAACGTATTTTTTACATGCCTGCATTTTTTAAGAGACAAATATTTCCTATGAGCCAGTTATTAAAAGCCGTCACCTCAGCTTTTGGGCAATGCAAATGATTTTTGTGATGACCACATGATAGTTTTTCGATCTCTTTGTTGGTGCTTAGAGCACATAGTACATCGAATTTTGGACACCCAAAGTGTTCCAAGTTGATGTTTGGAATATTCAAGGCATCTAAGCGTTGTTTCTCAACACAACCACCTTTGTAAGCAACTAGGTACTGAGAGACACTCTTTGTCTGCTTGTACAATCCCAAAAGTTTTGAGTCTAGACTTTCTAAGGGATACACGTTTTCCCATGCTATGGGACAGAAAGGAAGTCCACACACGTAATTTTCAACATATCGCACAGTTTTACGATCTTTGACACTAAGTTTATACTTATAAGGCGATAGGTTAAAACGAATACTCGCAGCTACTTGCGATTTTATAGCGATGTAACCGTATTCACGTACTAAGAAACCTTCGTTAGTTTGAAATCCATCAAAATCCACAATTGCGCAAATGTTAAACATTGCTATTCAAAAGCGTTATATGCTCGTGGAAAAATAATTGTAAACTGGAGACACAAAGAACTGAACTATATATAGCACCATACACTTACTAATCAGTAAAGTTAATCTTATTTTAGTCTTTTATCTTTTGTGAGTAACAATAAACTCGTAAGTGAAGAATGTACTCAGAAAACACGTACTTGTGATAATGTGACAAGTAAAGCTGTATGTTGTAATACAGGATTTTAACAAAAGCGGGTATGCTTAAATGTGCATATAGTTTGTCTTTTTTTTTCTCTATCACGTAGATGAGCTGAATACAATTCAATTCGGTGACTAAACTTGAGCAAGAAAAAAATATGTAACCAAATATAATTAATACTCGAGGAACTTGTTTTTTTACTTTCTTTAAAGTACACTGATTTCTCTTGATTATGCTGTTTCATTTTTTAAAATTTACATCAGTAAATTGAATTACTTATTTATGGGCACAAATCTTTGCCTTTTGTTGAACAGAAATTAGTATCTTTGACTAGTAACATATTTTTAAAATTGACGAAGATCACAAATCTTTGCCTTTTGTTGAACTGAAATTAGTATCTTTGACTAGTATCAGATTTTTTAAAATTGACGAAGATAACCTTTATGAGGGGATTTAACTCAATAGGCCCTATAATTTTACACTTAAGAGTAACAGAGCAGTATAGTTTTTAGGAAAATGAATAACCATTATGTAAATTTGAAGCCAAAATTTCCAAGCATGTCTATGCTTAATAAACGCCTATCTACGTTTAGAGATTGGCCACGCACAAACTTTGACATTTGGGACCTGGCCGAAAACGGATTGTTTTATACGGGTGTATCGGACAGGGTCAGGTGTTATTGGTGTGGCGAAGGGCTTGAAAATTGGCAAGAAGAGGATGTAGTGAGACACGAACACATAAAGTTTTATCCAAAATGTTTGGTAGCCCAACAACAGCAAATGATTGCTGACCCTAGATCAAAAAGAACACCAACAGATGAAATTGTACAGGTGGATGAAATCAAGAATAATACCAATGGTTTAATAAAACCCTATGTAAAAAATTACCCCTCAAACAACGACAAGGACGTACGACTTTGTAAAATTTGTTTAGCATCAGAAATGGATGCTACTTTACAGCCTTGCGGTCATCTGGTGACATGCATGAGATGTACGAAAGGTCTCTTAACGTGTCCTATGTGCCGAACCAATATTTTACATAAAATTAAAACGTACATTTGTTACTAAACGTTATCTACCATTTATCAATTCAAGTAGTAGATTCAATTTTTAGTGACTAACTGAACATGACGTGAAAGAATTCCATAAGAGTGGTATTTTGAGTTTAATGTTATTAAAGTAATACATGTGCGGCAGCAAAAAGACTAGTAAGGAGGTTCGATACTTCTAAAATAATTATAAGACCTTCTATCAAGAACTTGTGGTAAAATCGTGTAGGAAAGACTTATACCTCTTCTAAATATATTAAATATAATAACTATTTTACTTATCTGTTCATTACATGCTAAACCTATTTTGGATAGAGGAATTTTAAAGTGCCTTAAAAAGGAGTTACAAATCGCCTTAAGAAAGATGTGTGTAAAAGTACTCTGTTAATGTAAGAAAGCTGGAAATAAATATTCATGTTTTGAAATTTTTTCCTTTTTTATTCTCTAATTGATTTTTTACTGCATAACTTTTTTCTTTTTTATTGTTCTTAATAAACTTTATTTTGCTTTTTCCTTTTTTTTTAAAAAAAGAACACCTTAACTTATATTTTTTGTTACTGCTTAATTTTTTTTTTCCTTTTACTGTTAAATTTTTTTTTTTTTACTGTTAAACTTTTTTGCTTTGTTTTGTTACTACTTAACTTTTTAAAATTTTTTTAATTGTTTAACTTTTTTTTAACATTATCAAAAAAGTACTATTATTGTTGTGTAGAATATTTTTTTTTTTGACAACACAGGATTAAAGATAAAATATTTATCGAAAAACATAAGAATCGGTAAAACAGTTAATATAATTGTTATAACATACATATCTTACAAGTCTTGTACATACATTTCTCTAACAGTATTGAAAATATCTGCTGTGTTCAAATTCTCTAAAAAAAAGTTGCCCTCTAATATTATGTCATAAAGTTTAATATTTTATTGCTCTCTCTTACAAAATTAATAGCAAACTCTTTCCAGTTAACAGCACATAAAGCAAGGGTGAAATATTCGCAAAAGCGTTCGTCAACACTCATCTTCATGCAAGCATGTACAGATTGATTGACAATTTCATTCTTACAACCTAAGCAATCATAAAGAATAGTAATATTTTTTTACCACCAATTTCCTTTAGGCACTTGCAGAGAGAAGCTATAACTTCACTCCAACAATCAGATTTATCAGTATTACTGCAGTAAAGTTTGTAGCTTTCACCAGGAAAACCATTTTTGATATCCAGTTTCACATAGTATGGCAGCAAATACGTCAAAAGCGATATTTTCAATACATCTGACACATTAGCGTAAAATTCGCACAATTTAAAGTACTGATCAGAATTCATAAACACACACACACAATGGGGCGAGAACTGAAAACAATGGTCTTTTTTCTGAGATACACGTTGTAAAACCAAGTTCATTTTTTCAGCATCAGACGCTTTAGAAAGGAAGACTTCCTTCTCTATAACTTTAACGTCGGAGGCAGTTGCAAACGCGAAAAACTTGCTCACCTTCTCCATAAGAATATACCATGTTTTCGGATGCATAGTAACACATTCCTTCGTTGGTTGCAAGACACTGTGTTTACCTAACGTAAATTTACGTATGTGGACACGTGTGGAGCCAGGATTCTACGGCTCCAGCTATTGCTGTGAGCGCTGTGAAAAACCATACAGGAACATTCAAGATCACAGAGGTGCGAATGCTTGTCACGTTTGCTTGAGACAATGCTGTGAGAAAGATGGACCTGTAAAGTGTTTCGATTGTAATAGATTATGCCAATCGGAAGCCTGTTACCGCTCTCACAAGGCAAAGCCAGGAAGGCAACAGCTTTCGTTGTGTGATAGAGTAATTGTTTATTTCTAAACTGTATTATTATTTTTTTAGTTGTCATTAGCTAGTTTTATATAGTATTAAAATTTATTTTTTTCTACTTAGATGTACCAATGTAGGGACTGCTGTAGGGTCATACTACGGCGTTATTGCCCAATGGAAAACCATCGTTGCGGTACAGTTAAATGTCCGGCCTGTGGAAAATTTGCCAAGGAGCATCGCTGTTTTCTGCCCATCGTTGAGGTCAAGAAATCCTCGGATAAGATAATTTTCTTTGACTTTTTTTTTCAGGTGTTCTAGTACATAATTTGATTTTTAATTAAATATAGTAATAATTTAAGTTAACCTATCTGTGAATGTATAACATACATGTAACATACATTTAAAAAAAAGGATGTGAAAGTCAGTTGATCACAATATTTTAAGATAACATATTTGAATATATAACATCCTTTTTTTTTTTAAGTTTTGACGGTCAGTTTATCATGGCCTGGCTTTTGGAGCAAGGTACGCCTCCAGATGTGATTCCGAATGGATCAAAAGTAATGATGATTAGGCATAAGTCCCTGAACATAAGAATTATTGATTCTTTCAACTATCTGCCTATGTCGCTGTCTAAATTGCCTGCATGCTTTGGACTAGAAGAATTAAGAAAAGGATATTTTCCTCATCTTTTCAATACGCCTGAAAATCAAAATTATAGAGGACTATTACCAGCTGCCCACTTTTACAATCCGGACAGCATGTCACCGTCTGGCCGTTCGGCATTCTTGACGTGGCATAAAGAGCATGAGAGGGACACTTTTGACTTTCAGGAGGAAATGGTATCCTACTGCAGGTATATTTTATTGATTGTATGTTATTAAAGACTATGTTATTCAATCATTTGGATTTTTTAATTTTTTATATTTTATTCAAGGTCGGACGTTGATATTCTTAGACGATGCAGCCTGGAATTTAGAGAACAATTTTTGGAAATCGCTGGAGTCGACCCCTTCTGGTAAATATAATTTTATTTTAATAAATATTTTAAAAAGTCATCGACATTTACCATATGTATTCCAAATGCAAATTTTTTATTTTATTTCTTATCTTTATCTTATCTCACTATTGCCTCAACCTGTATGGCTAATTATAGATCACAACACATTAAAGCAGGAATCATTGCCATGGTTCCTGTAAATGGATACAGCAATCATACAAACTATAGTTGTGAGGGAATTCGATGGTTGGATTTTGTTGCTGAGACGGAGGGCATAAGCATTCAACATGCTTTGAATGGCTTGGGTGAGAAAAAAATCCATGGAATTTCTGTAGATGGTTATGAGGAAAATACTAATACCATCTTTCAGTTTCATGTATGTATGTTTTGGAAAACAATGTTATTATTTTCTTCTGTATTTAACAGTTAAAAATAAATTTTTTTTTTTGCATATTTATTATTTTCTTTTTTCGATTATTTTTTCTTAGGGATGTTTTTATCACGGATGTCTCTCTTGCTATGATTCCGACACTGTGAATCCTTTAAATGGTTCAACAATGGGATGCTTGTATGAAAAGACCAAAAAGACCACAGCCTTTCTTCGAGAGAAGGGATTTCGGGTTGTTGAAAAGTGGGAGCATGAGTTTAGATTCCAAAAAAAAGAAGACGCTTCTTTGATAGCCTTTTTAACGCAACATACACTACAAGATCGGTTTGATCCACTAGATGCATTTTTTGGAGGAAGAACAAATACTCTAACACTATACTATGAGGGTCGGGCTAAGTATGTAGATTTTACATCCTTGTATCCCTGGGTAAATATATTCTTATCACTTTTTTCTTTATAGTACAAAAGATTCTGTAAATTACTTTTAATTTTTATTTTTATTCTATCGTGCTGTACTTTTTCATTATCATTGCAATTGCTCTTTTATTTTTACTTTGCTAGGTGAACAAATATTGTCGTTATCCTCTCGGTCATCTTGAAATAATAACTGAGGATTTTGATGATATTGAAAACTACTTTGGTATAATAAAATGTCGGGTTTTGCCTCCTAGAGGTTTATACCTTCCAGTCCTTCCCCTACGGTGCAGCGGAAAATTTATGTTTCCGCTTTGTCGTTGCTGCACCGAAAATATGCAGAAGAGCCCCTGTATGCACTCCGAGGAAGAACGTGCGCTTATTGGGACATGGGTCTCTGAAGAGATGAAGGTGGCTGTACGGAAAGGGTATCAAGTTACGAATGTGAGATATAATATATATATATATATATATATATGTAACATTAAAAATGATTCGTGAGAAAATTGCTTTGGCATTGGCCGGCGCCTCCGAGTGTTTTTTCACGTGCCTTTTACAGTTTCGCAGCCCATTGCATCAGAAATAATTAATTTTTGCAAGCTAAGCTAAGTTCATCTTCCCATGGGTTGGTCCATCTGTTCCCGTCTATTTACTGTACGATGACCCATCAAATGATACCATATAAGGCAATGAAATCTGTCTGAGTATTGCTGATCAAGGAATAATTAATTTGTTGATACGCAGCTTGTAACTTGCTGCGCCATCTCTTATAGCACTCGAACCATGACTGTGGTCTAATAAAGATGTTGTTTCATTGCTCTCTGTCCTGCTCGTATTTTATAAGTACTATGTAGTGAGACTTGTAAGAAAGTCGTCACAAGTCGACAGGATTTAATTCCTGTCGCGAAAACCGACGGCACGATGCTAATTTTAAGTTTTTAAAATGAACTAAGCACGATGAAAATGACCAAGAATGGCGGCGGTTTGACTTTTGTGCCGTGGTTAAGGCGAAAGAGAATTTGTTTATTGTTTCTCTTTACGATTGATAGAAGAGTGGGTGCATACCCAAAACAGCTGACGAAGTTAAAATTTTGCCTCGCTGCCGTGATGAACTAACTGAATGGTGAGAGAAAAAGTAAGGGAGAAAAAATGCTTCGTCTCCCTCGCTTCGGAAAGGTTACCGACATGGACGCAAAGAGCCGATGTCCATTTTCTTGGAGTTCAAGCCCCTCAGCGGAACAACCTCACCTTGGAGATGACCGACCCCTGCCTTCCCACCAAGGGCTGGATTACATCAACCATGGAGTTGGAGACCACAACAATACCAGGGCCCATCATCCGTACCAAGGAGACCACCAGGTGTGCCTCTTCTACCTTGGAGACCATGACCATGGGTTCCTCGTCTACCTAGCCAAACCCATGGAGTGCTACCGCCACCACGAGATAGACCTACAGCGGCTTGCTACAACTGTGTTCTGCAGGGCCAATTTGCCCGAGACTTCAGAAAGTGATTTCGTGCAGTTCCCCCCACCAGTTTGCACTGTACCGGAAACGTATTTCTTGTCACCGAGATGTGTTTTCCAGATACTAGACTAGACTTACTGGGACTCATTGACACTGGCAGCAATGTAACGTGACCAAGTATCTTTTGTCAGGTCTCTAAAATATAGAGAAATGGGGGGTATTGAAAAGTTGCAGGTGGTGCAGCAAACCAGCGGACGATTAAACGTAACCAGACCGTAACGTATTGAGGTAAGTGCCAAAACAGAAGAAATTAAGAAAATGAAAATAAAGTTATAATGATGTAACAGATAGTGAGAATTAAGATGTTATGGAAACTAGATATTTTATAAGAATTATAGTAAACATTATAGTAAAATTATTAAGTGTATTGATAATGTTTATGTGTCAGAGGGAAGTGCTGGAGATGTTGAGCTTCTACAACAATTACAGCAAGTGGGGATTACACCCCCCTTGACTGAAAATTTAAAAAGTCATTTCGCTATGCAGGAAAATTTACCTGTATTTGCAGAAATGGACCAAAACACAGAACTGGCATCTCTGGTACTCTCTTTCCGGCACATATTTTCCAAAAATAAATTTGATATTGGACGAATTAGAATGGAACTTTGGCAGCATAAAGTCTGTGATGAATGTTAAACTTGTTTTTTTTTTTTTTAATAATTTTTTTTGTATGAAATTGGATATTGAAGGAGAGTGGTTTTACTCTTTCACATATAAAGGTTTCATATTTTTCTATTAATAACTTATACATACAATTATTATCACGAGAAAACATTACTCTGATAAATTAATTGGAATTAAGTAAAGATATATTCATCCGGATTCATGCACCAAGAGAAATTAATGAGATTTTGTTTAAAAATGTTTTTTTACTTTGTGTTTTTATCTCGCAAGTATCCTGAGATGGAGCAAAAGAAATAAAGGTGTGATCACGCAGGAGAATTGATTGTATTTTGTATTTGTAAGTTGAAAAGTGAATGAAGAATATAAGGATGAGTAGATTTGTTTATTTGTACTTAACATACTCGAAGGAAGTGAAATGTATATTGGAAATAAATAGATGCAGAGAGTCGCAGATAATATTCAGGGTTATTTACTATGTAGAAATAATTGAAAGGAGTTTGTGAAATTGTACTTTGTTATTAAGAGGAAATGGAACTAAGAAGATCTTTGAGAATTTGTTGATGCATCCTACAGCCTGGCTTATAGCAGCGCTAATTACTTATAACTTGTATATAATTAAATTACAGTGAACGTTCATTTTATGATTTACGAGAAATGTTGTACTTTCATGTTGGGTTTTTGAACTTGTTCGCGACAGTAGCTAAATGAAGAGATTAGGGTAAGCCCCTGGGTCCCTGATATTCTGAAGTCCGTACTGGTCACACAAGTTAATGTATTATAGAAGTATTTGGAATTATTATGGTTTTTATTATACGATTATTATATACTGTGTATAGTATTATTGGTTTTTATTATTTCATTTTCATTAGGTTAGTTTTCAGAACACAATTCTCTGGAAACTGGTTGTATTATTTGGTATAGTATTTGATTTGGTATGTTTGTGAACTAGTGTGGTATTGATGCTCATTGATAATTCTATTATGATAACAATTTATTGTGTTATATTTATTTTAATCGATCGTATATTCGAATTGTTTATTGCGTTTATACTCTTTAGCATGACTGAGATAAAGAGTCAATAATGTTAAAAGTGTTTTTATGTTTTGTATAATTAGTTTGTATGTCAATAGATGGATAGCAAGTGGGTTGATAGAAGTTTTGGGTTATAGGGTTGCTAATTTATTCCAAATTTTAGGTTTTCATTAACAGCTTCTTCCTATATGTCCTACACCCTATGGACGCATAGGATGTAGTCTTCTTGGGAAGGGGGATGTAACATTAAAAATGATTCGTGAGAAAATTGCTTTGACATTGGCCGGCGCCTCCGAGTGTTTTTTCACGTGCCTTTTACAGTTTCGCAGCCCATTGCATCAGACATAATTAATTTTTGCAAGCTAAGCTAAGTTCATCTTCCCACGGGTTGGTCCATCTGTTCCCGTCTATTTACTGTACGATGACCCATCAAATGATACCATATAAGGCAATGAAATCTGTCTGAGTATTGCTGATCAAGGAATAATTAATTTGTTGATACGCAGCTTGTAACTTGCTGCGCCATCTCTTATAGCACTCGAACCATGACTGTGGTCTAATAAAGATGTTGTTTCATTGCTCTCTGTCCTGCTCGTATTTTATAAGTACTATGTAGTGAGACTTGTAAGAAAGTCGTCATATATATATATATATATATATATATATATATATATATATATATATATATATATATATATATATATATATATATATATATATATATATATATATATATATATATATATATATATATATATATATATATATATATATATATATATATATATATATATATATATATATATATTCAGCTTAGCAAAGTTTTTGCAAAAAGGAAATCTACATTTTTTCTCTTCTTCCTTCTTTTCCCCTAATAGATTTTTGAGGTGTACCATTTCAAGGAATCCTCAGACTCTCTGTTTCGATCTTATATAGATCTCTTCCTAAAGATTAAGCAAGAGAGTAGTGGATGGCCTACGGAGTGTAATATACTAGAAAAACGTGCAGAATACATAGACCAATATGAAAAGAGGGAAGGTGTGAAGTTGGATGCGTCCAAAATTGATCGAAACCCGGGCAGAAGACAAGTAGCAAAATTAGCCCTTAACAGTCTCTGGGGAAGGTAAAGATCCGATCTTGTAAAGACAAAAATATTAATTCTTTAATCTCTCTCTCTCTCTCTCTCTCTCTATATATATATATATATATATATATATATATATATTATTCTGTCATATGTTATTTACAGGTGGGGTATGAATATCAACAAAAGTCAATTGTGTTATGTGAATACAGTGTCTGATTTTAACAAAATCCTAGCGGACCAAAATTTGGTTGCAGTGGGTTATGAGGTATGGGTTGACCATCCACGTAGACTCCAATGAAATTGATATTGTAATGTTTGAATTCGAAGGGAGACTTTTTATAGTGTCCATTGAACGCGTCATTATCAACACAGGCGATCACCATACGATTAGGCATCTGCCCTGTAAAAATATTATCTTGAACAAAACTCATATTGCCTGCAGGAATGGAATAAGCTTTACAGAGTGCTCTGTTAATGGGATATTTGGCGGTTGCTTTTTCCAAACTCTTTGCATGTCCTATAACAACACCTGGACTGACTCTCACTTTACGAACAAATAAGGAAGCGTGTTCTAAGGAAACTTTAAATTCACCATCTCCCAGCAAACAAAATTCCGGTTTACTACGAATAATCTTAATTTTCACATCTACCATGTTCAGAAGGAGTCGTTCTTGGTGAAACATATCCAAGTATAATCGACCAATCATATCAACCGATGTACTGAGTTTGAACATTTCTGTCCGCTTATTGAATCCATCGTTAGGCTCAGTGTCTGCCAAATCGAAAACATTCATTCGACCGGCGGTATCCTTAAAAAACAGTTCCGAAGAAAGTTAGGAAGTTTTAGTATCATAACCGTGATTTAGTAGTTTTTCTATCATGGCTCTGTTAGGATAAGTGTTATTACTGGAAGAAACAAGTCTTTCATTTAAACTGATATCCACCTGGGAAAACATGGAATGCAAAAATAGATTTACAGGCCCTACTTTACTTTCATCTGTGATTGGTTTGCCATCACTTTTTAAAATTTTAGCTTTGACATATAATTGAGTCTGTGATAAATCAAGATATTCGTCTCCGCTTCCAGATACATTGAATTCGACAGGGCTTCCATCAGAAACATTGGCTAACGGATGAAATTCAACCCACTGACCTCTCTCGATAAAAGTTTGCGTTGGAGGTAAGGAGAATAATTCGAGCTCAGATTTTACACATTCTAGAGAATCTTTTAGTAGAAAAGCCATAGTATCATGAGTCAAAAATATCACGTCTTTGCACCTTCCTGATTTTAGATGAAATGGAAAGTTTTGAGCGTTAGCGTTTCCTTTTAAACTTTCCGTGGCCAATCATTTCATCTGCTTTCGGAACTGCCTTTCTTGCTAATTTCTTTCCGGTTTCTTTTGCTCGAGTATTAATAGATGTTAATCGATGATTAATAGATGAAAAACAACTCATTTGTAGTAAGGCAGACCATTTCCAATTTGTCTTGCATAATAATTTTCAAACTTTTTTGTACAACACGTGTAAGGCACCAACATTATGTTACTTCTTTTCTTGAATCCAAAAAAATGAAAAATGAATCAATTCAGAAAGGAACACTCTTTTATATGATCTGTTTCAAGCGGAAATGTAGTTTCACTATCAACTTTCCGCGTTCGAATGAGACGTAACGACCAGTGTGCGTCCTTATAATGATTTCAATTGAGTCAAAATTTTTTCTGGAAACTGGTAAATAATGAGGTCTTTCAAATTGTTCCTGAATCATATCACCATCTCTTCCCTTTACTGTCAGAGTTCGCAAAAGAGGAGCTAAGATCGCACCAACAATTTCAGGTTGAATGATATCAGTGTAAACGTACAGAAAATGTAAATCAACACGTGGGTCCGCGACAAAAGGACTCTCAGTGATAACTGTATCTGGGCCTCCATTTCCTGGAATAAAATTTTCTCCAATCACTTGATTAGATTCAAAACCTAAGTTTTCAGCTAATCCCTTGGATAATCGCAGCGTTGTACCTTTAGTGAGCTGCACCACCACCTTTTTAGTGTGTTTGTTATATTTCATTTGAATTTTTATGTGCTTTGGAAATGTATTTAAATGTCATTCGGAGAATCATAAAAACCACACGCTGCTTTTCCATCAATTTTCACTCCGTTTCCTAAATCATATTCAAAAGAATTTTCACCATCAATAATGTTACTCTACATTCTGGGATAAATCATTTCAACTAATCCTACTTCCCATTCACCTGAGAGTTCCATACGTGTGGAGAGTTTAGTGTAGAAGTGAGACATTGTATTGCCAGGATAAAACTCAATAGAGCTGTCGCTGGGAAGCGTGATGTAGAACGACATCGTACAGTGAAAAATTAAAAGGTAAGTACAGTGACAACTCTATTTATATCATTTTGACATCCTCAACCCAAGCATTAAATTTTTCAGGATAACCCTGAAATTTCACAAAGTATTCCATTTTTCCATGGCGCTTTCTTTTCTTTAAAACCTTTTCTACTGGATAAAATCCTGAATCCGAAATCTTTTGCAATTCCTTTTGGAAAAACTTCCTTGTATCCCTTCCCCTGCTAAATCTTTCAGTTTATACACACCAGGTATCCGAGGTATTATTTTATCAATAGTAAAGATTTCTTTTGTCCAATTTTGTTCGTATCCTTTTTCAAAGTGCATTTTCTCCCGACTAATACGAACAGTATCGCCAGCCTTTTACTCTGAACTGCTTAGTTTTACATCAGATTGCTGTCCGTATAACGTATCCCATACTTTTCCTTCATTTTGTATTGTCACTGATGAAGGCTCTGTTTAATACTACGATGCCAAGTATGGTTATAACTATGCATCAATTGGTCTATTACGTCAATATATCGCTTCGTATTTATTTCAGTGAAGTATTTCCACATTTTAGTTTTAAGGGTACGATTAAAGCGTTCAACAATTGAAGATTTTGTTGAATTATGTGTGATAAAGAAATTCACTTTCTTCTTTTTCAAGAAATTTTGCACTAATTTATTGGTAAACTCTTTCCCAGCATCTGTCTGTAAGGATTGAGGAGTACGTTCCACAAATATTTTTTCTAAAGCTCTCATTATAGTTGTAGCTTTTTAATCTAACAGAGGAATGGCCCAGGCATATTTAGATAAAATATCAATACAAGTAAGTAAATACTTATACCCATCGTTATGAGTGGCGAGAGATTGCATGTCCATTAAGTCAGATTGAAACTGTTCGTTTAATCCTCCTACTATTACACGATTTCTCTGGAATTTGTGACGTAAAGGCTTGTGTAAAGTATACGAATCTTTCGTTTGTAGCCAATTTCTTATCTGTTTTCTTTTCACCCGACCTTTTAAAGCACGCTGTAAAGCACTGATACCACCAAAGCTGCCTGGGAGTTTGGGATTCCGATATGTCTGATTCAGAATTTCTTCCATTGCAGCAGCGGTTGTGGTCTAACCTAAAGCTAATATTCATAATGACGGTTGAATTATAAGAAACACACTATTTATATGTTTCTCTAATCTTCCTATTAAAATAGAGGTCTAAACAATAAAGTTTATATTTTCAAAAATGATATTTCAAAAACAACCAGCAATAACAAATTAAATAAAAAAAGCTGGTTAACATATTGTACACAAAGAAACAAGTTAGTCAAATAAAAAAAAACTTAAATATATAAAAATAATTAAAACGCACACAAGGTGTAATAAGAATCAACAAAATTTTATTCATTTATCAAAGTATAAAAAAAAAACACATTACACTGATGTAAAATATGGGAAGGTATAATTGGAATTTATATACATTTCTCGGACAGATTCTATGAATTCCTTCACATTTAAACATTCAAAAAAGTCACCTTTGAGAATCAAATACTGAAAATTTAATAGCATACAATTTTTTTGAACAAAGGTCACAGCAAAATCACGCCAATCAATATTGTAAAGAATAGAAGTAAAATTTATAGTAAAAGATTCTTCCTTACTCGAATCTAAACAGGTATGTGCAACGTCGTTCACAATATAATTCTTACATCCGAAACAGTCCGCAGTATTAGATATACCTTTCGAAATAATATCCTCTAAATGTGCACATAAAGCATTTTTCAATTCACCTACCCCTTCTAGATTGTCAGGGTCACCGTTGTAAGTATCGTTGGAAATCAGTGACGAACACTTTTCAAGTTCATGACTCACATAATAATACAGAGAGTAGGTAAATAATGTATTATTCACACTTTCAGCAACACAATCGTAGTTCTCGCAGATTTTGAAAACGTGTTCCCAACGCAACACAACACGATCGGGCACAAAATGAAAACACTTGTCACTTTTTCGAAACAGTCTTTGTAGGATAAGGAATGTGGTGTCTCCTACAACTTCTTTGGACATGCATAGGTCTCTTTCCAGAATCTTATCAGATTCCACAGTAGCAAAAGTAAAAAATTTACTCACATTGCTTATAAACGATTCCGACACTTTTGGAGAAAGCGAAATTCCTTCTTTCGTGGGTTGTAAGCTTTCACTCTCATCTGTAACGTACTTTCGAATGTGCACTCTGGTCAATCCAGTGAACTTGTTCACAAGCAGGAACATGTTGTCTCCAAGATGTATCATCGTATCAGGCAAGCGACTCCATCGTTATTTTTGGCTCGGCTCCAGGCATAGGTACACATTTTATTTTTGGTTTCTCACCAAGCACAGACAATGCACTTTTTTTAGTAATACGAACTCTCTTTACGGGACTAGGCTGAACAGAACTTCGCTTTATAGTTTTAATACAAAGGGAATTGGAACCCTCCATGATGAAAAAGCAAATTAAACGGAAGAAGACAAAATATTAGCAAAAAAGTTCAACTGCACAAGTGCTCAGACAGTAGAGTATTGACACGATCAGTAAAACAACATCCCTAAAAAAAAGTATCGTTGCCACTAAATTCCAACTAAGAGTACTCCACCAATCACAGAAGCTTTAATAATCAGGGAGGTGCCCACATCTTATCAACAACCAATAGCAAAACACCATTCAGCTTGAAAGTAACTCAACTCTACCACCGGTTAACATGAAGTGAAATGATCATGCTTTACTTCAATAAAAAAAAAATTATGACCGCTATCGTGTCCAAACAAGACAACTATCGTTGATACATGCTTAAACATGTCCAGACATGTTCAGACATGATCAAACATGTTCAGGCAAGTAGTCTGACATCACACAGTTGCCATTTTCCCAAAGAAAGATTTCATTCACATAATTAAATCTCTGTAGCTGAGCAGGTATTCGCGGCCGAACGGTTATAATCACTGAATTAACCCTCGGACGCTAGTACTTTTGTACTAAGTTCAAACCCCCACCAAAATATCGCCTAATTTTTAATTAATTCAATTTCTAACGATTGTTTGTGTTCTTTTCATTCAAGTAAAGGCCATTAGATGGCGCTACGAGTAACAAGAAAATCTCAACTTTGAAATCTCAGAAAAGAATCAAAGTCCAAATATAAACAATGCAATGACGTCACATTTTGTGTTGCCACTCATCAAGAAAGAACCTTCCATGTAATTAATAAATTCAAAAATAAAACAACTCAATTTCTGTATTTAAAATTGAAACCGAAACTAAGAACTTAATTCCATTCGACTCTAATGTTTTTATGCCGCAGCAGGACCCCTATACCTCAACGTTACGTACACAGTGAAATCTCAGATAAAAAACTTCTAAGTCCCAAACGTAAACATACCAAGTGTTGCCATTCCCAATTAAATAAACTACCCTGTTGCCATTCAACAGTAGATAAACTTTAAAACTCAACTTCACTCGACTCTAATGTTTATGTCCAGCAGCAGGACCTTTACTCCTCAACTCACCAGTCAACACTTCCGGTTGTGATGACGTCACGCTGTGACGTCACGTGGTCACGCCCCTTTTTGATGACGTCACTTCCGCCTACTATGTGGGCCCGTATACTACTGACGTCTTCTATACACAAGAAATGTAAGAATCATAATATATAAATATAAGGACAGGACAAAATAGAAAAATATATACTTTGGATCTTGTTAAATAAATCCTCTCTAAGAGTGAAAAGAAGGAAAATTATATATGCTCCAATGTCTCCTTTACTATTACAAAAAAAAGGTATTTGTGCATAATGAAGCCTATTGAAAAAAGTTTGAGTGACTATGTGATGCATTTTTGCAATAACCCGTTGTGTTGTTCCTTTAATTAAATACTTACCTATCATTTTGGTCTTAGAAGCAAAAAGATACCAGTCGAGAAGGATCTCCGTAAAATAGACAAGGAAGATGATATAATTGTGTACGCATTGACTGAAATTGTTATAATATTATCATGCATCGATCCTTATAACAGCTTTATGGAATTTCAAAGTGGTTCATAGCAATTACTGTTAATTTTTAAAGTAATGTGAGGATTAAAGGCGATTTAACTGCACATTTTGACTTAAAAGTGTTATATTTGTGTAAAATATCGATTAAAATTGTCTCGATTTAATTATATCAATCCTTTTAGGAGCTTTCTGGAACTGCGAAGTGGTTTGTTGTGCCAATGAAGTCTTTCAGCATCAACCCAAAGATGAAATCGTCTATCCTGACCATCCGCTTTAATATGAAACAGAAAATGAAAATGCAATTGAGCTACAGGATTGGTTTTGCGTTGTTACCCTGGTGGGTATAGAGCGGCTCCGACGAGAAGGCAGTTGACCTTGGATCAGTCGATTTAAAAAAAAAAAGATAAAGCTCGTTAGGAAAAGAGTGTCATACGCAAAAGCATGAATGGTGAAGGCAGGGCATGTTTTCCCTCCACCAACGCGTTACGACATGTATCGCTTTCGGCCCCGAACGAAGTAAAATCCCGTGCTAATAATTTTCCATTTGCAATGCAAAGTCTCGTTTTTTGTCTATTTCACACACATTCCAGTATTCATAAGTTCAAAAAATGCTTTTTTTTGAAAGGTGAAGTGTGTGTGTGTGTGTGTGTGTATTTGAATATGTTTGTCATCTCTTGCATTAAAATGCATTGTAACGAATACCAAAGAAGGAATAATATTGTTATTTTTCCCAAGAGATAGATACAGTATATGACAAATTCTTATAATTTCTAATCCTGTATGGTGATACCATTCTTAACTCTGAGTTCGACCTATGGTTCAAAGGTGAAACTGAACGGGGAAAATGATGACTCCTCGATGTGTGAAGTGTTTTCTATATTGTGTACATAAATGAGTGCTGAAACTAAAAGTTTATATAAATAAATACCCAAGTGCCAATAAAAATGATAAAAACATGAGACTACTTTGAAATCATAATGGATTGATCTGTTTGAATAAATATCTACTAAAAAATATTTACTCTATCAATTTTTTCAACATAAAATAAACCACAATCATTAGACAGAAATAGCTTTCGGTAGTAATAAAAGATCAATTTTTAAAACAGATAAGATAGGAGCTGCTTTGATATTCCAATATTTTTAAATAAAAGGCAAATATGTAATGGTCATCTCATCACAAATTTGTTTAAGAGTTTTAAACACTGAAAGGATGTGTTATGTAATTTTGTACAAAAACTATTTTTTTTTATATACTGAATTATGCACCTGATTTAAATATTGTCTATTGATCAATGGAATTCATTTTATCCCAATTATCGTTATTTTTTTTTAATTTTAAGTACTAAATTTTATGAAATTTACTTCGGTTATTAACACAAGCACTGGTGTGAAATACAATTGTACTTTTTTCTACATTTAAAAATTTATTTCACGATTTTGTGGCATATATTTAGAATAATTTTTGTAAAAATTCATAACGGAAACTTTCGAATTTCGAAGTACATTATTCATTCTTGTAATTTTATATTGTTATTCTTATAATTTAATTACAAGAATAACAATGTAAAAAAGAAATCATTTGTTTAGTTAAAATAATGGTGCCCCTAAATGTACTGTTGAAAACGTATTTTTGAACGATAACAGAACATTTTTTAAGCTGAAACAGTCACAACTTTATGAACTTTGAACGAGATGAGACGTATAATTTTTTGCGGAATATATCTACTGCGAACTGTATAGAATTCATCAACATCAAAGTATTTACAAGACTCTACTGAGCTATCTTTTGGATCTCATTATGTAAGTACAATCTTAAAACATTAGCTTTAAAAAAAAATTAAGTCTAAAATGTTTTATCTTCGTAACTAGCATACAGTAAAAAGATGTGTAATGTAATTTTTTACAAAAACTATTTATTTTATACACTGAAATATGCACCTGATTTAAGTAGATGATGCATTTTCTTCCGCCGCTATACAGGTGATTAAGATTCTTCAAAATGTTTTAAACATACAACTTCCACTAAAAGCAAGGATTGAACCCTGGTATAAATTCCAGATCCATTACTTAAGTTTTACACAAAAAGTTTTTTTCAATGAAACTCTTGATTGTATTTTATCTTAATTGTGAAATTTTTAATTAAACTGTTTCGCCACGTTCAATTTGTCAAATGACAAAAATCTTGTTTCGGAGAATTGTTTGAATTGAAATTTTGGCTCAAACAAATTTCTCTCAGAAATAAATGCTTGTGAAAAATAAAGATAATAAGTGAAGATAAGTGAATATATATATATATATATATATAGGCTTACAGTATATAGGTTAAAACACTATTACATTCAGAGTCGAATTACTTCAAATACTTTGTACCGGAAGTAAAAGATGCTGATATCACCTTTCATCCTTTATGTAACCGGGAATCCTAGAGAAAATTTATGCACGCGCGGTGAAGTAAGACAAATACTTCGCGGTACAGCTTCAGTCTATGTTGTCTCTTCAATTTATGTTGAACCAAATACTCTCCTGTTCCACAACATTTTAATTTTTTTATACATTGTCACACATTGCCAGACGTTTTGCGAATAAATATGTTTGCACCCTTATTCATTTAAACTTACCATTAATACGATTTCAAAAATTCTTTCCACTCTTATTTTATGGGGTTTCACTTGCCCCATAGGAAAGGGCCAGTGCATACCAGGGATCGGATTCTTGCTTGCAATGTCATAATATTGTATATGGGTCAAAAGCATATCCTTCAAGTCAAAATTTTATTTTCAAATTTATAAAAAAGGTATTTGATTATTACAAGGTATTGAATTTGAAGATGTATTTAAACTATAACAACCAATACCTTCGGGGATGGGGAGGCTTTTTAGGTACAGCTTCAGTCTACGTTTATAGCGGTGGCAACGGCCTTGGCGTGTTTTTTTTTGGCATACTTCTAGTAGCGAGTTATGGTTGGTTAAGGCAGCCCATCTGCATTACGGTTGTTGCGGTTTTTATAGCAACCTCCAACAAGCGAAAAGTTTTAATTTTCATTTTGAATATTCTAGAAAGTTCTTTCAAAATCCGATTAAATGTCGTTTGATTTCATTGGTTCATTTGAAACAATTCTTTCCTTAGCAATTTAAGAAGAGCATGAAGCTTCATGTCTATCTCTTGAACAAACTTCAGATTCACAGTTTCGTTATACATTTCTCTTTTTAGATATAACGTTTAGTAATTTTACTTGTATTAAACAAGTAAGTGTATGACCCTACCCAAATTCACTGAACACAAAAAGTATGGTGTCCTTATAGGTGTGTTACCTTCGATAAATTATGTGTGTTGTATAGTAAAATTATCATGTGCATTTATACATAAATTTCTCTTCTTTTAGATCTTCAAAATGTTTTCAAAGGAGATTATCCCGGCATTTATTTTAATAACCGTTTTGATCAATGGCTGGTATATCCTTTTCAATTCAAATATTTCAAGCCTCCTTTCTCAAATTGTAATAGTATATTTTCTTACAAATTTGGCAAAACGAAAAATCGCTGGACATCAAAAACGAAAGACAACCCAAAGGCCCACGGTAAAAATTACCGCAGACAAGATCATCCAAACCAGTACAACAACCGATGATGCAGAGACGCAAACGGATTGCAAACAGCAAACACCTTATTCAACAACAGCTACTCCAAGACAAGATACAACAACCGATGATGCAGAGACGCAAACGGATTGCAAACAGCAAACACCTTATTCACCAACAGCTACTCCAAGACAAGATACAACAACCGATGATGCAGAGACGCAAACGGATTGCAAACAGCAAACACCTTATTCAACAACAGCTACTCCAAGACAAGATACAACAACCGATGATGCAGTGACGCAAACGGATTGCAAACAGCAAACACCTTATTCAACAACACCTACTCCAGGACAAGATAAATCAACAGTTCTAGCCCCATCTTTGTCTACAACTTCTATGGACAGTCTTGAAATACTGATCAATAAAAAAATTTCCATAATGGAAATCGAATTGGAAAATTACTATCATTGCAATAGCGCAACACGAAACGACATCGAACCTGCAGCTACCTATCCTCCACCCCGCTGGATATCGTCTGAATCCGAAATGCTTCAGTACATACGAGACTGGAATGACGCATCAAATAAAATATCTGGAAACACATACAGACATTCTGGACTCTCATCATCGCCATATCTGTCAGAAGAAGAATTTCAAGAACCATTTGAACCGGTAGTCAAGAAAAAGGGAATTGGAAGAAAAATCAAAAAGCAATTAACCAAGACGAAAATCGGCAAACTATTCAAAAGGTAAGGAGAAACAAGTCTCTTCCGATTATCAGACTCTTTCTGTAACAATATATTTAATCTACGAAACGTTCTTTTAACCCTCCTGGTGTTTGTCTGCAGATATATCGTCCTTAGAAGAAAGTAGACCAACTATTGATCTTCCCGTCCTACGAAAATTAGGTAATACCTCGAATTTGCAGGATAGGTCGTCATTAGCAAAATTAGTCTTGTTTAAATGGACGAGGTATCGTATCGAGCTCCCTTATAGGGTAAATGTGAAATATCTAAAAATAAGCCGGAATATAAAAGCCCTGAATTGAAACGCCAACTTCATTTGAAACTAGCCACTACGTGGCCAGCAAGGCGTTGCCCATGACAGTTCTTTTCGTGGGGTCAGGTGTGACCACTGCTCGCTAACTCCCGGTGATTGCTGCGCATTCGCATTTGGTTTGGTTCCTATGCCAACACCACAAGCATCGCCGTGATGGTCTCAAAGTGGCTAGTAATAAATAAATGCTAAAAATTAATTACAAGATATTTTAGATTAAAATTTAAAAGTCGGGCTGGACACATTAAATCTTTTTGATATTGAAAGCATTAAAAAGGAAAAACAATAATTTAAAGAATGAGACTCACCTTCACCCGACATTACGAGGGATACAATTGAAAAATTATTTACTTAAAGAAAATCACATTAAAGATATCTATCTGGTGTAAAATTTTCCGCAGATTTCAAATCCTTTGAAATATTTCTTCTAACTTTCACGATCGCGAAGATAGAAAACCCGAAACAGTCTTTGCCTGGACAAAGTTGAAATCGCAATCAAGAAAGTAATACTAATTAACAACGTAAATCAAAACACGCTAGAATAGGAAATCCGTAAAGAAGTAAAAAACACAAAAGCTGTTTTTCTCCTTAACTTTGCATGATTCCAAAGGCATTGGGACGAAAAACGCGGAATCTGTCCATTTCTTCAATGTGACGTCAGCTCCGCGTGGGACGTCATAACTTGCCACAGTTCTAAAGGTCAAAACACGCACGATCCTTTGCTTTCTTCAATCGAGGAACTATGACGTCAGATTCTCGAAAATAAGTACAGAGGAGGGAGGGAACTAATAAATCAATTTAAATTGTTCTAGATTAACGGACTGGACACAAAATTCGCATAAAATTAGGACTATTTGACATTATTAAGATTTGAACTCTTTGTTAATTTTTGTCATAGTTGGTTCAACTCTGTTATAGTCTTCTTGGAAATCATACCTACCACGACCACTTTATCCTTACAGAGTAATCTCTTTAAAAAGCTGTACAATATATTAAAAAAATACTTCAGTTTAGTTAGCGTCATTGATCGAATATTGTTGCAAAGCTTCCCGTAGGGGCATCTAAATATTTAAATTTCTCCTGGCGATTGTCACGAAGTTTCGAGTCGTTCCTAACACTGACCAGACATTGATAGTTGAGATATCTAGTCACTAGCAAACTTTAAAGAAGGCTGAATAAGGACAGAGTTCCCACTGTTACAATTAGTAAATTATTACATTTTATTCATTACATTTAATAATTTTATAAATTATGTAAATACTGTTACATTACGGAATGTTTAAGTACTTCCTCTCGGGTTCAATTCCTCCATTGGTGTATTATAGGTTGCCACTAATGCCTTCCATGAATGTTTGTGTACATAATTTGGCGACATTCGTTTGTTTGTTGAGAGGAGCTTAGCCCAATATGGGTCTTTCGACAATATCATTACTCAAAAGCAACCCACCAACATTAAAGAACTTCTTTCAAACTTTAAGGAACCTTGTTTTGTTAACGGCAAGCTTTCATTTTACAGAGAGGAAAATAAAATCGAGGAAATTAAATGAAAGATAAAAATATTTACCAGTATAATGTAAACAAGTTTAAAAAATGAAATTTTAGTATCAATGAGTAACATGTAATATTAAAATAAAAAAAAGACTAAAAATGGATGAAATAAAAAGTTTTAGATTCCAGAAAAACTTTGTAAGATATAAAGTTAGATAAAATTTAAGAATTCTACTACCAAGACTAAGCGGAATTTTGGTATTTTTGAAGTACTTTTAATTACTTTCAAGAATCAAGGAATATAATAAGTTATATACAAACTGTTTTTCCTCGTTGATGTAACTTATGTTCGTTTCTTTACTTTTAGGGAAGTCAACAACTGAACTACAACACCTGTTGAGCAACGTTAGACATCCTGGACCAGAAGAGCTCTGCGGGTGCCCTCCTCGTGTTCGCCCACCCTCCTTTCTGTAAATACGTCAAAATTCCTGCGGGCACGAGGGGAGCATTCGTAGAGTTTGGAAGGCCGGATGTCTACACGTACTGCTCCAGCTGGTACATTTGGAGTTGCTTCTAGACAACAGAACATCAAATATTTCTTTGAGAAGTAATAAAAATATTCTATAACACCAAACCGACACGTCGTCTTCGAGCATGCCAACAGTTGAACTACAAGACCTGTTGAGCAACGATAGCCATCCTGGACCAGAAGAGCTCTGCGGGTGCCCTCCTCGTGTTCGCCCACCCTCCTTTCTATAAATACGTCAAAATTCCTGCGGACACGAGGGGAGCATTCGTAGAGTTTAGAAGGCCGGATGTCTACACGTACTGCTCCAGCTAGTCCATTTGGAATTGCTCCTAGACAACAGAACATCAAATATTTATTGGAGAAGTAATAAAAATATTCTATAACTCCAAACCGACTCGTCTTCTTTGAACGTATTGAATCGATATTCCAATCACACTTTAAGCCAAGAATGAGCGTGCGGCTGCGGCAGCCCGATCGGTAGAGTAGCGGAAAAGCAACTGGAGGGTTGCACATATGGATTGGAACACGTTAAATCTGCAGTGGTTTCAAATGTCCTCAAGTAGGCGGGGTGAGGGAACTTGGAGTGGGTTTTCAGCTCAAGTGCTGGGGAACTCAGCAAAATTAACAGGGAATGTTCTATGCATAGACGTGAAATACAAGTAGACGGAGTACGTCTATTGAGGGGAGCTTCAGAAAGTGTGACGCAGATGTCGACTAGTAGTCACGTGACAGCTCGGTTAAAGATTGTTTGGCCGATTTTATATCATCGTTTGACGATGCAACATCTAATGACAGGGAATTTGCGTGAGTCCTGATTTCAATACTGGGTGAGAATACTCTTATCAATCAGTGGACAAACAGATAATGAATCACACTCCAAAAGTCTCTGGAAGGAAGGTATTTTAAGTAACGTCGTATATTAAAGTCTCTAGGTATTACTCCGAAATTAGTCATTAGATGTGTATGCGTGGAAAAAATAAGCTAAACCTAATAACTAAAACCGTAACACACTTCAAAATAGCTTTTATGTTGGTAATATACTCTAAATCTAGTCTCTTGGGAACACACTCTAAAATGACTCTATATTTACAGAAATTTTTATATCACCTCCTAAATAAAGATCTTACTATGAGAGTCTATACATCATTTCACTGGGAGTGGTGCTCAATACTATAACATCCGAAAAACTAAATATGTTTATTTGTAAATATATATTTCATTTACTTATGAACAAGACAACTTACTGGCTGAGAGTACATCTCATATTTGGCTAATTTGTGGCTATGCTCAACAGAGGGCGCTTTTTTGTGCCACTATGTTTGAATCGTTTGGTTTTTTGCCACTATGATTTTCGGAATTGTTATGCATTTGGTGCTGAAGTTGGTTCATTTAGTGTGTCACTTATGGCTGCAAACGGTTTGTTGGTTTTATAAAAAATTATTTTTGTAAAAGTAATAACAATAGAGACTAAATCCTTTTTCGCATAAGAATTTATAAAAATATTTGAAAACTATATTATATTTGGCAAAAAAAAAAAAAAAAAAAAAAACCATTTTTCTTTAAATTTAAATGCTATAAATACTAGAGTACGCATTGAAAAACGCACAGAAAGCGCGAAAATATTTGGTTTATAAATTTTAATTTTATTAATTTTTACTTTTCTGTTGTTCTTGTGGGTTTTTTTTTTCGTCTTAAAAAAATTTGTTATGTTTCAAACTTGAGTCTGCACACCACGAATACGAATGAATTTATAGATGTTACAAGAGATTTAGAATACACATACTACGATGAAATCATTTTTGTTCAACAAATACATAATTTAGATAAAAGTTATTTAGTGAAACGGACTTAAGGGGTTAGGTACCTTTTAAATGTCAAAACATGCAAAACAATCACTACATTTCGAATCTTAATATCTCCATGAATAAATTATTTACATATATGAAATTTTGTATGCAGATTTTAACTACCTTTATATTTTGTAAACTATTTTTTTTTAATTTCTACCCCTTAAATATATTGTAAATTGGACCAAAATGAAATGCATTGTTTTTGTTGTTAGAATATTTTATGGTGCATTGCGCGCAGTATTCTGGGCAAAATAATTATTATTCCGAGCTGAATTTTTTTATATACTTAAAAATATATATTATAATTACAATAACGAACTCTTGTAATTTTTTTTTTAAATTTCGTACAAAAATATTTTAATAATTAAAAAAAAAGCTGAAATATTTTCTTTTTTTCAACACAAAATTTACTTTTTTTTCAAAAACATTCTACAGGATAGACACAAAAGTTGGCCATTTTAAACATATATATGATTTACATATTCAATTAAAATTTCATGTAATTCTAACCAACCATTCCAGAGAAATCTTGCGCGCAAGTGGTAAAATCACAGTTTTCAGATATCGTCGTTAAAAAACAATTCGATTGCGAAATTCTTTCGCAGTAAAAGAAGGAAACAAATAAAACTAAAAGTTGTAGTCAAAGTACCTTGTTCCCAGATAAAAAAAAAATTAATAAAACAATGTACATGGAGATGGCTTTAGCAATATAGAGCGTAGTCAAAATACATTTTTGTGATTGCTGATATCGACAAAAACAAACCGTATCGTACAAAATGTAAACAAACCATCTGGCTCAAAATGTTTTATTAAGGACTTCACTCTTTTAACCGTAACTTCCATTCTAGAGTGAAATTTTACACCAGGTTTGTTTTAAAACGTTGCTAAGAAACAGAACATTAAAATTAGATCATAATAATATTTTTTATTTTTTTTTATTTAAAAGATTCCTAACCCCTTGAAGAGAAAAAATAGGTATGCCAGTTATTTATTTGATAGTTAAAATTCCATAATTTGAATTCAATTAGAAGTAAAATAATCAAGTATTCTATTGCATATTTCTTGGTTTTAATGTTTGATTAATTATAAAATATAATTATATGAAAAATATAAAAAATATATATAATCTGCGAAAACCATCTAAATTACCGTTTATTAAAGGTAATGGTATTAAAAAAAATAAATTACAGGCGGAATAAAAATAAATAAAAAATAATAATAAAATATTAAAATGTTTATGGGGAGTGAACTAATAAATCAATTTAAAATGTTCTAGATTAACCGGCTGGACACAAAAATCGCATAAAATTAGGACTATTTTATTATTGTAAGTGCCATAGACTCGTCAGGACACTGCATAAATACATAGAGACACACAGAGAAACACTTCCTTCATTCAAAACTACCGGTAGATATATAGGTCTTTTTTAAAAAGTTACAATTGTGTTAAAATTACCATGTTTCATATTTGAGGAGGAACACGTTATATGATTTCTGAATTTCCGTACGAAACATTTCTAAATCATGAGAGATTTCCAGTGTAAACAAAACGGTCTGCGAAGATTTTGCTCATTGGTACTTATTGGACTTGTTATAAAATGTAGGTTATCTCTATTTTGGAACATTTAGCATTATATCTAATTGGTGTTGACCAATTAAATACACCTAATTCTGTTGTTACATGGAAGATACGTTCCCGAAGAATTCATGTAAAAGACATTCATGTAAAAAACGACATTGCATCTATGGAAGAAAAGAAAATAGGTTCCAGATCAGAAAAATCGGTAAAAATTATTTAAAAAGAAACATATGAAAGTTTTCGTTTTAAGATTATTATTTTATTTTCACAAATTACGCATGTAATATGTAATAAAAATGTATTAAAGTAAATTTGCATTTGAATTGAAAAAAAAATTCTTCATGAACAAGACATTCTGTTTTACACATACCAAGATTTCATTCATTTTCACTTTCTACTGATAAGCGGTGCATACGTTTGTGTATGACTGGAATACCATTGCTATCATTAGAAATGTTGTGGTATCGTCTTCTTCCTCTATTAATAAGTTTTTTTCTTGTGATCTCTTGAGAAAATTCAACAAGAGTCTCCTCTGGCGCTCATGTTTCACCGGTTTTACGAACGAATTCAGTTATTAATCGTTGTGTTCGTGTTTTGGTTAGGTCGTTATATAATTCTCTGCAAGTGGCTAACAACTTCAGTTCACGTTGAAACTTCCCATCGCGTTCCTCGTTAGGTTTATGTTTGACTTAATGATTACCCAATTTTCTGGCCAGTTCCAGACCTTCTTTTATTAAATCTGCATTTAAAACAAGATGTTTTCTTCATTATCACTACGTTCTGTGGGACTAAGAATCTCAAGGACAACCTCTAATATTTTATCTTCGCCTAGGGCTTTATCGACTAACCATTGATCAATATCTTCTAAAGATAAGTCATCGAATTCTTCTCCACCAATTGTGTGTTCCATTGTAATGAAGGTGGGAAATTCGGTCGTATTTGGAACCAAATTCAATCAAAATGTTGATCATACATACATAGGTACCTAGACGTACACATTGGTAAACGAAAGCACGCGTTTTAAAACGCACACACTAACTGTTATGCAATCTATTCGTGCATGTAATATAGAAATGTTACTACAAATAAAAAATGTTTTTAGAATTTAGGCAAAAAAATCATTAGAAATTGGTCTGTCCCGCTTTTGTTAAATCAAAATGATTCGCGTAAAAGGAGAATGAAATATTTATTTTTAATTCGTGTCAAATCAAATTCATGTAAAAAATGTTCCTGCAAAAACAGAATTAGATGTATTATGTATCAATTTGGAATTCATTCTTTCACGTGGTGTGAAAGTTTGGAGAGTGGGGTGCCATCTAAGGTGCTAAACTTATTATCAGTTCACGGTTCAAAATTAAGTGGCTTCCTCGCATCTTTCTTTAGTGATTGAATCGCTATAGTACGTAGTATTGTTCCAGTACGATATTCAGCTTTAGATTTTCTATGGGCGATGTACGGAAGTTGCATTCTAAATACTGGTAAATTAACGTCACGAATAGTGATGAATGATCTCCTTATCATACAAAAATAGTCACTATCTTGATGAGAAGATAGTATCTTGACATTAGAATAAAACTGAATAGTACTCGTTATCATAAAAAAATAGCCAATATCGTGATGCAAAGATATCTCGTCATTAGATGAAAATTGAATAGATCGCGTCGTTATGATACAAAAATCGCCAATATCGTGATGACATCTCGTCATTAGAAAAAACCCGAATAGATCTCGTAATTAAAAAAAAAATCGCCAATATCTTGATGGCAGATATTTTGTCTTTAGCAAAAGTGGTCAGTATTAATGGACGAGATATCTCTTCGAATTCACTTGGAGGGTTAAAATGAGAATTCCTTGGGGTAGGTGGTTTTATTAGCGTCGCACCGTAGCAACCCAACAAGCTATTGGTATCTGTCCGGCATCTTTTAAAAGGTTCACACGCATAATTTCCATTTACAACTGTAGTCTTCACACACCGCATGATTTATAAACAATTTTGACTATCTAGACAAATAAAATTTTTAAGAGGATTCTAACCTAAAAAAAGGAGTGATAGAATCTTTATGAAGGATTCTATTTTTAAGGAATTTAGCAATAAAATCGTTCCAGAGGATTCTATGGAATGGGGCATTGAAATATCTCCAAAAGATCATATTCTTTCAGGAAAGGGGAAATGGAATATCTCTAAGGGATTCTATCGTTAGGAGAGGGGAAAAGGAAACTATCTAAAGGAATCTATTCTAAGACAACAAACAACGGGTTCTCTCCAAAGGATTTTATTCTAAGAAAAAGGGCAAAGCCATCTTTCCTAAAGTTTCTATTCTAAGCAAAGGGGCATTAAAATACGTCCAACTGATTCTATTCTTTAAAGAAAGTATATCGTCAAGTGATTTTATCGTATGGAGAGGGGGCAAAGGAACCTCCAAAGGAGTCCATTCGAAATAAAGGAACTATGGGTTATCTCCAAAGGATTCTATTCCTTCTTGTAAGGAACAATAAAAAAACCTCCAAGGGAATCTATCGTAAGAAGAGAGGCAGTGGAATCTCTCAAAATGGTTCTATTTTATTGGGGCAATGGAATCTCTCCAAATGGTTCTATTTTATTGGGGCAATGGAATCTCTCCCAATAATTTTATTCTATGGTAAAGGGCAAATGAATCTCTCCAGAGGATTCTATTCTATGGAAAGGGGCAATAGAATCTCTCCAAATGGTTCTACTCTAAAGGGGCAATGGCACCCCCAAGAATTTTATTCTATTTAAAGGGACAATGGAACCTCTACAGGACTCTATTCTAGGGAAAGGGGCATTAGGATCTCCACAAAGGATTCTAATCTAAGGAAAGAGAGGCAATACAATCACTCCAAACGATTTATTCCAAAGAATTCTTTCAAGAAATTTGCAATGAAATATCTTTAAAATTGATTCTATCGTAAAGCGAAGTGCAATGGAATCTCTCCAAAGGAGTCTATTCTAAAGAAAGGAGCAATGGGATCTTTGCTGAAGACTATATTCGAATGAAAGGGGCAATGAAATATGTCAAAATCTTATATTCTTTCAGAATAGTGGAAATGGAATAACTCAAAGGGATTATATCTTTACAAAAAGGGCAAAGAAATCTTTCTAAAGTCGCATATTCTAAGGAAAGGAACAATGGGAACTCTAAAAAGGATTATATTATTTCTGGAAAGGAGCAATATTATATATCAAAGGCATTTTATCGTAAGAAGAGGGAAAATGAAATCTCTCTAAAGGGTTCTATTCTAAAGGTGCAATGGAATCTCTCCCAAGTATTTTATTCTATGGAAAGCGGTAATAGAGTCTTAACAAATAATTATATTCTAAGGAAATAGGGCAATAAAATATGTCAAAAAACTAATAACATTCTTTAAGAAAAGAAGCAATGGAATATCTCCAAGGGATTCCATCGTTAGGAGAGGGGAAAATGAAACTCTCTAGAGGAATCTATTCTAAGAAAACAAACAACGTGTTCTCTCCAAAGGATTTTATTCCAAGGAAAGGGTCAATAGAATGTCTCCAAAACAATCTATTCTAAGGAAATGGGCAAAAGAATATCTCCAAAGGATTATATTCTATGGAAAGGTTACTTAGTGTTTCTCAAGGGGTTCTATTCTAAATGGGCAATTGAATTTCTCCCAAGAACTTTATTTCATGGAAAGGGGCAATGGAATGTCTCAAAAGGATTCTATTCCAAGGAAACGTGCATTGAAATCTCTCCCAAGAATTCTTTTCTATGGAATGGGGAAAATGAATCTTTCCAAAGGAGTCTACTGGAAGGAAAGGAGCAGTGGGATCTTTCCTAGATTCTATTCTAAGGAAGGGTGCAATGAAATATGTCCAAGAGAATCTATTATAAGTTAAGGAGCAATGAAATCTCTTCAAGAAAATAATCTGAGGGGGTTAAATCTGTCGAATAGGGTGCGTGAGGAAGCAATTCGAACTTTAATTCATTGATTTGGGCCATCTCGATAACGGATGTGTGCACTGGTGCAATGTCTTGATGAAACAAAACTTTCTTTTTCGCTAAATGCGGCTGTTTTTTCTTGATTTCAACACTTAAACACTGCTATAAGTTCGCACAATACACACCGTTGATTATTTTTCCTTTCTGAAGATAGTAATATATGGGTCACTTTACCGTTTTTTTCAAGATGGCCACCGTTTGATAAGGAGGAATACGATAACGTTGTTGGTAATAATTTTTTTTTGGTAACTTTTAATTAACGTCGTACTAGAGCAACACAACGGGCTATTGACGACGGTCCGGGATCGGCCCCTTAAGGGTAAGGTAAGGTAAGGTAATTTTAGTTAACGTCGTACTAGAGAAACACAACGGGCCATTGACGACGGTCCGGGATCGGCCCCTTAAGGGTAAGGTAAGGTAAGGTAATTTTAGTTAACGTCGTACTAGAGCAACACAACGGGCTATTGACGACGGTCCGGGATCAGTCCCTTGAGGAAAGATCCGAAGACAACACCTCGTAATTTTGAACCACGGTCAGATGACGAAGCATCACCTGAACTGGCACCCCACTCTCCAAACTTCCACGCCAACCCAACGCGAGGACTTTCGGCCACGACAGATTTAAGGTGCACCATCCGCCTCTACACCATACGCTTACAAACATCCATGCCCGGACCCGGATTCGAACCAGGAACCTTCCGATCTAGAGGCTAACACCTTAACCACTATACCGGTTGGTCGGCACAACGTTGTTGGGGCAGATAAGGTTTTGTGGTGATAAGAGTTGAAGCTGACTACTGATAAGAACTTGACATTTGTTTTCATTTTGGTGTAACACGATGACGTCATGTTGTTGTGATATCGTCATGGTGATGAAGGACTGGTAGCGCCATCTGATGGTGGGATGAGTAATTCTATTATTGGAAATTAAAAAGGAATTTCTCGGATTCGAACCGGGGACCATAGGATCCGGAAACAGACATTCTAACCGTTGAGATATCGAGCACTTGAGAGAAAGAGGTGTTTAAATGTAGTGTTTGCTTTTTCTCAGTTTGGAATATGTAAATATTTTGGAGTGGTGGGATTTTTATTTCGAATAATTAATTTTCTTTTGGGTTGAGGCCTTGAACGACTGGTAGCGCCATTTAGGAATTTTTTAAATAACTATTTAATTATAAGATTTGATATTCTTGTATATAATTTCTAATGGTGTGAAAATGACAGGTACCGACATCTAGGGGTGGAGAAAGTAACACATAGTTTTAAAAGGATTTATTTCCCAGCTATATTTTACAATTAAATGGATAATTATTTGTAAGAAAAATAATAATACGTGGATTCGAACCCAGCAAAATTGTGCTCGGCTGTCAACAGATTTTACACACACACTTTATGCGTTTGACCACGACTACCTAAATGATCGTGTTGAATTTAAAATAGACTTTCATTTTGTGAATGCGTATAGTACATACTATCAAAGATTGAACATTCTAGAAGCTTCTAGAACTTGTGACTCAGTTTTGTTTAGCCTGTATAAGGTTAATTAAGATAGCAGAAGAACCGGAGTTATACACGGAGACACTGATAGGATACAATCTTAATTAAACAACTGTGGGCAAAGTGAGTTTTGCAATATGTGTGTTTTACATGAATCATCTATAGTATAGATATACTAATATCCTGTGTGAATAATAATATATGGATTTGAACCCAGCAACAGATTTTACACAAGCACTTTATCCGTTCGACCATGATCACCTATATGATCGTGTTGTATTTAAAATAGTCTATCATTCTGTTAATGCGTAAAGTGCATACTACCAAATATTGAAAAGTCTAGAAGCTTCTGGAACCTTTTGACTAAGAAATAACTGTACTCATAAGGGAGTAAGATAACAGAGTTAAACCCTGACTAGACAAAATACGTAGTATCAAAAATTGAAAAGTCTATAAGCCTATGGAACGTGTGAGAATTACACATGACTAAGGATAATGTTTTTGCACGTGTAGGTTAAAGAAAAGGAACGGACTTATACAAGGAGTCATCGATAAAAGTGACTCAAAAGAAAATTAAAGATTAGCATAAACTACCGGAGTACATGTGTTGTGGTATCTGAAAATGCCAGGGACAAAACAAAAGAAAGTGATTATACTGTTTGATAACTAAGAGGCTTTTAAAAGCATAGTTGAACTTGTTTCTTGGGTCTTTGAATAACTTTGCTTCTCTGGATTTTTGCCCTTCTATTGTTTTTAGATACATCATGGATTCTAGTGAATTAGACCTGCAAAGAAAATGCGTACAGACAAAGAACAGTGTTTTCAGAAATAATGTAAAGATTCTTTATGCTATGAATATGGTAAATTGTTTACAGATTGTGATGGTTGGTCATATATCCGTCGATTGGAAAACGAATTAACGTATTTAAAGAAAGAGGAAACTACTATAGAAATTTACGGTAAGAAACGTACTGTGCCTCGACAACTTGTAGCATACGGAGACGAAGGTATAAGCTATACCTTTAGTGGATCTTGTATTACAGCCAAGCCCTAGTCTCCTTTACTGTTGGAAATAAAGGGTGAAGTGGAACGAATAATTGATGCAAGATTTAATTTTGTGTTGGTGAACCGTTATAAAGATGGTAATGACTGTATAGGTGCACATAAAGACAGCGAGAAGGGCTTGGATCATAATGCACCCATAGCATCTGTTTCATTTGGACAAAAAAGACAGTTTGTGTTTTCTGGAAAGAATTACCATTCGTTAAAAATTGTTCTGTAAAATGGAAGTTTACTTTTAATGATTTATCCAACCAACAAATTTTGGTTACACAGCTTGCCCCGTGGAAATACCCTAGAATTAACTTAACGTTTCGAAAAATTATTGTATAAATTAGTGATAATCCTCATATGTACCCCCCTGAACTGGAACACACAGTGCAAATAGGAATGTACACTAAACGATATTTGGAAAATGTTACAATTAATATTTATGCCTTTGTGAATATTATTTTTTTTATACTTACATCTTGTTGTTATTTAAAAAAAACTTTTATGCGTGTCTTACCACATACACTGTATTCTGGATTTATTTTTTAAAATTAAATACTAATTTTATAAATTGTGTCTTTTTTAATGCAAGATCTGAAATGAAATTTTATTTTCTATAAATATTTAGGTTTTTTAATTTAGATGCTTTCACTTAAACACTAATTATACAATAGATGTTATAGCACATATTTTACTGCAGAATTTATTTTTAAATACTGTACACTTAAGTAAAAATACAAAAATCTTATTTATTTTATTTGAAAACTTTGCAAAAACCCATACTATGAACTTTTTTCCTTGTACATTTTTTTAAAATTGAACTAAAGAAAACTCACCCATATACCACAGAAGTACAACATGGGACTTACAGAAGTAAGTTGATTATTCAAAGAAACAGTGGAACAAAGTTATATAAACTTACAAGATTTTATGACCTTAACAAATGAGTAGAAACGCAGATGACTACTTGTACATTTGAAGAAGTTATAGTCGTATTGAAATCTAAACCATATGTTATTTTTGTAATTATTTTTTCCTAGTCATATAATTTTTTAAAAATAAATCTGGCTAAAATTTAGTGATTCAATTTTTTAGATTTCAAACTTTTTGAAATGAAATTTTCTTTGATTTATTGTAAAATATTAAGATGCTTTTACACAAAAATTAGATACTATTACACATATTTTAATAAGGATTTTGAAAAAATACGATTGAAACACATAAATTAGCTATTATTAAAACATTTTTAATGCAGATTACAAAAAAAAAATTATTTTCAATTTACAGTTAAGACATTTAGCAGTTTGATTTCTTAAAGCATGTTTTTATGTAAGAAAAAAATTAAGAAGAAACTTGTATAAGTAAAATATTTTTTACCTTTAGTTGAAACTTTGCAAAACCCATACTATGAAGATGTTTACTTGTACATTTGAAGTAGTGAAAATTAATATTAATAAACTTTTAGTCCTTGAAATTCTAAATTAAATGTCTTTTTTTCTAATGCTCTTGCAAACCATACATTTTACTAAACATATGAACTTCTTTTTATTTACTTGAAAACCTTGTGTATATTATGCAGTTTAAATTGCAGAGTCATATGCCAATTTTGCACAAGTATTTTACAAGATACTTTGTATAGGTCTTTTATAATTTTTGATGTACTACATTGCTACGTTAAATGGATAGTAAGTGGGTTTTTTGTGATTTTTGAAAATAATGTGTACATTTTAAGGCTGCTAAACAAAATAAATTATTGCCCTTTCTTGATAGTTAATGCATAATCTAAAGATTTACTTACACCACTGATAGTTTCACATGAGTAAAATTAAAAAAACAACGGAAATTTTTAGATGCTAATTAATTTTTAAATGAACAAATATCATTGAAATAATGTTTAAGTATGAATTTTATCTATTCTTCAAACATTCTCTGCAAAAAACAAATTGTTCTAAAACATATTGAAAAATAATTCTAAAACATATTGAAAAATAATTCTAGAAAGAAGTCATACTGAAACAAAGTAAACTATATAACACTTTTTAATTGAAAAAGCAACATGATTCATATATTTTACACAAAGTAATGCACTATAGTAAAAACAAAAGAACGTATTTTTTACATGCCTGCATTTTTTAAGAGACAAATATTTCCTATGAGCCAGTTATTAAAAGCCGTCACCTCAGCTTTTGGGCAATGCAAATGATTTTTGTGATGACCACATGATAGTTTTTCGATCTCTTTGTTGGTGCTTAGAGCACGTAGTACATCGAATTTTGGACATCCAAAGTGTTCCAAGTTGATGTTTGGAATATTCAAGGCATCTAAGCGTTGTTTCTCAACACAACCACCTTTGTAAGCAACTAGGTACTTGTTGTATCCTTGCTACTGTTATTATAATATGCATTAACTGTAACTGTGAACAACTGTAACTGTGATCACCAAAAAAGGTTTCCAGCGCCTTTACTTGAATTGAGTAAAACCATGTATGTTTGTGGAGTAGTGTTCTACTGTAATGCTTCAATAAATAACGATGTCTAAATAACTTGCGTCCTTCTTTGACCTACAAGTTATTTCACTGGCGACGAGAACTACACTAATCCAGCTGCTCGAAGAAAAATTCGACGATGGCGTCATATGGAAGGATCGCGACATTTGATCCTAGTGTGGAAGCATGGGCTCAGTATGTTGAGCGTGTAGAGCTCTACTTCGAAGCAAACGATGTAGCTGTGTCTAAGAAGAAGGCTATTTTCTTGACATTGGTGGGACCGGTGGTTTATAAACTGGTACGTAGTTTAATCGCCCTGGCAACTACTGCAACCAAGTCTTACGAGGATATAGTGCAGGTGTTGAACAATCACTATAGTCCAACGCCATCGGAGATTGTGTAGCGCTTCCGATTTAATTCCAGATTGCGGAAACCAGCCGAGACAGCAGCTACCTTTGTTTCGGAACTGCGTAGATTGTCCGAGTACTGTAATTTCGGCAATACTTTGGACACCATGATCAGAGATCGTCTCGTTTGTGGAATCCAGCAGCCGGAAATGCAACGTCGCATGCTAGCGGAGGCTATTGACATCGCGGTTTCTATGGAAACGGCTGCCAAGAATGCATTGGATCTCCAAACTACTAATAATTTTAGTAGCAGTGTGAATAAGAATTTTTCGCATTACCAAGGGAGGAGTGGTAGTGGCAGTAATCGCTCTGGTGTTATAGAATGTATTCGCTGTGGTGGTACTGATCACCTACCCCAGGTGGCAGTTGCAAACGCGAAAAACTTGCTCACCTTCTCCATAAGAATATACCATGTTTTCGGATGCATAGAAACGCATTCCTTCGTTGGTTGCAAGACACTGTGTTTACCTAACGTAAATTTACGTATGTGGACACGTGTGGAGCCATTGGAGTTGTTAATTAGCACCAATAAATATTCGTCAAAGTGAAACATATTGTCCGGATGTGATTGTATTGACAAATTTAAGCTTTTCCTCTGGAAACGTCAGATTGTTGAATTGCATTCTTTTACACGCTTTGAGAACAGAAATTTGAAACAGATCTAAGAGGTTAAAAAAAAAACACTTCCTGCCTGCAAGTAGGAAGTATGCAGTAGGAGTTTTTTTTCGAACTTATTATATCTGTTTCAAATTTCTTTCAAATTAATTTTTCTGTTTCAATGTTGTCAAAAAAAATATTCTACACAACAATTATAGTATTTTTTGATAATGTTAAAAAAAAGTTAAACAATTAAAAATTATTTAAAAAAAGTTAAGTAGTAACAAAACAAAGTAGCAAAAAAGTTTAACAGTAAAAAAAATTTAACAGTAAAAAAAAAAGTTTAACAGTAAAAGGAAAAAAAAAAGTTAAGCAGTAACAAAAAATATAAGTTACGGTGTTCTTTTTAAAAAAAAAAAGGAAAAAGCAAAATAAAGTTTATTAAGAACAATAAAAAAGAAAAAGTTATGCAGTAAAAAATCAATTAGAAAATAAAAAAGGAAAAAATTTCAAAACATGAATATTTATTTCCAGCTTTCTTACATTAACAGAGTACTTTTACACACATCTTTCTTAAAGCAATTTGTAACTCCTTTTTAAGGCACTTTAAAATTCCTCTATCCAAAATAGGTTTAGCATGTAATGAACAGATAACTAAAATAGTTATTATATTTAATATATTTAGAAGAGGTATAAGTCTTTCCTACACGATTTTACCACAAGTTCTTGATAGAAGGTCTTATAATTATTTTAGAAGTATCGAACCTCCTTACTAGTCTTTTTGCTGCCGCACATGTATTACTTTAATAACATTAAACTCAAAATACCACTCTTATGGAATTCTTTCACGTCATGTTCAGTTAGTCACTAAAAATTAAATCTACTACTTGAATTGATAAATGGTAGATAACGTTTAGTAACAAATGTACGTTTTAATTTTATGTAAAATATTGGTTCGGCACATAGGACACGTTAAGAGACCTTTCGTACATCTCATGCATGTCACCAGATGACCGCAAGGCTGTAAAGTAGCATCCATTTCTGATTCTAAACAAATTTTACAAAGTCGTACGTCCTTGTCGTTGTTTGAGGGGTAATTTTTTACATAGGGTTTTTTTTATTAAACCATTGGTATTATTCTTGATTTCATCCACCTGTACAATTTCATCTGTTGGTGTTCTTTTTGATCTAGGGTCAGCAATCATTTGCTGTTGTTGGGCTACCAAACATTTTGGATAAAACTTTATGTGTTCGTGTCTCACTACATCCTCTTCTTGCCAATTTTCAAGCTGTCACAACACCGTATCGTTTTGTCTTCGGTGGTTCGTTCTTACGATGTCATCACTTTATGGTCTGTTTCCATTCACCTTCTTTCCATTAATTTACACGACGAGTAATTATTCTACTCACTATTTATTGAAGATTAAGCATAATATATACAAATGTACAGATATGTGAGGTTTTACAACCGACACAAAGGATCTTATTCAGTAACATCTACAACTATTGTCTACATGTCTACAAATCTGAGTGACATTCCCGCCAGTCCAGGAGGGCGTCGTATAGTGGCAGCGCCACCTAGCTCGGCTCTAATTGGCCAATCTACATATTAATTTTCCACATCCTCCCCACCTGGACTCCTTTAAGAGTACATACTATTACAATCAAAAAAATGGACAGTAACAAGTAATATAAATCAATTATCATTATACAACAATATTAAAATGTAATTATTCAAACTTCTAAATAAAAATTATTATTGAAAAATTTTAAATAAGATTTAAAATAGCTGTATTTCAATAATTTTAGAAAACAAGGATATGCATACAATAGTCACATTAGTAAGTATAAGTAAAATACGAATTCTAATATCATTCACAAACAAATATTCATGCTCTACATTATACACAAGGTTACTATTTAGTATTTGCACATTGAAAAATGTAAAAATTATTCTGAAAATAATAAAAAAAGATAATTATATATAGCTTTAGCATTTAATTTCGTAACATAATTTAAGAAATTTCTAATTCAAAAGGATACAACAGCTGCACAGGTTTTCTGAAAAGTCCCTTTGCAGTTTTTACCAAACAGGCACGAGTGAGATTTCTCTGCCTTGAATTACTTCCTTAATTATTCCCAAGTCCCACAAAAGTTTCGATTTATGAGTTCCTTCAACCAGTAAAATATCTCCAACCTTTAAGTTCTTGTATTTTTCAGGAGTTTTGAAATGATGAGAGAGAGAGAGAGCAGAGTTCAAGTTGAACAAATTCTGTTCTTCCGAATTGGAGGAAGTGAGTAGGTGTCAGCGGTTCTGGATCTCCTAAATCACTAGTTACGTAAGTCAGAGGTCTCATGTTGACAACAGCTTCAATTTCAGTGATGATGGTTGATAACTCCTCAAATGTGAGGAGAGCTCGACCTAGGATCTTTCTCAGAGGATCCTTAACACATTTCACCAGGCGTTCATAGAACCCTCCCCACCATGGGGCACGTTCCACAATAAATTTCCATGTGACACCTCTATTTGAGATAAAGTCCTGCAATTTTTGGTCTCTTATCATTTTCGCAAAATGCTGTAATTCCCTTTCAGCAGCTTTGAAACTTTTTGCATTGTCGGAGTAAATTACCTTACAAGCACCACGTCTTGATAGAAATCGACGTAGAGCAAAAAGGAAAGATTTCGTTGTCATGTCCATTGTTAACTCCAAATGTACAGCTCTAGTTGTTGCACACGTAAATAACACAATATATGATTTTGCTGTGTTATTCTTGTCAATTCTAGTTATGATTGGACCAGCAAAATCAAACCCGATGACGCAAAATGGAGGTGATTCTGAGATTCTGTCCCTTGGAAGTTGGCCTGTTAATTGGTCAGCTGGTTTTGCATGATATTTCTTGCAAAATAGACATTTACCAATGACTTTTTTGGCTTGCTGTCGTCCTTGAGGAATCCAGAAATATTTCCGGAGCTGTGAGAGTGTCAAAGAAACTCCACTATGCATCAATATTTGGTGTTCTCGCATAATTAACAGCTCTGTAAACTTCTCATTTTTGGGTAGTAGGATTGGATTAATCTCATTTAGGCTAAAATCACCTTGGCTCAGTCTACTTCCTATGCGTAATAAATTAGAGTCATCTAAATAGGGACATAAACTGTAAATCTTCGAAGTTTTCTTCACATACCCTTTTCCTTTCAAAGATTCTATCTCTTCTTCGTAATTTCTTGATTGTATTTCCCTTATCAAGAATTTTTCAGATTCTTCTAATTCTTCTGCCGTTAAATTACCACTACGTTTAATTGAGTTTCTTGTATTGAAAAGAAATCTCCTTATCCAGGATATTATTCGAGTTACCTTTAGTAAAGAACTAAATCGGTCTATCTCTATAAGTGCCTCCTTTGAATCTAAAGCACAGAAATTCTGAGAAACTATGTTTCCTTTCGATTCTTTTTCTAATATAGTTTTCTCAACCTCTTTGGTTCCTTTAGGCCACGTATCAATATGTTCGGTCAACCAGTAGGGTCCTGACCACCATAAGTTATCTCTTTCGAGATCTATAAGTGAAAGTCCCCTTGTAAGTAGATCAGCAGGATTGTCCCGTCCAGGGCAATGTCTCCAGTCTATGGGATTGGTCAAGGACTGAATTTCTGCTATCCTGTTGCTCACGAAGGGTTTCCATGTTCGAGAAGAACTTTTAACCCAATGAAGCACAATACTAGAATCTGTCCATAGACGTTTCTTAGAATCAAATTCTAGAACCGACGTCACACGGTTAATTAATCTAGCTCCAATAACGGCGCCCATAAGCTCTAATCTGGGTAATGTTAAACGTTTAATGGGAGCCAATCTACTTTTAGACGTAACAAACGTTGTCTTCACTTTCTCATCCTTGATGTATCTCAAATAAATAACTGCACCAAAGGCTCTCTCACTGGCATCACAAAAACAGTGAATCTCTACTTGATCGTAAGTGCCCTGAAAGTCACGGAAGTAACATCTGGGAACCTCTATTTTACTGAGATACTGTAGCTGATCACACCAATTATCCCACTTTTTCTCTAAGTGTTCTGGTAATTTTTCGTCCCAATCAATGCCCTGTTCCCACAATGCTTGGAAAATAATTTTTACAATGATTGTAAATGGAGATAAAAATCCAATCGGATCAAAAATTCTTCCTGCCACTTTAATTACAGTTCTCTTGGTTTTCTCCTGATATTTTACAAATTCAGAAAGGTTATTATTATCTAATCTAAGAGCATCCCTATCTATATCCCATATTAATCCCAAAATTTTAAAAGGCATTGCGTTTTGTGAAGTTTCAAAGCATGTGTCGAAATTTAAATCTCGTAAATGCTCCTTTAAAAGAGGAGAATTACTTTGCCATTTGCGTAGGCACATGTTAGCTTTTTGAAAGATTTCTGAAGACTCCTTTGATAATTTTAAAGCTTCTTCTATTGTGAATCCGCCTATCAACAAATCATCCACGTACATTGACTTATTTATCATAGCACAAGTTTCGGGATATTGAGTTTCAAATTTTTTAACATGATGTTTAATAACGGCTCCTAGTAGAAACGGACTAGAAGTTACGCCAAATAATACACGAGTCATTCTCATAATCACAGGTTTTATCGAAGAATCCAGATCTTGGCGAATTGGATCAATCCACAAAAATCGCGTTAGATCCCTATCACTTTCTGTAAGGCTTATTTGTAGAAATGCCTTTTCTATGTCTGCTACTACTGCAATATTATTAATTCGAAATTGCAATATTAAATCATATAAGTCTGAATTTAAGTTAGGACCTGGTAATAGTACATCATTTAACGATGGTTTAGAAGAAGCATGAGCAGATGCGTCAAAAACAATGCGAAGTTTAGTAGTTAATTTATCATTTCGAATTACCGGATGGTGGGGTAAATAATATGTCAGAGCCCCATTATCTGAATTTATCTCCTGAGGTTCAACCTTCTCTATAATTCCCAATGATAAATATTCTTCTATTACAGCTTTGTAATCATCAAACAACGTAGGATTTTTCTGAAATTTCTTAATTAAAAATTCAAGTCTCTTTTTTGCTACATCATAATTGTTGGGAATTTCAACATCGTCAAATTTCATAGGAAGTTTAACTTCGTATCTATTATTCTTAATTTTAATAGATTCCTCAAATTGTTCCAAAATTTGTTTGTCGCACAAATTTTTATCTAATGGTTCATCTCTTATTCCTAAAGCTTCAAGATCCCAAAATTTTTGAAGCTCAATTGATGCTTTATCATCTGTATTTTCCTCCCAAATGGAAGAAACATACATTGTGCTTACTAAATTATTTGTTGAATTATATCCATTAGAAAATCGTCCATGTAGAGTCCATCCAAATTTAGTTTCACTTAAAACAACAGTTGATGAAAGACGTTTAAATTTACCTGTCATAATCGACCAATAATAATCGGCGCCCACTAGTATATCTATCAGATTTTCCTTTTTATCCAAATCATCGGGAGAGTCAGATAAAATTATTCCCAATTTTTTAATTTCATCGCGCAATTCAGAACTAGGAACGCTGATAATGTCTGGACAAATGCTTTCCGTTTCTAATGCTTCTAAGCTCACTGTAAATTCGCCCTTACTATCCATCAACAAAACACACACTCTATTCTGAAAGGTAACGGGAGTATTTTCACTACCCGCAAACGTAATGATTTTAAGTTCTTCCTGACCTTTCACTTCCAAATCTAACCTTCGAGCCAGATCTTTGTTTATGAAAGTTCTTGCAGCTGCGGAATCTAAACAAATTCGAACATTCACACTCTGATGCGAACCGATCAACTTACAGCGGATGGTCTGGAAATAAACATGCGATTGAGATGACTCGGCAATTTTCGGCTCATAAATTAACGAAGAAAGTATAGCCTTTTCCTCTTTTGTTTGTGCCATAACCGAAGGTTCTGTTTGAACTGCGCGTTCGCACAAGGATTTTTGATGGCCTTTGGAGCTACAAATTGTGCATTTAATGTTAACTGATCTGCACTGATTCTTTCTATGGAATTTTTTATAACAGCGGAAACATTTAGCTTGTTTACGTAAAGAAGTTTTACGTTGCTCCAAATCCAAATTACAACTATCAGATTTATGTTTTTCATTACAAAAAGCACAGTAATTTTCAGTCAGAGTATTTAATGCGCACGCTGAAGAAGGTTTGGTTTTATGAGGATTAAAATATTTGGGGAAGTTTTGCTTATATATAGTTCTGTTTTCATAGGGTTTTGTACTTTCGACATTTGTAGAAGTTACGTTTAGGGATTTTTCACGTGCTTCTACTTCATTCTTTAGAAAAGTTAACAAGTCTGTAACATTTGATTCCTTTTTGTTATTTTGTTCCCTGTGGAATTGCAAAACAAGGTCATTTGGAATACATTTATACAAAATGGGTAATAATAAACAACCATATGAATCAGAATTAATTTCGAGAGACTCAAGACTTCTTATTTGCACAGATATTTCATCATTTAACTTTCTTAATGCGGACATATCATTTGATCTGCGAACTGGTTCTAAATTTAACAAACGGTTGGTATGCGCGGCAATTAAAATTTCCTTTTTCCCAAATCGATCTTTTAGAATTTCAATTGCTTTCCTATAATTTTCGGATGTCAAGGGAAGACCACTTATGGCCGTTGCTGCCGAATCCCTAAGCAATGTTTTAAGATAATTAAACTTTTCTATATCTTGAAGAGTTTCATTTTCATGAATCGCGGCTTCATACTGAGGCCAAAACTCTTGAAATTGACAAATGTCACCTGAAAATGTATTTAAAGAAATACGCGGTAATTTTGTGTTGGTTTTTTCTTTAACATCTGATACAGTATCCGTACTGGATCGATTTCCAACTGGACTAGACAAGACTTCAGTCGGATTTTTATTTAAGTTTCCCAAATATCTACTTACTCGCGACTTACAGAGCACAATCGATTCATTATATTCCAATGAACTTTCCATCTCAGCCTCTAAATCATCCATATTAGTTAGAGCTGCAATAGATTTATCTAAATCTTCCAATGTTGCTTTGTGTTCCATAAGAACCGCTAGAGAATCTATTATTAGATCTGGGTTACCGTCAATATCCTTATTAAGTTCATCATCAATCTTTTTAATAAGTTTAGTTACTGAAGTGCGAATAATTCTTCTTTTGATTTTGTTCATTTTAAGATCTTCCTCTGTATTACTCATTGTGGTAAGATATTTTCAAATTCAAGGAAACAAAAATTTTCCACTTACCACTTTCTGATGCTTTCTTCAACAATTATCTAACGTGTAATCCAAACCGTTATTTAAGAAGGCAAATTCGAATCAGTAGGTTCCACTGCCGATTGCACCATTGTCACAACACCGTATCGTTTTGTCTTCGGTGGTTCGTTCTTACGATGTCATCACTTTATGGTCTGTTTCCATTCACCTTCTTTCCATTAATTTACACGACGAGTAATTATTCTACTCACTATTTATTGAAGATTAAGCATAATATATACAAATGTACAGATATGTGAGGTTTTACAACCGACACAAAGGATCTTATTCAGTAACATCTACAACTATTGTCTACATGTCTACAAATCTGAGTGACATTCCCGCCAGTCCAGGAGGGCGTCGTATAGTGGCAGCGCCACCTAGCTCGGCTCTAATTGGCCAATCTACATATTAATTTTCCACACAAGCCCTTCGCCACACCAATAACACCTGACCCTGTCCGATACACCCGTATAAAACAATTCGTTTTCGGCCAGGTCCCAAATGTCAAAGTTTGTGCGTGGCCAATCTCTAAACGTAGATAGGCGTTTATTAAGCATAGACATGCTTGGAAATTTTGGCTTCAAATTTACATAATGGTTATTCATTTTCCTAAAAACTATACTGCTCTGTTACTCTTAAGTGTAAAATTATAGGGCCTATTGAGTTAAATCCCCTCATAAAGGTTATCTTCGTCAATTTTAAAAAATCTGATACTAGTCAAAGATAATTTCAGTTCAACAAAAGGCAAAGATTTGTGATCTTCGTCAATTTAAAAAAATATGTTACTAGTCAAAGATACTAATTTCTGTTCAACAAAAGGCAAAGATTTGTGCCCATAAATAAGTAATTCAATTTACTGATGTAAATTTAAAAAAATAAAACAGCATAATCAAGAGAAATCAGTGTACTTTAAAGAAAGTAAAAAAACAAGTTCCTCGAGTATTAATTATATTTGGTTACATATTTTTTTCTTGCTCAAGTTTAGTCACCGAATTGAATTGTATTCAGCTCATCTACGTGATAGAGAAGAAAAAAAAAAGACAAACTACATGCACATTTAAGCATACCCGCTTTTGTTAAAATCCTGTATTACAACATACAGCTTTACTTGTCACATTATCACAAGCACGTGTTTTCTGAGTACATTCTTCACTTACGAGTTTATTGTTACTCACAAAAGATAAAAGACTAAAATAAGATTAACTTTACTGATTAGTAAGTGTATGGTGCTATATATAGTTCAGTTCTTTGTGTCTCCAGTTTACAATTATTTTTCCACGAGCATATAACGCTTTTGAATAGCAATGTTTAACATTTGCGCAATTGTGGATTTTGATGGATTTCAAACTAACGAAGGTTTCTTAGTACGTGAATACGGTTACATCGCTATAAAATCTCAAGTAGCTGCGAGTATTCGTTTTAACCTATCGCCTTATAAGTATAAACTTAGTGTCAAAGATCGTAAAACTGTGCGATATGTTGAAAATTACGTGTGTGGACTTCCTTTCTGTCCCATAGCATGGGAAAACGTGTATCCCTTAGAAAGTCTAGACTCTAAACTTTTGGGATTGTACAAGCAGACAAAGAGTGTCTCTCAGTACCTAGTTGCTTACAAAGGTGGTTGTGTTGAGAAACAACGCTTAGATGCCTTGAATATTCCAAACGTCAACTTGGAACACTTTGGGTGTCCAAAATTCGATGTACTATGTGCTCTAAGCACCAACAAAGAGATCGAAAAACTATCATGTGGTCATCACAAATATCATTTGCATTGCCCAAAAGCTGAGGTGACGGCTTTTAATAACTGGCTCATAGGAAATATTTGTCTCTTAAAAAATGCAGGCATGTAAAAAATACGTTCTTTTGTTTTTACTATAGTGCATTACTTTGTGTAAAATATATGAATCCTGTGTTTTTTTTCAATTAAAAAGTGTTATATAGTTTACTTTGTTTCAGTATGACTTCTTTCAAAATGTTTTAGAATTATTTTTCAATATGTTTTAGAACAATTTTTTTTTTGCAGAGATTGTTTGAAGAATAGATAAAATTCATACTTAAACATTATTTCAATGATATTTGTTCATCTAAAAATTAATTAGTATTTAAAATTTTCTGTTGTTTTTTAAATTTTACTCATGTGTAAAACTATCAGTGGTGCGAGTAAATCTTTAGATTATGCATTAACTATCAAGAAAGGGCAATAATTTATTTTGTTTAGCAGCCTTAAAATGTACACATTATTTTCAAAAATCACAAAAAACCCACTTACTATCCATTTAACGTAGCAATGTAGTACATCTAAAATTATAAAAGACCTATACAAAGTATCTTGTAAAATACTTGTGCAAAATTGGCATATGACTCTGCAATTTAAATGCATAATATACACAAGGTTTTCAAGTAAATAAAAAGAAGTTCATATGTTTAGTAAAATGTATGGTTTGCAAGAGCATTAGAAAAAAAGACATTTAATTTAGAATTTCAAGGACTAAAAGTTTATTAATATTCATTTTCACTACTTCAAATGTACAAGTAAACATCTTCATAGTATGGGTCTTGCAATGTTTCAACTAAAGGTAAAAAATATTTTACTTTTACAGAGGTTTCTTCTTAATTTTTTTCTTACATAAAAACATGCTTTAAGAAATCAAAATGCTAAATGTCTTAATTGTAAATTGAAAATAATTATTTTTTGTAATCTGCATTTAAAATTTTTTAATAATACCGAATTTATATGTTCAATCGTATTTTTTCAAAATCATTATTAAAATATGTGTAATAGTATCTAATTTTTGTGTAAAAGCATCTTAATATTTTACAATAAATCAAAGAAAATTTCATTTCAAAAAGTTTGTAAATCTAAAAAATTGAATCCCTAAATTTTAGCCAGATTTATTTAAAAAAAATTATACGACTAGGAAATAATAATTAAAAAATAACATATGGTTTAGATTTCAATACGATTATAACTTCTTCAAATGTACAAGGAGTCATCTGCGTTTCTACTCATTTGTTAAGGTCATCAAATCTTGTAAGTTTAATTAACTTTGTTCCATTGTTTCTTTGTTTAATCAACTTACTTCTGTAAGTACCATGTTGTACTTCTGTGGTATATGGGTGAGTTTTCTTTAGTTCAATTAGAAAAAAATTTACAAGGAAACATGTTCATAGTATGGGTTTTTGCAAAGTTTTTAAATAAAAAAAAAACATTTTTAAATTTGTATTTTTATTTTAGTGTACAGTATTTAAAAATAAATTTGCAGTAAAATATGTGAAATAGCATCTAATGTATAATTAGTGTTTAAGTGAAAGCATCTAAATAATAAAACATAAACATTTATAGCAAATAAAATTTCATTTCAGATCTTGTATTAAAAAAAAGACAATTTATAAAATTAGTATTTAATTAAAAAAATAAATCCAGAATACAGTGTATGCGGTAAGACACGCATAAAAGTTTCTTTAAAATAACAATAAGATGTAAGTATAAAAAATAATATTCACAAAGGCATAAATATTAATCGTTTAGTGTACATTCCTATTTACACTGTGTTCCAGTTCAGGGGCTCATATGGGGATTATCACTAATTTATACAATAATTTTTCGAAACGTTAAGTTAATTCTAGGGCATAATGCATTTCCACGGGGCAAGCTGTGTAACCAAAATTTGTTGGTTGGATAAATCATTAAAAGTAAACTTCCATTTTCCAGAACAATTTTTAACGAGTTGTAATTCTTTCTAGAAAACACAAACTGTCTTTTTTGTCCAAATGAAACATACGATATGGGTGCATTATGATCCAAGTCCTTCTCGTTGTCTTTATGTGCACCTATACAGTCCTTACCATCTTTATAACGGTTCACCAACACAAAATTAAATCTTGCATCAATTATTCGTTCCACTTCACCCTTTATTTCCAACAGTAAAGGAGACCAGGGCTTGGCTGCAATACAAGATCCACTAAAGGTATAGCTTATACCTTCGTCTCCGTATGCTACAAGTTGTCGAGGCACAGTATGTTTCTTACCGTAAATTTCTATAGTAGTTTCCTCTTTCTTTAAATACGTTAATTCGTTTTCCAATCGACGGAAATATGACCAACCATTACAATCTGTAAACAATTTACCATATTCATAGCATAAAGAATCTTTACAGTATTTCTGAAAACACTGTTCTTTGTCTGTACGCATTTTCTTTGCAGGTCTAATATCACTAGAATCCATGATGTATCTAAAAACAGTAGAAGGGCAAAAATCCAGAGAAGCAAAATTATTCAAAGTCCCTAGAAACAAATTCAACTATGCTTTTAAAAGCCTCTTAGTTATCACACAGTATAATCACTTTCTTTTGTTTGGTCCCTAACATTTTCAGATACCACAACACGTGTACTTCAGTAGTTTAAGCTAATCTTTAATTTTCTTTTGAGTCACTTTTATCGATGACTCCATGTATAAGTCCGTTCCTTCTCTTTAACCTACACGTGCAAAAACATTATCCTTAGTCATGTGTAATTCTCACACGTTCCAAAGGCTTCTAGACTTTTCAATATTTGGTAGTATGTACTATACGCATTAACAGAATGATAGACTATTTTTAATATAACACAATCATTTATGTAGTCGTAATCAAACTGATAAAGTGCTTGTGTAAAATCTGTTGACCGCGAGCACCTTTTGCTGGGTTCAAATCCACATATTATTATTCACACAGGATATTATTATATCTATACTATAGATGATTCATGTAAAACACACATATTGCAAAAGTCACTTTGCCCACAGTTGTTTAATTAAGATTGTATACTATCAGTGTCTTCGGGTATAACTCCGGTTCTTCTGTTATCTTAATAAACCTTATACAGGCTAAACAAAACTGAGTCACCCTTTCCAGAAGCTTCTAGAATTTTCAATCTTTGGTACTGTACGCATTCACAAAATGAAAGTCTATTTTAAATACAACACGATCATATATGGGTGATCATGGTCGAACGCATAAAGCGCTTGTGTAAAATCGGTTGGCCGTGATTACCTTTTGCTGGGTTCGAATCCACGTATTATTATTTTTCTTTCAAATAATTCTAAAATATAGCTGGGAAATAAATCCTTTTAAAACTAATCGTTACTTTTTACACCCCTAGATGGCGGTACCTGTCATTTTCACACCATTAGAAATTATATACAAGAATATCAAATCCTATATTAAATTAGTTACTTAAAATATCCCTAGATGGCGCTACCAGTCTTTCAGGGCCTCAACCCAAAAGAAAATTAATTATTCAAAATAAAAATCCCAACCACTCCAAAATATACACAAGTCCGCAACAGAGAAAAAGCAAACACTACATTTAAACACCTCTTTCTCTCAAGTGCTCGATAGCTCAATGGTTAGCATGTCTGCTTTCGGATCTCATGGTCCACGGTTCGAATCCAAGAAAATCCTTTTTTAATTCCAATAGTACGGTTACTCATCCCACCACCAGATGGCGCTACCAGTCCTTCATCACTATGGAAACTCATCATCAAGAACATGACGTCATCTCGTCCACCAAAATGAAAATACTCTCATCGGTAGTCCGCTTCAACTCTTATCAGTATCACCACAAATCCTTATCTCCCCCAACAACGAATCCTTATCTCTCCCCAACAACGTTATCTTATTCCTAAATATAAACAAACGGCGGCCATCTTGTTTTACACGCTCAAGGGACCCCCATACTACTTGCATAGCAAGTTACTTTGGATTTGTCCACTTTCTTTGGTAGATCTGGCTATTAGGTTGGACAAATTCTGCTTACTGCCATCCATGGATAGCCATGCTTGTCGAAAGTTGCGGTACTTGGATGGCAACGTACTGAGGACTTTCGTAATGAGGGTCATATCGGTTACTTTCACCAGAGTTCTTGATTTGGAGGGCCAAGTTTTCCACTCTGGCAATATACTCCACCACATTCTCGCTTGGGTCCATTTTCAGTTGATGAAACTTGTCAAGAAGAAGAATCTTGTTGAAGTCTGATTTCTGTTGAAACACAGTCTAACTTCGTCGGCACCTCAAATGATGTAGAGCAGCTTTCGATGAGGGTAATTTGCTTCGTTTCCATCGCAGCGGTGATTGTAAACATCGCAATGGCATCGCTCTTCTCCCATTTCTCAATTTCAGCCTCAGCAGAAATCACTATTCTCAGGCCTTGTCTTTGTTCCATTTGCCATGCTAAACACACCTTTGGCTTTTAAGGCACTGTTAATTTGAAATCGCCACTGGGAGTAGTTTTTCCCATCGAATTTACACATCGCTGACATGTCCAGTAGGGTGGAGTGAAAAACACGAATTTCGGAAATTGAAAACGCCTATGGTGGGAATAGTTGGGGACTACCATGCTTATTAATAATACAAAATATGAGCTAAATCCATCAATATCTTCAGGTGCCAAAATCGCTTTGAAATTTCGAAATTTTTTCACAAAAATAATAATAACGCATTTAAAAAATTTAATACATCTTATTTAAAGCCATGGGTGAGTGAAATGAACTTCCCTGCGTGTAAAAAAAAAAGTTTTATACCTAACATTATCCCGGAAAATAAAAAATATCCCCCTTTTTTAGAGCGCCATCACGCGCGTCTCCACTCCGCTCAATAGACTCATCATTGCGACCACGCGTTTACACGGGCGCTTCCCCTTGTAGGCCTTCGCTGTTTTTGCATTATGAAAACAACCCAGAACTCAGCACGAGGAGGTGTCTGCATAACAAGTTCCACCCCCCCCCTAAAAATTTCAATTTAGGTTACTGGCTTACCCTAAAAAATTAAACTGAAGTTAGTGGCAAGTGGTTTAGCTTAAAAGTGGTTGATATTGGCTTTTGGTTTCAAATCTTGGTTAAGCAAGTTTGGAAGCAATTCTTCTTGACCGAATAAATCCATTTCGTGCTTTTGTACCACAAACTGTACTATATGCTTCAGTTACTAATTTAACGGAACGTTCTACTGCTTGCGAATGGTATGGAAAGTTAAACATGTTACTATTGGTTGGAACGTCTAGAATCATAGACTTGAGTTGATTATCAGAAAGAGATACTGTGAGTGGTGGATCTGTAATGGAATTTGATTGCCATTCAATTAGATTTATGCAATCGTCTGCTTCGAAGTTTAACTTGGGAATTTTAAAATCGTGATTATTCTTTTCACCTTTTTTTGGTCTTAATTTTAAATTCTTCTAAGGTTCAATTCTCTGACGTATTTTTGATCAACAGCTAACATTGCCAAAATAATATTTCCTGGATGGGCATAATAAGCATTTCTTTGCAAAGTTAGATCTACTACAATTTTTAAATCATCAGGCACAAATCTCGATTTATTTAAAATATGGTAAAAATGAAGACTCCCGTACCAACATGATGACTGACTTTTAATTTTAAACCACACATATGAATGTACCTTCACAACATACTCTGTTAATATTTTCAAGTTATGTGGGTTGGATCTTCTGTTGAAACATATAACCTTAAAATTATATTTGTCGTCGTCAATCCATCTGGAATGATTCAATTTTTCTGGATCTTTTTGTGACAAGCTTAATGGAATATATTTATTTGATATCCCTGTGCACATTTCGTAAAGGTATCGTTAATCAATGCTAAGATCCTCCAGTACAATATCTGGTAAAGTTACTTCTATCTTTTCAAAGTTTGTTAAAGGCAATTTTTCACAAGATTCTAACATTTTTCCAATTTCTCCTATGTATCCTTTTGGTCCAGTGGTTTTCCCTTCTAAATGTTGCAACAAATGACGTAAAGGTAGCTGTGTAGCTTATTTGTATGTAATAAACAATTAAACCAATGCACAGAACGTCCTAAAAAGAGCTCGATATGTCGAATGACTCCATTTTTTAAACATGCATTTACCACTGTAACATCACAACCAACGACTTGCATCTTAGAAAATCGATATTTTTCTTCAAAAAAGTTAAAATACTTGTTTTAATATTTTGAGAAGAGCCAGTCGTAGGAGTGACATGTCCCATATATTTTGATCCTGGTTCTAGTATTAGAACGATATGTTCTTTTGTTATCGTCTTTCTAGAAATCCTTTCTCTTTCTTTAATCATTACTAAAGATTAATAATTTCGCTCATCAAAATATATTCCATATTCTGATAAAGAGGTAGTTTCCTCATTTTTCATTTTCAGGTAGCTGTGGGTCTTTATCCTTTCTCTTCTAATTTTACTACGATCAACTATGTTTGAAGAATCATCCATGGAAAATTTTCCCATATCCTTCAAAGCAGCATTTATTAGAATTGCTGTCGATCTATCGGAAAAACCAATTCTGTCACAAGCCTGAGCTACATTTGGAAGTTCAGTTCTCGTTTGTGAAGTTGAAGAAGAATTAGTATCAATGATTGTGTTTATAGTGTCATTGGAATTCTTAAGCAAATTAAAACTCAAAGTAGCTCCCGTAATAGAGGGCGAGAGTATTTTGGATTGTTTTCCTTTACAATCTTTGAGCTGAACGTTTCGGCTCTATGCATATCTTTCTTTACGCTGCAATCTTTTCTTCAATCATTCTGCTGGTTTTAATGTCAACATTTCCAATGACCATTTTCGAAATGTCCTTTGATCTGTTAAAAAAGCTCCTCAAGCAATAGGTACTTTCATTTTGAAAGTACAACTGAGAAAGTTCTTACATTTACATATGCTAATATCAAATAGATTTTTTTCTGCTGATTCCCTGAAGGACACAACTTTTTTCGAGAAATATAGTTCGACAGTATTTTTTAATAGTTTCTTAATATTTCTATATGCTTTATGGTATTTTTTCATCATATATACTATTTGTTGGTTTGTTAAAGTTCGAGTCGAACTTTTCTCCCATAATCCTTTAAGCTCTTTAATTAAAATTAAACATACATCAGCCACATACTAGCATCTCTTTTATAATCTTTCTGTATGTAAAGATAATACTTTATAACATCTGCATATGTTGGAAGCATGTTAGGCTTCATTATTTCAGCCATTCCAAACACGGGACATACATCTACTGATTGTGTCCTAGGCATTTCGACTAATTCACAGAACCGTGTATCCTTAACAAACAAAACAAACCAAACCTAAACAAAACTGAACTTAACGATTAAAATTCTATACAAAAAATATATAAAATAAGTAAAAATAAACAGTAAAATACGCAACAAGAAACGAAAGCGAATCAATTTTAACAAAGGACTTGGTTTTCCTCGATAGACTAGATCGGTAGGGCATTTGCAGGATCATACACCTACTAGATATTTACAAAAAAAGTGGGCGGGTATTTAAAGAAACACAGACACATCCACTCCTTGTGGTGAAATACGAGTTATTTACCCCTTATAAACAAGCGAAGAAAGTGAAGAGTTCGTGCACCCTAGTAACGAGGAACGTAATGATTAGTCTATTGAGAGGAGTGGAGAAGTGCGTGATATAGCGCTTTAAAAAATGGGGAAATTTTTAAATTTCCGGGATAATGTTAGGTGTAAAACTTTTTTTTTCAAGCAGGGTAGTTCATTTCACCTACTCATGGCTTTAAATAAGATGCATTAAATTTTTTTAATGCGCTATTATTGTTTTTGTGAAGAAATTGGCTAATTTTTGAAATTTCGAAGTGATTTTGGCACCTGAAGATGTTAATTGATTCAGCTCATATTTTGTACTATTAATAAGCATAGTAGTCCCCAACTATTCCCACCATAGGCGTTTTCAATTTCCGAAATTCGTGTTTTTCGCTCCACCCTAATGTCCAGTCCCGCCATGGCACTAAGCCTAACGGTGTCTTGTGGCGTGCAGAGTTAGTCCCGAAAAACAAGCAACTAATGCTTTCTAGCAACGAATGCTTCAGCGAGCGGGATTACTTACGAATGGGCATTGACTGGGCCCATAACCTATAAAGTTTTAAGTAAGATTTATTTAAGTTAACATAGAAAAGGATGAGGAGAGATTACAGTACAGGCGACGAAATCCACGGATACAGAATTCCAAGTAAAGTAACAAACTCAGGTTATTGTTGAGTTCAACAGAATAAACTGGCTTTTACCAGATACAACAGAATTATAATTTCACATTTTAGCACCACACCAACGTGAGAACATTTGACTTGCACCAGCCCCCATTGCACACGACGGTCTTTGGTTGGATTAGTTGTCATCTGACCGTGGTCCAAAATTACAAAGTGTTATCCTCGTATCTTTTACGTTGGGATTTATCCCGCCCATTGTGTTGCCCGAGAACGTTAATTAAAATACCTAGGTACCTGGCTGGATTAGAACTCGAGACCCTTCAGTTGTTAATTCACTACTCTACCAACCGAGCTTCCCAAATCCCTGTAAAAGTGGTCATACCTTGTCAGGGACCTCATCGTGAACCACAGTTAGGTGATGAGATCAAGACCTGCACTGCTATCGTATAAATATTGGGATTTCTCAACTCAACCACCTTGAATTTGAGTATAGTATTTTTAATGATGGTAATGGTAATTTTAGTTAACGTCGTACTAGAGCAACACAACGGGCTATTGACGACGGTCCTGGATCAGTCCCTTAAGGGAAAGAACCGAGGACAACACCTCGTAATTTTGAACCACGGTCAGATGACGGAGCAACACCTGAGCTGGCACCCCACTAAAGCATCATTTAATGAATTATTTAGTTAGAAGTAAAATATTCTATGAAGAGAAAAATTTTACATACACAAAATACTCCTGCTTTTAAATGTAGAATTGGATGGGAGAAAGGCATATTAATTCTATTTTTAGAGGCAAATCCATACTATATTGGGCAAACCATAAAACAAATAAGGAAAATGTGCAGTCAATTGTATAAATATGCTATTCAGATGTGGTGCCAGAAACTGGAATTATTGTATTGGAAGAGGATATATTGTTAACAAGCAAAGTGATATCTCAGAAAGACATGTTTCCAGGATAAACGAGATAGATTTCCAGAGTAAGCAAACAAGACAGATGGAAAGTTAAGATTTTGCTTCCGCTACTCAATTGAAATTTTTATTGGTGAAATGCTGAAATTATATTTCAAAAACAAGCCAAGCACCCTTACGTTTGGAATACGTGTAGAAAACTTATCATCGTACAAAAACTGGTCAGAAAATGCCTCGCATAAGCAAAACTTTATTTTGAAAGACAAAATTCAAGAATGAGAAAGGATATACTGCATCTTAATTTGAAAATGTAGTGCATTTTGAGTGGCCTCTCAAACCAGATTTTCAGATGAATGACATTTTTCTCATAATCAATTTAATGATTTTAGTAGAAAAGTTATCGTGTATTAAGAATTATTTAAAAATAAAAAAGATAAAGGAAAAAATAGGCATACAAATCAGTCATATAAATATGTGTTCGAAATGAAACATAGCAGCTATGTGAGAAAAAAAAACACCAAAATTGTATAAATTATTTATATGTAAAAGTTTTAACATTACATACATAGTAACTTGTTTACATCATTTATTTACATGTTAAAATCAAGTATTGACAGAGTTCATACACTTTTTGTAAAACCAAATTTCAGAAATTAACAATATTTATTATAAACAAACTGCAGAAAACAGTCCGTTAATTACAAGATTACACTTCCTAGTTGAAAATTTATTTACCTCACTGATATTTCCAATTTGTTGTAATTTGGATTCTTAAAAATATCTTGTTCCTTATACCATATTTCAATTTCATTGAGTCATGCTGATATAAACATTTTTTTGCTTTGCTATCTAAGAGGCACATTTTGAACTGTTTTTCATTTTGTACAAAATGGATTTTCAAAACAACTAAGTGAACAAAGTAGCTTTCTTCCATTATGAACAATTAGAATCAAAATAAAACTCCAGCAATATATTTTTAATTTTTTAGGTCTCCAAAGTAAATTTAAGGATTTCTTCATGGCCATTTAGAAATTATGAAATTTCAAGAATTTAGCAGAGTGCACAAACTGTCAATACAAGGTTGTAAATCACTGACGCCACCTAGAAAGAAAGGGAAATATAGCTAATTAAACTTAAAACAAGATTAAAGATTTTCTTTACAGTAAATATAACAAATCATAATCAATCAAGTATTTTTTTTTTCAATTAAAACTGAAATGGGAGTAAACTCATTTTATTTTTGGAGAATTTTTTTTTTTTGTGAGGGTATTTTCATTACTTTTAGATAGGATTTTCAAGGTCATACCTTCTTCCATTACCATGGTAGCATTCATAACAAAAGATAAAACCAGTCAAGAACTGCTCCAGTCGCAAAGTCCAGTTAGAGGTAGTTGCTGTAGAAACAGAACTTGTACATTTTGAATGGGGATGAATTTGATCAGGTTGGCAAGGGTACGTGATGGTAATCTGCTTACCATTCACATTCCATGGAAGTTATTTCTCCTTTCATATAGCCATTTGCATTCATGTACATTCCTATTTCAATTGCCTGGAGAGCACAAAACATGGAGTACCACCTTTTTATATTTGTTTGCCTCACTAACAGGCATTCCTCTGCAAAGAAATGGACCTGTGTGGCAAATGATTTCAATAAAAGAATCACTATAGTCCAGCTTTGGAATTTGAGTTACATGGTTTTGAATGAATCAGTTCATTAAATTAGTTGATACGTTGAAATGTAAACAATGTTTTGTCAGTTGCCGTCTTTAGGATGGGTTTTATGGCATATTTAGCCAAGTTGCTCCAAACACAAAACAAAAGAGGTAAAAGCATAAGGGTAGGTGAGGGTAAAAGAGAATAGGAGACAGATTATTCGGGTATCTGGAGGTTGTGATGTCCATACACAACTAAAGATCATATGACCTTGAGGGCTTTAGCTTGAACTCTGGCTCTAAGTTTATTGTGTTTGGTAGCAGTGATTACTTTTTAGCCAAAAACATTTAATCCACTGTGATTGCTGTACATATTTTTGTTTTTGGCAATCTCAGGGCTCATAACAGATTTAAAAGTCTAAAAAGGTGACAAAAGTGACTAATTTAACCAAAAAGGTGACAAAAAGTGACTAATCAAGCAGAAAAAGGTGACAAAAAGTGACTAATCAAGCAGAAAAAAGTGACTAATCAAGCAGAAAAGGGTGACAAAAAGTGACTAATCGAGCAAAAAAAAAATATATATATATATAACAATAATGCTAAATATATTCAAGTATAAAGATAGAAAATAAAAAGGTCCTCCCCTATCCTTTCTTTAGAAGGATATTTTTATTTTCTAAATTTAAAAAGTACATCATTTTAAAATATTAACATAAAAATTAAAAAATCGTAACGATGATTTTTTAATTTGTTCATTTTTGACACAGTTTTAAGAATTTCTTCCTTTTCTTTAAAAGATTATGTCTCATTTTTTTGTTGTTGAAAAAGTCTGAAATTAATTTTGTCTTTTTCTTCTCAATAGAAGAATGTGCATTTTTTAATGTCTGTCTTTGCTGACCAGCATCATCTGAGACTTTAGCTGCTCCTTCAATCATTGCCTGAGCAAGTGCTGCTTCCTTAAAAACTTTATTTTTTAAAGCCTTCTTGAGCCTATCTTTTTTATTTTAGAGAAAAAAATTTTTTTTTTACTGTGCACCAAAAATTTTTCTTTTCTAAATAAAATTTAAGAATTTAAAACCCCTGAAAAGGTGACAAAATGTCAAAAAGGTGACGTGTTAAGAGCCCTGCAATCTTTAATACCTCTCTAGAAGAGGATTCGCTATAGGTCATCTGCATTCTTACTAGAGATTACCAAATAGCCCTTCATTGAAGTGATGGAAAGCCACCAATTACAGCAGATAGCACCACGATAACAGGATAGTGAAAGATAAGGGTGTATGTGACCTTCAGGTGGGTAATTGTTGTAGGTAGTAGTTGAATTAATATTGCGGTGGAGCAACACCCAAGTGACCTTTGGATATAAAAACTATGGAATATGCCACAGAACTTATCCTTTAGCAGCACTGCTTTACAAAAAATCTAGCGGAAAAAAGATAGCAAAGATTTAAAAATCAGGCCAATTTCTTTGAGTTTTCAGAAATGTTGATGGATGAAAATCCAGTAGCCACAAAATTTAAATGATGCATTTTTTAAAGAAAAAATATATATTGGTTTGTAATTTACTGTGGAAAATTTGATATGCAGAATTGAAATCACAAAAACAGCAACTTTTACAGTGATAAAGTTTTTTTTAAATATTTTTCCATTGTCAGCATCTTGACAATGAGGAACTTGCACCCGCGAGGAAAATGCTCATTTCTGTGTTTTATTAATAGATTGATCGTCAAAATATTCGAAAACGATAATTAAAACCCATAAAATGGACTTAATTAAAATTTCAAGTTTTAAATTACCGAAAAGTACGGCAGAAGCACATGACCTCAAAGCGCCATGTGATTGGATTGACGTCATTGTGCTCCATGATGTAATGTTTACGTTTGTCTAGCGGGTTGAAATTTCATATTTCTTACTATTTTAATATTTAAACAATCAATTAAAAATTTTTTCGTGCCATTTTGTGTTGCTGTTTGTTTTTTATTCCATTTATTTTATAATTATATATTACTATCTCTTGATTTTAACTTGCCTTTTTTTTTTCTATATTGTTTACAAAGGCTCCAATGTCTGGATTTCTAAAAGGGCAATAAGATAATTTGCCTAAAATCAGTTCACCATCAATGTTTTCTTTTTTGGGAAATAATCATGATTTTATGGGAGCTAAAATACAATGATTTAAAGCTCAGATTGATGTATATTACAATTTGTTTGGATATATTATTGCTTTGTTTGTAAATGCTGTAGCATGCACAGTTCCTTAAACAAACTTAAAAGTTGTTATCTATGTGTATTATTGTTTAAATATTAAATAAGCTTCATACTTTTTTTAGTCTAATAAACAATTCTGTACCTGTTCATTTATACATGTGTGATGTGGAATTTTTATACCTTAATTTTCATGTCATTGTTTTGATGGGCAATGTTACCCCATGATTCATAGGAAAATTAGGGTTATTTTGCCCACCTCTCACTAGCTGTGTATGGAAAAATTATGAAGGCTTTTAAGTACCTCATTACAGTATTTTCAGCCACATAGTTTTTATTTGATGAAGAAAGAACGATGGAAACGGAACAAAACATTCAAATTGATGAAAGGCCCATGAACTTACAAGCAGGAGACTTTGTGGTTGTGAAATTGCTTAGGACAAAAACTTTGAAGCATTTCCTGGCAAAAATTTGAAACATTTCTGACGATGGTGACTTGGAAGTTTCCTATCTGAGAACCAACGACAAAGATAAGTCATTCACCTTTCCTGAAAATGTGGATGAATCTAGTATTTCTCTGACCAACGTTGTTTTCAAAACTCCATCTCCAAGAGAATGACGAGGCAAATACTTTTTTGAAGAAGATTTCTTAAGATTGTTTTAAACAGTTTGATTCATATTACCTATATATGTTCTCTTTTTTCTCATTAGTATGCTAATAGTTATCTACTAAAACTTTACAACAAGAATCTAACAATTTAACAAGTGCCTAATAAAAATATAATTTATAAAAATAATAAATACAAATTTTTTGTCAACTGTTTTCATGTTTCCTTTTACCCACGGCAAAGGTAACATTACCCAGAAGTGACTTTAGAGGCAGTTTTCAATAGAAAACCTTTGGTGGACAAAGTTACACCTGTTATCTAGGTAACTTTGCCCACTAGGTTTTTGAATTGTTACTGAAAGAGAAAGCAATAAAAATATATTTAAACACCATAAATCAACTCTATAAGCCCTCCCCCAAGCGAAGAATTTTTTTCCTTTCTCCAACTAGCCAGAAGAACTGTACAGACTGTACTGTAGAGAAGTACACAGATTTTTTACTAGAAATTTAAAATTGGGCAAAGTAGTTCCGGTTGACAGTACGCTAAGAAAAAGCTCATTTGATGCTGTAATCATTGTATTTGTGCAGAAAGGTACTAAACAATATTTAAGAGACGATTTTCCAACTGTAGACATTTCTAAATCTTATTTGGTCCTTTTTAGATCAACAAGAAAGAAATACAGCTTGCTATTTCAACATCACTATCAAAGTAAACAGACCATCATGGGGCACAGTGACGCCACAAGAAGCGGCATAGGAAAGTTAGCGTTTTCAAGATGAAGTAAATAGTGCGAACTTGATTTTTTAAAATTTTAGCTTTTCAGGCTTTAAAAATAAAAAGATACATTCCATCATAATTTTTCATTTTCGATATTATAAAAATAAAAATGTGCAAGTTCCTCATATATATAAAAAAAAAAAAACCAGTAAAAATCTCTGTACTTCTTGCCTCTCAATAACGCTTTGCCAATGAAGACCCACAGGAAGAATATTTGAGGTTATCTTTTAAAATATTTGCCTCTTCGATGGTAAACAAATCAATAACCATAATATGGAAGAGGATGTTGCAAGTCCAGTCTCTTAGACTGGGTTAGCCCACCCGAATTCCATAGCAGGACATGGTTCAAAAGACTCAAGGAAATTGTGCCTAGATATTCGTGGATTACTATGCTGAAAGTACTAGATCCTTTAGCCTTTGAAAATGTTCATGGCTACTACAAGGAGTACTTTCATAATTGCACCCTAAGATAAAGCTGTTTCTCCACTTATTTTTAACATTGTTCCAAATTTGAGACAAATTTTAAAAATCTCTGAATTTAAAAAGAATACTTCAATTCATATTTAAGACTAATTTGTTTACAAGCTGCCATGTCATTGATAAAAAGTAAATTTTTAAAGAAAATTAACAATGGTAAAAAAAATCATTGTTTGATTTGTTTTAACAAACACACACACAAAAAAAAAATGTTAAACAAGATAAAAAGCTTACATTTTGATAACTTTGTCTTTACCACCACTGACAACTCTTTGGCCATCAGGACTCCAATCGACAGCATAGATCTGAAATCAGAAAATAGAAATAAATTTGAATGTTGCTGTCAACGATATGAAAACCAATCCCAAATACTTGTTTGCAGGTTAGAAAATTTCACAAAATTCACAATACCACAAATTTACAAACAATTTTCTTTGCTGCTAAAATTTTAAAAGTTGTCAGAGAAATGCGTGAAATATTCTAAAAACAAATTATCAATGTTTGGTTTTCAGAACTAATAAGATTCCCTAGATGAAGGGATAATGGATGTGTACATTATTATAATGCGTAACAGGTAAGAAGTCATATGATCTAGGGTGAGTCCACTTTCAAAAAGGTAATAAGTCAGCCAAGGGAAAGGGCTGTTTTTGCAAAAGCATGCAATAGCGATTGCTATCGAACAAAATTTGTGCAAGCTTATAACTGCACACTGTGCTTGCTTCCTGCACAGAAGGTAGGTAGGTATTTTAATTAATGTCGCACTGCAGCAACACAATGGGCTATTGGCGATGATCCAGGATGAAACTCGAATGGAAAGATCCTCCCAGCACCGAGGGATGAATTCAAAGCTGGAATATCAATTGAAGACAGCAGTAAAATCCTAGCAAATGGTGTGATCAAAGTAGTGCCTTATCAACAATGGTTTAAAGAGACAGTACCTTTTGAGTTTTAATCTATAAATATAAAATACATTGATTTAAGAGTTTGTAAAGTTTGAAAACAAAATATCCAGGGCATTTCGATTTACTGAGTAAATAAATCAGTCTAATTTGTGTTCACCCTTCATCCAAAATACAAGTTTAATACTTAAAATTAATTTTTTTGGGCCACTAACACGAAATGTGTTATATTCAGACCATTAGCATTAGGTAGTTTCTTGCAATAAAAAATTCAAATTTTATCAAAGCCACACTGTTAAATATGACTTTAACAAGACACCAACCGAGGAAGCACATTATTTATGTTTCAAGCTGTGACTTAAGTTTACAAAAGGACATGAACCATGAGATTAAATGCCATACTATACTATTATTGTATGGAAAATTGATTACTGAGTAGTACTTAATTGGGAAAACATAAAAAAAAATTGTTCTTAGAAGATACATATAACAAACAACAATATATTGAACTTTAAACATTGCAATTTTTAACTCTAGTGGCCTCTAGTTTTGTTTTTTGATTGATGTGCTACATTTGCGTTTTCTAAAACCCTCGCCAGATTTCCACTTTTTGACCGTTCGAATGTGTGTTAGAAGTTATACAACCAATATTGATATCTGTGCTCTTGAGAAAATTACTATGGGTGGGTTACAGATTTAGAGAAATTATTAGAACAATAAATGTAGTTTGTTAGACTGAATATTTGTCTCTATGAAGTCACAGTTGTAGTTTTAAATCAGAAAGGAACAAACACACATCTGAAGTGAGAGGGGCCGTTTGGTGACCATGAAGAGATCAAAGGTGAAACTGGGTGACCACAATGACTAGGGAGATCTGGCCAGCAGGTGCTAAAAAGGGGAGATAGACTATCAGGTGAAAGAGGAGAGAAACAGGGAGTTAGTCTGGAACATTCAGAAAACTACCTGTGGTGAGAGAATTGTATTTTGGGGATTAATTTTAAGTACCATTTCATATATACTGGGTGGCCCAAAAGTCACTAGAGCATTTTAAAATTTAACCTTTGCTACTAATTATTTACAAATTATTTATATGTAATCCTTGGAATAGTTATGGAGAAATTCACGACAGAGCAACGAGTAAAAATAATCAAATTTTATCTACAAAATCAATGGTCAGCTGTGCCAACCAGCATCCAAACAATTACAATCTATAGAACTAAGAAAAAATTATTTCCACACATATATATATATATATTACAATTTAATCTGGAAGATTTAAAAACGATTCCCCCCCCCACACTTTTCATTCTTCTCTTCCGGGATGACGTCAGAAAGAAGCCAGCTGATTTTGCTATTTTCGACCTTTGAGGTCACAAGCATTTTTGATTTTCCGAGCAACGATTTCAGTGGAGAAACAAAACAAACAGTTTTAACTGGAGTTCAGTAATTCTTTTTTCGATCTCCTGGATTGTTAAAGATAGACTAGAAATTTTAATGGATTTGAAATCTGCAGAAGATTTTGCACCAGACCAGAAAATTTTGCACCTTACATTTCATTTTCTTTAAATAAATAATTTTTCAATTGTAACTTTTGGAATCGTCTTCGTGATTGTTTTGGTAGGTATTTAATTAAAATTGCACCAGATTAACACAGTGGGCCATTGTGATCGTTTTTGAAATTGTGTAGCAATCACCTAGGGTTGGCGAGAGGTATTAATTTTTTTTTTTTTTATGATAATGAAATTTGAAACACAGGTAGTCCAAATTTTATGTCCAATCCGAATTTTCAAATTTCATCTAGAACATTTTAAAACGAATTTAGTAGTTTTCTCTCTTTCAAAAGAATAAATGTGAATTTTTAATACATAGAGGATGATTTATTCGACTTTTAAATGGTCACGTGACTTTTCAGCCATTATGTATATAGGTTACACTCCCCACCCCCCAATGGCGGGCACTGGACTCTATCCTCGGCCACTACACAGACGGAAGTGATGGTCGACTACTTCTAATAGCAGACACTAAGAACCTGTCCTTGGCCACTACAAGACAGGAAGTGATGGTCACTTGTGAAGGGGCCCCCAGTGGGAGGACCATCATTGCCACTAAGAAAGGACAGCACAATATACATCCATGCCCTGACCCCGGATTCAAACTAGGAACCTTCCGATCCAGAGGCCACCTTTAACCACTAGACTGGTTGGACGGCTAGGTTACATAGAGAATGACAAAATTGAATTGATAGCTGTTTACTTGTAGGGCACAGATATACTACTCGGAAACCTTGTGACACTTGGAGGATAAACTAGTTTCTAAAATAAAGCTATTTTTTAGTGATGGATTTAATTTTTATTAGGATAGGTGTATTTCACAGTTTCTTTCGAATGGGTGAGAAAATTTTTATTTTAGCATGAATAAATTTTTATTTGTTACTTTATGGTTAAAATAATTTACTGATGGTATAACTAATTTTACAAAAACAGTATAAGACGTACCTCATCAGCATGGCCTGGCAAATCAATGGCTATTTTGAAGGTCTTTATACTCCACACCTTCAAAGTAGAATCAGCACTGCCACTTACTAGAAGTCTGCTATCAGCAGCCCAAGCAATTTGGTAAACTTGCTGAACATGACCATGTAATGATGCCAGGAATCTGAAAAATGAATTGTTTTCAAACAATTTAACAATATATAGAAGAAATTAATGAAATGGACAATCTAATTTAAATTAAAGATGGATTAATGTAGTTTATAGAACTGAATTATAACATATGATGCATAGACAGAAGGTAAAAAAACTCATTTTTTTAGTAGTGACTAAAATATGTTTAGTTAATAAAAAATATTTTGTAAAATATTGATAAAAAACTAACAAAAATATCTTTTATTTTTATAGATGAACAGAAGTTTCCAATAAATATTTACAGTAAAAATACGATGAAAAATTATTCAATTATTAAATGAAAATTTTAGTCTATTGAAAACGATGAATGTCTTGCTGGTTGTTGCATCAGCAACCATGAATTTAACGCACACACATACAGTAGAACCTTGATTGTCTGAGGTTTTAGTAAATGATTTTTACTCTAGCCAAATTTGATACTAATTACTGAAAAGGTTTGGAAAAAGCTTCAAGCATGTATGTATTTCAATTAACGTCATACTGTAGCAACACAACAGATTATTGACAATGATCCAGGATCTGACCCCAAGGGAAAGATACAAGGACATGACAAGGCAATATCTGAGCTGGCATCCCACTCCAAAAAACTTCAACGCCACACCAGTAGTGAGGACATTTGAGGCCACAACAGATTTAGCATGCACAAGCCCCTTTTGTACACGAGGGTCTTTGGTGGATTCGAACTCATAACACTCTAGCTGTTAATCCATTACTCTTCCGACTGGACTACCGTGGTCCTGTTTCAAGCACGAAGGTGCACCATCTTTCACTGGTCGGGTTTGGAAGGCAGATGGTTGGGGTATTATGGCACAAGATCCAAAATTCAATAAACTGTGCCAGACACATATAAAATTCAAAAAATTAGATTTAAAAATATCAGTTTAACAACCAGACCAACATTAAAATCGTGAATTTAAGTAAACACGGAAACAAAATAAACACTTCAAAAGTATGAAAAAGTCTCAAAGAATTAAAAACATCTCGAGTAAAATGTGATTTATAAAATGTTTTGATGTAGTTTGTGAATGTGAAAGTGCTGTAAAATAGACCATTTAGGACTTTTTCATGACGGTTTAAAAAAAATGTAACTTACGTTTAGATTTATAATAAAATTATCATAAAAATTTTTTGGCACAAAACTGAGAGTATAGATTACATTTAATTCTTGCTTAATGGATCTTTCAGCAGCAGTAGAATCCATGAAATACAGTTCAATATATTTGCATTTTATATAGACTGTTTCACGTCATTAGATCGGCATTATCCAAGGTGGTCTTGGTTCACATTATCTTGGACAATTAAGGCCCTTTCTACTGTGTTTAATTCGGCAATTGTTTTAGAAAATTCTTGAGAGTATACCAGATGTTAGAACAAGCATGTAAATTGTAGGAAAAAAAGAAACTTACTTGCCAGTTGTCCCATTCCATAGTTTTATAGACTTATCAAAGGAGGCACTTGCAATAATCCTCGTGTCTGGAGAAAACTTCACATCATTGATGATATTCTGATGGCCCGTCATTCTGGTCACTGGTTTCTTGTCTTTCTCGGGTAGCCACAAGAACAAGGTGAAGTCATCAGAGCCAGATACCATCAGTTCGGGCTTTCCTTTCTTAAGTTGGAAGGAACATAAATTAGAAAATGGACAGCGATCATTAATATAATGCAATAAAAAACAGGACAGTTCTCATTCTATTTAGTTTAATTGTTTATAATGCAATAAATCTTAAATCTGGTATTAGTGTGACTGCAAGAGTATCCAAATTTTTGAAGCTATCCAAGAATTAGATAGGATAGTATTTTGTTATTTTTAATAATAGGATCTGAAACTATGAAATTATTTCTGTAAACTAATCATAAAAAATGACACATCTCAATTGATCCATATACAAGAATGGTTCTGTGTAAGTATTTACAAAAATAAATTACATTAGATAATCTAATCTTGTACCTGGAAATTCACTTTTTTTTCAACCACTGTTTGGAGTACAAAGAAGTGAGTCAAAGCAGAAAAAATATTCATAATAATTTTACTAGTGCAAGAAAGATTTTGTCAGATATTCTAAACAGAATTTTAATTAATGACAGATATTATAAAGAAAATAACAACCATCATAAGAATGAAATAACGTTATTTTACTTCAAGAAAAAGGAAAGCATTATACTAGTATCATATTTGCAGATATTTTAAGAGTCAAAAATAAAACAGCTTGAAAATGAATTAAAAAAAATTTCATATAAAGATTTAAAAATAAAATTATAGTTAAAATAAATAATAAAAAAAAAACCTTCGAACTTGATTTTTAAAAGTAAAAGGTAAACAATGTGTAATTTACTGATGATTAAGCCTGCCCATTTGGGAAATGGCTTCCAGAAAAATTTCAAATCAAATCTCTTAATTGATGGAATTTTTAGACACTTCAGAGCATGCTTTTTCTAAATATGTAAAATCGAGACTAGAAACATAACACAGTAACACGAACCATGGATGCCCATGTAATACAACATCATGTATACTACTTAAGATGAATACTCTAGTATTCAAATACACAGGGTGAGCACTTTTGGTATCTGAATATCTTGGATGTACGCCTTTTACATCCGACTACCCTCGTATATGAATACTATATTGCCAAATACCAAGGATCTGAGTAGTTTGGTAACCAAATACTCGTATCTGAATACTCTTGTATACAAATACTTTTGCATCTGAATTCTTTCGAAAACCAACCAAGTATAACAATTACTTTTAAGTGTTGAGTACATGAGTATTTTTGTATTCAAATACTCCCATTCCAAATATTATAGCAAAGGTACAATTTTCTGGAGAGGTTGGTAATAAAATAAAAAATACAGATTGTGTTTTCGATAGCATTTATTATAAAGCAGTTTTTGAACAAGAAGTCTGTATTAGATTTAAAGATTTTAGTTTTGTTTATTCTCCTTTCAAGTTTCATAAGCGGTCCGTTATTCATTAAAGTGTCAACTTACCGTAGCTGCTTGATAGCGTTCCAGTGCAAGTTTGGACAACTGCTCACCTAGAGTGAAAATAAAATTGAGATGAATATTCATGCAAATTTTAAATGAGATTCATTAAAGGCAAAACGTTACTATTTTAATCTAAATATATGAAGATCTATAATTACAGAAAGTTAAGAAGCTTGATGGTGTTCATGAGAAAGGACTTTTTTAAAGTTGGAGAATTTAAAATCTGTCTGAAACACACTAAAACTTCTGAGCATTCATTTCATATACTTAACTCTAAAAAATGATACTCAAGTTGTACAAACATCAGATTGTTAAGAGTACAGAAAGATTTTAGCTCCTAATGTTAAATCAGTTTCGTATGTGTTTTTAAATAATATTTCTATAGCGCTGATATTTTGTAACATCCTACTGTTAAACAACAGAAACAAAATCCATTTAATATTTTAATTAAAAAATAGTTTTTAGTATGCAATAATAATTATTAAATTAATGTTTGAAAAAAGTATGAATTGGAATCTTGTTATATTTTGATAGGAATCAATTCAGAAGGACTTCTAGTACGTGGACATGCAAAATTTCAGCTCATTCTGATAATTAGTTTTTGTGCCGCATTAAATGTTCCTCATTATTGCGATTTTAGGCTACATTAAATTTTCTTTATTAATGCAATTTTAGGAGCAACCAAAAGTTTAGGAAATGTCTGACAAACCTAGGATAAATCTTGGTTTGTTTGCACTTGCGTAGTAAATATAATTTGCACTTGCTTAATAAATATAATAACTCTAGGATCCCTGAAAAATGTTTGAAACAGTGTCCAATTTTGAAATTCGGGTAGCTAAAACTACAAATTATCTCGATATACAAATAGTGACTTTTTATGTTGACATGATCCCTGAAATTGACTAACTTTAGGATTGAATATCTCAGGATATATAAAGGTAGTTAAAGACATGAAATTTCATATTTAGACTAATTTAACGATGCAAAATTTGATGTGAAGACATCCCCTTATGCAATGTTTTTAGCATTTGAATTTCTAGAGGACGTTATTCCTATTTAATGATACTTTTGACGAATAGTGCTTGAAATAAAGGAGGTGGTACGTTTTCCCCCCTGCAATTATACCAGTTTATTGTAGTGTGAAAGCATTAAAAATGACACGAATGACTTCCAGTGCAATATGCATATTCGCTTTTTTTTTAATAATTATCTTCTTGCAGCTGAAAATTCAAAGCACATCTAGTTCAAGCTTCATAACCATGACTATAATTCCAAAACATTGCAAAATTTTGTAACTTACTTTCTATTAAACATTGAGAACGAATTAGTAGAAATAACCAAGAACAAGATAAAAAACTAAATGTTTCCACATACGTGATTCCGTTACTTCTCGAAAAGCTATGCTGGCTTTGCTTGGATCGTATGGCCCTGTTCGTAATACATAGTCTGTATTCAAAGCTATGGTGTTCACCCAGTGTCCATGACCTTGAAGAGTACGGCACAATGCTCCCTAGATTCAAAAGAAAATTTAGTCAATGTATGAACGCATGTCATTGCAAATATACACTGATGTGCCAAAAGTCATGGGATAGCAGTATGCAAATTTACAAGTGGTGGTTGCATCACGTTAAAAGAGCATAAAGAGTCAGATGGTTACCAGTCTGTCCAAACTCAGAAATATCTTGCAAAATACTTAATGTGATAATGGCCACCCATCGCAAATAAACTGAGTTTGAACATGGAACAATAATTGGAGCTTAATGCACGGGGCATAGCATTTTGGAAGTTGTAGGCTTTTAAGATTATGTGGTGTCAAGGGTGTATCAGAACCTCATGGAAGACATTACCTTCTATGAGGGAAGACACAGTGTCCAACCACATCTGTTGAATGATCAAGAGCAGCGACATCTAAGTAGAAGTACATGTGCTAACAGTAACTAAGTAAACTGACCACCACATTCGATTGTTATTTTCTGGGATAATGTTATTACACTTATTCTGTACTGTTAATAGCGAAAAGTCTCATTTTCTTGTATGCTATGTATCAACTCTCTTTCATGAGCTTGCAACATCATATATAACTTAAAAATACTCAAATTATCAAAGCTCAGAAATTTTTTCATTTTTTGATTACTTACAAATAACACTCTTTCATGAATACCTAGGTTATTTTTGCAAGTTAAATATTATTAAAAAGTAGGAATACATTCAAAATTCAATTATATAATTTTTTTTTAACTTTCTGTTGGGGACACTGGTTCTTTTGGACAGTTTCTCAAAAACAAGTCTAACAAATAAATTATTTTACATAAAAATAACTAAAGAAATCCTACATTTTATTCATTTTTAATAAATATATAATGCAGAAAAATTCTGAAACTTGTCTGATTTGTGATTAATTTTATAAAAAAACTCATGATGGTGTTAGTGGGATCCTGCAACCTTGTTTATCTAGGTCCAAAAAATTTCATGCCTTTGATTATGGGTGACAGCAAACAACTCTAAACCATTTGAGAATCAAATGGGTAAACACTGCTTACGCATCCATGGCAGTTGTTGTAGTGTTTTATTTACTCCATCATGTGACTAACTTTGCTAATTCCTATATTGTGTTTTGATCTAAATTTTGCCCTGTTATCTTTCCTAACACATTAATTTTATTCATAAATATTAATGTTGTTCATAAATCAAAACTACCTAGAAACTACACTGGTTTTGCATGTCTCATATGTAACACGTTTAAGCATGTAAAGGCAACAAATGAATGAAAATCATTAAAATCTGACAAATAAATATGATATTTAGGAAAAAAAAATAGTGATTTTTTTTTATACCCTGGTATCTGGTGTACCATGTTGACAAATATAAAATTCTGTTTAATCCTCTACATACAGCGCTGCAAAAAATTGTTTCCTCCCTTGATTATGAGAACCGGCCTTACAGGTAACTTACTAAAACGACCGAAAAAATGGATTTCCCAATTCTTTCGCCAGGAGGAGATCGAATGTATGCCAGCCCATTGTAACCTGATGTTGTGGTTTATATTGTGAGGTCCTTATGCCTAGAAGGTACAGATACTGCCCCTGTAAACTGAAAGGGCAATGGTGATTTCAATACAAGTCTGGTCATCAACATTTGAAGGACCCTTAAGTTGTCTTCAGACGTTTTTAAGGGGACACTCTCGAGAAGAGAAGAACCTATTTGTGAGGCTCCTAGTCAAGAATCCCGACATCCTTGTCAATGGAGATAAGGCTATTCAAACTTGGGCCTCTTAACAGAACAGAAATGAGAGGATGGAAATCGTAACAGGCTGTGACATTTCTTTAGGAGTTTGAGGTCCAAAAGAATCTGAGCCCTCTGTAACCAAGGAACGAGAAATTCTTTTCCGCTTCTGTATCCAGATGGTTAAACTAGTTATCAATCACTGGACGCATGAAATCTTCTAGAACACTGTAGGCCAACATCATTAAATTAAATTGTGCTGATTTTTTTTTATCAACATCTTATTCTTTACCACCAAAAACTTTTATTTGTTGCATCACAAACACTTTTAATGCAAGATTTCCTAACACCAGAACTAAACAAAGTTATCTCTCTTACTCATATCAAAATTTAAATCTGTGGGCCTAATACTGTTAAAAAATCAAGGCACACGGATTTCAAAACATGCACTTACAAACAGTAATGTGAACTTGAGAGGATCAGTAGTTAGAAAAAAGAATTTAGAACAGGATAGGGTAGGTATTTTAATTAACGTCGTACTGGAGCAACACAACGGGCTATTGATGAGAGTCCAGGAACAATCCTAATGGGAATGAGCCGAGGACAACATTATGTAATTTTGAGCCACGGTCAGATGACGAGGCAACACCAGAGCTGGCACTAAACCTCAAACTTTCAGAATAAGGGCCATTTGAGGCCCAGACAGATTTAACGTGCACCCGCTCTCTTTGTACACGGCAATCTTTGGTTGGATTTGAACTCCCAAAGCTCCAGATGTTAACCCGTTACTCTACCAACCTAACCACAGCAACCTATAACAGGATAGGGAGCAAATACACTGCAATTTAATTTCAGATGAAACTATTTCTTTACACAGGGGTGAAAACAACCGAAATGTAAAAAAGAGGAAAATATATGCAACGCTATTTTGAACTACAAAAATAGCTGAATAAGAATACTATATTGGTGTACTAATGTATGTACAGAACAGTGGTGCAGCCATAATTTTTTCTGATGGGAGTAGGCAAATTTTTAATCTGATAAAACCCAAGTCCACTAAAAACAATAAAATTTGTCTTTGGAAAAGGGAGAGGGGCACCTTACGCGTAAACTCAAATTTTGTAAAAGAGAAAAAATATCTTGCCAACTCTGTAAACAGTATAAATACATAAGTTGCATGAAGTTAAAAATCTTATTTTTATGAATATTTTGAAACATCTCACCAATGGTGAGATGTTTTTTAAGAGTTGCAATTTTCCCAAAACCTTGATACAAAAATGAATTAACAGGAAATGAAAATGCCATGTAACAAACGAATAAATCAAATAAATACTTTTTTATTAAATAGCATAAATTTTAAATGAAAAAAAAAATAAGTAGACACCAAAAATAAAAATGGTACAGCTTCATCTACGTTTATAGCAGTGGCAACGGACTTGGCGCTTTTTTTGGCGCAATTCTAGTAGCGAGTTATGACAGGTTAAGGTAACCCCGCTGCATAACGGTTATTGCGGATTTTAATACAACCTGGGCAAGTGGAAAGTTTAAAACTTTCATTTAGAATATTCCAGAAAGTTCTTTCAAATTCCGTTAAACTGTCATTTGATTTCATTGGTTAATTTGAAATAATTCTATCCTTGGCGACTTAAGTGCGCCAAGGACATGCTGTTGCCACCGCTATAAACGTAGACTGAAGCTGTACCCCTGTGGTAAAAAAAAATTTAACTTAATTCAGTTTAAATTTACAACCTATTTTCAAATAAAAAAAAAAAAAACTTTTTTTTTTCAAAATCTCTATATTTTTTCGTAAATATTCTTAATATCTAATTAAATCAACTTTAAATCAAATAAAACTTAAAATTAATAATTCGTATTGTCCAAGAAACACACAATTTAACTTATTAAACAATCATAAATATTGCCCTTAAAAGAAGCATCAGTTTGAAATTTTCCGTTGCAAAAAATAGCTGCAGTCAATGTTCAAAAGGGTGGTCACCGCTTGGCGCACTTTTATAGTCGCCAAAGTAAGAAGTTTTAACGGATTTTGAAAGTACTTTCTAGATTATTCAAAATGAAAATTTGAACTTTCCGCTTGCCGAGGTTGCCATAAAAGACGAAATAGCCGAGCATTTTATTTTCTACTTGAAAGAAAAATCACATTAAAAGCTGATCAATTTAAAATATTTCATTTATACCTTTTCTTCCGCATCATGACGTTTCACGGCCGCTAGATAACAGCGCCGCTTTTTTAGGAAATCGTAGCTTTTCCTACGAAATATACAACAACGTACGCTAACTAGTTCAAAATCCAAGTTCTCCAGGTTCGACATTAAGCTAATAAGCTTTTCACATAGGATTCTTTTCAAAAAGGAATTTGCAACTTATCACCTTGCAAAATTTAGAAGTGCAACGTTGGCGATATATGTCTCACTGGGCGTATTTTAAGTTTATAAAAGACCAAAAAGGGCAAAAGTCGGAATTTTTTCGTAAAAAATATAAAATCGGTCATTTTCTCAAAAATTTACGAAAAGTCGGAAATACCTACAAAACTCGGAAGAATATCACCCCTGAAGTATGGACATATTCACACTTTCCTTATTAATTTTTTTACATTTATTCTTTGGCTGTAATTCTATGATATAATTTAATTCTGAAAAAAATTGTAGAAAAAGCGGAAATTCTCGGAAGAAAAAAAACGGAAATTCTCGGAAGAAAAAAAAAAGCGGAAATCCGCGTAAACGCGGAAGATTTTCACCCCTGTTTACATTTCCTTTCTGATGTTATTTAGGTATTCTGGCTGTGAACTTTTTCACACTTTTCGATTATCATTCTCCTGAGAATACTTCAACAAAAAACTTTTATCTATAAAAATGCTTACAAAATAAAAACGGCAAATTCCAGGAGAAAAACTCTCACTGGCCTATACAATTGAACTGGGGACTAGTATAGTGTTGCCATGGTTCAGAAACACAGCCACAAACCACAAATATACTCACGTCACTAGCTCGGTAAACTCTGATGGAGCGATCCTGAGAAGACGAATACAAAAGTCCCGAGCCACCCCACCGTACACAAGTCACTGCAGCTGTGTGTGAACTAAGGACATGTAGAGTCTGCATGGTAACAATGTCCCACACTCTGATGGTGCAGTCCTTTGATGCACTGGCAATGCGCCGGCACTCGCTGCTTCTGAAAGTGGAAAAATAATTTTCAATTATTTAATATCTACTATTATAAAAGGAATGTCTGTGTTTTCAGGCAATCGATACCACTTACAATCCAGAAATTTAACACGCAGGTAGTCCTAATTTTATGCGAAGCCCAAATTTTAAAATCAATTTATTGGCATTTTTTTATTATTTGTTTTCTTTAGAATGGCAACAGTATGAAGAGTTAAGATTCTGAATTAATTTTTTTCCTTTCATTTCCTGAGCACAATTCTAGCAATGGGAAACAAAACAAATAAAAATTTTTGACTGGTGTTTATTTCTTTTTTTATTCTTTAGTCCAAGTTTCTACCTTTGCAATCATTAAAGATAGAGTAAAAATTTCAATGGATTTGAAATCTACTGAAAATTTTACACCAGATTGATGGTTTAGGAAGTCCAAATTTTATGTGAATTTGTGACATTCCCTTGTCATGTCGGGTGGATGTGGGACACCTCTTTAAATTTTTTTTAGAAAGCTATCTGTATCAGTAAGGACACCAAAAGAACTATCATGGGCAACGAAGTACTAGCCTCCAAGTAGGAGATAAAACTACAATGCACAAAATGATTTCATCCCACTTTGTATAGATTCGAAACTTTCTGGAACTATCTTATTTCACAGATGATGTCATTATTTGGATGAATATTTGGAAGAATAAATATACACTCGAAAACAAACAAAAAAAGTTGCACCTAGAAGGAATTGTCAGAATGCAATGAAATTTACAAGGTTGGTAAAGTGCTTATAAATGAGTAAAATTCGAGACTGAAATATGCAAACTTCATTGAGAAAAACTAAAAAAAGTGGTATCATTCAGTATGGTTGCTATTATTCTTAATGCAGCATGCCAAGCGCCTTGGTAGTGAGTCATACAGGCTCTTTATGAAGTCCTGCAACAGTCCATCCCATGCTGCTTAATCCCAATCACGTAGTTCCAGGCAATTTTTTTTTGTAACTGAGCAACTTTTTGTGTTTTAGAGTGTATCTTATTACGCTTGTTAACGAGTTGTATCTCTTCTCGAAGGGGAAAGAAAAGTTATATTGCTATGATATACTAATAATGATTCAAAAAAAAGGTTGCCATTCGCATCTACTTATGTAAATTGATATCCGTCTGGAATAGAAATGGGCCGCGATAGCCCAATTGGAAGAGCCACGGACTAGCAATCAAATATAACAAAGACTGTTGTGTACAAAGGGGCTGGTGCATGTTAAATCTATCGTGGCCTCAAATGTCCTCACATTGGCGTGGAAGTCTGGAGAGTGGGGTGCCAGCTCAGGTGTGGTCTTGCCATCTGACCATAGTTCTAAATTCTGTGGTGTTGTCCTCAGATCTTTCAAATTGGGGTCAATCTTGGACTGTCACCAATAGCCCATTGTGTTGCTCCTGTGTGGTTAATTGCCAATATCACTACGTGGAAAGAACTCAAGCACTTAGCTTATCTGCAAATAAGACTATTGTTATAGAAATGTTAGTTTGCTTAACCACTCAAATAAATAAAAAAATGCACTGGCTTATTAACATTACTATGTATAATTGTTTTCATAAAGTAGGGAGTTAATTAACATCGCATTGGAGCAACACAATGGGTAAATGGTGACGATCCAAGATCAAACACAAAGAAAAAGATCAGAGGCCAACAATGATTCATTTCGAATCACGGTCAGATCATGAGACCAAAATCCGAGCTGGCAGCACTCAAACTTCCACATTTATATAAGGACATTTGAGGTTACCACAGATTTATTGTACACCAGCACCACTTGCAACCTTCTGGTTTCTAATCTGCTACTCTTCCAATCGGGTTACAGAAGCATTTTGATTTTAGAAAGATACTAAACATGAAATATTTTTATTAATTTCATTCTAATATATTAACTATCAAAAATTAAAATTGAAGTATTTTAAACAGAGAAATAGACATCAGAATGAGTAGAATGTTGCCTTACAAGTGTAATGGTTCCCAACATATGGAATATATCCATCCTCTATGACCACATAAAGGTTTTCCTAGTTGTTGGCCAGTCTTGGGATCCCAGATGCAAATCTGAAATAATTTTAATTTACTATTAGTTTTCCACTGCATAAACACACTACTGAAAACAACCTGGACAATTGCAAGCCAGACACACAAAGACTTTATTCCTTGTTTTGAAATTGAAAGCCTTTCACCTGTCACTCAGAGGTGCTTTTTAAACCGTATTTTTGCATTTATTGGAAAATTAATCTTCCATTTTAATTAATATGAGCAACAATTTATAATTTTGTTACAATAATTAAGAATTTTCAGCCATTTGATTTATTAGCAAGACTACTTTTAGTTTAAAAAAAAATCTTGTATAACAGTATAAATAACCTTAAAACTGAAAGAATATCTTTCATCTACAAGGCTGTTCTTTTCACTCATTGGAACAAGATATTTGTTACTTTGTGATGCCTGTTTTACCAATCTCAAAGTACTCTGTCTACCTAAAGAACTGCTCTTTCTATAGTCTGCACCTGTCACAGAAACAATCACTTTCCATAGGGGATGCTAGAAAAAATTAAATCAATTTTGTCACACTACTGAATCATTGGGCTGATGCCAAAGTTTTTCCTGTTTTTGGCACTAGATGGCATTATTTTTGTGATGCCTGTTTTACCAATCTCAAAGTACTCTGTCTACCTAAAGAACTGCTCTTTCTATAGTCTGAACCTGTCACAGAAACGGTCATTTTCCATAGAGGATGCTAAAAAAAATTAATTCAATTTTGTCACACTACTGAATCATTGGGCTGATGTCAAAGTTTGTCCTGTTTTTGGCACTAGATGGCATTGTTTTTGTGATTCCTGTTTTACCAATCTCAAAGTACTCTTGTCTACCTAAAGAACTGCTCTTTCTATAGTCTGCACCTGTCACAGAAACGGTCATTTTCCATAGGGGATGCTGGAAAAAATTGATTCAATTTTGTCACACTACTGAATCATTGGGCTGATACCAAAGTTTGTCCTGTTTTTGGCACTAGATGGCATTGCATCGCAAAACCGTCATGAAGGAATTTCAGTAAGTACTTGAGAAATGAAACACCGTTTTTTTAAAAATAATTTAAAAAAAAAATCTTTTGCATTTGCAATGCTTTGTAGACGCAAAAAATATGTGATGTGCAGGGTGCAGTTAACTATTCCACCTGCCATAAGTGTTCTGAAAGTTTCGACACCTGGATCAGTTCTTTTGCCAGAAACCTCAGAACTTCTATGAGCGCTGGATAATGCAGCTACCGGAGAGACGGAGAAAGTTCATCGAACAGACCAATACATACAATATTCATTAAATGCAACTTTTATTTTTAATTAATGTAATTTTTAGTTTAACAAAATTATTTTTCTTCAATTTGTGTCAAAACAATAGGACAAACTTTTGCATATACTCAATGTGAATGAGCCCTATTCTTAAAGCGACCACCTCATATACTTAGTGGTGGGAGCAGTTTAGACTTATTTTTAACACCAGAAAGTTGGCAAATAAAAGTATGGTAATGGTAAATTGATTTTCTTCAATATTCATTTTCAGTGAACTAAAATCAACAAACCAGCAAGACAGAAAACAAATAACTTCAAATGAAGTGGATGAAAACTGAAACGTCCAACAGCATTTGTTATTTTTGCACTTATGGAGTAAATAAAGAGGGAAATTACTGGTGAATTTTTTATGTTCATCTACGGATGAAACGATTCTGAAATAAGGATATTTTACATTAAAGCTTACATGACAGTATTTAAATTCAACTGCCTTGAAATTTAAACTAGTTATTGAATGAGCTGCTACATTAAAAATTTCATTAAATACTTACTTGACTGTTTTTACAACCTGAAGCTAGTTTCATACCATCTGGTGACCAAGCTATACATAATACCCAATGTTTATGTCCTGAAAAAGTAATTTTTTTTTTTGAGTAAAACATTTTGTACATATTTCATAAAATGGTATTTATTTTAAATAGAAAGTTTCAGTAACAAATGTGTTAAATTAATTATTTTGCTATAGGGAAACACCAGTAAAAAAAAAAAAGATTTAAAAGATGATCCAGAAAATGTTGATTTGAATTAAGTTTTTGTACTTGATTAATGCATAGTGTACAAATAATAAAATATTGCCTTCTTGTTCTTTTTCTTGGATGCCCAATCCAGAGAAGATACACACAAGTAACAAGATATACAATCTCTACTATTATAAAAGGAAGTGTTTCAGTGTCTCTGTACAGTGTTCTGACAAATCTATGGCACTTACAATAATGAAATTAACTGGTAGTCTTAATTTTTTGCGATTTTTGTGTAGTGCCAGAATTTAAAAATTTAATCAAGAACATTAAAAATGTTTTAATTAAATTTTTTAGTTTTTCACTTTTTGTTCTTTTTGGAACGTGATGTTACCCCTACCTTGAAAAAAGAAATAGATTTTGTGATTTTCGACTCCTGGCGTCACAAGCGTTTTTTGTCCTATTGCATTTGGAAAAATTCCAAGTTTTCCGATTCTAGCGTGTTTTAATTTGCATTGTTGGTAATAGCGACTTCATGGCCACTATGGCGTTTGTTTGTGAAGCAAACCAAATGGGAATATGTAGCAATCACCGAGGGTTAGTGAGTGTCAGCGAGCAGTGGTCACACCTGACCTAACGAAAAGAACTGTCCGAGCAATGCCATGGCTAGTAAAGTATAAAAGAAAAACTAAGCAAAAAATATTTCAAAGCAAGAGTGCATAAACTTAACTCAACAGAGCAGCATTGTTATTAGTATGCATGCATTATTTCTATTTAAATATAATTTCAACATGTGACTAGAGCGCAAATAATTTTCTAGACCATCTCGTTTGGACCACACAGATAGATTGACTCACTGGCAATATCAATTTACAGATGTATTTCTAAGGTTTAATTATCCTATAAGGCAACAGCAGATATATGGTAAATTAAAAATTAATTATGCTGAATGGAAGTAACACAATAGTGAATAATATCATAAAATGTAGTTGGTGTCTATCTAAACGCTGTAATTTTATTTAAAAATTCAAAACAAATTTATTCACATAGATAATGGCATTACTAGAAATGAACTGAAGTAGACAAAAACATCTACACTGGTAAAATACATACTCTATTTTCAACATGCAAATGAGCTAAAAAAAATCTGGAGTAATTTTAATGGTAATATAAAGCAATTATTTTTCTCTATTGAATATATTATCCTAATACTGGGTCACTTGGTACTGAATTATGCCTACATTTCATCAAAATAATTAAATTATAGTTAACATGTTGCAAAGCAATTTCGTAAAAAAATATACACATTTCAAGAAATAAAAATAATTATTTTCTATTGCTTGAAAACACTGATAGATAAAATAAAAATGTAAGATTTCTTTTAATACATGCAAACTGCTATCCATTTCTGTTTGAACCGAGTTGTTTGTGAGATTTAGCTGTATCGGAAATGTCTTGGCGCCAGTGGTTGACATTTCAAACGGCGCATCCCAATCACATTCCCACACAACTATTTCACACTATTCTGAGAAAGTTTATGTTTTTTCTAAAAACCTTATGTTAGAACAGGTATTCAAAGTGTAAGGTGCGATGTTCTTAGTCTGTAAAAGTAATCTGTTCTACATGTATGTAATAAATTATTTTTGGCAAGATTGCATTCTTCTGTGTTCATCATTGTAACATTTAGAAAATCGCTCAGTCAAATCTGTTACAAAAATTAAATTCAAAACTCTGGAATACTACCAATTCATAAGATTTGTAAAATCAATAGTGATTTTAAAAAAAAATTACATTCAGTTTTGAAGGATAAGGAAAAGGGAACAAATACCATAAAACAAAAGAAAAGAATATATAATGAAATGTAAGCATGAAGATTAAATACTAGATGCACTAAGATTTATACCTTTACAAGTAAACTGTGGAGTTTCTGTATTTACATCCCACATTCTGACAGTTGTATCACCAGAGCCACTGGCAAGATACCTTAAATATGGAAAATAGTTTTAGAAAGTGTAATTATTATTTTAAATAAAAGTTGTACACAATAATCTGCATCTGAAATATACATGCTTTAGCTTAATGCAAGTCATGTTTATACATGTTTTACTCCACAATATAACAATGAACCTTAACTTCAATCAGCCTCAATCCTCGAGGTTATGAACATTGGCAACAAATCAAAAATCAATAGAAAAAAGTCAAGGTAACATGAATTATGGCTGTCACATTACTTTGACTTTACTTGCTCCATAGAAAAGTACTCATTCAACTCAGTAAATAAATATTGTTAGAAAAAAGCATATTGGTATATATGCTATGGAAGTATTAAAAGACTAATACTTCAAATGTACATCTAGGGTAAAAGTGAACGTCAGCTCTAATCGAGAAATTGGGGTAGTCGTGGCTCAGTGGGTATGCCCACTGCGCTAGCAACCTTCGAGTTGTAGGTGGCAAAGTTTCGATACCTGTCAGGTGCATTCCTTCCTGGGTGTGTTTCTCTCTTCTGTGTAGAAAAACTTTCATTGTGTGAGTATGTCTATTACTTGATATTGCATGGCCATTGTTCCATAAAACCCCTAAAACCAATCGAGAAATCAAAAACTGACTTTAATTTTAGAATTACCGCTAAATTCATAACTAGAACATCTTTGGCTTTTTACAAGCAACAAAGATCAAAATTCCCATAATACAGTGTTTAATGAATAAGACATAATCCAAGCAGAAGTTGCAGTCAGGACATGATGCATAGGCAGCTGAGTGATTTCATAAAAAGACCTATCTGAATTGAAAATGAACTCAAAATGTCTGTAAAATTGATTCATACTTTACTTCCTGTGATAAAGTTAGTGGGCTCACTTCATTTATGTATTTTCTAAATTCTTGTTTCCCTTGACATAATTTTTTTGGTAGTAATTTCTAATCTCTACTATTATAAAAGGAAGTGTTTGTCTGTTTATTTGTTTCAAGGCCACAAAATTCTGACGATCTCTGGCACTTACAGCAATGAGATTTAGCACACAGGTAGTCCAAATTATTTGCAATTTTTGGGTCGCGTCAAATTTTAAAATTCAATCGAGAAGATTTTTAAATGAATTTAATAGTTTTATTCTCCATCGGTTTTTCAAACGAGGAGAACTTTTTCTACTCATGCAACCTTGCAGTCAGGGTTTGGAACCATGGCAAGTTTTTTTCACCTGTAGAACGCAGAGAAAATTATAATTTTTTCATTTCCACTTTGATTTTGCGCTATTGATTTCCCAGCCAGACGATAAATCTTTTAACAGAAGTCAAAGTTCTTTTTTCTATCTCCTAGACTGTTAAAGATAGTGTACACATTTCAACGGATTTGAAATCTGCGGAAAATTTCAGTTTAGATTGATACCTAAAAATATGATTTTCTTTAAATAAATAATTTTTTAATTGAATATATCTTCCAACGGATTTGAAATCTGCGGAAAATTTTACACCAGCTTAATACCTTACACCACGGGCACGAGCTAGCCAATAAGTGGCTAGTATGTATATATGTATTGTCAGGGCAGAAACTCTTTAATGGACAGATGTATAAAAACCAACTATTAGTTTTTAAGTGAAAAAATTAAAATTACAACCATATTGACAGTGTTACATTTCTTCTAAGCAGATTACATTATGAGAATGTATTTCTTTGTAAGAAAATAAGTATTCTGTGACTACAAAAAATGTCAGAAATGAGTTTCTGCTCTAAGATACAGATATTTTGCATTAAAAATATTTTCAATAGAAAACAAAACATTATGTGGATTGCTCTACTTGCATGTGCTGCTTATTTCCAACACATTTTGATTTCATACTATATAATATACGTACCTCCCATCAGGACTGAAAGAAGCAGAAATTACAGCCTCTGCATGTCCGGGTATGGAGCTTGAGCAACGTGTCACAGGACGCACTTGAAAAACGGATTGCTCAGCATAAGTAATGTCTAACACTTTTTCAGTTCCAATGGACTTAGCCTCCAAATAATTCTTGAGAGAACCTTTGATTTGTACATCTTCAACAAAAAATAAAAAAGGCACAGGTTCTTCCTGAAAAAGATACAAATAGTCAACATTTTACAAAGAAAAAAGTAAGAAATTCATTGACATAAAATAACTAATTAATACTAGAAACTTAAATTTCTCTGTAATAATCCTTTAAGGAATATTCTTGAAAAAAATTTCCAAGAAATTCAAGTATTTGCTTCAGAAGGCATCAAAATAAAATGAAGCAATATATTCTTTAATTGATGTATGAAGAAATACACCATGGCACAGCAATTTAAGTAAAAGCTGAAAAATGTATCATGATATTCACTAAAAACTAATTATAAATAATTTTTTTTATAATTAGTTTTGTTATTAGTGTATATATATACCAGGGTGTCAAGATTTAAATCACTTGATTAAAATCACGGATTAAAATTATGATTTTAATCAAATGATTTTTAAAAAAAATCATTGATTTAAATCACAACCAATCTTACATTTTTATAACTAAGTAAATACACCCTAGAAAAATCACAGAATTTGTCAAATGCTTTGAACTTTCTGCACTCATGGTGATTTCAGCACTAATGGCTACACCTCGTACTGATGAGCATTTAAAAAAATGTTTGGCACTGGACACTTGCAAATAATCTGAGGTGTCTATCGACTAAGTAATCTGTTGAGTGTTGAGTCGGGGATTCTGCCAAACAGTAAAGTAAAAAATAAGTTGACATCTATTTGAAAGTTTTTACAATGTTCATGCATAATTTTATGTTACAAACAATAAAGCAGTAGGCCTACATTTACGTAAATGTCAAGACAGCCAAAGAAAATCCCCACAAAGTAGGCCTAAACTACTTGTTACCCCTTTAATTGATTGACCAATGGCATAGCTATAGTGATTTTTCAACTACTTTTTTTTAATTGAGAGATAAATATAAAATAACACAATTAATGTGATTAATACTTTATTAAATAAAAAATTCAACTGAGCTTTCTATTTGAAAGGATGAAAGTTTAAACACTATGAACATCTTTTATTTTGCAAAATGCACCCTGAAACAGTCACCTTTCACTTTAAGAGTAGTGACCCATAACAAATATTTATTTAATCAGACTAATTTAGGTCTCACTTAAACTTACTGATACATTTGTTAACATGAGGATGTTAATTTACTCAAGAAAAACTATGTAGGATGTCAACTTCTGTTTTAAAGTTAAACAAATGTTTTATCTTTTGCTCTTGTTTTGAAAATTCATTTATTAAATGTATTACCATGTAACACACAATGATTTTTAGTAAAATAAATATTAATTTACCATATCACAAATTCCCATTGTTTACTTAAATAAATATTGGTTTACATGTCATGTCAGAAACTCAATTTTTTATTTAACAAATTTATAGGCCCTACAGAAATTTAAATGAAAAAACCGATTTTTGATTTAAATCAAATAAATCCGATTAATTGATTAAAAAAAAATCATGATTTTTTTACACCCTGATATATACACCTAATTTTGTTTTTACATGATAGATAATAGAAGAACGTTCCTAAAAATATATATGTAAAAAAAAACATTGTATCTATGGAAAAAAAGATCAATTCCGGATATAAAAAAAAATCAATTTTTTTTTTTAAATCCGGAAAATATTTGTTTTGAGCTTATTATTTTATTTTAACAAAATACACATGTAATGAAAATGTATTAAAGTAAATTTGCATTTTAAAATGAAAAAAATTCTTCATACATAAAAAAAATCTGTTTACACTTGTCAACATTTTATTCATTTACACTTTCTGATAATAAACGGTGCTTACGATTGGAATATCACTGCTATCACTAGAAATGTTGTGGACATCGCCTTCTTTCTCTATTAATGAATTTCTTTGTGTTCTCTTGAGCAAAATCAGCACGAAACTCCTGTTGCTGATGTTTATAGCTGGTTTTACAAACGAATTCAGTCGTTAATCATTGTGTTTTGGTTAGGCCATTATATAATTATCTGCAAGAGGCTGTTGACAACTTCAGTTTACGGTGAAACTTTCCAGCAAATTTCTCATTAGTGCGTGTAATATAGAAATGATACTACTATACCACAAAACAAAAATTTCCTAGAATTTAGGCAAATAAAACTCGTAAGAAATTGGCTCAGCCCACTCGTGTTGAATCAAAACGACGCATAAAAAGAGAATAAAATATTTATTTTGAATTCGTGTTAAATAAAATTCATTCAATAAAGTTAGGCAAAAAGAGAATTAGGTGTATATATATTGTGACTTGTGCATAAAATAAGTTTCATGTTCATTTTGCAATAGTGAATTTCAATAAGTCATGATTGACGATTAGATTTTTTCTTGAGAAATGCAATTAGTTTAGTTGGTAAACTTTGAATTCCTTTGTTTCCTCAGAACTGTTTCTTTCACTTAGTGTGCTTTTTACTTGTAAGTTAACATTATATAAAGAAGGTTTTTCCAGTGGAAGGGGCTAAGAGAGATGAGAAATAAGTTCACATTGCATTTAAAGCAGTACCTTCTGAAGGAGTGAATTGCAAATTACGGTGAGTTTATTAACATCCACGTCAACAGGTAGGTCGAGAGGAGCCCCTGCGATCTCACCGGATTCATTTTTGAATCGAGCCAAAATGAAGCAAGTGTCGATCTCCATTCCACTCATGGTCAACTGATACCTAGAAGAGGAATGAGAAGTTGAAATACACAAAATAAAGAGCAATGTTTGAAAGTTTGTACAAGAAAAATAAGGGCCTTCTCAAGGTTATTCTTTAAGAAAACATTTCAAACAGATCACAATAGCTTGTGAGTGCATAGGATTAGTTGGTTTTGGGGTTTTTATGGTGCAAGGGCCATATTTGGCTATGCTGTACCAGAGACATAAGACACACAATGAAAGTTTTACTGACAGAGAGAAATACACACAAGGAGGAATGCACCTGGCAGGAATCGAACCTGCGTCACCAAAAATTTGTGGGCCTAATGCAGCGAGCATACCTACTGAGCCACAATGGCCCCTTAGTGCATAGTGTACAATATTTTTATGAATGCTAGGTTTAACAGACGAAGACTTCTTTTTGCTAATGCCCAGCCAATTGATGTTAATCATTCTGCCACTACATGGGAGTATTTGTGAACCACTTAGTGTTACCCTGGTGCACCAGGGGTGTGGATTCATGTTACATCTCATACATCCACATCCAAGGCACAACCTATTTTATAGAAGTCTCAAATTCATTCCAGACAGATAAGCATCCATGCCTTAACACCAGATTTGAACCAGGAACCTTTTGATCTGATAGGTAGGTATTTTAATTACAGGGCTTATAACAGGTTTTAAGGAGTAAAAGTGACGAATTGAACAAAAAAAGGGACAAAAAACAATAATGTCGAACATATTCAAGTATAAAGATAGAAAAGAAATATATACTCTCCATTCCAGTCACCCCATCTTTTTATTTTCTTTCTTTGGAAGGATATTTATTTTCTTCAGTTAAAAAGCATATTTTGAAACGATATTAACAAAAAAACAAAATAATTTGTAATAATGATTTTTGAATATGTTGTTTATTTTTGACATAAGCTAGAATAATTTCTTCCATTTCTTTAAAAGATTGTCGGATTTTTTTTGTCGAAAAAGTCTGAAATTAATTTTGTATTTTTCTTCTCAAGACAAGAAAGTGCATTTTTTAAAAGTATTGTCTTTGTTGACCAGCATAATCTGAGTATTTTGCCACCTTTTCAATCATTGACTAAGCAAGTACTGCTTCCTTAAAATCTTTATTTTTTATCGCATACTTGAGCCTATTATTGACTTTCTTAGTTTTCGTTCTTCTTCTATTACCTTTCTTTTCTTTGCCAGCTACTTTAAATTTTTTATCTCTGCTTCCTGTCTTTCTTGTCCTTCTCCAAGTTTTCTTGCTTCACTTGGAAATTTGCCTTGTAATGGCCAGAAACCTATTACAAACTGATACCAGACTTCTTGGAGTTAGCAAAGCACAGAAGATAGTAAATCACAAGCCCATTTTGTCCTTTCACCAACTGCTTTGAAGTTTCTCAATGAGCTCTCTCCCTTCCATGCCTCAGCCTAGAATAGGGGTGGTATGTAGTATCCGAGGAAATGGCGATTTCATGGCCAACATGGTAACTCTGCCAATAACTAATCGAATTGCCAAGATAGCAGCCGGTAACCCTACCACTACATCCAAATTTAGACTTACTCACAATTTTGCTGTGCTCGTTGTGTTCTGTGCTTGTTGCATTTCAACCATTCCCACTATATTTTCAAGTAAGTTGCACAATTTAATTTATATTTATTTGGGATTTTATTTGTGTTTTAATTAAATATCATTTCTGATGATATAGATTTATTAGTAACTCACTTACTCTTTATCAGGTATGGCAATGAATATTCTGCAAGAAATTGCTAGTGTACCCTGAACAATCGTAACAGGGCAAGTTCAATTTTTCTTTACTTTTTTATGTGTACACACAGAATTTAGAGGTTTATTTGCCTGGAAGGCAACAGTGAAGAAGGGGCAGCGAGGTAGCTGTGGGCCTTGCGTTATACGCAGTGACTTATCTACAAGAAAGAAAACCACATTTAAGAGACAAAAAAATCCCATTTTTCAATTCCATATATGCAAAGGTTCACAGTGTGGATTTTGCTTATACTTGTTTTGGCCGCCATTTTCACTTGACGAGAAACATACCTCGGATACTACATATTTACCTAGAATAGGTAAGAAGACCCTTTACCCTAAGGAATATCGGAGGTTTTCTTTGTTTCAGTTGTGAAATTTCCAATTGCTGATGTTTATTTCACGAAAGTCATATGGCAAACTTGGATTGCTAATCTGTTCAATCAGCTGAAAAGCGTTTGCCTATTTGAAAATCAAAGAAATACAGCATTCTTTGTGTCTTATTTTGACTTTCAAGGAAAATGTTATTGTCCAAACAGGCGAGAACCACATGCGAAAATCATCAGCGTAATAAGGTACAACAAAGACTTTTGAAATAACTTCTGTAATGAATTTTAAAAGGGGTGAAATCACAAGCCTTGCAGATTATATCTCTGTGCGCTCGTCTTCAGCAAAATAGATTCGTTTTTTAGCTTCTATAAAAATAATCTTTAACCTGCATGCGCGAAGTTATAGCTTAGCCTACATGTGGCAAAACAGTCCAGCTTACGTCGTTCATACTTTTTTACAGAAAAAACGCGTTTCATGAATAAAATTCAAAAGCGCCACACAAAAAAAAAACATTAAAGACACAAAATGTTTACTTGCCTATGTATTTCCTTACTTGCGATTTAATTCTTGCGGTATACAGACAAGACCAAACGCGTGCATTTGTTTACATTCAGAATTTAGTCAAATGCTGGTGGTAGTTACAGTTAAGAACAGATTCATGAATAGTCCGTCTTCGAAGAGTGAGGGTCTGGATAGTAGTGCGACTGCTCAGGTATTTGTTCTCGTCATCTGGCCATGGCTCAAAATTAAGTGGTGTCATTGATTCTGTTGCCCGTGGTGTTGGTTTGCTTCGCAAACCAAAAGGGCGTTGCCCGTGACAGTTATTTTCGTAGGATTCACATTGGTCGTGGTGTTGGTTTGCTTCTCAAACCAAATGGGTGCCCGTGACAGTTCTTTTCGTGGAGGTCACATTGCCCGTGTGGTAGTTTGCCTCTCAAACGAAAAAATATAAATATTTAATTGAAAAATGATTTATTAAAACAAAATCAAACGTCGAAGAGATCGAATCGGCGTGACGTCCCGATCTCTTGCGAAAATATATAATTATTTAATTGAAAAATTATTTATTAAAAGAAAATCAAGGTATCTTTTTGGAAGAAAATTTTCCGCATATTTTAAATCCGTTGAAATTTTCAATCCATCTAAGATCCCGGTTTTACAAAATATAACTAAATTTCAGTCATAATGTTTGCTGTGTAATCGTTTGAGCGAAGACTACGCATTCCCATTTAATTGAGAGCGGAAGGTTAAAAAATGGCATTGTTTCAAAGGCTGACGTCAATAGTGACAATTGTGACGTGACGTCATGGAAGAAAGAGCCAAATTATGATATTTTCCCCTAATTGCCTTAGCGAGACGAAAAAAAGATCGAAATGAGAAAAAAAAATTTAAATTCATTTTAAAATGTTCTAGATTAAATTTTAAAAATCGGGCTACATTATTAACTTGCAAAAAAATTCGGACTACCTGTGTGCCAAATTTCATTATTGTAAGTGTCATAGAGTCGTCAGGACACTGCGAATACGCACACACAGAAACTGCATTTTATAATAGTAGAGAAGATGATATTTTAAGATTTTAGCTAATGGATATTTTAAGATTTTAGCTAATGATATTCACAAAATTTTTGAGGACATTTTGAAAAATATTTTTTATTTTTAAAAACGTTTGAGTCCTGTACGTGTTATGATCGATCTTATTTTGTAACTACTAAATCGAGTTAAGAACATAAAAATATTAAAATATGTGGAACAAATTAAAAAATAAGCTTTGTCTATTATTCCATTTTATATTCGTTAGTTGAATCATGCAATTCTGTTGAATTAAACGCTTTATTTATATGACTATACATTTACAAGCATTTTATGTATGTTTATTTCATCGATGGAATTCTTTGAAAAAATTCTTTATTTCTTGGATTTGAATTTTGTCTGATCGGTATAATGAAAATTGCGCCTAATCTTTATGCTATAAGTAGGGCAACTTTTTTGTTGCAGTAAAAATGGGAAAAGTTTCATTTATCATTCATTTATCATATACGTATTCATATATTCATTTATCACTTAACGTTGCATTTATTTTTGATACACTAAATTGTAAAATAAATTATTCGTAAAAAATTAAAATTCAAACAATTCAAAATATATTGACAATTTTAGTCGTTTACAACAGTATTGAAAAACGTTGAATGGCCGGTCCTTGGCCAGTAATTTCTTTAACATTGAAAAAATGCGCCAGCCGCAGTCATAATGTGCTGGATTGGATAACAGAAGCGAAAAATCCTTTCGCTTAACATACAGAGATTTTAATACGTCATCTACAAGGCGAACAACATATTAACGATCGACTCTCGCCTCGCAAACTCTGCAGTCGATTACGCAAGTTTCCTCTGGATTATCAAGAGTGCCAACCAATGTGTTAAAAGTACTTCTTGACATCTATTTCACTTTCGTCTGTAAGGGCGAACATCTTATTTCCGTGAACTTCTTGTTTGATCCGCCATACTACGGCATTCGCAAGATCAGACATACGTGATCAAAGGGTTGGTTCAGAGGACAAAAATTGAAATAGTAATTTCATATTAATTAATTTTAAGCTGCATTTTAAAAAGTTTCAGGTGGTTGCATCTTTGCAAAAAATGTAGCATTTATGTAGGAAGTTGCATTTGTGTTGCGGTTATAACTCACTTACAATACACCCCATGTAGGAGGAATTTTGGTTTTAGTACTTTACATGCAATGTAGAACGTGTGAAAAAAAGTTGCATTTGTTATAAAAAGTTGTCCTAGCGATAAGTCTAACATTGAATAAAATATGTTGATCATGTATATTATTAAGAAATGATATTTCATGTTAAAGAGGTTTTTATTTCATTACGACTGCCAACAGGAACACTTGACAGTTTGACACAGATGGATTGAGAAGCGTTTAAAATAAAGAGATCAACGCAATTTTATCAACTAATTAGTACTCATGAATTTAGTTCATATTATGAAAATGCACAAGTATAATAATATAAAATAATATAAATTTGCATAATTTTGTGTTCGGTACATTTTAACTATAAAACATGAGCTCAAGTGTTTGATCTTTTCCAAGAATTTGTTAATCCGTTCTTTTAATCAATTAAAAACCTTTAGCTTTGCAGAATTTATGAACGACTTTAACTGTGCAAGTATTAAGTGTAAATTTACCATATTAAATTGATGGCATTTTTATAACCACTTCCTTTTTCATGGTGCCTAATAATAATTAACTATTATTTCAATTTAACATTAATCTTTTACAAATATGTATTTTAATAGTGTGCCCACTGGGCAACATACCAAATTCTGAAAGGGATCACGGTTTTTTCAAAAAATATTTTTCTATTTACGTCAACCACTTTATTCAAACTATGATTACCACCCCCATGTGTAAAAGGTATCATGAATCTATTTATATATTAATAAATTATTTTCAATGCTCTTCGTTTTATTGAAGCATTATTTCTTCTCATACATAAATTTATGCAATATCTTCTCGACAAATTTAACTACAATTATTGTATTCCAATCATTTGTTTCAATAACGTACAAAAATTCTCGGAAATTTTAATTTCTGTAAAACATTTCGTAGTGTTTAAATGCATAAAATAATTTTGGTCGTAGATATCAAGTAAATGACGACGAGTGTTTTATTGTGCACTCAGTTTTCATTGTTCTTATGTTTTTCCCACTCATAGGATTGATCGCGTAGGCGATTGACGGACATTGATAGTAATTTGATTGAAGGACATCGACGGGCGCCATTGTCGGAGCCGATTGATCGTGTAAAATACGCAATTGTCAATCGTGACGGAATCATGACGGATGCATCAAGCCCCACGAAAAACGATTCTGTCAGGTAACGGGAGTTTATGACGCTTTTAATTACTTTCAAAGGGGGTGTACGAATTTAAGACACAATTGGATAGTCAGTGGGAATTGGAGAATTCATAAACAAAGGAACAGCCTTGTTGGGCTTGAGCCTGTAGCTGGTCGTCAATATTTGTATTTGTATTTGTATTTGTATCGTAATTATTCTGAGTTGTGGAAAGTTATATGTCCAATGTATATTTAAATACAGACAAAAGAAGTATTGCCTTGTAAAAAATGGTTGATGCGTTAAAACAATACAAACCAGATTGTACCAAGGAAAAATTAAAACAGAAAATTAATATTCTGCGTACGATTCAGTATCTCACAGAAAGTTCAGTAAATGTTAGTGAGTAAAGCGACTTCTCAGCTTCTACCGCTCTTTGGACCAGCGTTTTTTCCTCTTTTCTTCCCCAATTGCAGACAGCCAAAGTCGAAGAAAGAAAGCCCAAATCTGATTTTGGAACTCAAAAATGAAGCACGCGTCACGCCCCTTCGAAAAACACTGACCGAAATTAATTAAACGGGTTGATTGAAGCGCTTGTGAAACGCATCAATCAAAACCTTGAATCACATTGATTGTCTAGGGACCCCAAGTCTCGAAAGTAAACAATTATTTCCATTTTTTTTAAATTTCATTTTTTGAGTTAATGAATTATTTGCAAATATTTTATTTGTCCATTAAATCATTCTTGAAAACCCGTGAACGCGCTGTTTCCACACAATGAAACGGAATACACAGAATACGGATAAGATGATATAGAACGTATCGAACATCATCAAAAGTTCCAGAAGTTAAACTATGGTGTGTTTCCTTGACAGTTATCTAGAAGCTGATTACGCATATACTTTTATATTTACTAATAATTTTAAAGGACGAAGTTGTGGTCTCCAATGTTCTCACGTTTGCGTGGTGTGGAAGTTTGGAGAGGGGTGCCAGCTCAGATGTGACCTCGTCATCTGACTGTTGTTCAAAATTAGGTGGTGTTATCATAGGATTTTTCCCTTCGGGTTTGATCCCAGACCGTAGTTAATTGTGTTGCTCCAGTGCGACGTTAATTAAAATACCTACCTACTTACCATACTTACCTTACACAACATGTTTTATACCGAAGAGACATCAAATTACCTGAGTAGATCTGGATGGCAACATTTATTTCGATCAGTATATCAGTAGCAAATTAAATTTTCTTCTCCCTTCATGAACAGATACTTACTCTTACTCTTAACAAACTTATATAAAATATATTTATTTCAATAGTACACTTTTTTTTCGTTAAGTTGTACATGATCTATATTGGGACATTGGACATTTAGAAGAAATGTATCAATAAATATATTTTAATATTAATCTGAATGCCTTGATAAGACAATGTACAGTAGTTATACAATCTAAATTTGAACATTCGACTTGATATCAGTAGTATGTAAAGTGATAAAGAATGAAATGTTTATGTTATGTATGTTTTATGAGGTTAAAAAAAAATCATATATGCAATTAAAAATACAAGTGATTCCACGTCTAGTTTCACACAGGTAAATTTAATGGGATGTTCTCAGTTTCAGACTTGTTGGAAATTGTGTTGCACATTCTGTTTTGTTCCCAATACTAAGTGTCTTCGTAAGCACTGGAAAACATTGTTCTCTACTCCATAGAAACTGTTGGCCAGTTTCCGGTAACAACATAAAAATGTTTCCGAAAACTGTTCACAAAATATTTTTTTGTGTTTACACTACCTTTACCTATCGAGATGTTTCAAGAACAGAATGCTGTAATTTTTAAGGAAAAATATTTCTTCCTCATACATAAAAAGTTCACATATACAATAGCTTTTTAAGTCATGTGTTAATAGGTTTATGTAAGATATAATGTCATACAATATTTAGAATGTACAAAGGAATTTTTTTATAAGCTCGTCCAATGGAGTTCGGCACTCTCGTCACTACAAGGGACGACCGTTTGTGAAGGAGTACAGAGAGTAAGCCACTGGTACTTACAACAGCGAGTATCACCTACATCCCATGTGCCTACCAACCGGGATTCCAACCCGGGGCCTGTTAGATGCCAGAATACGACCAGTCGGGCAACTCAAAAGAGAATCATAGACGTAAAATATGAATAGACTGAACATTGCTGTTGAGAATTGCTTCAAAACGAGTAATCAACATGTCAACTAACAGTCACGTGACTAATCTATGAATCGTCTGACCGTGGTTCAAAATCACGTGGTGTTGTCCTCGGATCTTTCCCTTTGGGGATTGATCCCGGATCGTCGTCAATAGCTCGTTGTGTTGCTCTAGTACGACGTTAGTTAAAAATTACCAAAATTACCTCTGTGAAAAATTGACAGATTTGTTATCCTATTGTCTCGTTTGGCGATAAAACATCTTGTGTATGAATGGCGACAAAATTGGCAAAATCGACTTCTATAATCACGCAAGATATACCAGATAATGAATCAATGGATGGAATGGGAGTCTTCTCCCAGCCGGTAGACAAATAAGTTGATGAATGTCCTTTTCCACCATGCAGATGATAGTTGTCTAAAGGGAGACTACAAGGTTACAACTAGTTTTTGTCACATAATTCTGGGCACATGAAAGAGGTTACGATTGCTCACTCTATGTTTATGTTTCTTCTATGAAAAGAACATTCTTCATTTGAATTCAAACCAGGAATGAATGTGGTCGTTTCGATTTGTTGCATGCATCTGAGAAGAAATATTAACTTTAAAAAACATTTTTGAGAAGAAACCAAATATTTTCCAACGGTTTCCTAGAAACATTGACAAACATTGCAAACAAATTGTTTCCCAGTGCGTACGAGGCGGAACAGCTTCAGTCTACGTTTATAGCGATGGCAACGGCTTTGGCACTTTTTGGCGCATTTCTTAAGTAGACAAGGAAAGAATGATTTCGAACGAACCAATGAAATCAAACGACAATTAACGGATTTTGTGTGAAAGAACTTTTTAGAATATTCAAAGTGAAATGTAAACTTTCCGCTTGCCGAGGTTGCCATAAAACCACTGCCGTTGCCACCGATATAAACGTAGACTGAAGCTGTACCTACGAGGCTTAAGGTTGGCAATGAAACCGCTCCGTTTAAAGTCTTGCTAAGAGCCACCGTCTTGTGTATGGTGCTGATGAAACGTCATGATTTGCAGTCATGTCCTTGATCGTATCACATGGAAGTACGCAAACCACGAAGAATGCGATACGCGCACCGATTATGTGCCACCAAAAATGGACGAGTCTTTCCTCGAAGAAGTTGGACTCCTCGGATGGCGAAAGTGTTGTCTCTCAAATAACCCGAGTGGGATGAGCTGTGTTTTTCTTCTTTGGGTGTGGGCTGTCTCGGTCCCTGAGGGTGATGACCGTCACATCGCCGTAGTGGTTGACATCTCGCTCGTATGGACCGTCGTGATGTTTCTTTGATCGGTAATTGGAAGGCGGAACCTGGAAGACAACTTTAATGAGTTGACTGAGATTTATTGATGGAAATGTGCTTTATGTATCCTACCCCTGCCAATTAACCTCTATGGTAGAGTTAATTTAACCATCCGAGTGTTTTGACGAGATATCGCGTCCAAGATCAGGTCAATTTTGTTAAGGACGAGATATCTCGAGAGAGAAGGAAGAAACCTGTCCTATGACTTCCAAGGGGAAGGGAGATAAAAGCAGGAAAAACAGGGAATTAAGTTTCACTCCTCCACAGAAATGCGGCCATCAGGGCATTTATATCTCTAGGAGAAGGATGTCTCCGTGCGACTGCTTTTCCAAGGTAGTCCCATAAGTTCTCTGTCGGGTACCGATCAGTAGATTTTGCTGACCACGGTATTCTTTCAGTGGCTTCATTTTCAAGGAATTCGTTAACGAGGTTTGCTCGATGTGAACGAGCACTATCGTCCATAAATAAAAAACCATATTCATATGCACATCTGAAAAGTCTTATATAACGTTCATAGACCTCATCCCCTTTTCTCAGAACTGGTGACAGTTTGGAACAGGTGTTTGCATAGGAGGCTGGTTACTACAGGGCAGTTTTCAGCGCAAAGGTAAACCACCAGGAGGGTTAAAAAGTTTCTAAATGCACCATGAAAGATTACATGCATAGAGATTGGATAAGGTAAAACAAAATTTCAACAGACATAATTTTTACCAAAACTTTACTTTAGAAATGCGATTTTTAAAAGTACTGATCAGTAAGGTGCAGATTAATACTGGAGTTGCCAAGGTTCCATAAGAGAAACAGCAAGTTGGAAAAGAAATCTTCTATCAGAATCAAGCAATAGAAAAGGACGAGATCGATGTCTTGAAATACAGAATTGTCGCAACTCGTAGAATGGTGAATAGTTAACTCTCCAATGGGTTTCGACGAGATATCTCGTTCACCAAGATCAGACTAGTTTTTCTAATGACGAGATATCCCATCGCCAAGCAATTACCGATTTTATTCTAATGACGAGACCAAGATGTGTTCAGATTTCTTCTAATGACGAAAAATACGCCCCATCAAGATCTGACCAGTTTTGTTAATGACGAGATATCTCGTCAAGATAACCACAGGAATATTTCAAGAAAGCGTGGACCAGCCCATTCGGAAACTTCATTGTGATAAATTTAGGGGCCGGAGGGGCGAAAGGAGTCACACAGTGTGACGAGATTATTTTATTTTCGTCTGTTCTTGCAACTTATGCTACGGAGATTTACATATGATGGTTAAGATAACACCGTGGCAATAACAGTTCAGTTTAATGACTGAAAACATAATTATATTTAAATTTCTCAGACATTTATCAAGAATAGACCTCTGAATATAAAACGGAAAAATACCCTCATTGGGAGTGTTCATAAAATAAAATATAAAATTAATCTTATCTCTCTATATTAAAAAAATGTTACCGCCGCCGCCGCAGAATTGAAAACTGTGTTGTTTAGCTCGATTCTTAGACGGTTTCCCGAGAAAGTACTGATCGGAAAAAAACAAAATTGACATGGTTTGTTCTTCATCGTATTCCCTGGACAATTATAAAGATTTTTTTCCGATGCGGCTATTAGTTTAGGGTTTATTAAATGTTAAAATTGAAGAAGCGAAATTTCTTCCGCGAGTGAGCAAAACACATACAAAATTTGAGTTTTGAGTCGTGAGTTTTTTTTAAGAGTACCTCTCAACGTAAATTTTTGCAGCTCGTCGAGTTTTTTTTTAAATTTCAATTTGGTTCTTGATAATATTTTTTTGAAATTCGGGAAAAATCAGGACATTTTTTTTACTTTTTTTTAAAACTGCCGTATTTATATTTTATTACTATTATTTTTTAATTTTTAAAATATAGCAGTATACCTCAGAATGTACTCTTTCTTACGGTACTATTATTTTTGAAATCGGTTAATAATTAAATTGGATGCGATCAAAAGTGGGTCATACAAAATTCGGAATCTTTGGATATTTTCGCTACTTTTTGTTACTACCGTTAACTAAAACTGTCATATCTATATCGTATTACTATTAGTTTTTTATTTTGAAAATAGCGCAGTATACCTCAGACTGTACTCTTTCTTACGGTACCATTATTTTTAAAATTGGTTCATAAATAAATTCGATGCAATCAAAAGTAAGTGACATAAATTTCGTATTTTTTATTTCGCGGAGCAAATTCGCGGAGCATTGTATTCGCGGAGGGTTGTATGTTTGACTATCGGATTTGCCAGATATCAAATTTATCGTAGCAACAATTGCCGTAAAAACGATTTCTTTTTATTTGGCGAGGAAAAAGGCTCGCTTTTTTCCCTCTGTTCTCAGACGTTTTACCGAGAAAGTACAAAGTACACATCGTAAAGTTTGGAGATTAACAGGGTTTACTTAAAATTGTACAGGGAACAAGATGCAGAAGATTTTTTACTGATGCGGCTATTAGTTTAGGGTGCATTAAGTGTTAAAGCAAAAAAGAGTGAAACCACTTGCGTAAGAGGTATTGGTTTGCGAAGCAAACCAAACGGGATTGCGTAGCAATCCCCGGGGGTCGGCGAGCGTAAGCGAGCAGGGGGAGAAGCCCTCACTCTGACGTGATGGACCGTAAAGGGAAATCAGGATAATACAAATTATTCAGATAGTTTCACTCTGCGAAAGGAATGTTGGTTTGCGAAGCAAACCAAATGCCATCTGTAAAAGGAGTGTTGGTTTGCGAAGCAAACTAAATGGGATTGCGTAGCAATCCCCGGGGGTTGGCGAGCGTAAGCGAGCAGGGGGCGGAGCCCCCTAGTCTTTAAAATAATTACAAATAATAGCACGCTCTAAAAAGGCGAAGTAATATATTGCGTTGTCTCATCAACGCGATACATGACATAGGTTATGACCGCATCGCTCGGTATTGCAGTAAGTGGCCCTTAAGAGTTTTGAACTGGTCTTGAACAGAGAAGAGTTTGGCTTCTCACTTGGAGGTAGCTGCCCGTGTCGCCGTCCAGCTGCGACTGGACGCCGGCGTCCTTGACGTAGACAACGCGGTGATCCTGCTCCAGGTCAGCGGCCATGTCGTAGTCCGGGGTGATGAAGGTCTCCGGGAAGACGTCCGTCGGATCGGGAGGGGGAGGCTCCACCATCCTCACCTGCCAGTACTGGATGTTCTCGAACGCACACACCAGCAGCAGAACGATGTCCACCGAGATGATGACGATCTGGAAGAAATCGCAAGTATTCACAACTTGCAACAAGATACACACAAAAAGAAATCCATTTATGAGGCTATCAGTGCAAGTGTAGCCTAACCTATCAAAAATTTATTATTACCTTTTATTAAGACTTTATTTATTTATTTTTTTGAAATGCGCAGATTCAAGTTTTCTAAAATGACACAATCTTATTGTTGATCACTGTTCACAAATTTTTGGATTCCCAACCCATATTGTGGATAGATAATATATAAAAATGGTGCTAAGAAAATCGCATTGATCTCCATTGGGTATGCGGGTGGGTTAAGCCACTCTTGTTGGGATAGCTTTGTATCTAGCCTAGCCACCACTGCAAAAATTAACTTAGAATGTAGTAGTACAGTCAGTATCGGTTATATGGTCAGCTCAGCGGTCCAGTAAAAGCAGACCATATAAGCGGGGTGACCATATATGCGGGACAATACTACACTGTTTAATTATGGCAGGATAATATTTACCTATCAGAATATAGTGCTCATAAACAAATAATTAAACTTTTAGAACATTTTAAAAATTAATTCGCAAAGCAGAAACTACAGTAAGAAATATGCATTTTTTTAGTGAAATTTATTAGCTTACCTTACCAATCAAAGTACAATACGCATATGAACGTGCATCCATATCCAATGCACTTATCGCTACTATTATAAAAGGAAGTGTTTGTTTTTTAGTTTTTCGTTATCACAGTCCTGACGAATCTACGGCACTTACAATAATGGGATTTGGCACACGTAGTCCGAATTTTTTGTTTTTTTTTTGTCGCGGCGAATTTTAAAATTCAATCTAGAACATTTAAAAATTAATTTAATGGTATTTAATTAGTATTGTTTTCTTTGGAATGGTAACAGCAAAAAAGATCGCAGATTCTAATTATTTTTTCGTTTCCGTTTTTATTTTGCGCAGAGGAACAATTTGTCAGCAGACTAAAAAAAACAAATAAAAATTTGTGTCATAAATGAACGTTCTTATTTGTCACGTATGATCCAAATAAAACAAAATTTTCCTTTACTCTTTTCGTCTCAAATTCAACGTACTTTTCGAACAGGGAGAGATAACTTTAACCAATAAACAGACAGATGTCGATCTGTTGTGCTTGGGGAGGAAGAGAATTGAGTGGGGTGGGTAACGCCGACGAGGATTAAACGCAAAAGAGAAATGGGGGAAAGGGAGGGTAGTAAAGGCTTAAATTCAGGTTCTCTCCAGGGTCGCAAAGACTTTTTTTCTTCAGGTTATGTATGTTTCTCCCCGCCTTAAAAAAAAGTTACAGCAATTACTATTTTTCAAAAAAAAAAAAAAAAAAAGAAGAAGAAGCTTAACGTTATTGAAAAGATAAAAAAAACACCGACCATATAACCGACAACCTGGGAAATAAAATGACTATATAAGCGGTGCGCTTTAGCAGACGCTCTCTATTAAGTTAGACGGCACTTTAGAAAGCTGTCCATATAAGCGGGGTGACCTTATAAGAGGGTGACCATATAGTCATTACTGACTGTATATACGTATAACAGAGTAACTCAACTCTACCATGAAGTACTTTTTGGTTGCACTGTTTCATTCCGGCTTGCTAAATTGGTGGCTGACGGACGTGATTTGAACACGCAAAATGTACAACTTCGATAGTCGGTCCACGATGGATAGTTGAATCGCCAATGCGATGCTCATCACTTTCAACAACCACCTGATGCTCTGTGATAGCAGACACTGCTCATTTACTACCACAGCTTCTCTCCATTCACTGCTGCTCAGCCTTCACTTCACAAGGGCACTCACACTCGGCTGCTAAAATCAACACAGGACAAATACAACTGTGATCTTAATACAGTGCTCACACAGTCTCTCACGCAAATGGCACAAAACGAGGCACAGAATCGAAAAATTTAAAACCATGTTAAGAAGTTATTTACTGTACAACTTAAATTTCTTTTGCACTTTACTATGAAAGAAAAGTGATTAGTCTATACTAAGTTACAGGCTTACTTGGCACAATAGGAATACGCTGAGAGCAAACGAAACAAATAGTTCCCAGCACCTTGTCCGATATTTGAGTGCAATGAGGCACAGCAACTTATAAATGTGATTAATTTGTTAACCCCACACATATATAATGATTTTTTGTCGTTATTAGCGTGAAATATTGAATATTTTGCTTTTTACGTGGAGCGTAGTAATTTCATTTAGAATCGCGCGCCAGCCAATAAGAGCCAACCAGCATTTTCCGCGCGCTCTCGATTCGTGTTGGCGACATTGGCAGATATTTAGTATTTACTTATCTTTCAGCTTACGTGCGTTGCATTTGTTGTTAGAATTTGAATCTACATTTGTGTATTTCGTGATTAATTATGGAATTAATTCCGGATTCTAACTAAATTTCGCTGAATTTTATATATATCACGAATTTATAAAATTGTGAAGAATACAACCTTCCCATAAGGGTTTTTAAGGAGGTTCATATCCTATTTACGGAATATGTGATGATTTATTTAGAGGACACTCAAAGTTATTCTATTTATTTTACAAAGTTATTACATTTTTTTTTCTATTAAAAGTTTGTAGTAATGTTAAACAATAATCATTAAAAAAAATATTTACGTACATTACTTACAAAAATTGTTATAAATATAGTTCTAAAAATTAAAAGTTAAAAAAAAATTATATGTTCTCTTCAATTTTATAAACTATTATATCTTTTAATGAGTAATATTTTTAGAATTCTTAACATTTAAGATTGCTGTTATCTTGTGTACCCTCTAAATAAACAATCACATTAGCCATAAGAAGTATATTGATTAATATTGAATGAAAATAACTCAATATTGTGAAGCAGATATTGAGTAATGTTAAAAAGGACATCGAGCAGTATTGTAAAGCTAATATTGAGCAATGACCTAAAACTCATAGAGCAATGTCAGAAAAAAAATATTTATCAATGTCGAAAACCGATATTTAGTATTATTGCCAGGAGGTCATTTTTACGCTGGGCAATATTGACCGACATATCGCACCCCGGCAAGAAAAGTGACAGCTGAAAATTGCACCATTTTGGAAAAATCACAACTTTAAGGATACTATAAAACTTATATTAAAATATAAGTTTTAACTAATTGAAGTACAATCTCCTTTTAAATTTCAGGCAAGTATTTATTGCGGTAAATTCTATCATATTCTTTCGAACAGTAATATAACACTCTGGGGCACACCTCATACACACATATTTTTCAATGACAACCTTAAAAATTTCATTTGCTACCTGGGATACTTCTTTTTGAAAATTTATAGGTAGCAATAACTTAAACAAATACCATTGCAAATTCAAAAAATATCTTTCGATATTATCTATTACTAACTGTATAAAAATGTCTTAAAACTACTATAATTATGCTTTTCTTATATCAACTGAGACAGGCAAGCTGTCAAAACATTTACGTGCTAAATTTAAGGCCAAATTAGATTAATGCGCCAAGTTGGAAGATTGGAAGTGTGACGTCTCCTCGAAGCCTCTCCATGTAACCCAACAGGAGACCGAATTACTCACTTTACCCCTCCGCGAGGGCGGCGGGGCGTCTGTGCCAAGAAACGTTGCAATCTAGTATAGTCACTTTTCAATTTAACCGATTCAACGCCAGGTAATTCTACTAGTAAACAAATAAACGAGAAACTTGTATGCTCACCTGTATCCAGAAAGCCCATCCCTTGAAAACGTTGAACTGACGGAATACCCCTTCGCCCACACTCGCCAGAATGGAAACAGATATGGAAAGGACTACTGTAAAAGAAAACAATACATTAGTATCTTCTTTGTACTGAGAGTTGCAGCTTCATTTAATGTCGCTACAATGACGCCTGCTAGTTCTTATCAATTTTAAGATTTGTTGACATTTTTCAAAACTATCAAATTTTCGTACTGTGCATCATTTTATTTTTTTTTGGATTTTGCCAATTCAAAGGAACAAAAATAAGAAGTCGGTACAGAGCTACACTCTCTGCCCCGTTTGGGGGCGAAGCTCTTTCCGCATTTTTAGTATCGAGGTATGGCAGGTGAGGGCAACCCATCTTCATTATGGTTATTCCGGTTCTCATGGCAACCACGGCAAGTGGAAAGTTAAGCATTTTATTTTGAATGTTCTAGAAAGTTCTTTTCATGTCTGTAAAAAAAAATTGTCCCTTGATTTAATTCGTACTTTTGAATTTTTCTCATTAATTTCATTGGTTCTTTTAAATTTTTTTCCCACAATTCTTTTCTATTTGATTTCTATTGATTCTTTTCATTTTTCTTCCTTTGATATCATTGGTTTTTTAAAACCTTTTTCCCTAATTATTTTCTGTGTGTTATATGAATTCAAGCGTTCAGCATCAGATTGTATTGTTTTTGCTATTTCCTTTTGAAAATTGTTACCTTTCTTTATTTGAAAATGTCTTCTGTATTTAGTGTTGTTGACAAGTTTCAGGGTATTCTTTTCGAAATTCGAAGCTTTTATTGGTAATTAAAGCTTAATATTTTACGATGTAAAAACATTTTTTAAGAATTCTTTCCTAGACGACATAAAAAAAGTGCGCCAAGAGCCTTGCCACCAAACGGGGCAGAAAATGCAGCTGTACCCAGAAGTTTTATGGACGAATATATAGTATTTTTTTACAATGTATTGGTGTTAATTATTCCTTAAAGTCTAGCCAAACAGCTAGACCAAGTTCATGAGTTCAACGCGCTCCAAAAGCCCAATACTATATAGACAATGACTTCAATAGATATCCTGCCTTGTCAGGCCAACGCAGGTGAGAAGAGTACTTGGTGAGTCTTCTTCAGTGTTACAATTTAAGCAAGTTTGAAATGCTTATGGTCCTTAACGGATAAAACTTAAACACAAAGAGATATATCAGTCTTGCTTTTTCACAAGTCTATAAAAAACAGTTTGGTTCCAGATAATCTCTATGGTACCGAGCATGATTTATTTCTCAGGATGGAAAAACGTAAACATGGAAAAGGGAATTACACTAGTTTAATTTTGTACTCTTGCATTGCAATAATTGTTTCGAAGTTCGAAACGACAGATTTGTGATGCAATTCCATCTCGTAGGAGAGGCAGCGGTAGCCCAGTTAGTAGAGTCGAGGATTAGTAACTGGAAGGTTGGGAGTTCGAAACTCGATCCAACCAAAGACTATCGTGTACGTGAGGGGATGGTGCCCCTTAAATCCACCGTGGCCTCAAATATCCGCACGTTGGCGTGGTGTAGTAGCATGGAGTGTGGGGTGCCGACTCAGATGCTGACCTCGTTCTCTGACCGTGGGACAAAATTACATGGTGTTGCTCTCGGTCCTTTCCCTTCGGGATTGTTACTCCATTGGGACGCTAGTCCAACTCCCTACCTATCATCTCGTTGGTATCGTTTCAGGGAGTTTTCTGTGAGCTTAATGAGCCAATAAGAGTGAGAAAGGGTGAGTCCCAAGTTGCTTCCTGGACAAGGTTTTCTCGTACAAATATCAAGGGGAGGTAAGGAACACAAAATTAAACCGTATTAACCTTCCAAGTGTTTCGACGATATAACTCGTTTAAGATATGGTAAATTTTACTTGGCACAAGACACCTCGTCAGGGCAAAGTTGTCCTATTACTCCAAGGGGTATGAAAATCCAAGTAGGAAAAACAAATAGTTAGTACAAAACAACCCTTGCCCGGAGCTGGCGGCACTTTGTAAATAGGTTTTTGTACCAGATACTGGTCATTGCAAAGCAGCTTTCGACACGAATATAAACCACAAAGAGGGTTAACTTAGGGATGTATGTGGTTTTTTGAATTATGACGTTACTCTTCTAGTAAGATACGTTGAGATTGGATTTGGAGCATTGAGGAGATACAAATGGTTAAAATATGGACAAAAGTATTATTATATGGACAAAAGTATTTGGACACTGGAGAAATTCGGAGGATGATCCATCTTAGTGTGGGGTTGTTTCTCCTGGTTAGGACTCGACCTTCTAATTTATGTACCTGGTACCATGAGCGCTGACATGTACCTCGACGTTCTGGATCATTCGGCCTTGCCTACACTATGGCAATACTACGGCGTTGAGGGTTGTTTCTTCCAACAGGATCGATGTCATACTGCAAAACGTGTACTGGACTGGTTTCCTGAAAATGAGGGGAATTTGCTTGACTGGCCTGTTTAGAGCTTCGATCTCAATCCGATAGAGCACTTTTGGAACAAACAGAACCGCCTCGAACGCCCATCTATACAACTACCTTGCAAGAGTTGGCATGGTAAGGTATTCCAGCCCAGATTTACAAAGAACTTGCGGAAAGAAGGCCTCGGCGTGTTGCAGCTGTAATACAAGCAAAAGAAGGGCCTACACGTAACTGAATACAATAATAAAGGACTTTTTCTGAAAACAAAATGCAGTGTCCAAATACTTTTGTCCATACAGTTTAAATGAGGCGTTCAGAACTAGAGGGAATCACGTCCACTTTATAATATATATATATATATATATATATATATATATATATATATATATATATATATATATATATATATATATATATATATATATATATATATATATATATATATATATATATATATATATATATATATATATATATATATATATATATATATATATATATATATATATATATATATATATATATATGTATATATATATATATATAGAGAGAGAGAGAGAGAGAGAGATGACTGGATTCAAAGATGCTCTAGGAAGGTTTAACTTAGAGGAGTTCGGATGTGTGATTATCAGAGTTTCACCAGGAAATGGACTTGATCCACTTTAGTTCTGAACACCTTATATACGGGGCGAGAAATCAATGTATTTTGAAGTGCACCTGAGTAAAATGAACTATATAACTATTTCTTCAAAAATGTGCTAACTTTAATATTTGAATATGTAGGAAAAATTTATAGCATATAACATTCATGAACCATCATATAAGGTGTATGCTTTTTTTCTTAGCAAAAAGGTTATTGGAATTGATTTCTGAACTTGGTTTTGTTAAATATACTCGATCGATATAATGAGAGAGTTCCTATATTCAGCTTTACATGCAAGTTTTCTCTTTAGAAAAGTGGACCCTCCCCCAAAATGGCTGGAATTCACCGTGAGTTTGAAGGTATTGAAAAATTACTTTTATTATTTATTTAAATATATATTTTAAGTACATATTTTTCTTACCCGCCTACCAGAATATGACTTGGGAGGACGCCAAGGACGCAAAGGGACCAAAACGTAAAGAGACTGAAGGACAGTTACTGAAAGGCGCGTATACATCTGCGAACCGAACCAATCGCGAGCCACTCGTTAGACGTTCGTTGAAATTATTTTCACAACGAACTTCCAGCGATCCATGTGAAAGGGAGGAACCAACCGCGAACCACAAGGCAGTCATTTGTCAGCCACCGGTGGATGACGATAGAGCCTGGAGGTTCGCGAGCAGAAAGAAAAGCAACGAACTACTCACGTCGCCGTCCCAATCTGAATCGAGAACGCCTTTGAGTTCGTCGAAAAACCGATTGGAAGCGGATCTACACGAGCGGTGCACGAGTCGTTCGTTTGGCACCCCGTCCCAGTCATAAGAACTAGAGGCTCACAAATGTATACGCGCCTTAAGACGTGCAGGAGACACTGGGGACAGGGGTCCAAAACGAGAAAAGATACAGGGAGACGGTTATTTAAAACGGGAAAGAGTACCAGATAGACAGTTATTTAAGAAGGAAAAGAGACACCGGGAGTTAGTTATTTAAGAAGCTCCTTCTTAAATGCTGTCATGCAACAAGTAAAAACCCCATGGACGTGAAGGAGATCTTTACCGATAGATAGTTCGAGATTTACGACCGGCAGTCAGTGGTTGTTGACCTCTGACCCCGAGTCGTGACACAACAAGGGTTTCATTTGAAATGGACCACACTCAAGAGGACAACTCACCACAAGAAAGGGCGACCCCGACCTTGACGATGCAGAGCCTCTTGGTGCCCAGGTAGAGGTCGGGCGCCCTCCTCGTGATCTGCAGCACCCGGATGATCGCCAGGGCGACGAAGCAGGCCACCAGGAGCAGGTGGACGATGGACAGAGCCCCGGCCGCCCTTGCATGCGTGGGCAGCTGATAGGTGTCGCTCTCGGGATGGACACAGTTCTCTTCGGATCCGGCCGCCTTCGTCGAGCACAGCCGCCACAGCCCGAAGTGCCCGCGCTCTTCACGGATGCCTGAAACAGATTCGCTTAAGTTCAATGTACGCGGAAGAATAAAAACCTTATATGCTCTGTTACGATTGAGTTCAGTTTGAGGCGTAGGAACATAGAGGAAAAGTAAAAGTAGAATGAGTATTGGTAATTTTTTCATGCGCTCAGGATCATGTGACCAAAACTAGTAGTCACGTGACCCTTAGACTGCTTTCGTCTGCTGGGTAGAACTTGTACTTGCCAAACAATATATACTCCTGTATCTTTACCGTACGGTGTCGTCATTTACCTGGAAGTGTCATGAACTTTTAGCTTGGAAGACGTAGAACAAGCATGTCAAACTCGCGGCCCACAACGAATATCTTTGCGGCACAGTCAATATTTAACAAAAATTTTACTAGTTTAATTTTTAATTTTAAAGTTTAATTTTTTATTTTAAAGTTTAATTTTTTTATTTTTTAGTTTAATTTATTAGTTTAATTTTTTATTTTTTAGTTTTATTTTTTATTTTTTTAGTTTAATTTATTAGTTTAATTTTTAAATTTCTTTTTAATAACGAACCACAACACATAGAGGAGATATAATAGAAGTATTATATTAGAAGTCTATGCCACAACATTAGCCAATGACCGATTACTAGTCGTGTTGCATCAACGCGCCATTTCTTAGAACTGAAGTTGAAACAAGGTTTGCAGATTTTAAATCTTTAGAAGACCTGTTTTATTTGTTTTCTTCAAATTTCTCGATAAATATGGAATCAATACCTAATCATATGAAAATGGAGGAACCCAGTGCTCTTCAGTTCTGAAGGCGAAATTCAATGAAGTTGGAGTGCCTGAATTTTACAAATATTTGCCAGATAGGTTTGAATACATTCGTAAAGATTCGCATATGGAATTATTTCTATGTTTGGAAGTACTTATCGGTACGAGCTTACTTATCGGTACGAACTTATCGGTACTTTCACTTATCTTTCTACCTCTTATAAAAAAAAAATTGTGGGTATTTTTCAGGTTTATTCGTTTTGTGATTGGTAGATAGCGAGTCATGCGGTTCAACGGGCTAATTAATTTGGAGCACGCGCAGACGATTAACACCATTTATAATTTTTAATTAATTCATTCATAAAATTTGAGAGCACCTGCTAGAGAGTTTGCAATGTTTTCAGAAGAACCGGCCAATTTTGTCGCCGTTTCCATAGCAACAGTCGAATATGAAAATATTAAGAAGTACTATTACAACAAAAAACACGGATTAGCTAAATCATTTAAAATTATGATGAGATTTCCTCTGAATTTTAACAATTTGTTATGCTAAAATATTTCCTTTTTTATGTGGAAATGAGATGTTTTGTTCTTGACATTTTTAAAAGCATTTTGGTTTTGTTTACACTATATTTTCGTTTATGAACTGAGAATTTTTGGAACGTTTTCTAAAGTTAAAGTACTGGGTCCGGCTTATATACGGATCCGCTAATCTCGCATAAAAAGCAGGCAATTTTCCGTTACTCGGAAGCATGCGATAAATATTGCAATGGGAAGGGAACCTTCAATTAATGTCGTACTACAGGTCCGGGATCGATCCAGCAGCGATCTATATTGGGATGGATTGTGAAACAATCCACTATCACTCATTGTTGAAAAGTATAGTTCGCAAAGCGAAATGTAGTGAAAGGAAGTAAAAAAAAATCTCCTGTCAGATCCAGAATTACTGACATTCACTTTGGGTCAGTTTTGAAAGCAATCACTGCGAGTAAGATATCTTCCAAAGTAGGAAAGATGGTAGCAGAGAAGAGATGCAAAGTGTCAGGAAGAGAACATTAATTTTACCGTTGTTCTTGTTCTTTTTTATACTGTGTTTTCGAAATAAATTTGAAAATCTATAAAAATTGAAGTTTTTTTTTTCCGCGGCCCACAAAAACTTTGACCTTGTTAATTTGGACAGTGTTAGAATTTGAGTTTTACATTGCTTGCTGTAGAGTCATTATAAACATAGCTTTTTGTCACACTTATATTTCTTTGTCATTGCGAATGCACACTATTGTATTAAGAAAGCTGGTGTCTCAAATTTTGCAACCTTTTCCCAAAACAGCTGATTCGAAAATTTTTATAAAACTTTTTTTTGGAAGAAATCCATCGATATTTTGAAACAGCTTTTGAGACAATGCTGAAAATCAAAAAAATGTTTGCAAATTTTTTCTTTAGACAGTCACCAACGCAATTTTAAAAAATGCATCTAATATTAGGTCACATTCCCCTATTAGCAAAATGAAATTTATTCTCATCACGACTTGATAATCCTAAGAGTCCTCTACAAAGCATTGACTTTAATAGGCATGTTGTATTCAAAATATAAGATAGTAGGACATGATGTATAGATTTATTAATTCGACATTCTACGATCTGTATTACATTTTGGAGTGAACCGCGGTAGCTCAGTCAGTAGAGCGGCGGGCTCGCATCAGAAGGGTTGTGGGTTCTGTCCTCTGCGGAGCCTGCAATTCTGACGATTACGAGATCGGCGTTTCGACCTGGCTAAAGACCGTCGTGTTCACTAATGGTGACTGGGGCACGTTAAATAGGTCGTGGTCACGAAGTCCCCCATGTTCCCATACCAAATAAATACCTCTGGGGGTACCTGATCAGGGGGTTATCGGCCTCTGATTGGCATCTAAATTACGATATGTGTGAGTGAATGGATGTATGAAAGGGACCTTTCTGTAAAACGACTGTGTCATGTATGTCGAGCTAAGTCGGACTTCCTCCCAATGGGGCTCAATAACATGGTAGGCGCACCCCCCTCGCCTCTTGCCGTCTTTGACGGGCCTGGCACTCCTCCGGTCTGCCAGTGTAGGCATAAGAAACAAAAACAACAACATTTTGGAGTGACATGCCACCTCGATAGAATGTTCTATTCATCCCAAACACAGTAATTTAAACTGGTAGAGTTTAATTAAACTAGGACGAACTTTAACTTCGAACAATTTCCTCTGCGTGTCAGATAAAATAAATAATTAAATAAAAGTAAAAATACCATTTAAAAATTTTATTTAATCCACACATCTTATATAATTATTTTATCCTGTGGTATGTTTTAGATCTAATTCTTTAACTTAAGTTGCTCGTTTTCTTTTTTCACAAGCTTTTTGCTTGATTTATTTTGAAAAGCAAAAGACTCCCAAACCTTGACACATTTAGCAAACCTTTACAGCAGAACTAGAGAAGTAATCCAACCTCGGCAAATTTCTTGTTTCCGTTTCTAAGCCAGCACGGTTACAGTGAAACTTCGCTCACGCAGTCGCCTGCTTTAAAATATAGTTGCTACCCCTCATTAATAAATATACTGCCTTCCGCCACTTACCACGAAAACAAGTAACAAAGAAGTTTTGAAACGAAAACTTCTAAGTTTGTAAATTCTGGATTTGTATGGAATGGTGTGTAGGTATTAGGTACTTTTAAATAACGTCGCTCTGGCAGCAACATAACGGGCTATTGGCAAAAGTACGGGATCAAACCCGAAGTTTATATGCAATGGATCCGTCATGGTATATGTGAGTACGATATTTCTTATCATATTTCTCTGTTTCGTGGGCGGTCGGAAGAGTAACGGATTAGCAACCGGAGGGTTGCGAGTTCGAATCCAACCCAAAACCGTCGTGTACAAAGGAAGCTGGTTCACGTTCAATCTGTTGTAGCCTCGAAATGTTCTCACCTTGGCGTGATTTGGAAGCTTGTAGAGTGGGTTGCCATCTCGGGTGTTGCCTCGCCACTTGACCGTGGTTCAAAATTATGTGGTGCTTCCTCGAATCTTTCCCTTCGGGACTGATCCCGGGCCGTCACCAATCGCCCGTTATGTTGCTGCAGTGCGTTATAGTAACTAAAATACCTACCACGTTCGTTTTGTCTACTGTGTCTTTTGTTTGAATGCAAATTAGCGTTGAACGCGAAAAATTGTGAGACTGATTTAAACTCGTAATAACTTCGAGGTTATCGGTGTGGTGGGAGGATGCTTGACAACGACGCTAGTATCGTTTGATAGCGCATAGATATTTAATGGGAATTTGAAGTGGTAAAGCAGCTGTATCCTGTCCCATAAGCAGTCTAACTAAACGCTGGCATATTGAATAAAACGTATGAGCTAAACGTTGGCATAGTGAATAAAACGTATAAACTAAACGTTGGCATAGTGAATAAAACGTATAAACTAAACGTTGGCATAGTGAATAAAACGTATAAACTAAACGTTAGCATAGTTAAGAAGTACAAATTGAAAAAATTACGAACATTACCAACACCCACTCTGTATATTATTCAATATTTGTGTCTTGCTTACGATGTGATCTCGAGATCCCCTGCTATCTTAACTTAACTTAACTCCGTCATGGGATACCGACCCTTAGATTGGGTTTACGGTAAACAAAATTTCCCATAACGTAAAGGTGACCAAATGAGAAAAGGAAAAAAACAATCCCCTGCTATCAATGTTGCGCCGCGCTAATGATGCTTGGCATGCAAAGAAGAGAGCGGTGATACTGACCTCTTATCTTCCTGGAGGAGAAATGTCCCCATTCGTCCGACGGCAGGACAACGAACTGCAGGACGAAGCAGAGACAACTGACGACGACCGCACACACGGGCAGGATGGCCAACACGCTGCACATGCCTCCTCATGCCTCCACTGGCACCTGTAACGAACACAACTCTGTAACGAACACAACTCTGTAACGAACACGACTCATCCTTCACTTTTCACAGTAGTGCAGGAGTCATGGTAGCTCGGTTGGAAGAGTAACGGATTGGCATCAGGATGGGTCAGAGATCGAAACTCGGTCCAACGAAAGACCGTTGTGTTCACGGGGGCTGGTGCTTGTTGAATCTGCTGTGGACTCAAATGTTGGAGTGGTGTGGACGTTTGGAGAGGTCGGGTGCCAGCTCAGGTGTTGCCTCGGCATCTGACCGTGGTTCAAAGTTAAGGGGTTCTGTCGTGTTGGTCGCCAATAGCCCGGTGTGTTGCTCCAGTGTGGACGTTAACCTCCCTACCTCAAGTCATGTGGGGGTCAATAACCGCCCAGATGCAAGAGTAACGGATTGATTACCTTATGGTTGCGAGGTCGAAACTAGGTCCGGACAAAGACCGTTATATAAGAGGGGGCTTGTGGGCGTTAAATCCATTGTGGCCTCAAATATTTTCTCGTTGGCGCGGTGTGGAAGTTCGGAGAGTGGATTACGAGCTCAGGTGTTGCTCTCGTCATCTGACCTTAGTTCAAAATTACGAGGTGTAGCCCTCGGGATCGATCCCTCCGGGTTTGAACACGGACCGTCGTCACTAGCAACCGTTGTTCCAGTGTGAGGTTAATTAACTACCACTCACCAAGCCAAGTTTCAGGAACAAGAACTAGGGACTAATTGTGAGCTTGGTTGGTTCCATTGGCGTTTTATGTCGCAATGGCCAAATATGACCAAGCTACGCCAAACTCAATATGACGTCAAGTGAAAAATGTGACTGGGAAAAAGATGGATGAAAGTAGAAAAAGATTGCTTGGGGTATACCGGGAGCACCAAACTTCATTTACCAAAGATAGTAAACCCATGGGAAAGGAAAAGATCACTGGGGTACCTTGGGTCCCATGAAGCCCGAATCCTCAAAAGGAGATATACCTCTGTGGGCAAACTATTCTGAGGAATTCTAGGAAAACTATGAACTGAGATGTTGGGGTAATACAGATAGGAATGTGACATCGATGTCGATGTTTAAAAAAAAACATCGATTTATTTAACATCAATTTATTGGAGCCGATGTTTTTAACATCGATGTTTTTACACTGTCGATGTTTTATTTTTGAATAAAAAAAAAGTACTATTGCAAAAATTTTAAAAATAACAGTGAAACTAAGTATTTGTCAGTGATGGCGACATATCATAAGAAAGAGCATTTTTCCTAACTGGTGCGACAGTTAGTGAAAAAAGGAGTCGGCTTAAGGGAAACTTTCTTTTACAAACGGTAAGTAACAAATATTGGGGCACTTATAATAATTATGGGCCCCAATATTTATTATTTGCAGGTCATAAAAAATAAGTTTATGTTTCCCCCCATAAGTTGATAAATAATTAATGATAACTACCAATAATTATTGTTATGCACCTACCTACTTATACTTATAGTTAGTAGTACCTATTTCAAATTGTTGTAAATAGTTTTATTTTATTTTGTATTATTCAATTTGAAAATAAAAGATTTGTTAATTGTTCGTATTAATTTTTTTTGACTTTGTTTTGAAAGTAAAAAAAAAAAAATCTTAGTTATAAATTAATAAACACGGCAACTGTCAAATGAAATCTCCCCCCGGCTAACAAAAATGTTAGAGATTACTAAACCAGTTTTAAGAAATGTGATAAAAAGTTTAAAAACATCGATGGTTTTTGGGCGATGTATTATGAACATTGATGCTTTAATACTGAACATCGATGTTTTGTTGTCGATGTCGCATCCCTAATAGAGGACGCAATGAAGTGTAGCTATTTTGGATTGCAATATGAATGTAGGCCTTTCCTCCACATCAATCTGTGGCCCGTTTAATAATTGCCCGTTTTAATAATTGTGTGAGTATTATTTTTACTATAAAACTAGCTGAATAACGCGGGTTTCAAATATGACCGCGACATTTCCCTGTGTTAACTCAAATATACAAACCCTGTAGAACGTGTTTCCTTGTCCATGTCCATTTATTGCAGGAAAACAAACTTTAGATTTTAAAATTGTGGCTTCGAGAGGAACTTTTAGGACTACTTGTGTGGCAATTTTCATGGCTACAGATTGGTCTGAAGACAAGAAAGAAATAGCCTTTGTTATCCGCAGTGTTCTAAAGTATAAGTGTATCAAATTTGGTGTGGATTGGTCAAACGGTGTAGATTTCTATAGAAAATGTACACCCACACATACATACACACCCACATCCTTTTTTTATATAAAGATATCACAACTGTTTTTCAAAAGCCTCCTCGAAGGAAAAAGGGCAAGTAATAATTATTATTATTTTGGTTAATCAATCAAAATAATATCTATTTTGTTGTAGGATCGTCAATAAAAATTATAATGTACTTTTGGTGTACCGCATACTTTTTGTAATTAGCTTATGCATTCCACAACATGAAAAAGGTTGAAAATCGCTTCCCGAAATAAATAAGTGAAATCCACGAAAATGCACTAACAGCACCACAAAGAGACAATCGCAAGAACCTTTCACTTGTAACTCTGAGTCCAATAACTTACTAATGGAGATCTATTGTCCATCATTTTTAATAAGCGTCTCAAGGTCAAGCCATTTCTTCCCTCTCTGTACCTTCGTATGCTCGCATACAACGTGCAAAAACCGAACTTCACAAAACGCACTTTACATCCGTTTTGGCTTAGGATTTCATCGCAGTACTCAACAGGTCAATAACAAGTCTCAACTGAAGTGGGGGAAAGTTTCGTTCTCTCAATCTCGACAGACGCTTCCATGTTTACATAGTAGGGGGCTTGACCTCGAGAGGCGCCAATTTAAAAACAATGAGGAACTAAAGCTCGTAGAATAGAATGAAAAGTGTATGTAAAAAGGCATTCGGTCGACAAACCAAAGATAGAACTAGTGTCACGCCATTTCTGCATGTGTCATCATATGTGGAAGGTGAAGAAGCTAACAGCTTGCCGGTGAAACTGTGTTGATAGACACAGAACAGGTGATACCTGATTCAAAACATTTCTTTCAAACTATTTTGCCTCTGAGCAACGCCATTTCCATAAAATGTATCCTTATATTAACACTCGATTATTGTCTTAAAAAACTTACTGTCGTCGTATCTGTGAGATTCATGACATACAAACCATGATACAACAATTTTTACACTACTATTTCAGGGAAAAGGGGTAAGTAACTAGAGGTATGTGCATTGTTTTGCCTTTTATTAACGAAAATAAATGACGGGTAAAAACTTTAAAACATAATAAACATAAAAACTTTAAAATATAAAGTAGGGACCTTATAAAATTCAATGTAAAAATTACAAACTTGTTTTACATAATTTTTAGAAACGTTTCCGTGTATCTCAAGGATACAAGGTAAGTTTTCGAGTGTTAAATAACTAGCTCATATTTGAAGCCCGGCGTTGCTCGGGTTTCAAATATGACCGCGACATTTCCCTTTGTTAACTCAAATATACAAACTCTGTAGAACGTGTTTCCTTGTCCATGTCCATTTATTGCAGGAAAACAAACTTTAGATTTTAAAATTGGGGCTTCGAGGGGAACTTTTAAGACTTCTTGTGTGGCAATTTCCATGGCTACAGATTGGTCTGAAGACAGGAAAGAAATAGCCTGTTTTCCGTAGTGTTCTAAAGTATAAGTGTATCAAATTTAGTGTGGATTGGTCAAACGGTGTGGATACGAAGTAACCCAAAATACCGTATAGGTTAATAGATACTTGAATTAACGTCACACTGCAGGAATATAACGGGCTATTGTCAACGGTCTCGGATCGGTCACGAAGTAGGTAACTTAATTAACATCGCACTGGATGAACTCAATATGCTATTGGCAACGGTCCGGGATTAAACCTTAAGGTAGAGATCTCAGGATAACATCACGTAATTTTAAACCACGGCCAGATGATGTGATCAACACATGAGCTGGCATTCCACTTTCCAAACTTCCATACTACGCCAATGTGAGGACATTTGAGGCCACAACATATTTAACGTTCACCAGCCCACGTGTACACGACGGTCTTTGGTTGGTTTCGAACTCGCAACCCTCTGGTTTCTAATCTGTTACTCTGGTCTACAACCCCGAAGATCGGAGGACACCACACCGTAAATTTTGAGCCACGGTCACTTGGCTAGTTTTCGAGTGCTATTTCAGCACCCATAAAATTTTCTAGGAATGTATTCTATATTAGTATATATGATAGTTGATTGCTCAACACAAATTATATGAAACGCCAAACCTTGCAAAAACGACGATATACTTCGTTTTAAGGTAATCTTATGTGTACCATGCAAGAGCATTTGGTTAGCGGATGAATAATCTCCCCTTTATGCCTGGATTTTGTTTGCACTGTGAGTACATCTCGATGGAAACACCTGCAATAATCGCATTCTGACTACTAAGAAGCTTGTTCAAATTTTATAGTGAATTTCCAAGGAATTACTTGAACATTAGAATCTCTGGCTGCTCGAGCTCGAGTAAATGTAATTCCAAATGAGCTCTGCTTTTTACTTCATTGTTTTCAAGTCTCGATTACGGTTGCTCTAATTCCATTGTAGCAGTTCTCGGCATGCATAGGAATGGTTAGAATTTTGGGTCGCTTATGCGTGCTTGCAATTTCTGATTTTTGGGTCATAAAAATTCGCGTTTCGCACCTGACGAAAACGCGCTTGTAGCTTATTGACGATTGGGAGCGTCGCTCACAAATGGTGGCAGAGTCTGTTCGTGAGTACCTTACTTGTCGAACACTATTACATTTTTGTGTTTTATGGTGCTTTGTTTGGCCAAGCTGCGTCACGCACACGCGCGTGCACACACACACACGCAGATAAGCAAGGCAGAGATTTCATGTAGTGCAGTCAGTAATATTATATGGAGATGTAACGATAGACGTTCCACCATCACAGAAAGACTTAAGTTATCCACCTAAACATTATTTTGCAGTCAGTGATTTCAGAGCAATCTAATATTCTATGGTAGTAGAATGACAGACGTTCCACCACCACTGAAAGAGTTATTCACTTAAACTTTCTTTTGCAGTCAGTAATTTCATATAGTGCAGTCAGTAGTATTATATGGTGGTAGAACAACAGATGCTCCATCACCACTGAAAGAGTTAAAATAGTTACTTAAACATTCTTTTGTAGTCAGTAATTTCATATAGAGCAGTCTATAGTATCATATGGTGAACATGACGCGTTTTACCACCATTGAAAGAGTTATTCACTTAAACTTTCTTTTGCAGTCAGTAATTTCATGTAGTGCAGTCAGTAGTATTATATGGTGGTAGAACAACAGATGCTCCATCACCACTGAAAGAGTTAAAATAGTTACTTAAACATTCTTTTGTAGTCAGTAAATTTCATATAGAGCAGTCTATAGTATCATATGGTGAAAATGACGCGTTTTACCACCATTGAAAGAGTTATTCACTAAAACTTTCTTTTGCAGTCAGTAATTTCATATAGTGCAGTCAGTAGTATTATATGGTGGTAGAACAACAGATGTTCCATCACCACTGAAAGAGTTAAAATAGTTACTTAAACATTCTTTTGTAGTCAGTAAATTTCATATAGAGCAGTCTATAGTATCATATGGTGAACATGACGCGTTTTACCACCATTGAAAGAGTTATTCACTTAAACTTTCTTTTGCAGTCAGTAATTTCATGTAGTGCAGTCAGTAGTATTATATGGTGGTAGAACAACAGATGCTCCATCACCACTGAAAGAGTTAAAATAGTTACTTAAACATTCTTTTGTAGTCAGTAATTTCATATAGAGCAGTCTATAGTATCACATATGGTGAAAATGACACGTTTTACCACCCTTGAAAGAGTTATTCACTTAAACGTTCTTTTGCAGTCAGTAATTTCGCCAGGATTGGAAACATTGGAGTCATCGGTTATTTCGAGTAAACCAAAAGCATAGGGAAACGGATCATCGTCCACCTCAAATTAAATCTCGACCACCAAGCTAATGTTTTCAAAGCTGGGAGTTCAATATCCACGCTTCATTTCATATCTTGATTGTCATTCATTGAAGATGGAGGTCAACGTGTCGCTGCAGTCACAGACGTTTCCGACACCTCCGCTGAGAATCTGAAAGGCTGAACGACACTTCGTCCGACATGTTTGGGTCCTTCAGCATGACAAGTAATCCGAACACATGATGAAGCAATGGCGTAGACATAGGCCATTGCTTCATGCATGCCTCTAAAAGTGTTGGTTTCTTATTTTCAAAACATCTCTGTAAATACTACGAATGCATTTATTATTTTGATATTCTTTCAATAAAGCGATAGTATTTTATCCTTAAAATAGTTATTGAATGATTTAATATTTTTTTCATTACGAACTATAGAAGTAATGTTTGTGGACTTGATTTTCTTACGCTGACTCAAGAAGACATCTCACTTTTTTTATCGTATCGTATAAATCATTCGATTGGTCATAAAATAAAAAGGGAATTTACAGTTGGTGGGCAGTTGAATAATGCGGGTAACTCAACGGGCTTTTTGCCACGGTCCGGGATTAATCTAAAAGGGAAAGATTCGCGTACAATGCCTCGTCATTTTTAAGAACGGTCAGATGATGTGACCAACACCTGAGCTGACACCTCACTCTCCAAATTTCAACACCACACCAACGAGAGGAATTTACAGAAGCGGGTTTAAATATTTATTTAATGACATTTAGGCAGGGTTGGTAACCCAGTTGGACAGAAAAATAAGCCGTAATGAAATTACTATGCATTAAATATTATTACGATATTGCATGTATATAATTAAGATTTGTCTAAGCACTTAAAAATTATATTAAGAGAGAAAAATATATATCTATTTCAGCTTATTTATTATGAAAATGAGCAAGATTTGTTAACATTACACATGCCACACATATCTAAAAAGTGTTTAATTTGTGTTTTATTAAAAAAAATCATGTTCTAAAAACAATTTACCAGGTTTGTCTATGATGAAAATGAGGGATGCATGTGTGACAATTTTTATTGTTGGAAAAAAGAAAGGAGGCCCACAAAACTTGTAAAACGCTGTCATAACCAATCAGTTTATAAAATTGACAATTGAAGAAGGAGGTCCATAAAGTTTGGAAAATACTGGAAAAACCAATGAATTCATTCCATTGACATTTGAGGATGTAGGGAAATAATGTTTGGAAACCACTGACTAGACCAATCGAGTCATTCAATCGACATTTGAAGAAGGTGATCCAGCAAGTTTGAAAACCAACATCATAACCAATCAGTTTATTCAATCCACATGTAAAGACGAAGATTTATAAAGTTTATGAAACACTGACATAACTAAGCAATTCATTCAAGTGACATTTGAGGACGTAAGTCCTTAAAGTTTGGAAACTAAAACGCTTAAACGGGTGTTTGCTCTTTTCTCATTCATTTACACGTTACAAAAGAGAGTAATGATTATTCAAGGGTTATTTACAATATATTTACTGTCATTTGTCTTGGCTTAATACATGAATTTATGTACAATTCCAAATCTTTTCGGAAGATCATTTGAAGAGGTCCATAAAGTTTTGGAAATCATTGGCACAACCACTCAATTCATTCTCAATTCATTCAAACTCATTTCTATCGACATGTGGTGACGAAGATCCACAAGGTTTGGAAACCACTGTCATATACAACCAATTAATTCAACTATTCAAACTCAATTCCATCGACATGTAGGGACGCATATTTATAAGATTTGGAAACCACTGTCATAAATACTCTATTCATTCAACTATTCAAACTCAATTCTATCGACATGTGGGGACGAATATTCATAAGGTTTGAAAACTACTGTCGTAACCACTCTATTCATTCAACTATTCAAACTCAATTCTATCGACATGTGGGGATACATATCCATAAGGTTTGGAAACTACTGTCGTGACCACTCTATTAATTCAACGATTTAAACTCAATTCTATCGACATGTGGGGAAGAAGATCCATAAGATTTGGAAACCACTGTCATAACCACTCTATTCATTCAACTATTCAAACTCAATTCTATCGACATAGAGGACGAAGATTCATAAGGTTTGGAAACTACTGTCGTAACCACTCTATTCATTCAACTATTCAAACTCAATTCTATTGACATGTGGGGACGAAGATTCATAAGGTTTGGAATTTACTGTCGTAACCACTCTATTCATTCAACTATTCAAACTCAATTCTATCGACATGTGGGGGACGAAACGAAGATCCATAAGGTTTGGAAACCGCTGTCATAACCAATCAATTAATTCAATCGGCATGTGGGAACAGAGGTACAGATATCGTTTGGAAAACTCTCCAAGTGTTAAAAAATTCGTTCAATATGCATGTGGTCACCCATTGAAAAACCGCAATCGAAACCCAAACAAACAGCATCTCGGGAAAACTAAAAAAACAGCAACTTACCAACTATTGGGAACGTTGCGGAATCGAGGCAAGACCTCTCGCCATAATCCAGGTATGAATGGACTGAGGAGAAGGCAAGCGGAGAGAGTGGGCAGTGAGAGATCGGGGGCGTTTCCGTCACCGTATACGGTCACAACCGACAAAACTGCGAGCGCGGAAACCGGTTTCGGCGCAGTTTCGGTTTCATCCCTTTCGCTGCTCTGCTTTTGGGGGAACGTGCGGCTCGCATTCATGGCCAAGGGGAAGGCAAGAACGCCTCGTGGATTCGCTTCTCAGCACGGAAGTCGGTTCAACAGGTGGGGGTCACTTCGTTTGCATATTCGCACCTTCGCGTTGAGTTCGTTGTTGCCTTGAGAAACCCTTCGAAAGGTGCTTCTCGGGTAGGTAATTCAATTAACATCGCACTGGAGCAACACGACGGGCTATATGCGACGGTCCGGGATGCGTATTTAGAAACCCTGGTGCTTGCAGCACAAAACGGAAATACGTCATTACATAGATGCGCAGACGCGTCCGCGCACGCAAACACAGCGAGCCTAAACAGTAAACACGACCCTCGCTCGTATTGATATTGAGAGATGTGTAATGGCCGTTTTATCTAAAAATTAATAATTGTTGGGTTTACATTTCTTTTAGCAAATGAAAAATGTATTAAATAAAGCCATAATGGTGAACAACTGTGTGTGTAGCATAACTCCATCTAAACAAACACGTGTATCTGAAATTTGAAGAGAGAAGTTGGGTTACACATGTACACACAACTTTTTTCATAAATCTTACTTCTTGTTTACTTGGGCATTAAAAAGTATGAATAAATTATTCGTTTCTCTTTTTCACACACAAAAAAAAAACATTTTCAGTTGGAATTAACTTAAAGATGAGTGTGAAGAAGTTCAGGGCGAGTTCTGTAGACAAAGTACTAATAGAGCCAAAATGTTTAAAATCACATATCTTTTTACTTTTGGCAGTAAAAAGTTAGTATTATTTATTGCTTTCACTTTTTCACCAAGAAAAACATTAATAATTCTAATTTACTAAAAGATGAATGAAAAGTCCACGGTGAAATACTTGGAAAAAGCTGCACACACATTTTCACACATCTTTTAAAAAAATGCTTACTTCTTTTTAATTTTGATATTAAGAAGTTCGAATTAATTATTACTTTCACTTTTTCACCAAGAAAAACCATTAGTAATTCAAATTTACTAAAAGAGGAGTGGGAAAAGTTCACGGTGAAACCCTTTCACAAAGCTGCATACTCATTTTCACACACAACTTCTCTAAAAATGCTTACTTCTTTTTACTTTTGGGATGGAAAAGTTTGTTTTTATTAATAGTTTCACTTTTTTACAAAGAAAAAACATTAACACTTGAATTTCACTAAAGGATGAGTGTCAAAATGTTCATGGTGAGCTAGATCAACAAAGTACTTTCAGAGCCAATTAAAAAAAAAAAAGCTTCATTCATGTTTTTTTTAGCAGTTATAAATTTGTATCTGTGTTTACTTTGAATTATGCACCAAGAAATAAGTTTAATATTGTAGGAAATAACCAAAAGTTGCATGAAAAAACTACACAGTGAACTGCTTCGACAAAGTTGAACTTGCTTGCTTGGATAGGTTGTCTTTTTAAAAAATGCTTACTTCTTTTTAATTTTGATATTAAGAAGTTCGAATTAATTATTACTTTCACTTTTTCACCAAGAAACACCATTAGTAATTCAAATTTACTAAAAGAGGAGTGGGAAAAGTTCACGGTGAAACCCTTTCACAAAGCTGCATACTCATTTTCACACACAACTTCTCTAAAAATGCTTACTTCTTTTTACTTTTGGGATGGAAAAGTTTGTTTTTATTAATAGTTTCACCTTTTTACAAAGAAAAAACATTAACACTTGAATTTCACTAAAGGATGAGTGTCAAAATGTTCATGGTGAGCTAGATCAACAAAGTACTTTCAGAGCCAATTAAAAAAAAAAGCTTCATTCATGTTTTTTTTAGCAGTTATAAATTTGTATCTGTGTTTACTTTGAATTATGTACCAAGAAATAAGTTTAATTGTAGAAAATAACCAAAAGCTGCATGAGAAAACTACACAGTGAACTGCTTCGACAAAGTTGAACAGACACATTCATACCCCAAATTTTTATAAATGTTTTTATCCATAATATTTTTGCATCAGTAAGTCTCTTTTATTGTATACTTTGTTTTATATACCTTGGAAATAGTTTATTAATTAGAATTAACACAAAGGTTCATGTAAACATCTCAAAATGAGCTGTCTTCATTATGTTAACACAGCATGTTAGAAAGACACACAAAATATTCAAAAAGTGCCAATTTCTTTATTTCTTTTGCTTGGATAGGTTGCAAATGATAAATACTTTCTGTTTTTCACAAACAAAACTGTTAGAAAGTTGGAATTATGTAAAAAGTACATGAAACAAGTTCACGTGGAAATGCATCGACAAAGCTGAACACACACATTAAGACCTAGTATTTTTATTAATTGCTTTTTCCAATATATTTTTGCATCAATAAGTTGATTTTATTATGTTCTTTCTTTTCTATATATTTTGTAAATAGTTTATTACATAGAATTAGTATAAAGTTTTAAGGTAACATGTCAAAAGCAGGCGACTTCATAATGTTAACACATCCAATTTAAAATACACACAAAACCTCTAAAAACGACTACTTTCCTCATTCCTTTAATATTTATACTTTGCAATTATCGAATAGTTTGTGTTTTTGATCAAGAAAAACATTTAATGTTTTGAATTATTAAAAAAGTGCATGAAACAAGTTCACAGTGAAATGCTTCGACAAAGATGCACAGACACTTTCACACCCAGAATTTTTATTTATTGTTTTTTACCCAATTTTTTGCATGAATAACTTGGTTTTATTATGTTCTTTGTTTTCTATGTATTGGAAAGAGATTATTAATATAATTAAATGAAAATTTCATGGAAACATGTCAAAATCACCTGCCTTGACAATGGTAACAGAGCATATTAGAATCAAACACAAAACTCTAAAAAGTGATAATTTCTTGATTCCCTTTGGATTGACAGGTTGGAAATCATAAATGCTTTCACTTTTTCACCCAGAAAACATTTTATAAAGTTAGAATTAATTAAAAAGTACATGAAACAAGTACTCAGTGTAAATGCATTGATGAAGGTGAACACACTTATGAGACCCAGAACTTTTATTTTTTGTTTTTTTCCAAAATTTTTTGGCTTTAATAACTTTCTTTTATTGTGTTCTTTCTTTTGTATAACTTGGAGTTTATTACAAAGAATTAAATGAAAGTTACATGAAAGCATGTCAAAATCATCTGCCTGAATAATGTTGACACGGCAGTGTAAGTAAACACAAAACCCCTATAAAATGGTAATTTCTTTAACATGTGTGCATGGACATGTTGCAATTGTTAAGTAGATTGTATGTTTCACCAAGAAAAGATTCTAATAGTTGGAATTAAATAAAAAGTACACGAGACCAGTTCACGGTGAGTGAAATGAGTAAATGACTCGTCAACGGCGTGGCGTCGTATGCCGGAACGCGGGTTTGCTTGCGCGGGCGCGTCTGCGCATCTATGTATTTGACGTATTTCCGTTTGTGCTGGAAGCGCCAGTGTTTCTAAATACGCGTCCGGCGTCAACCCTGGATGGGAATGACCCGAGGACAACACCGCGTAATTTTGAGCCACGGTGACATGACGATGAGACACACCTGAGCTGGCAGTATTGCAATGTATTAAAATGTGGTTAAAACTGTATAAGTATGTACTCTTAAAAGAGTCCAGGTGAGGAGGATATAGAAAATTCATAAGTAGCTCGGCCAATTAGAGCCGAGCTAGGTGGCGCTGCCACTATACGACGCTCTCCTGGACTGGCATGAATGTAACTTGTAGATGTAGATGGTTTGAATAAGATCTTCGTGTAGTTGTTAAGCCTCACATCTCTGTACATTTGTATACAATATGCCTAATCTTCAATAAATAGTGAGTAGAATAATTATTACTTGACGTGTTTGTTGTTTCTTATGCCTACACTGGCAGACCAGAGGAGTGCCAGGCCCGTTGAAGACGGAAAGAGGCGAGGGGGTGCGCCTTTCATGTTATTGAGCCCCATTGGGAGGAAGTCCGACTTTGCTCGACATACATGACACATCCGTTTTACAGGAAGGTCCCTTTCATACATCCATTCGTTAACATATCGTAATTTAGATACCAATCAGAGGCCGATAACCCCTTGATCAGGTAGCCCCAGAGGCATTGATTTGGTATGGGAACATGGGGGACATTGTGACCACGACCTATTTAACGTGCCCCAGTCACCATTAGTGAACACGACGGTCTTTAGCCAGGTCGAAGCGCCGATCTCGCAATCATCAGATTTGTAGGCTCCGTCGAGGACAGAACCCACAACCCTTCTGATGTGAGCCCGACGCTCTACTGACTGAGCTACCGCGGATCTTAGTTGACGTGTAAATTGATGCAAAGAAGAATATTGAATGGAAATAGGCCACCAAGTGACGACATCGTAAGAACCACCGAAGACAAAACGAAACGGTGTCGTCAGGTACCCACTCTCCAAACTTCCACATGACGTCAATATATATCAGATTTAGCTTGTACCAGTCCCCTTTTGTACACGACAGTCTTTGGTCGGATTCGAACTCGCAACCCTCCGGTTGCTAATCCGTTACTCTTTCATCCGGACTTCCGCGCCCCTTTAAGATAAGAGAGTTCTAACAAAAAAAAATACTGGAATTGGGTTTACAGATAGTTTGCAGGTATTTTTAAAATTAAAATTGCACTAGAGTGACATAACGGGCTATTGGCGATGATTCGGGATCGATCCCCGAAGGAAACGATCCGAGTACGACACCAAGAAATTTTGAACCGCGGTAAGGTGACGAGGCAACACCTGAGCTGACACCCCACTGTCCAAACTTCTACACCACGCAAACATGACGATGTTTGAGGCCACTACAGATTTAACGTGCCCCACTGTATAAGGTGTTCTTTGGTTAGATTCGAATTCGCAACCCTTCGGTTGCTAGTCCGATGCTCTTCCCACCAAGCTACCGCATTTATTTTCCGCATTATTTTTAGCTGCGGCATCAAGATATGCATCTGTATGAAGCAAACAGAGTCCTCAAAAGGATATTTGATCTCTTACATACATCTTACACATCATTAAAAGTCAAAAGAGTAACATTTATTTCCAGTATTTAAAGTTTTTTGCAGTGATGTACATTGCAACACTGTACCCCACTGTCGGGGTACAGTGTTACGTTATAGTAGCAACAGTAAATATAAAGAACTAGCCGGGCTGCGCGCGCTTGCGCTCGGCGTTTTGTAATAGCCATCAAAACTGAATAAAACACGAATATTCAAGACATTTGCTCATTCGTGAATGAAAAGGCTAAATCTATGTTTTACTCTATGTATAGGTAAGCCATTAGTGTTGTTGTTGTTATTAATCCCCGACATGGCCTCTTAAAATTAGACCAAGTCCACGAGTCCATAAACCCCCAAAAAGTCCAAGAAAAGTAAAGGTCACCGAAAAAACATTGTCCATTGTAAAGTCAATACATTTTAAAATATGAGCTGGCGAAGCCTGATCAGCTCCGCACTTGGTACAAGTACTGAAAACCTTCTGGCCCTGTTCGTAGGAGAGAATCCTCAAGTGTCCACTGGCAAAATGTGAAATACAAGTCTCTGACTTCTATGGCCCTCAAAGAGTAGCGCCTCCAGGACGACTTCTCGAATACCAGTCATGTACTGGAGGGACCTTCCAAAGATCTTTAGGCGTCTTCCTGCACTCTGAGAACGCTTCACTATACAGGGTGTTTCAGTGAACCGTTTCAGAACTTCTAAGAGGGGTAGGGTACATCCTGACAACTCGAAATCATATAGCAATGTGGGGTCGGAAATGCTTTCCTGAAGCGGTGTTGTACACAGAAGCACCGTAAAGAAAAGAGACCGTAAGTGAGAAATCGTTTTAATAATACATGAAAAGAAGCAAAAGGTACATGGATTAAAGTAAGTGTTCGAAGTTTCTTCCACGGGCTACAATGCACGCCTCATATCTCCGACGCATGGACATCCGAACATTCTGGAATACTCCAGGCATATCTCGAATTTCTCCGGCAGCTACTGCAATTCTTGCAACCAGCTCCTCAACTTTGTCAACAGGGGTGTCATAAACTAGCGATTTCAGATGACCCCAGAAATAAAAATCAAGACATGATAGGTCGGGTGACCGAGCAGGCCAACGCACGGGACCACCACGTCTGATCCACTGCTGACCAAATGTGACATCCAGGTAGTTACGAACCTCTCCGCTATAATGTTGGAACCACATTGTCTGTTGCGTCGATGCAGAAATCTGTTCATCTCTCAAAAGTTGTGGCAATACTTGCTGCAGAAAGAGCAAGTAGTTAGGTCCGGTTAGACGAGACGGTAACAGGTAAGGTCCGATGAGGTGATCTCCCATAATACCGGCCCATACATTGACCGAAAATCGAATCTGTGCTGCACGACGTCGTATTGCATGCGGGTTCTCGACCGCCCAGATATGGTCGTTATGCGTGTTGAAAATTTCTTCCCTTGTGAAGGATGCCTCATCGGAAAACAACACTTCAGTAGGAAAAAGGGGATTTGTAGCACATTTTCCAAGGTACTACTGTGCGAAAGCAATACGAGGTGAATAATCCTCCGGTTGCTGTGTCTGGACACGATGCACGTGAAACGGATGCATGTCTTCTTCTCGGAGAATCCTCCAGACGCTGTAATGGGAAACCCCGACTGCGTTTGCTACACTTCGTGTACTCGTTCTTGGATTCCCCTGTACATGCTGCAGCACATTCTGTTCGATGTCTGCAGTCCGTGCTGTTCTTACCCTGTCCCTGTCAGCTCTTTCTAATGAACCTGTCTCAGCTAACCTCTGGTGCAGTCTTGCAAAGAAATTATAACTGGGGATACGCCTCGTCGGATATCGTTCCGCGTACAAACGCTGTGCGGCTGGCCCACTACAATTTGCAGCCCCGTACGCCAAATGCATATCGGCTAACTCTGCGATCGTGTAATCATCCATCCTACTAACTTGGCGTTCTTGTGCGAAATGAAGATTCCCTACACGAAAGCTCGGGATTTTCGCACAACGCCATCTACCGCGTCAGGAAAGCATTTCTGACTGTCCATTGGTATATGATTTTGGTTCGTCAGGATGTACCCTACCCCTCTTAGAAGTTCTGAAACGGTTCACTGAAACACCCTGTATATACAAGGCATATCTGACAGGAGAGTCTCTAAGGAAGCAGCCTTTAAGCCATTAGTAGCTGGCTACAGATAAATATTTGCATGGTAAATCTTTCACTTAATGCACAGTTTTTGATAGATATGGTAGGAAAGGTTTCAGACCTTAGAAACATTTTATATTTACCAATACACTACAACTCAAAATTGAAAAAATCTCTCAGATGTTCAATTGTTGAAATTGTCATTAGAGACATATCAAGTGCTACATTTAGATTCTTTGTCCTTCTCTCTTGAGACATGTAAAGAGTTTCACATTTGTTATTAGCTCTCTTTTATGTTTTTGAAACGGATAATTCTAATTTCATACTACATTAACAAACGCAATGTACACTGCTGGCCACCCAAATTGCAACACCAAGAAAGACAAGAGATATCACAACAAAATTTATTTTGTAGATAATATGTTGACCAAGTATCAAATGATTAAATTTATAGACTTCTGTGAAGTGTGGTTCCTGCCAAAATCAGTAGCCAGAGTAGCCGTCATTGTTGGAGATCACCGCTGCCACACGCCTCGGCATTGATTCAAAGAGACTTTGGATGTGTTCTTGGGGTGCAGCAGACCAAGCAGCTTCCACACGTTGCCAAAGTTGATCTGGTGTGGCAGCTGGGGATGTAATCTGGGTCAATCGTTGAGCAACCATGGACCACATGTTTTGTATCGGCGATAGATCCGGAGAGCGAGCTGGCCAGGGAAGCAATTCAATCTGGCGATTGACGAAGAACCTTTGGACAATGCGTGCCACGTGTGGTAAAGCATTATCCTGTTGAAATATGGCTGTGGGCAAGCCCTGAAGGTAAGGAAGGACAACTGGCTCCAACACCTCAGATATGTAGCGCTGGCTGTTTAAAGTACCGGTAATGCGTACTAGAGGAGTGCGAGAGGGATATCCAATACCGCCCCATACCATAATGCCCGGTGCAGGACCAGTGTGGCGGTGCATAACGCAGCTGTTCAGCATCTTCTCTCCACGGTGTCTACAGACTTGAATCCGACCATCGTGGTGTTGCAGACAGAAGTGTGACTCGTCAGTAAAGACAATTTGATTCCATTCTGCCATCCACACCCTTCTTTCATCGCACCATTGGCGGCGGAGACGTCTGTGGTTCTGCGTCAAGGGTAGACGAAGCAATAGACGTCTTGCGGACAGACCACTCTGCTGTAAACGGCGTCGAATGGTACGCGCAGACACTGGATGATGCGTTACAGACTGAATATGCTGTGCTATGGTTCGTGATGTGGCTGAGCGATCCGTCACTGCCATACGCACAATATGCCTGCCATCACGTGAAGTGGTGCAATGAGGTGGATGCGATCGAACACGTCGGTCCGTCGTACCCTCCTGCATCCAACGATCACATATCCGCATTACAGTTGTTTGGTTTCGTCCAACAATCTCGGTAGGCCACTATCCTTCCTCTGTCGAAGTCGGATACTTGATCAAAAGAGGATCGCTGTTTTCTACGAGGCATAATTGATCGTTTTTTTTTTTTTAAACCACAAGAAAACCACAATTGCTGTACTTGAAATCGTCGAAATCTCCAAGTATTGAATAGCGCTTTGAAGTGGCGCCACAGGTGCGCGTGATGTGCGTCTGCGCTGAAATTCTAATCATTTGCATATCTCACCTCCGCTAATGCATGTTATAAATTTCATATTATTTGCATGCTTCCTTCAGGGTGTTGCATTTACGGTGGCCAGCAGTGTATTTAGAGAAACACTTTTGTTCCCAAAGCTTCTCTACATACACAATTGTAGATATGAGAAGTTGGTGACACAACAGTCAAAGAATTAAAAGATTTTACCTTGGATAGACCAACATATAATGACTAAACACTGGTTTGGTAAGATCCAGACATATTTTTTCAAAGGTTCGCCCTTGCGATTTGTTGATTGTCATAGAAAAAAAAAAGGCTAAACAGCTCCTCCAGGTAATAATGTAGCTGCTATTCTAGTTGATCGACAGGAGTAACATTATCACCTCTTTCCCTGATTGTATGTAGTAATGTGGTATAAGTAAAAGTTTTCCCAGTTCCCGCAGGTTTGTCTAAGAAGAAAGGCTTTTTAACATTTTCGTGATTGTCATATATGGCATCCAGTACAGTTAGAACAAATCGCTATTCAGCGTACAATTTATCCATGTTTATCTGAGCTTTAGGTACAGCTACACTCTACGTTTATGAGGGGTGGCAACGGCCTAGGCGATTTTTTTTGGCGCACTTCTAAAGTTGGCAAGGAAAGAATTATTTCATAACTCTTTTTCTTTCACAAATTTTTTTCTTTTCACATCGAAAAATGAAAGCTTGAAAACATATTTAAAAAGTATATTTCTAAAAAACTTTTGCAAAAAGTAGTAAGCTTAAACACATTTCAAAACACATATGTGAACTAGCAGAAAAACTAAGCTGCGAATGTAGTGTAAGAATATACGCTGAAATTTATCAAGTTCACCAAATACAGTAGGCTGTTTGAAAAGAGAAAGATTTTTAAAAGAAAAAAAAAGCAAGAAATGATACAATCTGATAACATTAGAACTCTTGCGGAAAAAAATAATAAAAACAAAAATGGCAAAATAAAACAAAACTCTTAATTGTTTTGTGAAAAATACTATAGTAAAATAAAAATTCCACAACTGTAGAAATACAAATAAATGAACCAATGGTCCACAGAAAAATTTTTAAAAGGACCAATGCAATCAAAGGGTATTTTAAAATTAAACAAACCAATGAGAGCAATGAAAAGATTTCAAACGAACCAATAAAATCAAACTTTAACGGATTTTGGATAAACTTTCTAGAATATTCAAAATAAAAATTGAAAGTTTCCGTTTGCCGAGGTTGCTATGAAAACCACAACAACCGTAAATACACATAGGTTGCCTTAATTTATCGTAACTCGCTACTAGAAGTGCGCCAAAAAACATCGCAAAAGCTGTTGCCACCGCTCATAAACGTAGCGTGTAGCTGTACCGAGCTTTATTTTGTTCCTCTACGTTATCATATGTGGATGCAGATACATAAAATGGTAAATTTAAATCTGGCAGTTTAAGTTTTGTTAAATTAAAACCATATGCCTTTACAGGCTCATCAATTTCGGCAAGTGCATATTGAGATCCAGTATCTTCAGAGCATCTATGAACAAAATCTTCACAGAGAGAATTTATGTACCCAAAGTTCAGGAAAATTTTCAACTTCCCCAAATCCACAAATAATAGCAAATAATACTCGTAAGAAGCTTGCTATTTGTATCAGCAGCATCAGCTAATGTTTTATTCAAATGTTCATCTCCTTGATGAAACACAAGCTCTTTGCATGCTTGTTGAAAAGTGGTGTAAACTATCCCATTAACTGTTTCAAATCCTCAAAATTCATTGCACAAGATTTATGTAATAACAACATTCGTAGGTAGTATCTTTCATTATCCTACAGCAATTCTACCAATTACCTTCTGACCTCCTCTCTGCCTTTTCCCCCATTTGGTTTCATTTTTTATATTTTCATTTTCATGCATTTTGTAACAATCTCGAATAATCTTCGCTTGAAAGTAACGTCACGCAAATCTGCACTGACAAATTTGTCAATCTCGTCGTTGGTAAGGATCTTGGAGTTTGAGTTGAGTGTCAATAGAATATGTACATGAGGTAAGCCGCGATTTTGAAAATTCAATTACATAAATATAAGCAATGACAACACCAAATATATTACGCTTTAGAATATCATCTAATAGCTCAGGTAGTTTCATTTTGAAAACTCGATCAACATTATCTGGCCTACGTTCTGGTTTATGGAAATGTGGCATTGCTTTTAAAATTTCAGGCCATGCAGGATTGCAAGTGAATGTCACAAACAAATCTGGTTGTCCGAAGTTCCTTACCGTGCAAATTGCATCTTGGTAATTTTGTTGCATGGAACGTGGACTTCCTTGAAAAGTAGAAGGCTGTATTATTAATTTGCCTGTCTTCAAATTTTCATTTTCAGCTCGAGATGCTAATGCATCTAAAAGTCCACTATAAAGTTCAATTCTTAAATCCTTCTGATTCATTCTGATGTAATTTAGGTGGGAACCTTCAGTTTTCACATATGCGTCCGCGATATATTGGAATAATTTCCTCCTGCTCTGAAGAAGGCTAAACTCTGAGCGTTTACAAAGTCTATAAGCATAATATTGAAGCCGCGTTACTCTCGCTCGTTTTGCTGACCGTCTCGATTCAATGTGCTCCATCTCATTAAACCAACCACATTCTCCTCTCGGAAATAGTAAAGGATAGACCATGAGCACTACATTGTTTCCTGGTTGAAATACTTTTGCAATTACCTCCTTTCGGATACATTCAAATATCTCGATTTGCAGGTGGCTCACCATCGTCTCCAACAAATATTGCAGCAACTTCTGTTCTAGCTGTAGGTACATTATACCTTCGCATATCTATACTGGGATGTTCCATAAAAACCGTTTTCACAGTCATAGTGGGGTTGCACAGTATTAAATGATGCATCTGTAAATAAGATTTAGCGAATGGATTTGTATTTCGCATTAGTGCATCCAGCTTTTCCATAACCGTTTCGAAGCAGCCCTCCTTGTTTTCCATACGACAATTGCTTGCTTCATCGGTATCAAACTTATATAACTGGTGGCCGTATCTAGGTTTATTTCTCTCAGTTGTATATAGAGGTGAAACCATGTGATATATCTGACCATGAATGCGGAAGCAATATGGCCCATTCCCTGTAGGTGAGATGATTTCAGCTCCCATTGAAGCAAAGACCTTACTTCTTAAAGAGACATAATTTTGTTAGCTTGTGAATGTTTCGAATGAATTAATAAAAGAAAACTACTAATCTTGTTAAGAAAGATTGTAAACATCAAATAAAAAGGTATGTAAACCTATATGAAAGAAGAGCTTTTGGGAAAATTAACCAATTTATTTATGTTAACATTCATATTTATAATTAAAAATCTTAAAATAAAAAAATGCAGAGCTATAAGAGAACTAAAATATTTACATTGTGAAACATCTGCTTGTTTGTAAAATGTTCATTGGACAAATTATGTTAGGAAATCGATGAAAATCTTTTTAACCTTCCTTGTGTTTGTCTAGACAAGGTATCTCGTCATTAGCAAAGACTGGTCATATATTGACAAATGGAATACCTTGTCAATTTGGAAAGGAAACCAATCATATCTTGATATCCTCATCATAACTCGCATGAGCTCAAGGGGTTGGTGATTCAATGGTTAGGGTTTTGGGAGACATGATAGGGCGTAAAAAGCGCAATTTTGCAAGGTGTTGCTTGCCAGGCGCCAGGGTAAAACACGTAGTTGAGGCAGTTAAGGCAGGTGTAGTTAAAGGGGAGGAAAAGGCAGTAGCGTGGGTGGGAACTAATGATGTAGAGAGGACCACTAATGTTGAGTTTAAGAGGGAAGCGGAAACACTTTTAAGAGGCATTAAGTCTCATGGGGTAGAGGTAACAGTATTAGGATTACTACCTAGGTATGGGTTAGGTAATGGGTGGTTAAATCAAAGGGCCAATAAGATGAACGGGTTGTTAAGGGATTTGTGTGAGAGGGAGGAGGTTAGATTTTTGGAAGGAGATGTTTGGAAGGAGTGTAGGAGGGATTGGATAAGCAGGGACAATTTGCATTTAAGCCTGATAGGTAATAGGGAGGTTGGCAAGCGGGCTTTGAATTGTCTGGAGTCAAAAAACTAGAATACAAGCAGGGATGGGAAGGACATAGAGGGTTGACAGTAGGCAGTAATTGCTTAGGAAAACTAACAGGGTCTAAATTGCAGGAGACAAACAATACAAAGGGAAAGTGCAATGTAAGGGGAAAAAAAACAATACCAGGACAAATAATACAAGGGGAAAGTGCAATATAAGTGTGAAAAATTAGCTAAAAGTATTTTATTGTAATGCTCGCAGTGTGAGAAATAAAATGGATGAGCTCAAGGGAATTCCACAAGCAGAGGATATAGATATCATTGGGATTACTGAAAGTTGGGCAAGCAGTGAAGATGCACAAATTTTTGAATTAAGTGGATTCACAATGTTTAGGGAGGACAGAGAGAATAGGAAAGGGGGTGGGGTTTTGATTTATGTGAGAGAATTCTTAAACTGTACGGAAATAAAGTTAAATAGTAAAACTGAGGGTATAGAATCAGTCTGGGTGAAACTGAATACAGACAAAGGCAAAGGACTAATTCTGGGTAATATATATATAGACCTCCTGTTTGTAGTGAAGAGCAGGAAAAGGGCATGTGCAATCTGATAAACGAAGCATGTCAAAAAGGAGAGTTAATTTTAATGGGGGACAATAACTATCCAAATATTGACTGGACAAACAATCTAGCTACAAATGGGAAAGGGGCAGAATTTTTGGAAGTGATACAGGATTGTTTTTTGTACCAGATGGTGTATGAGGATACTAGGGACAATGCAATATTGGATTTGATTTTCAGCAATGATGAGGATAGGGTGCAGGATTTGGTTATAGGTGAGCTATTGGGAGAAAGTGATCATAGAAGCATAAGATTAAGTATAAATTTTCAGTCAGCATACACAATCAATAGTAGGATAATTCCAAATTTCAGAAAGGTAAATTTTCATAGGATAAGGGAAGAGTTAAAGGAGACATTCAAAGGGGATTATTAGCACCGCATCATTCTGAACAATGGGAGGAATTCAAGAATAAGTTAGACAGGGTGTTAAAAAAACATGTAACGTTCGGAAAAAAAAGGAAAATATAGAAAATTGCTCCCTATGTGGTTTTTAGGGGAAACACACAAAGCTTTAAAATTAAAACAAAGAACATACAGGGTATATAAAAGCACTGGTAACGACAGGGACAAGGAGGCATATCTGAAAGCTAGAAAGGAGTTTAAAATTATTAGTCGGAAGCAAAAGGTGTTCTTGGAGGAAAAATTAGCAAGGGAAATAAATATAAACCCAAAAGAATTTTTTGCATATGCAAGTGGTAAAAATAAATTTAGTACTACACTGGGACCGTTGGAGGGGAGGGGAGGTGAATTAATTCAAGACGAGGTGGGAATGGCAAACGTGTTAAGGTGCCTGCCTACCTATAAAACCGCATTTGTGGAGAAAAATACGATTTTTTAATTTTGCCTAACTTTGAAAGTATAGTTTCTTAGCTTTCTAAATCAGTTTAAATTTTGTTTCTATCTTACTTAGAACTCTAGTTTCTGAACTTTTAATATTAGTAAGTTGACATATTTTCAAACCGTAAGTTGTGTTCTGCTAATGGAAGTGGGACGAAAAACCAGCATAGAATATTAAAATTTGTTCGATCACATTGAATATTTAAAAAAAAAGGTTAAGTAATTGTTTAAATAAGTTTTTTTAGTAAGATTTGTTAGAGAAATGTCTCCACGGCAAAACTCAAAACGTCAACGAGTGTTTCAATGGCGTAATTTGGCAACGAGTGCCAAAAGAGGTGTTTGTCAGCCTCAAAACTATCAAGTTAGGAGCCTATGATGCCATAATTCAATTTAACGATGGTTTTAAAGGTTGCCTAAATGTTTTCAATAGGCTTAATTTGACAAATCCTGGGTGTTTTACAGTAGAAGGCTATAGACACTTGGACGGTTTGCGGATTCGAGATTCGAAGAATCATTCCACCCTTGTTGCAAGGAAGCGCAGGAAACTTTTAAAAGCCATTCGGAAGAAAAAAAACATCAGTTTTCAATGATCAAAAAGGTGACCTTTACAAATCAGGAGCTATTTAATGTCAGGTTTTTCAACTAATGTGTAAGTGTAGAAGTTTTTTTTTATTCTATGCTTTTTCTCAAAATCAGATTGTTTACATTTTGCTCTTCCGCACAACATCACATCTCATAACATTATGCTTCAAATAATTTTAAACTTTGGTAGAATATTGTAAAGGGTTCAATTCAGGTAACTTACCTTTATTTTAATTGTTTATGCATTATTTTTTAGCTTTTTGATTACATAAGTATAGAGTTGTAATCATTTTTTAAGATTTTTTATATGTCGAAAGGTTTAATTGCATAAATATTTTTAATACAAAGTTTCAGTTATAAAATGGGTAGATATCCCAGAAGAGGGTTTTGATAACACAATACAATTTACAAAAATAGAATATCTTAATTTGAATTTGAGTTTTATTGTTTTGCTTAGTTGTTAATTTATTGAGATTTTTTGTTTATTTTTAGCAAAAACTGAAAATTAAAAAAACATATATAGCTATTTTATATATTATTCATAGTTTATAGATGTATTTGATAGTATAATGGACATAACAAGTCAATTTTTGAAATATTAAAAAAAAAGACCTCCGAACGTAGGCAGGCACCTTAAATGACTTTTTTGGGTTTTTTTTCAATGGTAACTATAATTTTAAAAAGGATCCCAAGGATGGAGCCTTTGCAGGGGGTATAATTAAAGAATGCAAATTTAACAGGGAAGAAATAGTACATCAGTTGAAAAGATTTAAGCCATCTAAAGCACCAGGGCCAGACGATATTTATCCGAGAGTACTAGCGTAATGCGCGGAAGAATTGGGGGAAGTAATTCACACGATATTTAATTCAACATATAGCACGGGTTGGGTACCAATGGATTGGAAGTTGGCCAACATAACACCAATTTTCAAAAAGGGAATGCAAAGTGATCCGGGTAACTATAGATTAGTAAGTCTAACATCAGTAATTTGAAAAATATTTGAATCTCTGTTAAAAAAGCTTATAATGTTATACTTGGAGGAGGGGGGACTGTAATCAGAGAATCAGTATGGGTTTAGGAAGGGCCGAACCTGCTCTACAAACCTTTTGAAGTTCTACGAAAAAATTACTGAGGAGCTGGAGGATTGCTGAAGAGATTGCAAGAGCAGTGTGGATATCATGTACATAGATTTTCAAAAGGCTTTTGATAAAGTACCTCATGAGGCATTACTGTTTAAATTGGAAAGGCTGGGGATTCAGGGAAAAACATTGATATGGATAAAGAATTGGTTATTGGGTAGAAAGCAGAGAGTGCAGGTAAAAGGAAATTATTCACAGTGGACAAAAGTTATAAGTGGGGTGCCTCAGGGATCAGTTTTGGGACCAATTTTATTTATAACTAGCAAAATACCCGACCTTACTCGGTTTGAATTGGTTTACTCTAGATTAAAGAGATAATCAAAATATATAATGACTTACGTCTTTTGTAGAATAAAAATTTATTTTAACATCTTTCGCCATCGTTATATTTTCTACAACTTACTTTGGACACAAATCCTACACATGCATATCCATTCATGTAATACATTTCACATACATCGCACAATTGCTGTATGACAAAGTTACAAAATGACGAAAGGTGATACTAAGGTTACTACTATAAAAGACGATTTATAGGAAGATTTGGAATTCCCTTTCTTAAGTTCTTTTCATGTTCAACTCAATTAATTAAAATTACGATTTACGGCGAGTGCTCTCGCACTCATAGTCAACAAAACAATATTTTTTTTACTTGTGGCACTCTTGCCTCCGGTATGCAACATTGTGAAATTTTGCAATCTTCTCCTGTCATTATTACAACGAATTTTTTAATGTTGGAAAAAGTTCCAGTTTGGATTAATAAACATTATTATTCTTTCAATAACGGCATTATTCTTTCAATAACGATATTATTCTTTAAATAACGGCATTATTCTTTAAATAACGGCATTATTCTTTAAATAACGGCATTATTCTTTCAATAATGGCATAACTACACTTAAAATTTACTGAAAATTTATACTGACTAACCTAACATTTTTAAGTCTAATACTTTGTGGTGCTGTTGCGTGTGATGAGACGGAAAACACATTTATTAAAATAATAAATATTTAAAACAGGAAACAGCGAAGTAGAACAAAATAAAAGATGTCGCAAAAAATTGTTCTAAAGATATTAATTTGTGATTCAATTTTATCTCTTGATCTCGCACAGTTGCCACAATTTACTACTAAAAGTGTACAAAATTTAGAAATGTGAAATTAATTCAGAGCGAAAGAACCAGAAAAAATATCACTGCTCGCGCGATCTTGTTCATTCTCGTTTCGTTGAAAAATATCGTCTGTCCCAAATATACGGAAATCGTTTTCATTCCGCAAAGAATAAAAATGAGACTCGAAATAAATGAAGTATCAGAGATGAAATTCCATAAAAAAAATAATTTTTTGATGAATAAGTACTTTTTCAGCAGTACTGGTAAAGCAATCGAAGTAATCGTAATATTCAATAGGCATTCCAATTTTTCCAAAACTACCAAATTATGGTTGATTTAAGTATACTTACTCAGGTGTTTTAGCATGAAACTCAACTAAATATGACAATAAAGAAATGTTTAATATTGCGTTCACTAAACTAATAGATAATGTATAAAATAAAATACAATGCAATCAAATATCTGGAATACAATTTATGTGATGTCTACACAAACACACAAACACAAAATCGAGCATAGAACAGAAAGACGGACAGACAGACTTTCGCAACCAATTCCACTCACTAAATGAAGATAAGTACTCACTGTATGCAAATTTTCATGAAAATATCTTAAACCGCGTGGACGTGTATAGGGCACAACATACAGACAGACAGACAGACAGACAGACAGACAGACACCAAACGAGAAAAAGGCGGATTCGGCATCAGAAGGGTCCAAAACGGATAGAAAACTTGAAATGGGTCGAAAATATTGAATGTACAAACAAACACTCCATTCTTATTTATATAGATTTTCACAGATGATATAGGTCAGGGGATCAAGAATAGAATCCGTATATTTGCAGATGACTTAAAAATATGGGGGACAGTGGATACCAAGTTACAGATAGAAAATTTACAAGGGGATTTTGATAAGATATCCGAATGGGCTGTAAAATGGGGTATGTCATTTAATGTAGGGAAATGTCAAGTTCTGCATATGGGTTACAGGAACAGTGGAGCCGAGTACAGGCTGCAGGGAGTAAAGGTAAAGGAGGGAGAAACAGTCAAGGATCTTGGGGTGATAATTCACAGGGATTTTAAAATGGGTCACCAATGTTCAGCTGCGGGTAAAAAGGCTAATAGGTTATTGGGGTATATTAAAAAGACTGTAACTTCAAGGGATAAGAATATAATCTTGCCGTTATATAAGGGTTTAGTAAGACCACATCTAGAATATGCTGTACAATTCTGGGCTCCATATATGAGAAAGGACATAGAATCAATTGAAAGGGTTCAGCACAGAGCTACAAAAATAATAAAGGGGCTAGCAAATTTCGACTATAATGAACGTTTAAGTAAGCTAAACATGTATACGCTGGAAAGAAGAAGAAGAAGAAGGAGGGGGGGGGGTTGATTCAGCTTTTGAAGTCTGTAAAACAAGGGGACACAGAGGGCTTAAATTTCAATAGGGATAACAGAACAAGGGGCCATGGGTATAAATTTAATAAGACACATTTTAATCGGGATTTAAGGAAAAACCACTACTTTAATAGGGTAATAGACAGTTGTAACGCGTTGCCAGAATATATAGCTAATTCAAAGGGAGTGTACGAATTTATGATACAATTGCATAGTCAGTGGGAATTGGGGAATTCATAACAAAGGACCAGCCTTGTTGGGCTTGAGCCTGTAGCTGGTCGTCAATATTTGTATTTGTATTTGTATAAAAACAATCTGCAATATCTACATGACGAGATATCTCGTCATTAGCAAAAATTGATCAGATCTTGATGAACAAGATAACTCGTATAAAACAATATGAGGGTTAAAATCTCATCCGAAAATAAAACAAAGCTGACAGCTGTTGGAGTGATCGGAGTCACTCATTACTTTAACATTGTAAAGCCAATGTTTGTACTCACTGTCTGTTTTCTTGATAGATGGCAGCACTAAAATAGTTTACAAGTCTTGTGAAATATACTGCTGTTTGTAAAAAATTCAACACCATGAAAAAAGGAGTCATCAGAATTAAATGAAATTTAATACACAAACGGCTTTTATTAGTACAAATAAATGAATAAATTTTCAAAGCAAAAAAACAATATTAAGTGTCCGATATCAGTATTTGCCACCACGCGCTGCAATAAGTGCTGCTATACGACGTGGCATGGAGTGAAACAGATGTTGAATGTCTGCTTGTGAAACAGAATTGCATATTGTTTGTATGTGCACCCAAAGTTCGTCTTTTGAAGCTGTAGGACATGGATCACGAGCGAGACGCCGACCAACCAAATCCCACACGTGCGACATATCCGGCGAATAGGCAGGCCAAGGAAGAAATTGAATGTGTTGTGCTGAAATGAAGTCTCGAACATTCCTTGCAACATGTGGGCGTGCATCATCCTGTTTAAAGATAGCTCCAGGGATGCCTTGAAGGAAGGGAACGACTTCGGGCTCTAGCACTTCACGGACCTACCTGTTGCTATTCAGATTACCCTCAATTCGTAGCAGTCCATGATACGAAATCGCACCCCAGACCATAACTCTGGGTGTTCGGTCACTATGGCGTTCGATTACGCACTCTGTAAAGGCAGCGTTCACCGGCATAGCGTCTAACACGAATGCGGCCATCATGGTTCCACAAATTAAAGCGGGATTTTAGAAGACCTTGTAGGTAGAGTCACTGATTAGCTACCTGAGGGTTACGAATTCGAAACTCCATCCAGACAAAACCCGCAGTGCACGTGGTTAAAGTACGTGAAATCTGTCGTGGCCTCAAATGTCTTCAAGTTGGCGTGGTGTGGACTCTTGGAAAGAGGGCTGCCAGCTGAGGTGTTGACCTCGTCATCTGAGCCTGGTTCAAAATTACGAGGTGTTCTTCTTGGATCTTTCACTTCAGGATTGATCCCGGATCTTTTGCCAATACCCCGTTGTATTAAGTGCGACGTTTATTCAACAACCTACCTCTCTACCAAAATAATGTCCAAAGCATTCATACTTTACCATGTGAGATAGTCACAGTGAAATATAAGTATCGTATGGCCAGTTATATTCAATGGATGGTATACTGATGGCGTCAACACCAAGAGAGAGAGAGAGACTGCATTAGTCAATAGCTGACGAGCGAAAGATCAACAAAACTCGTTGTTTACAATATGATCCCACTCAATAACATGCGCTGAACTTTTTAATTATTAATCGGTATCAGAACTTAGAAAGATATTAATAAAGTCGATGTAGGAAAGAATACTACCCCAACGCAAAATAATGTTGATGGAAATGATAATGCCAAAGAGAATACAGCGTTATTTACAACGAGGTTGAAAATACAAACACAATGGGTAGTAATTCAATGCAAGACAGCCAGACATTTTCGACGACCAGACGACTTTATACTGTCTATTGAGTATCGAAACATTGAACTACTTTCGAGTCATTGTGACCCAGTGTGAGTTATTATTCTGATGATGTAACACAGCTGAAATAAGTGATGATAGTAACACAAATCGGCTTGGTTTGTTTGCCATAAAGAAACTGCTAATCGTCGTCCTCATCAAGTAGTAATCAGGACAATTCGTTACGATATTGGACTAAGGGGATTATTGGGCAAGCTCAATTCCAGTCAACTGAATGATTTAGCTTGTTTCATTTCCTTTGTGATACATAAATAAAGACATCTTAAAAAGGAAAAAAGATAACATTTGTTGATTTTCTCTTAATTTAATCGGTACAGCTTGAGTCTACGTTTATAGCGGTGGCAACGACCCTGGCGCTTTTTTTGGCACACTTCTAATGTTGCCAAGGAAATAATTATTTGAAATTAATCAATGAAATCAAATGACAGTTTAACGGATTTTGAAAGAACTTTTTAGGGTGTCACGGTAAGAAGGCGATTAGTCGCCAAATATGGTAACCTTCACATTTTGCGGTTTTTCTTCACATCTGCCGTTTATGTTATGGCAACCCTATCTGAAAAATTTCTCGCACTCCACGCTCTGAATGGTATTTTTTGCGTTGTTTCATTGGCGACAAAAATTAGTTGGCGACAAACGTCTTACCGTGAACGACAACTCCACCCTTTTTAGAATATTCAAAATGAAAATTTAAACTTTCCGCTTGTTGAGGTTTCGGTGGAGTGGTCGTTCACGGTAAGACGTTTGTCGCCAACTAATTTTTGTCGCCAAATCAAGATGGCGGCCGAATTCCGTAACATCAGATAGGGTTGCCATAACAAAAACGGCAGATGTGAAGAAAATCCGCAAAAGGTGAAAGTTACCATATTTGGCGACAAATCGCCTTCTTACCGTGAACGACCACTCCACCGAGGTTTCAATAAAAACCGCAATAAAAGTTATAAAGATGATTTGCCTTAACCTGCCATAACTAGCTACTAGAATTGCCCTCCAAATGCGCCAAGGCCGTTGCCACCGCTAAAACGTAGGCTAAAGCTGCACCATCTATTGAATTTAGGAAACGAATTCAAATTGTCTTCAGCGTAATCTGAGAAAAATTGCGCATAAATTAGGTAAATAATCATTGTAGTGGTATTCAGCTTTCCAACTTCTCTGATTTGTTGTCAAGTTTTACCTCTTTTGATACACAAATGCTGACCAACTTTCGGCCAATCGAGTACATTTTCTAGAGCGATCATGTAACTACTAGCCGACATATTGGTCACTCGTTTTGAAGCTCCTCTCAATAGCACTATATGCTCAGCCTACTCATAGTATGTCATGTCCATGTTTTAACCCAAAACTCTAACTTTAACTGAACAATACAGGCGAAGGCTGACAACAATGTTGGAACCATAAATCTCTAAGCACACAACAATCTAAAATTACCATTACTTTATAAAAGCATAGATGTCTTGGTAAAGTTTTATTTGTAAAGTAAATGATTATGACAGTCGCACTTACAAAATATTTGTTTTCAAAGAAATGCAGAGTTTAACTCCCTTGACAGTTTTACTGTTTCTATCATTCATTTGGTTCGTATACAACACGTTATATCTAAGAGACGTGAAGGATTTAGTTTATACCATTCCTTTTCTTCTAAACAATAAGCCAAATCAAAACGACGGCATCAGATTTAACAACGGGTATGTACTTCACTTGAAAGATTGTTTCTATTATGGTGCTAGTGTGGTTGTGTTAAGTCTGATGGCCATGTGGATTTGGAATGCTGTGAAATTTCACGAAGACTTGCTGAGCATACTTTATTTTATACCATACCTGATCCTAATATCCATAAAAGCAAGAGAAAATTTCACTTTTTTCGATGTCATGTTAATCTCAATCACATTTTGGTTAGTCTTGGATGCATTGCTTTTCGGTTTCTTGCCTATACTTTGCGTTTACTTATTATTAAAAATAATTTACTTCGGTGAATGGTCTGAATTGATTTATGTGGTACCATTTCTTTTAATGTCTATTTCAAGATTAAGAAAATAAGCATCGGTAAAACTCAAGAACACACTATCGTCCCTCGCAAAATTGGCGGCTATAATTTTCGACGCCAAATGGCTATTTGGATAGGCTTAAAACGGGTTACCATATTCCAAAATGATCGTTATTTGGCGATGGTACCGTGTTTTGGCGTGTAACCTAACTCTTTCTAAAATGAATATTTTGGAACTGTTTATACCTCTATTTTCGAGCTTACTGTAATTATTATAGCATCAATTCTTACCTATTGTGACTTTAGAATTATTCCTTGGACAATTAACTTTCATATCGTCTGCTCAGAGCAGAAACACATTAACTTCCATTCTATGGAAATGCGTTCTATGGCACTAAATGCTTGGTTCCATGATAAGGATTGGTTCTTTCCCTTCGGGAATAACCCGTTTTGTTGCCCCAGTGTGACGCTATTAACTACCTAACTACCACGATGATGAGAAATACACTGTCGTGTTTTAATTTTTCTGAACCCTAACATAACACTATCAAAATCAAAATTTTTGTTTTTGACCTAAAAAACTAGTTATTAGAATTTATATAGTTGTAATTTTAAATTTGGGGTTTTGTCAATTAACGAGCTTTTGCTCTAAGCCTATCATAAGATTCAATGCTTCTAATGCAACATTATAAATAACTCTCCAATTTAATTTAAACCATAAGTACTGGATACGAAGACGTTAGATTTTGACATGCTATATGAACCATGAAGATTTAAATGTAAACAGTGCAACTTGTAAAAGGAGGCTTCAAGATTAAGGTGAAAGAAGACTTCTCGATATACGGACTTCGATGAATTTGTAGCTTTATGTACAGGAGCTGAAGACCGATGAAATAATCAAGTTCACAAGCTATTAACTTTGTTTGGTAACGACACCAAGACCAACGTCACTCACAATAATTTCAATATGTGTAGTAAGAATATTTAAAATTACTGAAAAAAGTTGAAAACATTCTTTTTTTAAATTATCAGTTATGTCATCAAAAAAATTGTAATTTTGTTGTAATAAAAATGGCAAAACGTACCTATTGTAGTTTTAAATAAATGTATTTTCTGTCCTATTTATGGCTTTATAATTATAGTTGCTGTTCTCTTTTATAGATACTACTAACACAACGGAGGATAACATATGCTCTAAAATTTCTTTATTACTTGTTCAGTGAAGACTGTTCTGCACAATTCGTAGCTGATGAAAGGAAACGAATTTTGCGAGCGAAAATATTTATGGTAAAACAGTAGAAAAACAAAAGCGATATCTATCTATATATATAATTCTCTTACGTGGCTCACGAAAAAGACGTTATTTGTAATCGCGTTTTGGCAACACTGTACGATTGTTTGTTTATCGCGAGGTCTCGCGCATCGATTGAATTTATAGCGTTATCGGATGAAATTTTATTGAAAAAAAAAGGGAAATTTTAATGAGCTGTTGCAGTTGGTTTATAATAGAAATCAAAGAAAGCGGAGGATCTTTTCAGGGCCATTTAAAAAACGGTCCTTTTCAGGGCCAACAATTATAGTTCAACAAGACGCTTGCACTACAACTTTCGGCAACAAACTCAATGAAAAAGTGTGGGTCGTTTGAGTGTTGGGAAAATGTACACACAAACAACATGCTGGGTATTCAATTTCCAAAGCAACGCTCACATTTCGAGTCAAAATTTGCTCAAAGTTTTCATTTGAATTCTGATTTTAGAGATACTGTATATATTTTTTCTGTAATACAGCAAATTTAGATTTGAAAAACATTTTTTTGGTAACATATTTTGTAAACAATCCCTTCTGCTAGGACACATGTCTTCATTGAGGCGAGCGAAGCGAGCACAGGTTCGCGCTGCGAAACCAATGAGGATTGCGAAGCAATCCTCCGGGGGTTGGCGAGCGTTAGCGAGCAATGGGCAGGCCCCCTAGTATATATATAATTCTCTTACGCGGCACGCAAAAAAGATGTTATTTGTTATTGCGTTTTGGCAACATTGTGCGATTGTTTGTTTACCATCACGAAGTCTCGCGCCTCAATTGAATTCATAGCGTAATCGGATGAAATTTTATTTAAAAAAATTAATTTTAGTCGAGCTGTTGTAGTTTGTTGTTGTTGTTGTTGCCAATCCCCAAAGTCCAGCGGGGCTAGACTAGGTCCATGAATCCATACACCCTGAGGAAGTCCAGGACCAGCAATGGACTTCCAAGGAGATCTTGATGGTTAAGTCCCAGGCACTCCAGGATGTGGGAAGGAGAAGCCTGCTCAAAGGAGCACTTGGTGCATGTATCGAAAGTTCTCAAGCCATCTGAGAAGGTCATAGTTCTGAGGTGTCCACTTAGGAATCGTGTAATTACAGTTTGTCCCTGCCTGTCACAATTAAGTGCCAAAGAGCCGCCGGGTCGATGGCCACGATACCATTGATGCACTGGGGGAGTGGACCATATTGTTTTTCCCCTCAACTTAGCCTGCGAATAAATCTCAGTGTAGGTAAGAGGTTCAAGTGGAACCAATACTTCACTAGCTCCCGCCTTGGCCAATTCATCTGCCATTTCATTCACATCAAGTTCGACATGAGAGGGGATCCACTGTATGTGGATCTGATTATCTATAGACAGTTGTCTTAGCTTATTGAGGACAGATACTCCCACCTTGTCTCTAACACCAGACCAATTAGCCAAGTGCTGGACAGAACTCCTGCTATCTGTTAGAATCCAGATTTCTTTTCCTGCAATTACAGTCGCAATATAGTCAAGGCTTTCGTTTATAGCAATAAGCTCGCTACGGAATACAGAGCAGCCATCAGGATTCCTTCTCTGAATCTTTGTGTAGTTACCATCTGAAATTATATAGATTCCACTGCCAGCTCCACCCTTCTCGTTTTTACTGCCGTCAGTGTACACCTTAGTAGCGTCAGCCGGGATGTTGTTGATTATTTCAAGTGCCAGTTGCTTTAGATAAATAGGAAGGTCATGCTGCCTGTTCACTTGTACAAGAAGGTCTGTGTGGAAATATACATTAGGAAGACCGTCAGAAGGATCTACGCTTTGAACCAGATGATGTTGTTCCACGTCACCCTCAAACAGTTTAGCTTGAGTCGCCATGCTAAAAGGACTGTTTCTCTTAAGTCTTTGATCATTGCGCCAGTCTCTCAGATAGGCAGAGGTTCTATTTCCCTCTCCAAGACTACATAGTTTGCCATAGTATTTCGCCAAAGAAGCATTTCTTCTGAGGCTAAGAGGTTGCAGGTCAGCCTCGAAAAGCACTACGTCATTGGGGCAAGAGTTACGAAGTCCAGTGACAATTCGGGCTGCGCTAAGTTGGACTCTCTCTAGTTTCTGTAAATTGGTGTTAGATGCGCAACAGTAGACTGGATATCCATACTCCAAGATGGGTCTAATAAGAGAGATGTATGTATATCTTAGAGTAGCAGCATCAGCTCCCCAGTCACGTCCTGAAATGTACTTTAAAATTTTTAGCCGTTTCCTGCTTTTTAGCACCAGATGGTCAATGTGTTTATTGCACGTTATCTCTGGATCCAAAACAAATCCCAAGTATTTTGGGTGTTTGTCCACTGTTAGAGGCTTTTGGTCCAAAATAACACCAGGTTGATAGTTATATAACTTTCTATTGGTCGTAAAGAGACTTACCGTAGACTTTGTTGGGTTAAAACTCAATTTGTGGTTTTTAGCGAATTTCGATAAGTCATCAAGGGTAAAATTTAAGTTGTCCTCCAATGTCTTTAAATCGGTGCCAGAGTCCCAAAGGACAACATCGTCTGCAAAAAGACCCACTTCACACCTTTTGGTGATAACCTTCTCGATTCCTGACAGAAAGAGCATAAAAAGGGTTGGACTTAGAACTGAACCCTGAGGAACCCCTTGATATAGTTTGAAGCATCTTGACATGGAGTTATTAAAACTCACCTTTATGAGTCGGTTTCTTAAAAAGTCATATATCCAAGGCAAGACTTTACCACCAATTCCAAAAGTCTCAGAAAGCTTGACGATAAGCCGCTGTGTCCAGACTCTGTCGAAGTCCTTAGAAAGATCAAGGAAGGCTGCCATAGTGTGATTTGTGGGCTTCTTGTTGTGGGCGTCTCTAATCCTCTGACAAAAATAGAGTACCTGGTCTGTTGTACTGTGTCCTTCTCTAAAGCCAAATTGTTCCCTTGGAAGAAGGCCGTGAGAGTTCAAGTGTAAATTTAGCCGCTTTAAAATCATTTTTTCCATAATCTTACAAGCTATACAGGTCAAAGCAATCGGTCTATAGCTTTCAGGAGAGCTAGCTTCTTTAGAAGGTTTTCTGATAGGAACAACAGTAGCTCTTCTCCAATCTCGAGGTAGCTTCCCTGAATTCCAGGAATCATTAATAATGTTCAAAAATCTTAATCTTCCAGGTTGTCCCAAATTACTAATCATTTGCCCATGAATACCATCAGGACCAGGGGATTTATTAAGGCTAGTTTCACCGATCGCAGTTGAAAGCTCTTGCATGCTAAAAGCTTTGGAAAATAATGTAATTCCATCCGGTGGGCTGCTGCGACAACCATGTACAATATCACTAGCTCTACGCTTTATGTGTCTGTCTTCCCTAGTGAAATCCAGCCTGCTGATACTCTGATAATGTAGTCCAAGCAGGTTAGCGGCTTCTATGTCATTCTGGGCGATTTTCCCATCATTACTCTGAATTGTATTACATTTTTCCATCTGTGGTTGTTCTTCACCAATACTCCTCACCAGCCTCCATAGTTCACCATTAGAGGATCTTGGGTCGAGACTGGAACATAAATCATTCCATTTATTCCGTTTAATTTGGGTGTACATAATTTTTATTTCAGCATTTACTTTATTTAGTTTTTGCCGAATCTGATTGGAATTTGTAGCATTCAATTCAGCATCAAGAGCTTTTCTTTCCTCTAACAGGGGCTGAAGCACTGGTGATTTACAAGTCAAGTTGTAGTTTGTAATAGAAATCAAAGAAAACGGGGTATATTTTCAGGGCCAACAATTGTAGTTCAACAATACGCTTGAACTTCAACTTTGGACAACAAACTGAATGAAAAAGTGTGGGTCGTTTGAGTGCTGGGGAAATGTACACACAAACAACATGCTGGGTATTCAATTTCCAAAGCAGCGATCACATTTCGAGTCAAAATTTGCACAGTTTTCATTTGAATTCTGATTTCAGAGGCACTGTATATATCTTTTCTGCAAACAACAAATTTAGATTGGAAAAAAAAATGTTTTTTTTTTTTTTTGGAATATCATATTTTGTAAACAATTCCTTCTGCTAGGACACATGTCTTCATTGATGCGAGCGAAGCGAGCATAGGTTCGCGCAGCGAACCAGTGAGGATTGCAAAGCAATTCTCCGGGGGTTGGCGAGCGCTAGCGAGCAGGGGGCTAGCCCCCTAGTTTGTATTAAAACAGTAAAAAAGGCACCAACGATAATATACTTAAACTAAAGAGCAAATATGTAGTTTTGAAAATTATATCTGGCACCACTAGAAATACGTTTACACCTTTTAGTTCGAATTATAATTAAATATAGAGATGAGTTTAGTTGAATTATAATTAAATATGGAGATGAGTTTAGTTGAATTATAATTAAATATGGAGATGAGTTTAGTTGAATTATAATTAAATATGGAGATGGGGGGGGGGCGAGTTTAGTTGAATTGTTGTATTATTGAGGTTTTGTAAGAGATGTGATAGTGACGTGAATATGTATTTTTTTTTGTAATTTGAAATTTATTGAGTTACTATTCTAGGTATTTGGCACTGTAAAAAAATTTATTTTAAACTGATTTTTTAATGAGATAGCTCAAAATCCGAAAACAGACAACTAGTTTAAATCGATTTGTAAAATACATAAACGTTGATATATATTCCCCACGTGAGATAAAATCGGTAAAACCAGAATTAACTTTTGAACGTCCTAATTCAATTCCTTCCCATTCACTTGCAGAGTGATTCAGTATTGCTTGATGTCCAAAGCTATTTTCGCGAAAAATGATATATTTTTTTCTACACAGATTTCTATTTCAAAGTCTAATCTTCAAACCAAAAATCACCCCACGCTCTAATTATGATCCTTTTCTTTAAAAGTTTTTAAAGCTGCATGCCACATACCTTCGCGGGCTGCGGTAGTGGGTTAGAAACCGGAGGCTTCCGAGTTCGACACTTGATCCAACGAAAATCCATCGTGTATGTGGGACTGTGACGCGTTAAATCTATCGTAATTATGATACTCTATTAAATTTTGACACTCGACTAAATTCGGATACTCTACTAAATTTTGACACTCAACTAAATTCTGATACTCTACTAAATTTTGACACTCAACTAAATTCTGATACTCTACTGAATTCTGATACTGTACTAGATTCTTTTACTCTTCTAGATTCTGATAATCTACTCTACTAGATTCTTTTACTCTGAGATTGATAATCTACTCTACTAGATTCTTTACTTCTAGAGATTGTGATACTCTACTAGATTCTGATACTCTACTAAATTCTTTTACTCTTCTATATTATGACTCTACTAGATTCTTTTACTCTTATAGATTCCGATATTCTATAAGATTCTTTTACTCTTCAATATAATGTTACTCTACTAGGTTATTTTACTGTTCTCGATTCTGATACTCTACTCCACTAGATTCTTTTACTCTTCTAGAATCTGATACTATACTAGATTCTTTTACTCTTCTAGATTCTGATAATCTACTAAATTCTTTTACTCTTCTAGATTATGATACTCTACTAAATTCTTTAACTCTTCTATATTATGACTCTACTAGATTCTTTTACACTTATAGATTCCGATATTCTATACTCTTCCAATATTCTATTAGATTATTTTACTCTTCTAGATTCCAATATTCTATTAGATTCTTTTACTCTTCTAGATTCTGAAACTCTACTAGTCATTTCTCTTGCCATGAAAGAGTATTTTTGAATCGAAAGATCCAAGCTCGAAATTTTCTGATTAATCCTAGTTTTCGAAAAAAAATAAAAAAAAGACATTTGAGAAAAAAACATTTTATTAAAGGTTCATAAATCATTCAATACACAAAATAGACAAAACTCTTTTTTTTTTTACAAATTCGTTTCTTCTGCTAATTTCACTTTCAAAAGTGAGATTCATTTGTAACATCGGTGCTGGAACATTGTTAGTTACTGGCCATAATCAGCTCCAAAACCATAACTGCCAACACTTTAACATTCTATCGATTCCACCTTTCCAAACACAGACTGTCACAAACGGATGTCACTTCCGTCAATAGTCTAAATCTGAGTTTTTTGAAGAATGGCACTACGAAGTCAAAAATATCCGTGAAAGTAATACCGTGTTTGAGAATTCATCAAATTTAAATTGTAGGTTTTCATGAATGATTTCAAAAATGGAGTTTTAAAATCGTTAAGTTACGTTATTAAATAATTCTTTATGTTGCTTTTTGATACGTTAACAGTAACATTAAAATTGTAACTAATTTTTTAAAGTATAATAGAGCTTATATAAAACTAATACTGAGTTCGGATGGGTTTCTTTTTTACATCGAAAGTTCTCGGAATTTTTTAAGCAATTTGACTAACATTTTAAAACGTAACTGAGCTGAGCTGAAGACAAGTGTTTCCTTTTACAATGTAAGAGCTAAATGAAATTAAAATATTATTATTCAATTTTTATGATAGAATTAAAAAATAATCGTAGGGTTCGTACACTTTTTGGGATAGCAAATTCCAGTTTTCACGCTTAGAGGAAAGTGGAAACTGGATTTCTTTTGAAGATCTAAAATTACCTCCCCGTTGACCTTTTATTTCTAATTTACCGCTTTGAAAAATCAAGCTGAGTTAGAACGTTGATTTTCGTCCATGAAATTTCCTATTTGATTTGAATTTACATTTCTCATTAGTCAGCCGATTTCAAGTTTCAATCTCACTGATAATTAAGAAAGATTTATTTGTGGCGCCATCTATTAAGCACATTTTGAACTATTTTCCTGCTTTCTATTTGAATTGGTTTTAAAAGCCAAACTTGATAATACAATTCAAGTAAATAATTTCCTTAAAAAACTGCGAACTGTTTTTCGGTCCGAACATTTTTTTGTTTGTTCTGGAATGGTTTTAAAAGCAAATTGGTAAATTCAAGCAAATAATTTTCTTCTATTATAAACAGATATAGCAGCGATATTCGCATGCGTAGTGGTTTTGTCCCAAAAACTTCCCATTTTTCATGAGTTTAAAAGCAACTTGGCAATTTAAATAAATAACTTCCTTGCATTATGAACGATAAGAAATGAAATAAATTCCAATGGAATACTTTAAGTTTTCCAGAAGTCTTAGTAAGTTTACGGAATTTTTCTTTAAAAAATGATTGTGTGTGTGTGTGTGTGTGTGTGTGTGTGTGTGTGGTGTGTGTGTGTGTGTGTGTGTGCATTATCTAGAGTTCAAGGATTCCCAGGTGTATGAACCCTACAATAATCATACAAAGTAAAAGGTTCATAGTTGTGCCAACAGCAACATATCAATTACTATAAAAAGTTAAATTATATAGATGTTGTTTCCTACAACACAAGCTAATTCAACTGTTTTGTCGAAATTGTTTCGTTGAACTGTAATCAGAAAAAGGCATCACGAAGGAAACAGTTTGTACATCTTGAATTACATATAAACATAATATAAAATGACAAACTATTTGATAGATGAACATATAAAATACAAACGGACACTAAAAATATGGCAGCCATTATTAGAAGGAAAAGTCTTGAGGCACAGACAAAAATGAGAAATTATTTTTAACAGCAAAATTTATGTAAAACATTTCTTTTTTTTTCATGCAAAAATCCTCTGCAAAACGTTCCTTTTCTTCAAACTACCTTTCCACTCCGTGAGAACTACATAACATACAGATGCTTTTAAAATTTAGAAACAATGTGCTGAAAAAACTTGAGCTTCAGTGCCGTTAACTTTGAAAATACTCTTATGAACAGGACGATTCAGAATTGACGGATTTCGTGCAGAAAAGTGCTGTGACCAGATAAAAACTATTTACAATGTCTGAAACGTACCTTGTCACACATCAAGGTACAGAAAATGTCAATTTGATGAGAAACAAATAACTTCATGTTTTTGGTACATGGTCCACGGGTAGCTGCATTACGTCAAAGAAGTTAGACTAGCTGGTGAACAGATGAAAGCCTTTGTTAAATTGGTAGTAAAAAAATGTGAAACTTCAAAACAACAACTTATAAAATTAAAAAAAACCTAAACTTTCAACTGCCCACTTGGATGGCAGATGTCTATCATCATCATGACAAGTAAGTCACAAGACAGCTCGAGTTTAAATCTAGAATAGTGTTGCCTCAACTCACTTTTTAGCTAAGCCTTTTCATGCCGCATGTAAAGGCCGGTAAGCACCATAGAGGGAATATAAAGGCAGACCCAGCAGAGGTAACCTACTTACGTCCGGGATCATGTGCCCCAAAATTTATTAGTTGACAACTTTCATCTGCCGTGTGGAAAAGGACATTCATCAACTGATTTGTCTACAGGTTAACCTTTAGACTACGGCCGGTATAGCAGTTGTACCATGATCACGCCCAGAAGGAATTTAGACTACGGCCAGTACATCAGTTGTATCTTGAAAGTTATAAGAATTGCGCCAAGAAGGAATTTAGACTACGGCCAGTACATTAGTTGTACCTTGAATGTTATAAGAATTGCGCCAAAAATGAATTTAGACTACGGCCAGTACAGCAGTTGTATCTTGAAAGTTATAAGAATTGCGCCAAGAAGGAATTTAGACTACGGCCAGTACAGCAGTTGTACCTTGAAAGTTATAACAATTGCGCCAAGAAGGAATTTAGACTACGGCCAGTACATTAGTTGTACCTTGAATGTTATAAGAATTGCGCCAAAAATGAATTTAGACTACGGCCAGTACAGCAGTTGTATCTTGAAAGTTATAAGAATTGCGCCAAGAAGGAATTTAGACTACGGCCAGTACAGCAGTTGTACCTTGAAAGTTATAACAATTGCGCCAAGAAGGAATTTAGACTACGGCCAGTACATTAGTTGTACCTTGAATGTTATAAGAATTGCGCCAAGAAGGAATTTAGACTACGGCCAGTACAGCAGTTGTACCTTGAAAGTTATAACAATTGCGCCAAGAAGGAATTTAGACTACGGCCAGTACATTAGTTGTACCTTGAAAGTTATAAGAATTGCGCCAAGAAGGAATTTAGACTACGGCCAGTACAGCAGTTGTACCTTGAAAGTTATAAGAATTGCGCCAAGAAGGAATTTAGACTACGGCCAGTACATCAGTTGTATCTTGAAAGTTATAAGAATTGCGCCAAGAAGGAATTTAGACTACGGCCAGTACATTAGTTGTACCTTGAAAGTTATAACAATTGCGCCAAGAAGGAATTTAGACTACGGCCAGTACAGCAGTTGTACCTTGAAAGTTATAACAATTGCGCCAAGAAGGAATTTAGACTACGGCCAGTACATCAGTTGTACCTTGAAAGTTATAACAATTGCGCCAAGAAGGAATTTAGACTACGGCCAGTACATTAGTTGTACCTTGAATGTTATAAGAATTGCGCCAAGAAGGAATTTAGACTACGGCCAGTACATCAGTTGTACCTTGAATGTTATAACAATTGCGCCAAGAAGGAATTTAGACTACGGCCAGTACATTAGTTGTACCTTGAATGTTATAAGAATTGCGCCAAGAAGGAATTTAGACTACGGCCAGTACAGCAGTTGTACCTTGAAAGTTATAACAATTGCGCCAAGAAGGAATTTAGACTACGGCCAGTACATTAGTTGTACCTTGAAAGTTATAAGAATTGCGCCAAGAAGGAATTTAGACTACGGCCAGTACAGCAGTTGTACCTTGAAAGTTATAAGAATTGCGCCAAGAAGGAATTTAGACTACGGCCAGTACATCAGTTGTATCTTGAAAGTTATAAGAATTGCGCCAAGAAGGAATTTAGACTACGGCCAGTACATTAGTTGTACCTTGAAAGTTATAACAATTGCGCCAAGAAGGAATTTAGACTACGGCCAGTACATTAGTTGTACCTTGAAAGTTATAACAATTGCGCCAAGAAGGAATTTAGACTACGGCCAGTACATCAGTTGTACCTTGAAAGTTATAACAATTGCGCCAAGAAGGAATTTAGACTACGGCCAGTACATTAGTTGTACCTTGAATGTTATAAGAATTGCGCCAAGAAGGAATTTACACTACGGCCAGTACATTAGTTGTACCTTGAATGTTATAACAATTGCGCCAAGAAGGAATTTAGACTACGGCCAGTACAGCAGTTGTACCTTGAAAGTTATAAGAATTGCGCCAAGAAGGAATTTAGACTACGGCCAGTACATCAGTTGTACCTTGAAAGTTATAACAATTGCGCCAAGAAGGAATTTAGACTACGGCCAGTACATTAGTTGTACCTTGAAAGTTATAACAATTGCGCCAAGAAGGAATTTAGACTACGGCCAGTACATTAGTTGTACCTTGAAAGTTATAAGAATTGCGCCAAGAAGGAATTTAGACTACGGCCAGTACATCAGTTGTATCTTGAAAGTTATAAGAATTGCGCCAAGAAGGAATTTAGACTACGGCCAGTACAGCAGTTGTACCTTGAAAGTTATAACAATTGCGCCAAGAAGGAATTTAGACTACGGCCAGTACATTAGTTGTACCTTGAATGTTATAAGAATTGCGCCAAAAATGAATTTAGACTACGGCCAGTACAGCAGTTGTATCTTGAAAGTTATAAGAATTGCGCCAAGAAGGAATTTAGACTACGGCCAGTACAGCAGTTGTACCTTGAAAGTTATAACAATTGCGCCAAGAAGGAATTTAGACTACGGCCAGTACATTAGTTGTACCTTGAATGTTATAAGAATTGCGCCAAGAAGGAATTTAGACTACGGCCAGTACAGCAGTTGTATCTTGAAAGTTATAAGAATTGCGCCAAGAAGGAATTTAGACTACGGCCAGTACAGCAGTTGTACCTTGAAAGTTATAACAATTGCGCCAAGAAGGAATTTAGACTACGGCCAGTACATTAGTTGTACCTTGAATGTTATAAGAATTGCGCCAAGAAGGAATTTAGACTACGGCCAGTACAGCAGTTGTATCTTGAAAGTTATAAGAATTGCGCCAAGAAGGAATTTAGACTACGGCCAGTACAGCAGTTGTACCTTGAATGTTATAAGAATTGCGCCAAGAAGGAATTTAGACTACGGCCAGTACATTAGTTGTACCTTGAATGTTATAAGAATTGCGCCAAGAAGGAATTTAGACTACGGCCAGTACAGCAGTTGTACCTTGAAAGTTATAACAATTGCGCCAAGAAGGAATTTAGACTACGGCCAGTACATTAGTTGTACCTTGAATGTTATAAGAATTGCGCCCAGAAGGAATTTAGACTACGGCCAGTACATCAGTTGTATCTTGAAAGTTATAAGAATTGCGCCAAGAAGGAATTTAGACTACGGCCAGTACAGCAGTTGTACCTTGAAAGTTATAACAATTGCGCCAAGAAGGAATTTAGACTACGGCCAGTACATTAGTTGTACCTTGAATGTTATAAGAATTGCGCCAAGAAGGAATTTAGACTACGGCCAGTACAGCAGTTGTATCTTGAAAGTTATAAGAATTGCGCCAAGAAGGAATTTAGACTACGGCCAGTACAGCAGTTGTACCTTGAATGTTATAAGAATTGCGCCAAGAAGGAATTTAGACTACGGCCAGTACATTAGTTGTACCTTGAATGTTATAAGAATTGCGCCAAGAAGGAATTTAGACTACGGCCAGTACAGCAGTTGTACCTTGAAAGTTATAACAATTGCGCCAAGAAGGAATTTAGACTACGGCCAGTACATTAGTTGTACTTTGAATGTTATAAGAATTGCGCCAAGAAGGAATTTAGACTACGGCCAGTACAGCAGTTGTATCTTGAAAGTTATAACAATTGCGCCAAGAAGGAATTTAGACTACGGCCAGTATATTAGTTGTACCTTGAATGTTATAAGAATTGCGCCAAGAAGGAATTTAGACTACGGCCAGTACATCAGTTGTATCTTGAAAGTTATAAGAATTGCGCCAAGAAGGAATTTAGACTACGGCCAGTACAGCAGTTGTACCTTGAAAGTTATAACAATTGCGCCAAGAAGGAATTTAGACTACGGCCAGTACATTAGTTGTACCTTGAAAGTTATAAGAATTGCGCCAAGAAGGAATTTAGACTACGGCCAGTACAGCAGTTGTACCTTGAAAGTTATAACAATTGCGCCAAGAAGGAATTTAGACTACGGCCTGTACAGCAGTTGTACCTTGAAAGTTATAAGAATTGCGCCAAGAAGGAATTTAGACTACGGCCAGTACAACAGTTGTACCTTGAAAGTTATAAGAATTGCGCCAAGAAGGAATTTAGACTACGGCCTGTACAGCAGTTGTACCTTGAAAGTTATAACAATTGCGCCAAGAAGGAATTTAGACTACGGCCAGTACAGCAGTTGTACCTTGAATGTTATAAGAATTGCGCCAAGAAGGAATTTAGACTACGGCCAGTACAGCAGTTGTACCTTGAAAGTTATAACAATTGCGCCAAGAAGGAATTCAGACTACGGCCAGTACAGCAGTTGTACCTTGAAAGTTATAAGAATTGCGCCAAGAAGGAATTTAGACTACGGCCAGTACAACAGTTATACCTCGAAAGTTATAGGTATCGCGCTTGGTAGACCAATTTTTTCCAATTCGGGCACATGTGAACTTGACCATTGGCCAACGAATCATTCGCCACTACAAGGCCGGAAGTGATGACCACTTGTGAAGGAGCACCCAATGGGAGGACCATCATTGCTTCTAACAAAGAACAGCACAATTTACATCCATGCCCTGACCCAGGAACCTTCCGATCTAAAGGCCAACACCTTAACCACTAGACCGGTTGGTCGGCTTGTTATATCTATAACCGTAATCAAAAGGTTAAGTGAAGACGTCCATACGTTGATTCATCATCTGATTGGTCAGTGCGACACAGTTGTCGATTTTGGCGACGTCACAACTTTTATCGCCACTCACTAGAAATGCGCATTCATTTATACTTACCCTGTTATGAGATGTTATATCTCCAAACGATTCGATAAAATGCCGAATCGGCTAACCAAAGAAATTTTTTTATCGAGCAATCACGTGACTTCTAGTCATGTTGGTCACTTTTTGAATGGGTTCTGCAACGAAAAAATAAAGCTTCTCTTACGTCACTGGAGACTATATCTCTGAGATTGGATCACATTTGCTTGTTTGAAATCAAACTAGTGAGAAAATTCTCAAGTTTCTTCTTGTGACCTACTTCTACCATTTCGATAGTAGACTTCCGCCAAAATAGGTATTGACGATCTTTCTCAAGTTTTTCAATCTTTAATTCTAGTATTTGAAAAATGTTTACTTTTGTACTATACAAATAGACGTGCATAAAAAAAAAAAAAAACCAAAGGATTAAAGATACACCAAGGCACATTTAAATAACAAAAGGAAGTAAAAAATTTGCAAATGCTTCATATTAGGAAATGACAAAACATTTTTTTTATTTGAAAATTTGCAGTCTTAGTGTTTAAGAATGTTAAAAAGAGATTCACATAATAATTAATAATATTTAAAAAAAATCAATTAATATTTTTAAAGAAATCAAATCAAATATTGCTACAAAAATTAGTGCAAAATGTGCATATATTTCATTAAAATTCGTGATATCTGTGCAAGTGTAAGAAAATCGCGATCACGGTAGACTTCTTCGTCTAGTCTGTTTTATGATACATAAGTACTCCACGCGCAGTTTGTAGCAGCGGTCCACGCCACACTGAAGGGTCTCGAAAAATCGAACTTTTCGAGCAGTTCTCTGTACAATCGAATAGATAACCTAATAGCTTTGAGATTGTTCAAACTATGTACACAAATTCTCATAGCTCGCTAGAGAGATCAGTTATATTTAAAATCTGCAGTACAATCCTTTAAAAGGAATTTATGAGATTTTTGTGTAAAGTTAGACATGTGAGGGAGTGTGTTTTGGTATTTTTTTGTAGACAGTAGGTAGAGAGAGGTATTTTATTAGCGTTGCACTGGAGCAACACAGCGGGCTATTGGCGATTGTCCGGGATCAATTCCGAGGACACCACGTAATTTTGAAACACCGTAGATTGTAGAATAATTTGCTCGACAACCTCAGCAAGTTGCTTAAATGTACTAACTAATAACATCTTCAAAACGGCGATGTATCAAATTTGCTTTGAACCTGTAGTGTTTTTCTTCGGTAGTTTCTTTATGTTTGCACCATAGAGGAAATGTAAATGTAGAGTGAGCAATGTTAAACTTCTTATGGTTCCAGGATTATGTGACCAAAACTCGTGGTAAACCTTTGACTACTTTCGTCTGACGGGAGGAAAGAACCTTAAACTTCTGATTGGTTCACGGGATGGCAGAAAACAAACCCCCATCCATTGATTAATCATCTGATTGATCCGCGACAAAGTAGTAGACTTTGGTGATTTCTCCATTTTTGTCGCAATTCTGTAAAAATGCGCATTCAAAATCCTACACTCTCACAAGACGTTATCCGAGACGATAAAATGCCAAATCGTCCAGCCAAGCCATTTTTTATACCGTCACATTTTGCAAATCTTGATGGCCTTTCATGACGCCTTTTTATCTGTGCTGTCCAGAAGTTTAGTAGTAGTCCAGTAGTATATCAATTTTTACGTGATTTTATCTTGTTTCTGTAGTTTGGGTGTAGTTTTCAATTTAAAATACACTATAATTGAATTTGAGGTATGCCACAAATTACGACGGCAGTTACCGAAACATCAGCACCTTCTATATTTAGCTTTACATAAAAACCTTATCTGAGTATAGTAATGCTGTTTAACCTTATGCGAAATTGACTAACCGAGAAATTATTTTGCAGTTTAAGTTTTCAAAATAAACCTAGTTCATAAAAAAATTGGTTAACAACAAAGCGAAAATAATTTATGTTTTTAATATTAGTGTGACAATAATACTGATAATTCTTGCATAAGCGTATTTTCAATTACGCTAGGCTTCTCGAGGTATTCAATTCCACTGCAAACAACACTAAATGTACAGTAGTTAAATACAGGACATGAAATATATTTTACAAAATATTTGTCAACTAACCGAGAGAAAAACATTTACAGAGAAATATACAGTGTTGAAAACGAATAGTTGATAAAACACACGTCAAGATCACAGTTTAGGTATTTATACCACAAAAAGTCCGGTAAAGATATAGTTGACGGTACGGCCTCGGAGCTTCGCGTCATTTTGGCAATTCCCTGGGTGACACAGTTCTTTCCCGTTTAGTAGGTGGGTTACCAGAATGAAGGTTGGCGACCTCCCTTTCATTCTTGGCTTCGAAAAACTAACACCAAACTCAAGGCTGTACCGTCAACTAGATTTTAGCTAAAAGTCCACTTGATTTCATTTTGCAGTTGTTCACCTGCACGAGACACAAGGGATGTATCACATATCGGGTTGATTCTAACCGAAAGATACAAGATTTAAAAAAAATCACTGAAAATGCAGATTCTTTTTCTTGCATGTTTTGATGATCGACGCAAAATGTGCCTCCAGAGCACATTTATTTATTTTGTACAGCACATGATCATAGAAATCCAGAACTATGCTTTACATACAAGTGCATTGTATAGGAAATGTACACATAAAATTGTGAAATGCGAAACTTGGATTTTGCTCTGTTTTACTTACTCTTGTCTCGGAACTACTGAGTGCAAGAGATACTTGGTACTTTATCTAAAATCCATTTGAATGACACACCTATACTTAAAAGGTTGAAGCTCATGAGCATGAAGTTTCTCAAAGGGTTATGTTTTGAGGCGTTCCATTTGAAACATGATGGAAAGTAAGGTTTTAGCACCTATAAATTCCCTTAAATGCTTTGGCTTCTGAGTTTGGCCTGGAAATTTTCCAAAACCTATCGTACAGTTAAAACCTCAACAGTAGACTCTAGAATGGTACAGGTATTGTATGGTATAAATGGTCGACACGTTAGAATTTTATACTTGACTAACTGAATAGCCCGGCGTTAATCGGGTTTAAAATATGACCGCGACATTTCACTGTATTAACTCAAATACACAAACCCTGTAGAACGTGTGTCCTTGTCTCCATGTCCATAAATGGCCGAGAAACAAACTTTAGATTTTAAAATTGAGGCCTTGGCACTTTTAGATTCAAGTTGGGCACTTTTAGGACCACCAGTGTGCCAATTTTCATAGCTACAGATTGGTCTCAAGACAGGAAAGACAAAAAGTCTTTCTGAAAGTAAGAATGATTCAACATCGTCATATGACAGGTCAATTTCAATCAAGACCGTCCTCGAGTTGCTCTTAAGTGGAAACCTCTTCTCAAAATAATTCCATTTCCTATAAAAGAACGTTTTTTTCGTCAAGAACATATTCAGAAAATAATTTAGGATAGTCCTGATTTCTTTCTTCCGGTTCCTTAAATGCTGAAATGATAAATGAGTCTTTTCAGATTATTGAATATACAGAATAGCATTTTAATTGTAATGTACAAAAAGTCTGATTTACTTTGAAGTAACTAGCTTTGGAATGTGTTTTTGATGGCTTTTAATTTCCTAAATTGTTTGAGGAATAAATAAAGGGCTCTTCCCCTTTGAAATACTTTTGAACTTTTTGAATATAAGTACTAATATAAATTAAGATCAAATATGCAGATTCAAAAAAGCATATTTTATCTTAATCGCAAAAAGAACCTACAAAGACCGAACAAGTGTAAAAATAATAATTTCGGAGTTTATTGCTTGGAATGTTTATTCCAAGTTGAAGGCGTTCTGTTCCTGTCTTTAGACCGTCCCTATTTTTTCTAACTATGTCCAAGTTCAAGCAAAATACACATCACCCTGAAATCAACACCTCTCTGGTGTAACAACTCTGTACCAGAAGTAGAACTTGATTGTCTCGAGCAGGTGATAGATATAACATTAGTTCAGCGACTTCGACCATTTTAATTTAATTTACTTTGATAACAAAACATGTCGACCATTTACTTATAACTAGATACCACGACTATCAATAATCTAGCATTCAAACGCACAGGACTAACCACTAGGGATGCGACATCGATGTCGATGTTTTCAAAACATCGATCTTTTTTTAAAAACATCGATGTATTTAACATCGATGTATTGGGGTCGATGTTTTGGTAACATCGATGTTTATACCTATCGATGTTTTTACGTTGTCGATGTTTTATTTTTAAATGAAAAAAGTACCGTTATACAAATTTTAAAAATAACCAAGTAGCATAATTTTTATAATCAGACAATTGAACATAATTTTAGACCAAAGTGACCAAGGATGAAGGGTCTGATGAGTAGGGATGCGACATTGATGTCGATGTTTTCTAAACATTGATGTTTTAGAAAAAAACATCAATGTATTGGAGCCGATATCGCATCACTAGCTGATAAACCTGTTTTAAGAAATGGGGAAACAAGTTTAAATACACTGAATTTTAAAAACATCGATGGTTTGGGGGCGATGTATTCTCAACATCGATGTTTTAATTTTGAACATCGATGTTTTGCTGTCGATGTAGCATCACAAGTTGCTAAACCAGTTTTAAAAAAAGGGGGAAAAGTTTAAATACACTGAATTTTAAAAACATTGATGTTTAAAACATCGATGTTTTTGGGTCGATGTATTATCAACATCGATGTTTTAATTTTGAACATCGATGTTTTGCTATCGATGTCGCATCCCTACTAACCACCCATACCACTTAAAATCTAGGAGCTCTGATATCCAACGATATCCCAAATCGTTTGTTGAAGAGGGTATCCGAAAACAAATCCTGACGACCTCAGATAATAATTCAGACATTCCGCAGATAATAAATAACAGATATAATAATAAAAAAACATGGCATTAGGTCAGGCCTCGAAATAGATTTTTTAATACAGGTGCACCTTGTGGGAAAAAATTAGGTGCACAGTTATATTTTCATGTGCACAGTGCACCTGTGCACCCGGGTATTTCGAGCCCTGCATTAGGTTGTGTCCATAAACAAGTTCCTGTTGGATACTACAAGCCTTATGTATGCGTCGCTTTTAACTTCGATGAAGCAAGCAGTGTGTAAACCTTTTGCTCATATCTGTACACTGTCGATGAAGAGTCTAATGGCACGAGAAAGCACACAACAAATGGCATATCAACGCCATATCTATACTCCCATGCCAGTCAAGAGAGTCGTATCTCCCAATGTTGGATTATTTAAATAAGGGTTGCTTCATGCTGCGTATAAAAGAATGTGGCACTTCACATACACAATCAAGAGATGATATTGGGTGACGTCACAGCACGTGAAAAGACGATCTGAAGAAGTACTTCGTTGTTAAGGGGGTCCGGGACACAAAAATCGTCAAATTTGAGATTTTTTTTTTATTATTTTAAGAAATTCTCTGTGTTTTTCTGCCTAAAATGACGTCTAAATCACGTTACTATCTTAATTAGAAGTAGATATAATAATTTTTGTGGTGCGTTGTTTTGAAAATCTAACGCTCTTGACAGGTGTTGTCATGGCAACAACATCTGTCTTTAAAACTTTAAATGCGTTTTTCTCCATGATACATTTTTCAAGATTTCCTGTATTCAAATTGCTATAAGTCGAAAACCGATAAAGTTTAAGGGTTGAAATTTGGAATACATCTTTTTCACACATTATACTTTAATTTTGATTCAGCAAATTTAAAACAAATTTTTACTTTTAAAAATATAACTTTTTAAAAAAAAAGTACCTTAAAAATTTTAAAAATTTTCGTTCAAATATTTTTCATATTTTATTAAATTAATATTTTTTAAATTGCTGAATCAAAATTAAAGTTTATAAATTTGTGAATAATTTACTGCAAGAATTTTGAAAATTGATCAAGAATATTTTAAGCCTTAGCAATTTAAAATGACCCCTCTTTTTTTCAAAAAATTTTAATTTAAAATTTTTAAAGAAATTTTGGAAAAATTTTGTTTTGTGATTTTGTTTATTAGTTAAATGGGTTTTTCTTTGGGGATCTTTTCTTTTCTTTAATGGGGATTCTAAAATTGTTTATTAGAATTTTTTTGTACTGATTAAGTACAAAAAAATTCTAAATTCTAAATTAGTTAATAAAATATTTTTTTCAATGTGTCCCGGACCCCCTTAAGATTCGTTCGATTGGACTGATGCGAAAGTTCGTCCCGTTTTTATGACAAAAATTGAAGGAACAATTATTTTATTTGATAAAAATTACATTTCCTCAATATAGAATGTGCCATTCTGTTCGATGACCTTTCTCAATCTCTCCGTTTGCTGCACAATCCTGCGCTCATAGAAGTTCCAATATTTCCGGCCAAAGAACTGGTTCAGGTGACGAAACTTTCTGAACGACTTACTGCACGCGGAATCGTCACCCTACGCAACACATATTTTTTTGCGTCTGGGAAGCATTCTTGCCTTTTCGGAAACAAGAAAGCATCATAAGTTTTAAATGCTACTTATATTCTTCCATTATTAATGCTTTACAAAATTTAAAAAGCACAACCCAATAACACAATTTTTTCCCCAAGTACTTGATGAAATTTCTTCTTTCAAACATCATAACTTTACACATGTAAAGTAGATAACAATTAGGTTTCGCTATGTAATGCCACCGAGCCTCCAAAACGGGACGGACCTTAGCATCAATGTATTAACTACGCATATTATTCAGTTTATTACTGAGTGGTGGTTGTCTCCACACAGCACTCTAGAAGTATCATAAGTTGAATTCGGTAGTTGTTATCACGAGTTGCGTATTACCGATAGCAAGAGACTGACAGCTCTATCAATAATTGCGAAATTCTGCGGAACCAGGAAGTATATTATATTTCTTACCAACCCAAGAAAAAATTGATATAATTTCAATTTATTTCGAAAAAAGATAGGAATTAGCTATTCCCTTTCTGATCTAAAGTGGCTTTTAAAAAGTATTTTTGAAACAATTTATGATATTCTAATTAAAAAATAATACTAAAGGTTATTTATAGGGACATTGAAAATATTTGCGAACACTCTTGTCAACAGTTCCAAACTAAGTCGCTGAAATGCACTAAAACTTCACCAATTTAAACCGTTTCACGATTCGTAAGGCACATTTGAGCTAGTCTTATAGCACACCAGCTAGAAATTGCCGCACTGGTTATGAAGTGTCAGATACTCGTATACGGTCATGTAACAACCTTTATGTCGATCAATCGGTCTAGTGGCCAGGGTGCTGTCTTCCAGAACGAAAGGTTACTGGTTCGAATTCTGGGTTAAGCCATAAATCTAAATCTAGAATGAATGTGGGTATAATATAAGGGCTATGTTTAGAAAGTGTGAATTTATGTGAGGTGAATCCATCCTCCGTGGTTCACCAGGGTAACGAAAAGAAGTTCACAAATTCATGCATTTTATGATAAAGTTCATTTGGCTAAGCATTAAAGAAATAACAGCTTGACCTTTAAGGTGGATGATACACGATGCGACCTGAGGAGCGCAACCCAGGTTTATTCTCGTTCCTGACGGAAGAAAACCCGCTGAACCCCATGGATCCGGAACGCTACGGAAAGAAGAAGAGCGACCCGGGCAGCGCTTCACAAGTTGCCACGCGTGACACCACATCTGAGTTCAATTTTCGGGGACTTTAAACAACCGAGCTTGGCGATATTGCTCTCTTGACCAGCATGCACAAATGGGTTTTATGGCCAGTAGAGAAAGAGATCCTCAATGCTTTGGCATGGCTCAGAGGCTGGGCACGTATCCGAGGTTCTTCCTCTGCAGGAAGAGGTGCATCTCCCTGAAGTTGGGCCTGTCGTGCTCGTTCCTCTGCCAGCACTCGCGCATGAGATCGTAGATCTCCTTGGGGCAGCAGGCGGGCGGCTGAGGCAGGTAGGCCTGCCGACCGTCCTTGTGGTAGAAATGGCCCACGTTCTCGATCACCTGCTCGTCGGTCTGGTCGGCGAAGGGCTGCTGCCGGGCGTAGGTCAGGATCTCCCACATGGTCACCGCGAACGACCACACGTCGCTCTTCGTCGTGAACTTGCCCTGCGGAAGAAAAGCAACGGTCAGCATCAGTTCTCAGCGAAGCATTATTGCAAGCTATACTTAGGTTGGTAGTTCATTAAAGTCACGCTGGGGCAACAATGTGTTAATGGAGACTGTCCGGGATAAATCCAAAAGGGAAATATTCTGAGATAACGCCTCGGTCATTTTGAACCGCGGTCAGACGACAAGGTTTTCTTTCCTTTTTTTTTTTTACGAAATTGGGCCTCAACTTTCGGGACGCCAATGTTGTGCCTAGATATATCCATCCAGGCGTTTTACTCCACAAACAAAATGCACTGTTTAAAGTTACAGTGGTGTAAGTCACTTGTTAAAAGAAGACTTCGACACAGAAACCAGATCTAGATAAGTCAATCTGTTAACTGAAAACGTGAAGTTAGAACCAGATATTCAAGATCGATAGATATTCAAGTTAGATATTCCAACGGCCAACTGTTGACGGTGGAAGTTCTATTTCTTTTTTCGAAAAAGTGACTTACACCACTGTAACTTTAACCCGTCCAAATATAAATGCCAGTGTCACTAACTTAACTGACCTTTCAACAGCTTGTGTTTGACATAAAAGATTCAAACTCTCTTACAATGTTGATATTTCATAACGTGTTACAGACGCTGAAATAAGGTTTGCTGGTCCAATTTTATGCGCGGAACACAAATATGTTCAAATAAAGTTCAAAATACAGTACCCTTGTCCCAATATGGCTTCAAACTTGCTGAAAACAACGTATAAAATTTTAATTAGGATTCCAAAATTTAAAGTTCGGGTTATTTTAGATTAGAAGCAATGAATTATCTAAGTTAAAGACTCGTTTTTAACTTTGCGAAAACAAAAGTAATGTTGACAGAAATGGCGCTGGTATCTGAATAAGACTATACAGGGTGTTTCAGTGAACCGTTTCAGAACTTCTAAGAGGGGTAGGGTACATCCTGACGAACCAAAATCATATACCAATGGGCAGTCAGGAATGCTTTCCTGACGCGGTAGATGGCGTTGTGCGAAAATATCGAGCTTTCGTGTAGGGAATCTTCATTTCGCACAAGAACGCCAAGTTAGTAGGATGGATGATTACACGATCGCAGAGTTAGCCGATATGCATTTGGCGTACGGGGCTGCAATTGTAGTGGGCCAGCCGCACAGCGTTTGTACGCGGAAGGATATCCGACGAGGCGTATCCCCAGTCATAATTTCTTTGTAAGACTGCACCAGAGGTTAGCTGAGACAGGTTCATTAGAAAGAGCTGACAGGGACAGGGTAAGAACAGCACGGACTGCAGACGTCGAACAGAATGTGCTGCAGCATGTACAGGGGAATCCAAGAACGAGTACACGAAGTGTAGCAAACGCAGTCGGGGTTTCCCATTTCAGCGTCTGGAGGATTCTCCGAGAAGAAGACATGCATCCGTTTCACGTGCAGCGTGTCCAGACACAGCAACCGGAGGATTATGCACCTCGTATTGCTTTCGCACAGTGGTACTTGGAAAATGTGCTACAAATCCCCTTTTTCCTGCTGAAGTGTTGTTTTCCGATGAGGCATCCTTCACAAGGGAAGGAATTTTCAACACGCATAACGACCATATCTGGGCGGTCGAGAACCCGCATGCAATACGACGTCGTGCAGCAGAGATTCGATTTTCGGTCAATGTATGGGCCGGTATTATGGGAGATCACCTCATCGGACCTTACCTGTTACCGTCTCGTCTAACCGGACCTAACTACTTGCTCTTTCTGCAGCAAGTATTGCCACAACTTTTGAGAGATGAACAGATTTCTGCATCGACGCAACAGACAATGTGGTTCCAACACGATGGAGACCCTGCCCATTATAGCGGAGATGTTCGTAACTACCTGGATGTCATATTTGGTCAGCAGTGGATCGGACGTGGTGGTCCCGTGCGTTGGCCTGCTCGGTCACCCGACCTATCATGTCTTGATTTTTATTTCTGGGGTCATCTGAAATCACTAGTTTATGACACCCCTGTTAACAATATTGAGGAGCTGGTTGCAAGAATTGCAGTAGCTGCCGGAGAAATTCGAGATATGCCTCGAGTATTCCAGAATGTTCGGATGTCCATGCGTCGGAGATATGAGGCGTGCATTGTAGCCCGTGGAAGAAACTTCGAACACTTACTTTAATCCATGTACCTTTTGCTTCTTTTCATGTATTATTAAAACGATTTCTCACTTACGGTCTCTTTTCTTTACGGTGCTTCTGTGTACAACGCCGCTTCAGGAAAGCATTTCCGACCCCACATTGCTATATGATTTCGAGTTGTCAGGATGTACCCTACCCCTCTTAAAAGTTCTTAAACGGCTCACTGAAACACCCTGTATATGAAGCTGAAACTTTTTAGATGTTCTTACATGTTCCTAACGTCTTCGAAATTGGATTACTTGTTATGGAATAACACTTTATTCACTGGTGAAGAGCTGACCCGATTTGCACTTTTTCCTATTTCTTCAAAATAACAGAAAGCTATGGTTCTTCCAAAGTTATTGAGTCCAACTATAAATGCAATAAATTTCTAAAAGGCCTAAAAGTGATCAGAATAATCTCTCTTTCATAGAAAAGTGCTTTACAAGAAGTGTGTGTGCCCTTTCTTTACTAAAAATGCATAATTTATTTCCCTAGGCAGTTTTAGAAGAATATATTCGCAGATATAGACGCGTAAAATGATATCTACACACATAGGTTAATGCGCATACTAAAAATTTTCACCTTAAGTGTAAATCGAGTAATGCAACCCTGAAGCTATATTAAAAGTAAAACCCCTCTGAATATGTAATATTTTAACATGTTAGAAACACGAACATTTGAACTACGACAAAATCTGTTTACAAATGGACAACGATTTCGGAAGAAATTTCAAGTTATAAATATGATTCTTGTTTGGGAACCAAGGAAGGTACGTACTGTTTTAAAATTCGATTCATTAACTTCTATTTTCGGTTAACTTATTTTACGTTATTTTTCAACTTTTAACGGTAATTTGTCCTGTAACAATTTATAACAATATATGACTGTTAACTTGTAATAATCACCGTTATTTCAACTGCAAGCGGAATTACAGCTCATCTTTAACCCCTTGCCAGTTTTGCTCGGGCTTCGTACGGGTGCTGTTTTTGCGCCTATACTGATTTGCCTGTACGGCGTACGGGAAATTTCAATTCTAAGTCGCTTTTACAGTTTTGACAGTATTTTTTCTATTTTTAATTCCAAATTAGTCGTATAGATGGCGATAGTTTTTCACTAAGTGGTAGTTTGCAAAGTCTATTTCTTTTCTATTCTGATTGGTAAAATAAAAGCATGCGCTTTTGTCACATGTTTTGCACGACTCGGCGAATTTTTATCATTCAGTGCTTAGCTTTTTGGGATTTATTTTACTTTTACTGATAATTTGACACCTTCATCTATGTACAAATAGTGCAAACTGTTTTTACCATAAAATAATGGCTGACTCAGAATGTATGCAGCTAATTTATTCGGACTGTGAATCGGAAGCATAATCTGAACTATCTGTAAATGAGTCTGGGAGTAGGGAAAGCATTCTTGATAACTTCGATTCTTCTCACTCTGATAGTAGTACAGATGGATTAAGTAAAACAAGGCAATTTTTAAAAATTAATAAGGGTAAGTAAATGTGATTGTAATTGAAAAATAACTGTAAAGTAATTGTATTTTTTATGTGTACAACGGTAAATGTAACATCTCTGCAAGGCGCTCATATAGAAAGAAAAGACAACTTCCAGGGAGAAAAAACATTATTATTTTATCAGCAGCAAAACAGTTGTTCTAAATTCTAAAATATTAGTAAGGCTACTTTTAACAATAGTTTCCTGATTACAAATGTAAAATGAACAAAAAAATGCAATAAAAAAAATAAGTGACATTTTTTGGAACGAATTCGGGAAAAAAAAATGAAACTGTTAAGGTGTTAATGAAATCCTCAAAATGGTGCCAATGGTTCTGCAAGGAAAACAGCAATGCTCATGATAGTTTTCATGTCTGTATGCTCTCCAAGTGGTTTCGACGAGATATCGTCCAATATCAGGTCAGTTTTGCTAATGACGAGGTACCTCGTCGATTCAAAATTGACCTATTACTTTAACTTACTTCTTATTAAGTTGCTTATTAACTTTACAGGGAATGAAGATTAAAGTAAGAGAAACAAGTCCCACAACCGGTGACGATTTAGAATCGGTTTTTTAGATCAGAGACTGGCAACACAAAAGGGCAGTTTCGAACGCGAATCACCAAGAGAATTGACACAAGTTAATAAATGAGAAGCAAATCCTTCCATCCAAATGGCCATTTGAAAAATCCATAGAACATTTATTAAAACCAGTTCTCCAATGCATGCGTGTCGTTTGAATTTGACAAAGAGGCGTTTTCCCACACCACTCTTGTCGAAAAAAAAAAGAGCTCTTCTATTGAAACCGCATTTCGTGTGGAGAAGTCTCGTTTCACATCGGACAATGACGGTGTTCGACTCGTGTCGCCAATGAGACACGCAACTCGTGGTGAACGCCCTTGGACCTACAGATTTGCGGGATCGATAAGGCGAGCGTGTGGGACAGTAGGCACGCCTTCAATTAGGACGAGTGCTACTGTCCACCACTTCTGTTGCACAACAAACAGAAAAAGACCGCCTCCGTTTGGAAAAGCAGTGTGAATAAAGAACCTACACGGCATTGAATTGAATTGGAAAACGTGCACACTGTCAAACCAATATGTGTTCACTGATTCTATCATAAGAATACGTCTCTACTGATGATTTAATACGTTCGGCGGATTGATTTCCTTTGATAAACTTTTGCTCTTTGTGAGGAAAAGTTTTTAGAAAGTTGTTACAAAATTGTATAGGGTAGGTGTTCCAAATATCGCCTACCCTAACTATTTCTCTGTGTCTCAGCCTTCTGGGTTGGGAAACCAAGCTGGAAACTAAATGAATATCCCTAGGAATTATTCTCCTTTGGTTTCCAGAGATCATATATGAAGATCATATAAAGATTGATTTCCAGACTTCATATATGAAGATCATATAAAGATTGATTTCCAGAGATCATATATGAAGATAATATAAAGATTGATTTCCAGAGATCAAAAATGAAGATCATATAAAGATTGATTTCCAGAGATCATATATGAAGATCGTATAAAGATTGATTTCCAGAGATCATATATGACGATCATATAAAGATTGATTTCCAGAGATCAAAAATGAAGATCATATAAAGATTGATTTCCAGAGATCATATATGAAGATCATATAAAGATTGATTTTCAGAAATCATATATGAAGATCATATAAAGATTGATTTCCAGAGATCAAAAATGAAGATCATATAAAGATTGATTTTCAGAGATCATATATGAAGACCATATAAAGATTGATTTCCAGAGATCGTATATGAAGATCATATAAAGATTGATTTCTAGAGATCATATATGAAGATCATATAACGACTGATTTCCAGAGATCATATATGAAGATCATATGAAGATTGATTTCCAGAGATCATATATGAAGATTATATAAAGATTGATTTCTAGAGATTATATAAAGATTGATTTCCAGAGATGATTTAAAGACACCATATCTTCTATACGTATGTCAGTTTAAGTTAACTAACAAAACTGCAAAAAGTTTCCCAAGAGAATTTTCAAGAGTAGGTTCCTAATATCGCCTACCCCTGTTCCTATTACCATCCACCAGGCGAAATCAGGAGCTACTATTAAAAACGAGTTGATAGAAGAGCATACATATCTACCTTTAGTATTGAATGTACTTTCGAGTCATATAAACGAAATTAGGATTTGGAAACACTTACCTGAATATTCCCTGAAGGGATTGGAGATAAAAAAATACGTTGATCATAGCCTCAAATATTTCAGTTCAATAGAGTTGTTGATATAACTGATAGGAATTTTATTTTGCTGTATTTCGCAGACTGTTTCATGTTACTAGGCCAATATTATCTGAGTATCTGGATATTTAAGGTGACACCGGTCCACATTACCTCAGATAATTGTAGTGTTTACAAATTCTGACTTTAAAGCACATGTTGTACTTTAGAGGAACAGACGTGCTTTGGTTTACATTAGAAACTCACCAGAAGGATGCTTTCCCAAGCCATCCACCGGATGGGAAGCATGGCTTTTCCCTCTATCCTGTAGTAATCTCCAGAGTAGAGATCCCTGCTCATACCGAAGTCGGCTATCTTGATGGTGTAGCCTTTGCCCACCAGACAATTGCGCGTCGCCAAGTCTCTGTGGACGAAGTTCAGGCACTCCAGGTACTTCATGCCAGAAGCTATCTGGGTGGCCATGAAGATTAGGCTGCCGTAGCTATGGGGAGAGAATGATAAAAATTACTGTCTGAGTGACCGAGCGAAGATAGAGCGATTTGATAGACAATGTGTGTAGTAGTGGCCAAGAACAGAGGGACACTGCATACCTAAATTGGACACGCACATTTATTTACAATATAATATAAAAGTTTCAGATATACCGTCCGGTGCAAAAACACGTCTCCCTCCTCTGAATTCTACAACGAATCTAACTCATTCCTGTTCTTTTTCAGAACAGAACCCAACATTTCGTATCCTTGATCGTATCAGAACACAGGCTCTGATCCTACATCGATATTCGTTCACTAGAGCGATAGCAACAAAAACACAAGAACAACTGTTCTTATAACCTCTCTGTTTTCATAATCCCCTGTCGGGAGATCGTTACAGTTACAATCGCTCAAGAGTGCTTGTTAGTGTAAAAGTAAACTAATCATTTGTCCTCTCAATGTCCATGTTAGCCCAAGAAATGATTTTGACGAGGTATCAAATTTGCAATTGACAAGATATTTCATCGTCAAGATACTGCCGATTTTTCATGATGGTGAGATGGACTTTCCTGGATTCCCAACAGGATGGAATCCATATAACTGCAATCAAAGTACAGAGTACGTTTAACTAAAATATGGCGTCTAGGTACTCTATAATCAGTGTCGATTGAAATCTAGACTTTATTAACCCCTCGGTGGTTGTCTGTACGAAGTATTTTGTCAGTGTTGCATATTTACTTCAAATGCTTACATTAATGAATCGTAAATCACTGGTTAATATTACTGTGTCCTGTATACGTATTCATATAAGTTCATTTGTCTGATGCAGTGAGTGAATTGCCTCATAGTCTTCACGCTGTTCGTATCGTTCTGTATGCTTGTCTGTCGATGTCTCTTTATAAATTGTCTTGCTGGACTTCAATTGCATTCTTATTTCACTATTGCAAGACATAACAGTCATTAGCAAAACTGATATGATTTTGATGGACGAGATAACTCGTCATTAGCTACCTTTCAATTTGCAGTATACTCAGACTTCATTACAACAGCGCAATCTGTATTTATTTGTTACAGTTCAGTATGTTTTATCCAAGAAAACATTATTATTGATATGCACTCTGAAAGTCTTGAAGGATATCCTCCAATTCGGGGATACGAAGGATCATTACAACAGTACTTCATTGAGTTGCATACTGAGCTATCTGTATGTATATGTTATAGTTTAGTATACGTTACAGAAGAATACATTAATAGTAGTTTACTCCAATAGATAAACCTGTAGAGTACATCCAGGTAACAGATCAAAACCTGGAAAGTAAAAAGACCATGCAGTGACTTCACATGCTTGATTCTTCGGAATGGCCTCCAAATTGACTATCAATGGCAACTGTGTTCTGACGTTCGGATCGCAATTTAAAAAATTCTTGTGAGCCACGAACTTAAGCAAAAATTAAGAACAAAAAGAAGGAACGTTCGGTTTGAGCTTCAGATTCATTCTAGCTTTCTGTCTCGATGGCTTAGGACGCGCTGACTGCGGAATTACGTCAAATTCTTATTGATTTAAATAAGCTAATTTCTGGAGTAAATATGTTATAGTAAAGCAACTTTTATCCGTTCTGATGTTATGTCTACATGATTTTAGTACTTACGCTAACTTAGAACTGCACAACAAAAGTTCTGGCGTCTGGTACAAATTGACCTTCAGAAACCGTTTAGGGAACAGGCCAAGAATATTAAATTGAGAACGTGGTAAGCAAGTTATGCATGAACTGCAGTATGTTGTTCTAAAAAAAGTTTTGATTAAATGGCCTGACTAAACCCTCCTGATGGTGGCCTTGAGGGATCTTGCCATTAGAAAAATACGGATCACATCTTGATGGATCATATATCTCGTTATTAAAAGAAAACGGACCACATCTTGATGGATCATATATCTCGACAGTAAAAGAAAAAGGACCACATCTTGATGGATAAGATATCTCGTCATTAAAAGAAAACGGACCACATTTTGATGGATCAGATATCTCGTCATTAAAAGGAAACAGACCACATCTTGATGGATGAGATATCTCGTCATTAAAAGAAAACGGACCACATCTTGATGGATCAGATATCTCGTCAATAAAGGGAAATGGACCACATCTTGATGGATAAGATATCTCGTCATTAAAAAGAAATGGACCACATCTTGATGGATCAGATATCTCGTCATTAAAAGGAAACAGACCACATCTTGATGGATGAGATATCTCGTCATTAAAAGAAAACGGACCACATCTTGATGGATCAGATATCTCGTCAATAAAGGGAAAAGGACCACATATTGATGGATAAGATATCTCATTAAAAAGAAATGGGCCACATCTTGATGGATCAGATATCTCGTCATTAAAAGGAAACAGACCACATCTTGATGGATGAGATATCTCGTCATTAAAAGAAAACGGACCACATCTTGATGGATCAGATATCTCGTCAATAAAGGGAAAAGGACCACATATTGATGGATAAGATATCTCATTAAAAAGAAATGGGCCACATCTTGATGGATCAGATATCTCGTCATTAAAAGGAAACAGACCACATCTTGATGGATGAGATATCTCGTCATTAAAAGAAAACGGACCACATCTTGATGGATCAGATATCTCGTCAATAAAGGGAAATGGACCACATCTTGATGGATGAGATATCTCGTCATTAAAAGAAAACGGACCACATCTTGATGGATCAGATATCTCGTCAATAAAGGGAAAAGGACCACATATTGATGGATAAGATATCTCATTAAAAAGAAATGGGCCACATCTTGATGGATCAGATATCTCGTCATTAAAAGGAAACAGACCACATCTTGATGGATGAGATATCTCGTCATTAAAAGAAAACGGACCACATCTTGATGGATCAGATATCTCGTCAATAAAGGGAAAAGGACCACATATTGATGGATAAGATATCTCATTAAAAAGAAATGGGCCACATCTTGATGGATCAGATATCTCGTCATTAAAAGGAAACAGACCACATCTTGATGGATGAGATATCTCGTCATTAAAAGAAAACGGACCACATCTTGATGGATCAGATATCTCGTCAATAAAGGGAAATGGACCACATCTTGATGGATGAGATATCTCGTCATTAAAAGAAAACGGACCACATCTTGATGGATCAGATATCTCGTCAATAAAGGGAAAAGGACCACATATTGATGGATAAGATATCTCATTAAAAAGAAATGGGCCACATCTTGATGGATCAGATATCTCGTCATTAAAAGGAAACAGACCACATCTTGATGGATGAGATATCTCGTCATTAAAAGTAAACGGACCAAATCTTAATGTCGTCGTCATACAAAAAAATAGGAAATATCTTGACGACGAGGTATCTCATCATTAGTAAAATTGATCAGATCTTGATATATATATATATATATATATATATATATATATATATATATATATATATATATATATATATCTATATATATATATATATCGTTGAAACCACGCGGAGGTTTAATACTTTGAATGATCGGAGCGACCCAACCGAACTCACCTGAGCGTCTTGTGGCTGCTGGTCTTCCTGGGTGAGGACTCCGGCACGTGCTGCTGCAGGTACTGGTTGAGGTCGCCGTTCTCCATGTACTCGACGATCATGCAGAGGGGCTCGTCCTGCGTGCACACCCCCAGCACGTGCACGATGTTGGGGTCGCGCAGCCTGGACAGGATCTTGACCTCCTTGTGGAAGTCGGACCGGGCCTGTTCCGAAGCCGTCCTGCGCAGCGTTTTCACGGCCACTAGGGTCCGATTGGCCAGACACGGCACATCGATCAGCTCGGGAATGTTCTCTGCCTCGCACAGGTGCACCTGCGGAACACGTACACCAGTGCATTCGACAAACATTTCAAGGGAACAAATGTACAGGGATTCTACAAGTAGCGAGCCGTCAATAATTATAGAAATCTGCAGACTTGTGACATATTTATCGCTGTTGCATACCTTTCAGCCTAAAGGTTGCCAGAACATATCTTTTTTAAGTCAGATATTTTTGTGTCCTCTTTTTTTCGATTGTTCCCTTTTATTCATCATTTCGGATTGCGTTAAGAAATATATTTAATAGAAAGTTTTTGTTACAAGCTAGGTCACATGGAGTACAGCGGTAGAGAATGAAATGGGGCACACTGTTACATACATAATTTGTCCAATTAACAGATAACAAACAAGCATGAGTTTCACAACGTAAATTTTATTACTCTTATAGCTCTGCATCATTCATTTTAGGGTTTTTAATTATAAATACGAATGATAACATAAATAAATTGGTTAATTTTTCCTAAAGATTTCTTTACATGATTAGCAGTTTTCTTTTGTTAATTCATTCCAAACATTAACAAGCTAGAAAAATTATGTTTTCTTAAGAAGTAAAGTTTTTCCTAAAGCCTCGCCCCTAAAAACTGCACAAAATAAATAACGGGTGAGATGTTGGATCTTGACTTATACGCCAGTTAAAAATATGATTACAATAGAAAAAAAGCAAAAAACCCTAAATAGAACGAAATTCCCAAGAAGTGAGGCAAAGCGAACCTGAGGCATAAGCCTTCCCAGATATCATCTACAAAAGATGAAGTTTCTCTATATCTTATGATGATAGCATCCTCGAAACTAGCTAGCTTGTACCACCTGCTATCTTGATAGCATCTCTTTCAAAATTACAATCAGACATTGCTGCAGACGACAACAATTAACAATGGTGATTACGTTATAGTTGAAGGACACCTTAAAAAACATAAAATTCCGTCCATTGGGGAAGTTGTGAACAAAAACACTAGTGATTTTAAAGTGTTGTAGGTCAAAATAATTTTTCCATCTTATAAATTTTCACCAACAAATCAAGTTTATTCATTCGAAAATTCAAAAATCATTACCAAACTTCCTCTCCCAATTCCGGACTACGAGCAAAGCAGAAATGCTGATTTTCCCTGTGGATTTAACTTCTTGTAAAAATCTAAAATAAGTTTCCAATTTCGTCAATCCTATTTTATCATCTACTTTATAACTGTAGGCTACAATCATTGCTAATGTTTACCTCACATTTAAAGCTGTTCAATTATACGTAAACTGATCAAAAGTGGTATTTTTTAAAATCCTACTTAAGGAATCATTAGATATCTGTATATTTAAATTAACACGAATTTTAATAAAAAGCCCATTCTTTATATTTACACTGTTGCTACTATAACGTAACACTGTACCCCGACAGTGGGGTAATGTGTAACAATGTACATCACCACCAAAAAATTAAATACTGGAAATAAATGTTACTATTTTTAATTTTAATGATATGTAAGATGTATATAAGAGATCAAATATCATTTTAAGGGCTTTGTTTGCTTCATACAGATGCATATCTTGATGTCACGGCTGAAAATAAAAAAAGTGTAATACTATGCCCCACCTTCCCCGACACTAAATTCATTCTATCGGACCCGTGCCGTCCGTCCGGAATAGAGTGCTCTTACCGTAGCCAGCTATTTGGGTATTGCATAATTCTGTGTTCAGAACAACTTGTTAACGTTTAATTTTTGTCACAAAACCCCCAAAAGAAACCCATCAAATGAGGCTGTCACAGCAAGAGTGGGGTAACCAACCAGCATACCCAATGGAGATCAATGCGATTTTCTTGGTACCATTTTTTATAAAGCTCAAGTGTTGCCTCGTCATCTAACCGTGGTTAAAAATTACGTGTAGTGTCTTCGGTTCTTTCCCTTCGGGATGGATCCCGGACCGTCGCCAATAGCCCGTTATATTGCTCCAGTGCGACGTTAACTAAGGAAACCATTCCATATCACATTTTTTATTTATCTACGATTATATTCGAGATTCTAAATATTTGTTTGTGAGCGATCAACAATAAGTTATCTTCTCATTTCAGAAGATTTAAACCTGCATATTTCAAAAATAAATCTATACATATAAGAAAGGGTGTGTATGTATGCGTGAAAATTCTCTATACAAATCTATGTCGTTCGAACAATTCACACAAAATTTGGTACACTTATACTTTACAACACTGCGTAAAAAATAGGCTATTTATTTCCTGTCTTCAGACCAATCAGTAGCCATTAAAATTGGCACAAAGGTAGTCCTTAAACGTCCCCTCGAAGCGCCAATTTTAAAATCTAAAGTTTGTTTTTCTGCAATAAATGGACATGGATAAGGAAACACGTTCTACAGGGTTTGTGCATGAGTTAACACAGGGAAATGTCGCAGTCACATTTTAGCTGTCGCGGTAGCAAACGTGTTCTACAGAGTTTGTGTATTTGAGTTAACACAGGGAATTGTCGCGGTCATATTTGAAACCCGAACAACCTCGGGTTATTCAACTAGTAAATAAAAAACTTTTAAAGGTAATAAATAAAATTTTCGGATATTTGTGGGTTAGGCCACTCTTGCTCCGATAGCCTCAATTACAACACAAACTTCAGTCAAATAACTTGAAACCCTTCATAAACACCCCACTCACCTCTCCGAACTGTCCCTCTCCCAGCTTTTCGATGTAGTGCAGTCGGTGGCGAGGGATCTCCCTGACGGCGTTGTCATCGCGGCCGATGAGGTCAGTGGAGGGCACGGCGTACACGGTGTTGCCACTCACCCCCTGAAGGTTGGGCATCCGGGGGACGCTCGCGGTCGCATAGTAGCGCTCCGAGGGCGCCCGGTTGTGCTGCGGCTTGGGCATCGTCTGCGAGAAGGACATCCGCTTCGACGGGTGCAGCCCCGGCGTGGGGCTGCCGGTCACGTCCGGAACGGCGTACTCCCGAGACGTTGTCGATTCTGAGGAAACACGAGGAAAAAGTCACAATTTAACGTCTTCTTGGTCATGAAACATAAATATGCAAGGCAAATTGGAGGGGGCGACCTCCGATTTGTTTCGACGTACCTCTTGAATGTCTTGAAGATTATACTTTAAATTGGAGGATGCATCATAATCTGTATGTGTATGTCTTGTAGTTCAGTGTATGTTATCGAAGAATTATTAGTCTTGTACACTCTTAAAGTTTCGAAGGATGTATTGCAATCTGTATGTATGTGTTGTTGTTTATTACCTGCATATTTCAAAAATAAATCTATACATATAAGAAAGGGTTTGTATGTATGTGTGGAAATCCTAGTTGTTGTAGGTTACCAAAGAATTCCCTTATCTTGCACTCTCTGAAAGTCTTGAAGGATGTACGGTAATATGTTTGTACTTCATTATGTTATCAAAGAAATCACTAGTCTTGAACACTCTGAAAGTCTGGAAGGATACTCTTCAATTTGGAAGATGTATCATACTCTGTATGTATATGTTGTAGTTCAGTATATATGTTACCACATAATTTATTAATCATGTACACTCTGAAAGTCTTGAAGGGTATCCAATCTCGATGTACCCTCTGAAAGTCTTGAAGGATACCCTTTAAAATTGGAGGTCGTATTGTAACCTGCATGTATGTCCTCTTGTAGTTCAGTATATGTTATCGAAGAATTATTATTCTTGTACACTCTGGAAGTTATGAGGGATGTATTGTAATCTGTACGTAAGCGTTGTTTTCCAGTGTGTGCTGCAGAAAAATTCATTAGTCTTCTTCACTCTGACAGACTTGAAAAACAACCTTCATTTTGGTGGATGTATCATACTATATAATGCATATATGTTATCAAAGAATTTATTAGTCTTGTACACTCTGAAAGTCTTGAAGGATATCCACTTCAACTGTGAGTTCTTACTGTAAGTGAGTACTATGAGTATCTGGAGGATACTCATAGACTTCACTACAAAAGCGCAGTCTCAATCATTTGTACGTCTGTTAGAGTTCAGTATATCTTATCCAAGAAATCATTAGTCTCTCTTTGATGTACTCTGAAAGTCTTGAAGGGATATCCTTCAATTAGGAGGATATGAAGTCTTCATTGCAAGAGTGCAGTCTAAGCTATTTGTACGTATTCTTACAGCTTAGTATACGTTATAGAAGAATACATTAATAGTAGTTCAATACAATATATAAACCGATTAGGGAACAGGTCATGAATATCAAATTGAGAAAGCGTTATGAAAATTATGAGGTTGTTTTAGAAAAGTCTGAATAGAATGACATGACAAGTCCTCCTGGTGGTTGTTGTGACGATTTATCTTGCCATTAGAAAAATACTGACCAGATCTTGATGGACAGATGTCGTTAGAAGAAAACTGACAAGGTCTTGATCTAGTCGTAAAAAAATCGGAAATATCTTGGTGACGAGATATCTTGTCATTAGCACAATTCGTCAGATCGTGATGAACGAAATATCTTGACGAAACAACTTGGAGGATTAAATAAAAGTTAAGAGAATTTACTTGAAGAATTGAGAGAGAGGAGAGTGGAGAGAAGAGAAGAGAAGAGAGAGACAGAGAGAGAGAGAGTGCCTTTAGAATCAAAGCATATAAGTCCAAGTATGTAAAAGAATGGACCTTTACATGAGAGTTGACGAATGTCCGTCGGTTTTCCTACCTTCGTATTTACTTACCATTGCTGTATGTTCCCGGATGGGGTATCTTGAAATCTTGAGGCTCCTGATACAGAAGCTTGTCGGGATCGGTGTCGTTCAGTGCCACCTGGTGGCCGTAGATGGTTCCATTGGATGGGCAAGCGAGTGGAGAACAGGTGGAGTAGCTCAGAGCCAAGTCCTGAAAGTACAATTTCATTCAGACTAAAATTGTGAACTCAAATTTCCTATTATAAGCGGTAAAATAATAAAGAAATAGTTTCATATTCTATTGTAATAGAATGTAGCGAAATTTTCTAGTACGATACACAAAGAATATATTGCACCCACATACATAAATACAATAACAAAACAAAATTGACTTGGTTTTTTTTTGTGACTCCGACTGCCCTTTCTTAGATAAGTCTCCTGTACCATTACCATAATTCAGATTAAAAAAAGAATGATCTATTGTGATTAAGTCTTGGTACTGACTAGTTTTTAGTCATTTTTCTTAGATTGTTCTTGTATGATTATAGTTAGGTTTACCATTAACGATTCGGTGCTAAGTTCTACTCCTTTTGGCGCATTTCCAATAAGATCATTTACTTATAATACAATTTGTGCCTCTTTAATTCCAATAAGTAAGTTTTCTAATTCTTCTTTTTAAGGGGCTTTCAATAAACTATTTTATTGCATGCAAGTTTAAACACGTTTTTCTGGATTTTAAATGTCTTCCTCTTTTGTTCGAAAGTAAGGTTTACATATCCCTCATTTTTAAGTGTTAGGTTTGTCAATAACGATTCGATGTCGGGTCGCCTACGAAATAGAATCATGTCTTCCTCTACTGTAAGGACGTATTCTATTTGGTCAGTGAGCTCCCTTCAATGGACACTACGCCACTGTTGGTCTGCCTCCAAAACAAAATCATGTCCTTCTGTACTGTAAAGATGCATTCTATTAGGCTAGTGAGCTTCCGTTAATGAACGATATGCCACTGTTGGTACGCGTCCAAAATAAGATAATTGTCCTTCTCTACTGTAAGGACGTATCATATTCGGTCAGTTAGCTCCCTTCAATGGACGCCACGCCACTGTTGGTCCGCCTGCAAAACAAAATCATGTCCTTCTCTGTTGTAAAAATGCATTCTATTCGACCAGTGAACTCTCTTCAATGAACGATATGCCACTGTTGGTCCGCCTCCAAAATAAAATAACTTTCTTCTCTTCTGTAAAGATGCATTCTATTTGGTCAGTGAGCTCCCTTCAATGGACGCTCTGCCACTGTTGGTCAGCCTCCAAAATAAAATAATGTCCTTCTCTACTTTAAGGACGTATCCTATTGGGTCAGAGCTCCCTCCAATGTACGCTACGCCACAATTGGTTCGCCTCTGACATAAGGTCACGTCTTTTTGTATTGCAAGGACACATCCTATACGGTCCGTGAGTTTAAGGTTCCTCACCTTCATGTTGATGGTGACCCTGTTGTCAACCGGTGGCTTGAGGATGGTGTGTGGCGTCGTGTGCTTCCTCCGCTTGTTCCTGGCGATGATGATGAAGATGACGACCACGAGCACCAGGATCACTGCAGCCAGGACGCCGATCACCAGACCCACGTACTCGTTGCTCAGGGAGTCCTCGCTCATGGCGGTGCTCACTGAGATTGAATAGAAAAAAGAAATGAGCATTTGTTTTGTGTGCAACAGTTGAAGCTTAAGATGGATTCAAATAGGAACAGTTTAGTTTTAATGCTTATCATGTGTTCACAGATAATAATAAGTAATACCTGAAGAAATAATTTTAATTAAAATTTTTATTACTAAGTACTTTAAATAAACTATTTCAAAAATATTTTCAAATATAGAGTAAAAGTGGTAAGTAATTATTATTTAATTTGAAAATCAATCACTTTCTTAAATTTTTTTTTGACCAGTCAGAATTTGACTACTAGAATTTATTTTTTGGTTTGCAATTGAATTTTAATGATTGGTTCCTGTCGGCCATGCGATGAAAAAGTTTGAAAATCGCAGAGGTACATTTTTACTACGAATTCAGTAACACAACATCGCTACACTGTATGGTACCATACACTTTAACGAACAACTATGAGCGCAGTTCGTTATTACAATTTTGCATACTCCATTCACACATCAGAAATCAAGATAATTAAAATTAATATTTAAAAGTAACTTTAAAAACTTACCATATACACTCTATAACAAAAATATCGACACACCAAGAAGGAATCATACGATTGCTTTGAAATTTCTTATGCAAAAATGTTTTGACCAAATATGCAAATGATTAAAATTTGGTGTCCAATGAATGAATAGTGCGATCTCCAGCGCATCGGAACTGCGCATCCAGCAGATGTATATAAGGAGTTGTTCTTGAACTGTTAAAAATTTCTGCTGCATTGCGATTTAGGATACCTTTTTACGACTGAAAAAATGCCTCGCCGCAGGATTCGAGCTCATTACGAGCAACTTTCAGAGTTTGAAAGAGGTCGTATCATTGGATTGAAAGAAGCAGGTTGGGCAAATCGGAGAATCGCTCGTCATGTGAGTCGAAGCGATGCGGCGATTAGAAGATGCTGCAAGAGTGGGTGGACAATGGCAGATTTCAGCGTCATGATGGTAGCGGTTGACGTAGGGCAACAACAGATCGCGAGGAGAGAGTGATTGTCAGATCAGCTGTCACAGCGCCTGATTCATCGCTATCAACCATCAGTCGTGCGACCCACACACGAGTGTCCACCATGACCATTCACAGACGGGTGAGAGAGAGCCACTCACGCCTGCACACTGTCGAGCCAGATTGCAGTGGTGCTTGGCTCGATCAGGCTGGAATGATGCTGACTGGGGACGTATAGTCTTTAACGACGAATCCCGCTTCCAACTGTGTCCTGACGATCATCGAAGACGTGTCTGGAGACGCCCAGAGCAGCGTGCCGATCCTGCTTTCACGATTACACGCCACACGGGCTCTCAACAAGGAGATATGGTCTGGGGTGCCATTTCCCTTGATAGCCGGACCCTTTTGGTCGTCATTAGAGGTACACTTACTGCACAGCGGTACGTTGACGACATTCTGAGACCTGTTTTGCTACCGTTCCTTTCGCAGTACCCTGGGCTTATTTTTCAGCAAGACAATTCCAGACCACATCCAGGCACGTGTTGCTATGAACTGTCTTCAAGCTTGTCAAACACTTCCTTGGTCAGCCAGAGCACCAGATCTCTCTCCCATCGAGCATGCCTGGGATATGATGGGAAGGCGTCTGCATCCGGAAGGGAATGTTGATGACGTAGTCCGACAATTGGAGCAAATTTGGCAAAAAATACTGCAGGAGACCACCCGGGAGGTTTATCGGTCTATGCCACGCCGTGTTGTAGCTTGCATCCAGGCTAGAGGGGGGCAACACCTTATTGAGCTCGTTACTGTAACTCTGAAATAAATCATTCAAGTGTTCTGAAATTTTAATCATTTTCTATTCTGTACATAATTTTCCTATCCACCAATTTTTGTCTCCATCGGACAACTCCTTCTTGGTGGTCGATTTTTTTGTTATAGAGTGTAGAATAAATCGTAAGCAAACCTTATTTAACCAAAAAAATTTTGTAACGATCATTCAACTCTTTGGAAATCTTAAACGCGTATTAGTGTCGAATAAATGTGGTACGTTGGAAATAATTGTCAACAAATAGAATGCAAAGAAAATGGTCACTCACCAATAGGAGGGGCAGCTGGAGCGTCCTCTTCGGAGAAATTACCCACTGCGGGAACTGAAATGAAGTAATCTGATTAGTACAAGTGAGCTATTTTGCGCTTTTTACTCAGATGGACGCAGATAGAGTAAAAATGGTGTTGACTATAGCAGACTAAACCAAAGAAAAAATGGTATAAAAATTTTCAAAGCTAAGTTTCTTTATTGTATGAAATACAATTTTATTGTAATGATTTTTTGACTATAAATTGTAAAGTCCATAAATAAAAAAATAATATACTTGTTTATTTCATAAATAAAATGCTTAATTTATACATAAGGCAAATATGATTGAGTTGATTCAGGAATCACTTGCGTGAACCTGATTAAAGTGGATTTTGAACCACTAAGTAGATTGTTGCAATTGGAATGGCCGTTGAATAACATCAGGTTTCTACTCGTTGCGGAAGAAAGCAAAAGCTGAGGTTTATAGCATGTGTTTCGTTCAACGAGCAGCAAACATTGAATACTAGCGACATCAAGTCAATCGCGGTACCCAATCAATTAAGGTTGCTGCTCCTACACGAGTTCAAAATGGGAAATTATGCAGCAGTTGCAGTAAAAACATCAATAAAGCATTCGGCGGAGGAACAACTAATGATAGATCTGCTCGCCGTTGGTTTGCAAAATTTTGCTCAGGAGATTTGAAGCTACAAAACGAACCCCGGGGCCATTATTCTTCCTCGATTCATTCGAATGAAGTAAAGGATTTAATCTAATCAGATCCACGACAAACTGTGTGAGAGATCTCCCAGACACAAAGTGTACACATTTCAACAGTTTCACGGTACTTTGCAATAATAGGTAAAGCAAGGATGTTCGACAAGTGGATGCATCACGAACTCACTGTGGACTTCTAAAGCACGGCGTTTGGAAGTGTACTCTTCTCTTTAAGAATTAAAGGAAGGTTCCTGGACTAATTATGACTGTGGAGGCGAAGTGTATAAACTACGAAAATCAATACACGTTCGTTGTAGTGATTGGGAGTGAAAGACGCTCCAGGAAGTACTACAAAAAGCACCTTTATATTCAAAGATGTTTAATTCATGGTGGTCTTCGCTACTCATTCCTTCAATGAGGTGAAACGATAAATGCATCTCAATATTGTACAGATATGCGGCAAATGCATGACAAATCGTGCCCTAAACAACCAAAAAATTTGAATAGACATGGAGTCCTATTGCTTCAGGAAAATACCCGACCACATACGGTAGTGTCGACAATACAGCAAATCAATCATTTGGCATACGAAATTGTGCATCATCGTTCAAACTCTCCTGACTTTCCCCCAAATTATTACCATTTTCCCCGGCATTCGAACCATTTTTTGACCAAGAAATGCTTTGCCAACAACGCATCAATTTATCGGGCAGTGGAGGAATTCATCACTTTCAGAGACACTGATTTTTACAAACGTGGTTTAAATAACTTCACCACACGTTTGCAACATTGCCAACAATGCTGCTGGAGATAACTTTGATTAAAAGATATTATTATTATTCTCTTTTTCAATCGTCCTTAAAATAGGCCATTTGATTTGCAACAGCCTGCTTAACCCATGCCTAGTGCTGCATTCGAACTTGTGGAACTGTGGGTCAGAATCTTTGATTGGATTGACATATCCATTTAACCAATGGCGAAAATCACCTATATGATATGGAACTATTGCTTCAAGTGCTTTATTAACATTTAGTGGTACTCGAATATGTACATTTAGACACAAATTACGTTCACTGAAGCTCTGTAGGATTGGTAACTTCTGTATCAAGTTCATGATTAAAATTAGACACGTATAAAAATTTACAGAAATTAATATTAAGGGATTCCCAAGGAGGTTGTCTCGACAAGGTATGTGATCATGAGCAAAACTGAAGAAATCTTGATGGATGGGATACCTTGATATCATAAAAAAAATCGCCAATATCTTGACGACCAGATATCTCGTCATCAGCAAAATTGATCAGATCTTGATAGACGAGATATCTCGTCGAAATAACTATTTTTTAGGGGGGCGGTGAGTGGTTCCTAAGAGTAATTGCGATTTTTTTTGTACAGGTCAACGGCCCTATCATCTTGCCAGTGGTTCCATTTCTCTATTTAATGTGAATATCGACACCCAAAGTGAAGACACTGTTCGAGGAACATGGGTTTATACCCCATTTCTTCCAACAGGGGAGAAATGGGGTATAAACACTTACTGTTTCAATAAGTAGCCTGGCTTCATGAAAAAGAAAAGTCATGTTACAAGTCGCACAGTGTACAATTCATCCAGGAACCTATCCAACAGTAATAGATACAATCTAAAATCTGGGAAGGATTTGCCGTGGTTGCAGAGAAAATGAGAGATAGGGTGAGAGAGATAATGAGAGTTATGATGAGAGATAATGAGAGTTATGGTGAGAGATAATGAGAGAGAGAGAGAGAGTGTGAGAGTTAATGAGAGAGAGTGTGTGAGAGATAATGAGAGAGAGTGTGTGAGAGATAATTAGAGAGAGAGTGTGTGAGAGATAATTAGAGAGAGAGTGTGTGAGAGAATGAGAGATGGGGTGAGAAATAATGAGAGAGAGAGTGTGTGAGAGATAATTAGAGAAAGAGTGTGTGAGAGATAATTAGAGAGAGAGAGTGTGTGAGAGAATGAGAGAGAGAGAGTGAGTGAGAGAGTGTGTGAGAGAATGAGAGCTAGGGTGAGAGATAATGAGAGCATGTGAGATAATGAGAGTTGGGGTGAGAGAGAATGAGTGTTAATAGGGATATAATGAGAGAGTGTATGTGTGTTAGAGAGAATGAGAAAGATAATGAGAGAGTTAGTGTTAGAGATATAATGAGAGAGTGTGTGAGAAAATGAGAGTTAGGGTGATAGAGATCATAAGAGAGAGAGTGTGTGAGTGAATGAGAGAGTTAGGGTGAGAGAGAGAATTAGTAAGATGCACTGACCGGAGAGGAAGGCCACTTCGCTGATGAGCATCCAGCGAGAGGCGAAGGAGAGTTCCACCTTGAGGTACCTGCCCACCCTGTTGTGCAGGTGGACGGAGACGTTGCGCGCCTTCTCGAAGAAGGTGTCCGGCATGTAGGAGAAGTTGACGGGCGCCCCGAAGTGCCTCCCGCCCACACTGAACCACACCCGGGCGGAAGAGAACACCTGCACCTCCCTCGAGTGCATGTTGTTGCAGTGGAAGTAGGCGGCGCTGAAGTTGCGCACCTGCTCGAACTCGAACACCATCTCGATGGAGCGGGAGTGAGAGTCGTTCTTCCACCCCACCCACTCGTAACCTGGAAAGAACAAAGGAACCTTTCACTTATTTTGTCATTTATTGGGTGGGTACAAAGTTGTGCATGCAGGTGTCAGAACGCATACAAGTGTGTGAACTTCTCACGAAAGTTATATCTCCTGGTGGTTGTCTCAACAAGGTTTCTCATCATTGGCAAAACTGACCAGATCTTGATGGTCATGGGATCTCGTCATCAGAAAACAATCCAGACCAGATCTCAATGGTCATGGAATCTCGTCATAAAAAAAAACATGACCAGATCTCGATGGTCATGGGATCTCGTCATCAGAAAACAATCCAGACCAGATCTCAATGGTCATGGAATCTCGTCATAAAAAAAAACATGACCAGATCTCGATGGTCATGGGATCTCGTCATCAGAAAAAAACCTGACCAGATCTCGATGGTCATGGGATCTCATCAGAAAAAAAACTGACCAGATCTCGATGGTCATGGGATCTCGTCATCAGAAAACAATCCAGACCAGATCTCGATGGTCATGGAATCTCGTCATAAAAAAAACCATGACCAGATCTCGATGGTCATGGGATCTCGTCATCAGAAAAAAACCTGACCAGATCTCGATGGTCATGGGATCTCATCAGAAAAAAAACTGACCAGATCTCGATGGTCATGGGATCTCGTCATCAGAAAACAATCCAGACCAGATCTCGATGGTCATGGAATCTCGTCATAAAAAAAAACCTGACCAGATCTCGATGGTCATGGGATCTCGTCATCAGAAAAAAACCTGACCAGATCTCGATGGTCATGGGATCTCATCAGAAAAAAAACTGACCAGATCTCGATGGTCATGGGATCTCGTCATCAGAAAACAATCCAGACCAGATCTCGATGGTCATGGAATCTAGTCATAAAAAAAAACATGACCAGATCTCGATGGTCATGGGATCTCGTCATCAGAAAAAAACCTGACCAGATCTCGATGGTCATGGGATCTCATCAGAAAAAAAACTGACCAGATCTCGATGGTCATGGGATCTCGTCATCAGAAAACAATCCAGACCAGATCTCAATGGTCATGGAATCTCGTCATAAAAAAAAACATGACCAGATCTCGATGGTCATGGGATCTCGTCATCAGAAAACAATCCAGACCAGATCTCAATGGTCATGGAATCTCGTCATAAAAAAAAACATGACCAGATCTCGATGGTCATGGGATCTCGTCATCAGAAAAAAAACTGACCAGATCTCGATGGTCATGGGATCTCGTCATCAGAAAACAATCCAGACCAGATCTCAATGGTCATGGAATCTCGTCATAAAAAAAAACATGACCAGATCTCGATGGTCATGGGATCTCGTCATCAGAAAAAAACCTGACCAGATCTCGATGGTCATGGGATCTCATCAGAAAAAAAACTGACCAGATCTCGATGGTCATGGGATCTCGTCATCAGAAAACAATCCAGACCAGATCTCGATGGTCATGGAATCTCGTCATAAAAAAAACCATGACCAGATCTCGATGGTCATGGGATCTCGTCATCAGAAAAAAACCTGACCAGATCTCGATGGTCATGGGATCTCATCAGAAAAAAAACTGACCAGATCTCGATGGTCATGGGATCTCGTCATCAGAAAACAATCCAGACCAGATCTCGATGGTCATGGAATCTCGTCATAAAAAAAACCATGACCAGATCTCGATGGTCATGGGATCTCGTCATCAGAAAAAAACCTGACCAGATCTCGATGGTCATGGGATCTCATCAGAAAAAAAACTGACCAGATCTCGATGGTCATGGGATCTCGTCATCAGAAAACAATCCAGACCAGATCTCGATGGTCATGGAATCTAGTCATAAAAAAAAACATGACCAGATCTCGATGGTCATGGGATCTCGTCATCAGAAAAAAACCTGACCAGATCTCGATGGTCATGGGATCTCATCAGAAAAAAAACTGACCAGATCTCGATGGTCATGGGATCTCGTCATCAGAAAACAATCCAGACCAGATCTCAATGGTCATGGAATCTCGTCATAAAAAAAACATGACCAGATCTCGATGGTCATGGGATCTCGTCATCAGAAAACAATCCAGACCAGATCTCAATGGTCATGGAATCTCGTCATAAAAAAAAACATGACCAGATCTCGATGGTCATGGGATCTCGTCATCAGAAAAAAAACTGACCAGATCTCGATGGTCATGGGATCTCGTCATCAGAAAACAATCCAGACCAGATCTCAATGGTCATGGAATCTCGTCATAAAAAAAAACATGACCAGATCTCGATGGTCATGGGATCTCGTCATCAGAAAAAAACCTGACCAGATCTCGATGGTCATGGGATCTCATCAGAAAAAAAACTGACCAGATCTCGATGGTCATGGGATCTCGTCATCAGAAAACAATCCAGACCAGATCTCGATGGTCATGGAATCTCGTCATAAAAAAAACCATGACCAGATCTCGATGGTCATGGGATCTCGTCATCAGAAAAAAACCTGACCAGATCTCGATGGTCATGGGATCTCATCAGAAAAAAAACTGACCAGATCTCGATGGTCATGGGATCTCGTCATCAGAAAACAATCCAGACCAGATCTCGATGGTCATGGAATCTCGTCATAAAAAAACACCTGACCAGATCTCGATGGTCATGGGATCTCGTCATCAGAAAAAAACCTGACCAGATCTCGATGGTCATGGGATCTCATCAGAAAAAAAACTGACCAGATCTCGATGGTCATGGGATCTCGTCATCAGAAAACAATCCAGACCAGATCTCGATGGTCATGGAATCTAGTCATAAAAAAAACATGACCAGATCTCGATGGTCATGGGATCTCGTCATCAGAAAAAAACCTGACCAGATTACGATGGTCATGGGATCTCATCAGAAAAAAAACTGACCAGATCTCGATGGTCATGGGATCTCGTCATCAGAAAACAATCCAGACCAGATCTCAATGGTCATGGAATCTCGTCATAAAAAAAAACATGACCAGATCTCGATGGTCATGGGATCTCGTCATCAGAAAACAATCCAGACCAGATCTCAATGGTCATGGAATCTCGTCATAAAAAAAACATGACCAGATCTCGATGGTCATGGGATCTCGTCATCAGAAAAAAAACTGACCAGATCTCGATGGTCATGGGATCTCGTCATCAGAAAACAATCCAGACCAGATCTCAATGGTCATGGAATCTCGTCATAAAAAAAAACATGACCAGATCTCGATGGTCATGGGATCTCGTCATCAGAAAACAATCCAGACCAGATCTCAATGGTCATGGAATCTCGTCATAAAAAAAAACATGACCAGATCTCGATGGTCATGGGATCTCGTCATCAGAAAAAAAACTGACCAGATCTCGATGGTCATGGGATCTCGTCATCAGAAAACAATCCAGACCAGATCTCAATGGTCATGGAATCTCGTCATAAAAAAAAACATGACCAGATCTCGATGGTCATGGGATCTCATCATCAGAAAAAAACCTGACCAGATCTCGATGGTCATGGGATCTCATCAGAAAAAAAACTGACCAGATCTCGATGGTCATGGGATCTCGTCATCAGAAAACAATCCAGACCAGATCTCGATGGTCATGGAATCTCGTCATAAAAAAAAACCTGACCAGATCTCGATGGTCATGGGATCTCGTCATCAGAAAAAAACCTGACCAGATCCCAATGGTCAAGAGATCTCGTCATCAGAAAAACCCTGACCCTGAAAAAACCCTGAAGAAAATTGACCAGGTCTTCATCTACTCATCATAGAAAAATCGGAAATATCTTGATGCCAAGATATATCATCATTCCCAATATCCATCAATTCTGAATGGACGAGAAATCTCATCGAAACCACTTGGATGGTTACGTCTGACGAGTCATACGGGTTCAGAGAAATTCGTCAAACTACAATTAACGATTAAATACTTGCAGGTTCTGTAGGAATCGAACTGTACATAAAGTTCTATACCTCTTCCCATTCCGGAGACGTCCAGCTTGAAGTTGTCCTCTCCGACCACACCGTCCGTCAGCTGTCCAAGACCCCCGTGCAGGTAGCTGTCGTCCCTGGTGCCGTCGTATGTCATGTCGGAGAGATCGACCTCGGCTCCTCTGCGTTCTCCCTGAGGCATGGAATACGACACGAGTCCGTCTGGAAAGAAATATGAACAATTGCAGTCGAATTCAGATTTTTCAATGTAGCTGCCAATGTAGCACATGGCATTATTATCCAAACGTATCGAACAAAAGATTAATTTCATGAAAATCTCACTCAGTTTTTCTATACTTCTTTAAACAAATGCGTTTCATTTTTTGGAACAGCTTTGAAATATACTTTTTTCAGACCCGATAGTGGAAGCTCTCAGACTTGCCATCGAACAACCTAGTTCTGGAATTTGGTATTTTTTTAATTATTATCACACTGGAGAACACAATTGGTAAATGGTGACAGGTCCGGATTCAACCTCCGATCCGAGGTATTGCTATTTTTAATTGACGTCACATAACCGGCTCATCGTCTGACCATGGTTCAATATTTCGTGGTGGTGTTCTCGGATCTTTCCTGTCGGATTTGATCCCAGACCGTCGCCAATAGCCCCTTGTGTTTTTTGCCAACGTTAATTAAAATACCTACCTTAAAATACTTATAGATACAAGACAAAGCATAGGTAGTCCTTGAGGCGAATCCACATAAGTTTTCGACATCGCTTTTTTTTAAATTCCCACAAGCAAAATGTAATGGAAAATTTAGTTAGACATGACAAGTTGTATACATAAGTGTATAGTCTGCCCAGTTCACTCTAACATGCAATAATAACATTTAGGCTGCAGTTGCAAACTTTTTTGTGAAAGTTTTGCATAGCATACAATTTTCGTTACATCCTATCTTTTCCCTTACAGAGTAGCGTGACAGCGATACTGTAGGTGCAACAGTGTTTCACTCCCTAATCGCCCTAAAGTTCAGAATAAGAGTTTAAAATTCCCATGGCGAAAAACACGCAATGCAGTGAATACACCAGTATGGTTTTCAAACTTTGAAGAAGGAACATTTAGCATAAATAGTAGCACTTATTTGGATGAAGGGTGAGATTTACTTATTCTAAACCAAATTTAGAACTCGCATTCGTGCGTGCTTTCATCTATTCGTAAACAAATTAAATCCTCATGTTCACTATCTTACATTAATAGACCGGACGCCAGCGGAATTGCATAAAATCAGACTACTTGTTTGAGGTGTTCTTAGTGGTATGGCCCGGGACCTTTGCATGTTGTTCCTGGTCAATTTAACGCCGACGCCTACATTAACATTTTGGACATTTCACCTACTCTCTGGCAATTTCATGGAATGCACACATGTTACTTTCAGGACGACAACGCTCCATGTCATGTTGCAGCCTCTGTCAAGCAGTGTTACCAAGAAATGGATGTAAAACGTCTTCCCTGGCCTGCCCAGTGTCCTGACCTAAGCACCATAGAACATTTGTGGGACGCGTTAGGGCGACGCTAACGTACCAAAAAACCACGTCCGAATTCTACAGCTGAGCCGGCGACATTCTTGCATCAGGAATGGACACAAATACCCATAGCTGTGTATCAAAACCTTGTTGAAGGTATGCCCAGAAGGGTTGCTAGTGTAATTGCAGCCCGTGGGGGACCATCCCCCTATTAAAGCATATACTCTTTCCCTTATACCATCACATCTTGCTGTCCGGTCCATTATTGTAGGGTAGTGTATATCTTGCCACAGCTTCCTTTATTTGCGTGGGCGGCGGCAGCCTGGTTGGAGGAGTACCGGATTAGCAACCGGATGGTTTCGAGTTGGAATCCAACCAAAGACCGTCGTGTACAAAAGGGGGGGGGGCTGGTGCGCGTTAAATATGTCGTGGCCTCAAATGTCGTCCCGCTGGCGTGGTGTGGAAGTTTGGAGAGAGGAGGAACATCTCTGTTGTGAACTCGTTATCAGACCGTGTTGTTGGCGTCGAATCGTTTCCTTTGGATTTGGAGATCATTTCAGTGTTTGATGACCACGACATCGAGGGTCAGTTTTATTCTAATGACGAAATATCTCGTCCATCAAGTTCCAGTCATTTTTATCATGACGAAATACCTCGTCGAGATAAGGTTAATACCCCATGAGGTTAAAGCTCGGTTTGGGATACCTAGTAGCAAGCTACTCGAGACACACATTGCATGTATAATCCTTAAACTCTCCAAGTATTCTCTGCAATCTCATAAAATTTATACTTAATCTTGGACAACAAAATGATTCAATACAGATGGGTTGTTTGGTGGTCGAATTTACTTCGCACTGTAGCAACACAACGGTTTATAATCCAATAAAGGCCTATACAATAAAAATAATCAGAAGGTCAACCGCTCTCTAAGAAGCCATATATAACATTTCACAAAACTTAAGCACTTGACTGAAGTAAAAAGACAAACGTCAATGTAGAGATTTTGGGATAACAAAATAGGGTCTAGATGTCTATGTTAATGAATGCCTATGTTATGTCTAGAAATAAATGTTAGATAAGGTCTAACATTTATTTCAGGAAACTCGTTCAAAGCTGCACACGTAGTCTCTGAGCATTCTACACGATTTGCACGTTCACAAAACATGCCCCGATGGAACGTGCTAGGGATATGATAGCTTTGTGACTGGCACATCAAATGCCTCTGCCTTCCACAAGAAACGAGCTCTTGGCTGGCATAGAAGCAGTCCGGCAGACCATTCTCGATACGATATCGAAACCCTCTCCATTCATCTTCGTGTAGAGGCTGTCACTGCTGCTCGTGCTGTCTCAACACGATGCTGAGTTTTTGAGGATAAAAATAAAAGTTTCGGTTAGCTTCTGCAGATGTAATCTGCTGTTTACTCAAAAATGAATAACGTATGCGTGGAAGAACTCGAGAGTTTGAAAGCGTCCTATCCTTTGGGGCTGTAAGAATGTTGTAATCATACCTTCATGTCGGGTTCCAGTACCGGTTCAGATGACGGGCCTCAATACCAGTTATGATGGGCCTAAATAGCAGTTTAGATGACATGCTCCAGTATCACTTCAGATGACGTTTACCAATATCTTTCGATAAATGGTCTCAATATCAGTTTAGAGGATGCACCTCAATACCAGTTTAGATGATTGACCCCGGAACTAGTTAAGATAACATGATCCAGTAACAGTTCAGGTAACGGGTCCTACTACCAATTTGGATAGCAGTTCACAGTACCAGTTTACATGACGGTCTCAATACCAGTTTAGATGATGGGCCGAAATAAGAGTTTAGATGATGGATTTAAATACCAGTTTACATAACAGGCCCCACTATCAGAACAGATGACGGATCCCTCATACCAATCTAGATGACACAGGCCCAAAATCTGTTTGGGTAACGGGCCTTGAAACCAGTTCAGATGAAGGTTCCCAGTACCAGTTTCGCCGATGTACCAAAATGCCGTTTTAGATTATGGGCTGCAATACCAAATAGGTAATTGGACCAGATATCAGTTTCGAGAAGTCCCCAGTACTAGTTTAGATAATTAGCCTAAATGCACCAGTTTAGATGATAATCCTAAATATCAGTTTAGATGATAATCCTAAATACCAGTTTAGGTAACAGGTCTCAGTATCAGTGTCCCAATACCAATTTAGCTGAGTCTCAAAATCAGTTTAGATAATGAGTAACGATACCAATTCAGATTAAGGACTCCAGTACCAGTTTAGATGATCTAACTAAGTACCGGTTTAGATGGGGAGCTCCGAAACCAGTTTAGATAATGTGTCTAAATACCAGTTTAGATAATGTATTTAATACCAGTTTAGATAATGGGCCAAAATGTCAGTAACAGGTCAGTTTAGGTAAAGGATAATTATCCGGCACGAGCGCATAAACGAGAAGGTCCTAACGATGAAAGGACCGTCGAGTACAAAGGGGACTAGTACACGTTAAATCTGTCGTGGCCTCAAATGTTCTCATGTTGGCGTTGTGTGGAAGTTTGGAAAGTGGGTAGCCAGTTCAGGTGTTGCCTCGTCATGTGATCGTGGTTGAAACATACGTGGTGTTGTCCTCGGTTCTTTCTCGTTGGGATTGATACAGAACCGTCGTCAATAGCCCGCTGTGTTGCTCCAGTACGACGTTAACTAAAATTCCTACCTAACGAAACGATACAAAAATTCACAACTTTATCTTTTTCAATCTACATTGAAAAACTGGCGTCTAAAGAATAGAACCAAAAAAAAATAAACTGTGCTAAGGTATCTTTATCTCGCGAACACCGAGATCTCAATGCGCTCGCGCAAACTATAATCTATCCAGCGCACACACACAAACATAGAATATCCTTCTTCACTTAAATGAACAAAAGTATGCTATTGATCTAAAAAATTAAAAGCGAAATGTTTCTGTGTGTAAAAACTGTCATAGCAGTCCAACGTTTGCTCGTTCAACAGAGAGACGCAATTCAAACAAACGTAGCGAAATTCGGCCTACGAATAAGCTGGGATACCGTTAAACAGTATACTCCAACAACAAACAAGCGTAAAATAAGAAGCATTTCTTGAAATGTGAGCCCAAAGCAAGACTGTCCACACTGTTAAAACTCCCTTCGCTCAGTACAGGGATTAAAAACACCGATTTAGAACGAACCTGAGAAGATTCACGAATTCGGGATCTCGTTTGAGGAAGGCTTTATTAATCCCCTTGTGCATATTGACACAGGAGGCTTCGTCTCACGTTTACATTTCGCTGGAGCTTATATTAAAAGTGTGTTTTCGTCTAAGTTAAATTTAAATTGAAAGATTTTATTTTTAGCTGAGTTTGTGCGCGTTGTTTGGATTACTTCGGGGTACAGGATACGAAGAGTTTTAACATTTCTCTACGGACAGATCGTAAAAATAAAACGAATAGAACATGCGATGTGTATTCCACACGGAAGAGATTAGCTTAGACTGAGAGAACGCTTTTCTGGAAATAGTTTTCCGAGCAGTTTTTAATGGTTTATTTACGAAGAGAGAGGTATATCTCTTTCAAAATTTAACTGGTATTTATGTTTGGATTTAATTTTAAAGTAGCATACATATTTCAGTCTCTCTAATTCCATCTTCTCTATTATAAAAGGAAGTGTTTTTCTTTGTCTTTGCACGCAGTGTTCTCACGAATCTATGCACTTACAATAATGAAATATAACACAAACGTAGACCTAATTTTTTTCGATTTTTTTTTTTTGCGAATTTGAGTAGCACCTGAATTTTAAAATTTAATCTAGAGCAGTTTTTAATTAATTTATTAGTTTTTTCACCTTTAGTTCTTCTCTCCGGAATATGGCGTCATTGAAGAAGGAGAAGATTTTGCGATTTTCGACCGCTGACGTCACAAGCGTTTTTCGTATAATACCTTTGGAACTATGCCACTTTTTCAGATTTTAGCGTGTTTTGATTTACGTTGTTGATAATAGCCACTTCGAGGCCATCACGTCGTTGATTGTGTTCGTTTTAGAAACAAACCCAATGGGAATACGTAGCAATCCCCGGGTGTTGGCAAGCGTCACATCTGACCCCACGAAAAGAACTGTCACACGCAGTGGTTATGTTACGGAAACAGAAGTTTTGGATAGGAGTTTGTTCTCGATACCTATATTTTTCTAATTTCTCGAAATTTCCAGTCTAACAAGCAATTTGCAAAGTCTTCTTTAATTAAGGGTTACTAACTAAAAATGTTTCTGAAACAAAAGGTTTGTATAGGTGTACAGTCCGGTCCCGAGCACCCTTGAGACATTGGCAACTTGTGTACGACCCCTTGGTGGGTGTTTTGGAAGAATGAAGCAGAGTGGACAGAATCGGGGGAGGCCTTGTGTAGACGTTTTGCTCGGAAACAATAGTTCTGTAAATTAATATTGTGAGTAAACAATCCAGTTAACTTGAAACTTTTCTGTAACATTTCTAACTAACTTGTAAATAAACTTTAATTTAAACTTAATTGCTCCGTTCCTGTTTTAATTGAGCTTATATTCAATGATTCCTTCAACATTCTACAAAATGGCCACGGCGTGTTCATCTGAGCACATTTGAAGGAAGTAAGGAAAGGAGAATTCGATTATAGGAGAATTTTATAGGAGTATTAGTATTTGGGATAGGACTATTTTTGATTATATATATATATATATATACCCTCAAATTTCCAGTCTTTCAAAATGTTCGTTAATTTAGAGATGCTACATGGAAAGTAGAGTGCGAGCAGTAGAAAAAATGAGTTGGGAAAGTTTCTTTTAAGCTAAGTCACCTGCAGGAGGCAACATACGACATAAAATACGAATGCGCATTCGTGATACGCTTCTGTGTAGAAAACAGACCTGCACGCATGCGTATTTCGATCAATTTAATGACGTAGCGCTGATATTGGACCAATGTGCGACTTGCCTAAAAAAAACTTTGTGTAAAAAGTATTTAAATTAATTGAATGTAAATGTGCATTTCTATAAAGTTGTGAAAAGGGGTGAAATCGCCATTATCTACAATGAGACTACCAATCAATGGACCAATCAAATGATGAATCAATGGATGGGTCGGCTAGCAGTCACATGACTGTTCAGTAAAAAATGAACTTCGTTGCCGATTTGGTATTTAGTCGCCTCGTTTGGAGATATAATATCTTTAGACAAGCAAGAGGGGTGAATGCATATTTCTATAGTGGCGACTAAAATGGCATAATCACCAAGGTCAGGTTTGTATTTAAGTGGCCAATTAACGTCGTACTGGAGCAACGGGCTATTGGCGACAGTCTGTTATCAATCCCGAAGGGAAAGATTCACAGACAACGCCTCGTAATTTTGAATCACCGGTCAGATGGCCAATACCTGAACCCTACTACAGCGGATAATTGTAGGGATCTTGGAGTTATCCAATAAATATCGATATGCAGATTCTCGCACTTATCGGCATCGATCGAGTACCGAGTATTACGCCCATGTGCTTACAACTTGACTATTCGGTGCTGTGTTAAGTTAAGCTAGTTTTGGGTTGCTCGCTCTTGTACCTTTGCATCGTTATTGAATATGTTATTTACGTTTGTTAATAAATTACGTTTCTAAGTTAAAGGGGTCCGGCACCTATAAATTAAAAAAATATCAATTTTGAGATTGTGACTGTTTACGAAAATTTGAATTGTACTCTTTATAACGATACCTCATTTGTAGAAATCCGTTAATTGGAAGTATTTTTAAATATTAAAAAAAAAAGAGATTCACTATTATCCCGACGCAAGTCTCAGAACACACTTTTTTCATGTTTGGGGATACAATACTCAAAAACTACTTGAGATACAGTCTAGAAACTTTTTATGATTGTTTATGCAGCACTTTTATTTAACACAAGGAGTAAGATATACAATGCATACTTTATTTAAAAAAATATTTAATCTAAAAATTTTTCAATTTTTTTGTCATTTTTTTAAAAGTTTATAATTTTTTTAAATTAAAAAAATTAAAAAAACCCGTTTAAAAGTATTCTAAAAATACACTGTAAAAATTTCAGATTAACTCAGTAATTTATGAATAAATGAGATACCCCCTATAAAGTTTGTGAATTCAACATGGCTGCCTATGGAGGTGCAGGACCCCCTTAAAAAAATTATTGCTTCCTTTAAGCATTTATAATAACACGAATATTGGTGATTTTCAGATAGAGTTGTCTAATCAACACATGGTAGCATAAAGATACCATATGATCAATCAATGGACCAATCAGATGACGAATCAATGGATGGGCGTCTACTTCCATTCCGTGGACCAATCAGATGCTGGACGTTAGGTTCCACCCAATGGACGAGAGTAATCGAAAGGTCACGTGATTACTAGTTTTGCTCAAATGATCTTGGGCACATAAAAAGTTACCATTCCTCACTTTTATTTTCCTACTCATTACTTTTATATATATCCTCTATGGGTAGCTATACGATAGTTTTGTGCTCACTCTACTTTTATCTATCCTCTATGGGGAGTAATAGGATAGTTTTGTGATATCTACTTTTATGTATCCTCTATGGGGAGCAATAGGATATTTTTGCGCTCACTCTGCTTTTATATTTCCTCTATGGGGAGCAATAGGATAGTTTTTTGCTCACTCTACTTTTATATATCCTCTATGGATAGCAATAGGATAGTTTTTTGCTCACTCTACTTTTATATATCCTCTATGGGTAGCTATAGGATAGTTTAGTGCTCACTCTACTTTTATCTATCCTTTATGGTGAGTAATAGGATAGTTTTGTGATCTCTACTTTTATGTATCCTCTATGGGGAACAATAGGATAGTTTTGTGATCTCTACTTTTATGTATCCTCTATGGGGAATAATAGGATAGTTTTGTGATCTCTACATTTATGTATCCTCTATGGGGAGCAATAGGATATTTTTGCGCTCACTCTGCTTTTATATTTCCTCTATGAGGAGCAATAAGATAGTTTTTTGCTCACTCTACTTTTATATATCCTCTATGGGTAGCTATAGGATAGTTTTGTGTTCACTCTACTTTTATGTATCCTCTATGGGGAGCAATAGGATAGTTTTGTGCTCACTCTACTTTTATATATCCTCTATGAGGAGTAATAGGATAGTTTTGTGATCTCTACTTTTATGTATCCTCTATGGGGAGCAATAGGATAGTTTTGTGCTCACTCTACTTTTATATATCCTCTATGGGGAGCAATAAGATAGTTTTGTGCTCACTCTGCTTTTATATTTCCTCTATGGGGAGTAATAGGATAGTTTTTTGCTCACTCTACATTTATATATCCTCTATGGGTAGCAATAGGATAGTTTTTTGCTCATTCTACTTTTATATATCCTCTATGGGTAGCTATAGGATAGTTTTGTGCTCACTCTACTTTTATCTATCCTCTATGGGGAGTAATAGGATAGTTTTGTGATATCTACTTTTATGTATCCTCTATGGGGAATAATAGGATAGTTTTGTGATCTCTACATTTATGTATCCTCTATGGGGAGCAATAGTATATTTTTGCGCTCACTCTGCTTTTATATTTCCTCTATGGGGAGCAATAGGATAGTTTTTTGCTCACTCTACTTTTATATATCCTCTATGGATAGCAATAGGATAGTTTTTTGCTCACTCTACTTTTATCTATCCTTTATGGTGAGTAATAGGATAGTTTTGTGATCTCTACTTTTATGTATCCTCTATGGGGAACAATAGGATAGTTTTGTGATCTCTACTTTTATGTATCCTCTATGGGGAATAATTGGATAGTTTTGTGATCTCTACATTTATGTATCCTCTATGGGGAGCAATAGGATATTTTTGCGCTCACTCTGCTTTTATATTTCCTCTATGAGGAGCAATAAGATAGTTTTTTGCTCACTCTACTTTTATATATCCTCTATGGGTAGCTATAGGATAGTTTTGTGTTCACTCTACTTTTATGTATCATCTATGGGGAGCAATAGGATAGTTTTGTGCTCACTCTACTTTTATTCATCCTCTATGGGGAGTAATAGGATAGTTTTGTGATCTCTACTTTTATGTATCCTCTATGGGGAGCAATAGGATAGTTTTGTACTCACTCTGCTTTCATATTTCCTCTATGGGGAGCAATAGGATAGTCTTTTGCTCACTATACTTTTATATATCCTCTATGGGTAGCAATAGGATAGTTTTGTGCTCACTCTACTTTTATGTGTCCTCTATGGGGAGCAATAGGATAGTTTTGTGCTCTCTCTACTTTTATCTATCATCTATGGGGAGCAATAGGATAGTTTTGTGATCTCTACTTTTATGTATCCTCTATGAGGAGCAATAGGATAGTTTTGTGCTCACTCTACTTTATATATCCTCTATGGGGAGCAACAAGATATTTTTGTGCTCACTCTGCTTTTATATTTCCTCTATGGGGAGCAATAGGATAGTTTTTTGCTCACTCTACTTTTATATATCCTCTATGGGTAGCAATAGGATAGTTTTGTGATCTCTACTTCTATGTATCCTTTATGGGGAGCGATAGGATAGTTTTGTGATCTCTACTTTTATATATCCTCTATGGGTAGCTATAGGATAGTTTTGTGCTCACTCTACTTTTATGTATCCTCTATGGGGAGCAATAGGATAGTTTTGTGCTCACTGTACTTTATTCATCCTCTATGGGGAGTAATAGGATAGTTTTGTGATCTCTACTTTTATGTATCCTCGATGGGGAGCAATAGGATAGTTTTGTACTCACTCTGCTTTTATATTTCCTCTATGGGGAGCAATAGGATAGTCTTTTGCTCACTATACTTTTATATAACCTCCATGGGTAGCAATAGGATAGTTTTGTGCTCACTCTACTTTTATGTATCCTCTATGGGGAGCAATAGGATAGTTTTGTGCTCTCTCTACTTTTATCTATCCTCTATGGGGAGCAATAAGATAGTTTTTTGCCCACTCTACTTTTATATATCCTCTATGGGGAGCAATAGGATAGTTTTGTGATCTCTACTTTTATGTATCCTCTATGGGGAGCAATAGGATAGTTTTGTGCTCGCTCTGCTTTTATATTTACTCTATGGGGAGCAATAGGATAGTTTTTTGCTCACTACTTTTATATATCCTCTATGGGTGGCAATAGGCTAATTTTGTGCTCACTCTACTTTTACATATCCTCTATGGCAGGGGTGGCCAACCTGTGGCGCATCGGTTGATTACAAGTGGCGCATTGCATTCATGCGCGTATTTATTTTTTTGAAGTAAGCGCCATTCCTGAGAATCCATCTTCTGTTATGTCTTGTAATGTAGAAATAAAAGTGCACTCTAAAGTTCAACAAGACATTTAATAATTTTAAATAGACATCCCAACAGACAAGCATAAGAACGATGTGATCAGCGTAAAGACACAGGCATTTGGCTCAATGCATTGCGCGAGACAAGGGTTGCATCAGACAAAATTAAGTGAGCAGTAATGTAAACACAGAAATTAGTCATATAAACACTCACAGGAAACAGTTATATAAACACGCATAAGAAATCTGCAACAACTTCATATTTTTAACACCCGAGTGCTCACAGTTCAATTCATACAGCCTTCTTAGTGCGAAAGAAAATGAACAAAAGAAGCGCAAAAAGTGATAGTAAGCGTGAATTTAATGAACAGTGGGAATATGAACTGTTATTTATATCAGGTCCATCAGGAAAACCGTTTTGAATTGTTTGTGTAACTACTATTTCACATAATAGATGACATGATCTTAATAGACACAAAAGGTACAGCATCAGGTTAACATAGAAGGAAAATTGAAGCTCGTTCTTGGCTAATCTAAAATCTTTTTGCTGAAGTAAGTTGTGAAGACTTGGCAATGACAGAAGCGTCGTATCAAATAGCTTTAGCATTGACGAAAAAAGAAGAAACTTTTTTTTTTAGAACCTTGTTAAACCTTGTCTCTAAATATTTGCACGCCATCTTGGTAATAAAGGTATTGAAAGGAAAGCAGACAGTTATGAGACGTATCAAAGAACTCTCTCAGGATGTATCTCAGCAACTGGAAAACCTTGTCCATTCTTGGACTTTCTTGTACCTTCTTTTCTCTAGCTTTGGATGAATCAACGGACATATAAAAATGCTTAACTGGGCTACATCATATAAGAGGAATTGATAATTTTAATGTCTTTGAAGAACTTACCAGTATGGAGTCATTACACGGTAAAACAAGAGGATTAGACATATTTGAAAAAGTAAAATCATGCCTAGAAAAATCATCAGTGTGTGTACTGACGGAGCACCGTCAATGATAGGTAAAAACAATGACACCACAACTTTGCTTGAAATTTTTTTAAATCGTCCTGTACTAAAATATCACTGCATTATACACCAAAAGGCACTGTCTGGAAAAACTTTAAAAATGCAGCATGTTATGTTACCGATTGTGAAATGTGTGAATAAAATTGGAGCAAGAGCATATTGTGAATTGTTAGATTTGGAATATGGTGAACTTATCCTTTATTTTGAGGTGCGTTGGCTTTCTAGAAGACAAGTTTTGTGTAGATTTTGGAATTTGAAAAACACTGTTTTCAATTTTTTAGAACAGGGAAATGATAATTTATCTATTCTATCTGGCTAATAAAGCTATTCTATATAATCTGGCTATTTGATTTGGCAATTTTAGTTCATGTTACTAGACATCTCAAGGATCTAAATTCGAAGCTACAAGGAAAAAATAAATTATTTCCTAGCTTAGTAAATACCATCAATTAATTGAAAATGAAATTAAAACTCTTCATTTCTCAGTTAGAAAATCAGGATTTGAGTCAATTTCACACTTGAAAGAGCAGAGTGAATGTGCTGCGGATAATAACAATTTGAACGAATACTATTTTGAAAAAGTAAAGTTAAGTCATTCGAAAGCCGTTTTCATGATTTGGCTTAAGAAGAAAACTGCAGGCTCGCATTTATAAACCCATTTTCACTTAGTGAACAAAACGTAATGAAGATGTCTAGTAACGTACAGTTGGAACTTTTTGATTTAAAAAGAAATTCATTATTAAAAATGAAATTTGATGAGATTTTTTCAGATCAAAATGTTCCTGAGATGATTAATTTCTGGCGTTCTTTACCCTGTGAATATTTCCCAGAATTAAAAAATTTGCAAAAAATTATATATGTCGTCTCCGAACGACATATTGATCTGAACAAGCATTTTCATCCAAGAAAATTATTAAAAGTAAAACGAGGTCGCGAAAGACTGATTCAAATTTGAAGAATTCTCTGCTGCTTTCTGTAACCAATTCAACATCAGACATTGAAAAACTAGCGAAATTCAAACAGGCTCAAAAGTCTCACGAATGGTAAGTAATGTTTATGTGCTGTAATAGATAGTTTTATATACAAGAATAAAATAATTTAAAATGTTAATTATGTCTTTAGCTTACTTTTAAAACAGCGCAATAATCTACACAGATGGTTCCTCTGATGTTGACTGTAATAGAGGCGGCGCAGGCATCTCCATCACTTACCCCTCAGGAAATAACGTCAAACTCAAAATACCCACTGGCCAAATTGCTTCAAACTTCACTAGTGAATTAATCGCTATTAAAGAGGCTCTTACCCATTGTCGCTCTCATTATCTAAACGTCTCAATTAAAAAAATTGTAATCTTCTCAGACTCAAAATCAGCACTCGAAGCCATACATAATGGTAAAACAGCAATAACGCAAGAAATTAATACTCTCCTCCATTTACTAAATATACCTTGCACTCTCCAGTGGATCCCAGCTCATGTTGGAATTGAGGGGAACGAATGTGCAGATGCACTTGCAAAGGAAGCACGTGACAAAGATCAACCTCGAGTAGTCACCTGTGCAGATGCGAATGCCGTCGCCAGGCGAAGGATCTACAACCAGCATTTTAGCAAGGCAACAATCCCCGATCTAAACTGCCCAAGAAACCTCTCTTCTACAATAGCTAGGCTACGTACTGTACATTTAAAAGGCATGAAGATTTCATGAACTAATATAAAATCCTATCCCATCTGTAGGTAATGTCCCCAATCGCAACTAACTCCAGATCATGTTTTCGACTACCAGGCCATTATTGGTTTCCTCTTTCAACTTGGAGCACCCCCAATCGTAATCCTCCATAGCCATCGAGCTCCAGAACTTGCAGATCTTGTCACCAAGGCTTTTGGAGGACTCTTAAACTTTTGCACTAGTACTGTATGCATAGACAAGACAACAACAACAACATTAAAAAGGTTATTAAGGATATGCGAGGAGACCAATGAAAGTAAGATGGTAGAAAAGGTGCTTGAGTTGTATGGCGCATTTGAACTCGTATGTGAAAAAATTTGACGCATTGAATACAAAAGGTTGGCCACCCCTGCTCTATCGGGAGCAATAGGATAGTTTTGTGATCTCTACTTTTATGTATCCTCTATGGGGAGCAATAGGATAGTTTTGTGCTCACTCTACTTTTATATATCCTCTATGGGGAGCAATAGGATAGTTTTGTGACCTCTACTTTTATGTATCCTCTATGGGGAGCAATAGGATAGTTTTGTGCTCACTCTGCTTTTATATATCCTCTATGGGTAGCAATAGGATAGTTTTGTGATCTCTACTTTTATGTATCATCTATGGGGAGCAATAGGATAGTTTTGTGCTCACTCTGCTTTTATATATCCTCTATGGGTAGCAATAGGATAGTTTTGTGATCTCTACTTTTATGTATCCTCTATGGGTAGCAATAGGCTAGTTTTGTGCTCTCTACTTTTACATATCCTCTATGGGGAGCAATAGGATAGTTTTGTGCTCACTCTACTTTTATATATCCTCTATGGGGAGCAATAATTGTGATCTCTACTTTTATGTATCCTCTATGGGGAGTATTAGGATAGTTTTATGTTCAGTCTGCTTTTATATTTCCTCTATGGGGAGCAATAGGATAATTTTGTCTGGACGAGATATCTCGTCCTTGGGCAAAATTGATCAGATCGTGTATCTAGTTGGAACTCTTGTAGGTTTCAGAAAGCCTGGTTTTTAGAGTACACTGAAGGCAAACCTTCGTTGTCGAAGCGGAAGGAGGAGGAGGATGGAAAAGGAAAGGGCCTCACCTGACCAGGGGCAGCCGTAGAGCTCCACCCTCATGCACACAGTCCTCAGGTGGACGCTGAAGGGGATGAATCGGATCTTGGAGGCGATCACGATCGGATGCAGCTGCCGCTTCACCACCGTGTACGTGTTAACGTTGCCCTTGATGATCTGAAACACACCAAACACATCTCGTCAGATTCAGTCACCAGACATACTGTAAGATCAGTTAAATATTCAAAAGCCGATGATGGTTAAAACAGATGACAACATTTTGGTTCGTAAGATCAGTTAAATATTTTAAAGTCAGTGATGATTAAAACAAAGGACAATGCTTTGGTTTGTAAGATCAATTAAATATTTAAATGCTAATGATGGTCAAAACAGACAACAACACTTTGGTTTGTAAGATCAGTTGAATATTTTAAAGTCAGTGATGGTTAAAACAGAAGGGACAACGCTTTGGTTTGTAAGATCAGTAAAACATTTAGAAGCCAATGATGGTTAAAACAGATGACAACATTTTTGTTTGCAAGATTAGTTAAATATTTAAAAGCTAATGATGGGTAAAACAGACGACAACATTTTGGTTTGTGAGATCAGTTAAATATTTAAAAGTCAATGATGGTTAAAACGGTTGACAAAATTTTGATTATGTATTGGGTTGAGGCAAAAGTTTGTCCCGTTTTAGGAGCTAGATGGCGTTGCATCGCAAAACAACCCAAGTGTTATCTACTTCGCACGTGTCAAGTTTTGGTATTGTTTGAAAGAAAGAATTACTGAGAATGCAATCTTCCCAAGTCAGTTTCTACTGGATTCATGTTGATTCGGATTGACGCGTATTCTGTTTGTGTGTCCTGTAACGTCATGTTTCACTTTTCTGAGAATTAGGGCATGATAAAAAGCAAAATAAAACACTATTTCCTTGTTTACTTTTCTCTCACGAATATCTAATACACAACACAGATCCTAAAATATTTGTTTTCCAGCACAAAAACCAGCTTAAAAAAATCATTTCAATTTTTACAACTTAGAAATAATGTGGATGGGAGTTATTTTTTATTGCAGCACTCTACTTTTTAATATTCGTTTCGTGTCAGAATCTCTTTCAGTTTTTTCAACTCTTGAAAAAAAGTGGAAAGTCCTCGTTAAATTTTAACATTCGCAATTGAGAGCTAAGCCGACAGACGACATGTTTATATACGAGGAAGGAAAGCATGTTAAAAAAACACAACTATTTCTCACTTTTTATTAAGGGACTATTTCTCACATGTTTTTATTACTGAAACGAGTCATAAATGTAAATTCTGAGTTGACACTAGCACTTTATTTACGAAATTTGAGGGTGAATCTTAACGCACATATGGTGGTTGCTGGGCAAAGATTTTAAAAATATCTTTAATGATGTAGGACTGTAAAACGGAGTGTTCATTTGACCCCAGTCCTATTTACTTTCATTCAAACAAACAATTGAAAAAATAAACACGGAAAATTTATATTATATAATTTTCTTATGTGGCACACACAAAAAAAGTTATTTGTTATCGCGTTTCAGAAAAACTGTACGATTGTTTGTTAACCACGAAGCCTCGCACCTGTATTCAATTTATAACGTTATCCGATGAATTTTTTTTTGAAAAAAAAATATTAGTCGAGCTGTTGCAGTTTACAAACAACATACCGGGAAAACGATTTCCAAAGCACTGCTCATATTTCGAGTCAAAATTTGATTGAAGTTTTCATGTAAATTCCGAATCGTTCGAGTTCTGATTCCAGAGGTACTGTATAACTTTTCTGTAGTACAAATTTATGTTTGAAAAATATTGTTTTCGAATATCATATTTTGTAAACTACCCTTCTCTGCTAGGACACGTCTTCATTGATGCGAATGAAGAGAGTACGGTAAGGGGGCAGGCCACCTAGTATACTCTAATACGGGGAAGATTTTATCACAATTATCAGTGTCGCGGTGTCAATGTAGCCTAGAGACCCGACATTCCCCGCTAAAATTAAAATAAAATTAGCAAAAATAAGATGATTCCCCCTCTAAAATTTGAAACAAACAGGACGATTTTATAAACTTTAATCTGAGTGGTAGGTAGGTATCTTAATTAACGTCGCACTGCATGAACACAACGAGCTATTGGCTACGGTTCGGGATCAAATCCGAAGGGAATGGTCAAGGTAATTGGTAATTTTTAGTTAACGTCGTACTAGAGCAACACAACGGGCTATTGACGACAGCCCGGGATCAGTCCCTTAAGGGAAAGAACCGAGGACAACACCTCGTAATTTTGAACCACGGTCAGATGACGAAGCAACACCTGAGCTGGCACCCCAATCTCCAAACTTCTACGCCAACCCAACGTGAGGACTTTCGGCCACTACAGATTTAAGGTGCACCAGCCGCCTCTACACCATACGTTTACAAACATCCATGCCCGGACCCGGATTCGAACCAGGAACCTTCCAATCTAGAGGCAAGCACCTTAAGCACTATACCGGTTGGTCAGGGAATGGTCAAGGACAAACCATTTAATTTTGAGCGACATTCAGCTGACGAGGTAACACCTGAGCTGGCACCCCACTCTCCAAACTTCCACACCACGCCAACGTTTAAATCTGAGTGAGATGTCAGCTTTTTCTTTAAAGTCCTTGATTTTTCTAACGCTAGTCAGGGAATGCGAATGTCCGATGATTTCAGCATTATTTTTTTTTCTGATTGGTTAATGGTTCTGGGATCCCCAAACGATACCTTTAGCACAAACCCTTCTCCCTTCCCCACGATTTTGATTGTCTAGCGATAATATGCGCAGTTGGTGCTTGCCCATCGTCTATCAATCTCACTACACCGCTTTTGTAAAAGGCTGTAATCAAGCTCCAAGATCGTGTTTGGATCATCCATACAAAATTGTGCGCGTTCACTCCCTTTTAGCTCCGGCGTCGTGGTGCGGAAGTTTCGAGAGTAACTCAGATGTTGACCTCGCCATCTGACAATGATTCGAAATGACGATATACAACCTTTGGATCTTTAACTACGCGATTGTTCATGGACCATCGATAATAGCCAAATGCGTCGCTCTAGTGCGACGTTAATTAACTATCTAACCTGACGGTACTTAATCTACACTACCTTCCTTCCTTCCTTCGAATGGAAGCAGACCCCTCCGTACCGAGTTACTGAAAACCCACAGCGGATTAGCCGAAGCTAGGGAAAGCCTCTAATGAGATAATGGAGAAGTGGGCCTGGTGACGCGCCGTCCGAAAAACCCTTATCTGCCCAGGATGAACACGATAGGGCGTGGACGTGGTCAACCCCGGAATGTGTGCGCTGAAGATATGTGGTCCGGCTCAATGATATCAGCCAACCTTAGGTCCGTTTCGAGCCGGAAAAGTTTTCTTCATAGATTCGTGCCGAGGGGCTTCAGAGGCGCACACCCAGGCATCTCCTAGGAACCTATCGGCATTCCTGAGTAGCCCAACGGAACAGCAGGCTGCCCCAACATCCTGTTTATCCGGTACCGTGGGCAACCGATACCATCATCTATGGAGTCTTGCAGACCCTTGCCGTCCGCCAGATAGCCTTCTTTCGTTAGCGTACAGGTATTGGCCTAGGGCAGCCGGGGAGTGGTCCCGACACCGCTAGTTTTCGTGTGGCACCTAAGGAGGTTCCTGTCGCTACTTGATCGCAGGAACAGCGGCATCGCCCTGTGCCAGTTCCTACGACCCAAACCGATAGCCTGCTGGCTAGAGCGGCTTTGCCACTTAGAGACTGACATATTCCTCCTACACGGATAGACCCATGATCTTCGGAGTTATGGAGTCCCCTTGCAACTCCAGAGAGAGCCGCGGTCCGAGTGGTGGAAATCTACACTACCCTACAATAGTGGATCGGACAGCAAGATGTGATGGTAGCAGGGAAAGATTACATGCTTTAATAGGGATGTGGTCCCCCACGGGCTGCAATTACACTAGCAACTCTTCTGGCCATCAACACGGTTTTAATACACGCTATTGATATTCGTGTCCGTTCCTGCTCTGCAACAATGTCGCCAGCTCAGCTGTAGATTTAAGACAGGGCTCCCTGGTCCGTAAGCGTCGCTCTAACGCGTCCCACAAATGTACTATGGGGTTTAGGTCGGGAGCAGACCATGGAAGACGTTTTACATTTATATCTTGATATCACTGCTTGACGGAGGCTGCAACATGATATGGAGGGTAGTCGCCTTGGTAGTAACATTCGTCCGTTCCATAAAATTGTCAAAACGTAGGAATAACTTGATTGTCCAAAATCCTCATGCAGGCGTCAGTGTTCAATTGACCAGGAACAACAGGTTCCAGGCCATACAACGAAAAACACAAGTAGTTGGATTTTATGCAAATCCGCTGGCGTCCGGTCCATTATTGTAGGGTAGTGTATATTTAAAAATATTTTGTTACTATAGGTAGGTTAGTACTTTAATTAACGTCACACTGGAGCAACACAATGAGCTAGTATCGACGGTCCTGGATCAAACCGGAAGGGAAACATCTTAGGACAAATACCACGTAATTTTGAACCACGGTCAGACAGCTGGCATCAAAGTCCTATAAACTTTCACACCCCTCAAACATGAGGACATTTCAGGCCAAGACGGATTTAACGTGCACCAGCTCTTTTTGTATACGAAGGCATTTGGTTGGATTCGAAATCGCAGCCCTGCGGATGCTAATCAGTTACACTTCCACCCGGGCTACCGCGGCTGTTATCTGCTAGAGAGAGTGCTGGAAATGTAAACACAAACAACATGCTGGGTATTCAATTTCCAAAGCAGCGCTCACATTTCGACTCAAAATTTACTCAAAGATTTCATTTTAATTCTGATTTCAGGGTACGGTACAGCTACACTCTACGTTTATGAGTGATGGCAACGGCATGGCGATTTTTTTGGAGCACTTCTAGTAGCGAGTTATGATAAATTAAGGCAACCCATCTTTCGTTACGGCTGTTGTGGTTTTCATGGCAACCGCGACAAACGGAAACTTTCAATTTTCATTTTGAATATTGTAGAAACTTCTTCCAAAATCCGTTAAAGTCGTTTGATTTCATTGGTTCGTTTGAAATTTTTTCTTTTCTCCCATTGGTTATTTTGTTTTTTAAATATCCTTTGATTGCATTGGTCCCTTTAAATCGTTTTCTGTGATACCATTGGTCCATTTATTTGTATTTTGACAGTTGTGGAATTTTTATTTTACTATAATAGTTTTCACGAAATGATTAAGAGTTTTTGTTTTTTTGACCATTTTCGTTTTTATTATTTCTTTACGAAAGAATTAAGACGTTATCAGGTTGTATTATTTCTTGCTTTTTTTTCTTTTGTAGATCTTTTTCCTTTTTAACACGCCCACTGTATTTAGTATAATTGATAAGTTTCTTGGTATTCTTACCCAACATTCGTAGCTTATTTTCTCTGCTGATTCACATATGTGTTTTGATATGTGCTTAAACTTACTACTTTTTGTGAAAATTTTAAAAAATATATACTTTTCTAAACGTTCTGAAATTTTTAAAAAGTGTGTTGTAAAAAGAAAAAAAATTGTGTCGGAAAAAAAGTTGGGAAATAATTATTCCCTTGGCGACTTTTGAAGTGCGCCAAAAAAAATCGCCAAGGCCGTTGCCATCTCTCATAAACGTAGAGTGTAGCTGTTCCCAGGGTACTGTATATATATTTTCTGTAATACAGCAAATTTAGATTTGAAAAATATTTTTTTGGAATATCATATTTTGTAAACAATCCTTTCTGCTTGGACGCAACTAAAGTTTTGATTGGTTGCGTGACGTCACGAGTAGGCTGAGTTTCTAATTGTTTTGATTGGCTGTGGGATGTCTCGAACGAAACGAGACACGAAATATCACAAATCATTACATTCGAAATCACCATAGAAATAACATTGAGTATAAAACGATTGCCGTACGCAGCTCATTGTTTTACCAGTGTTGATCGAAAATTAAGTTTTCCAATAATGTTTTATCAGTATTACTCAAAAAGCAACACCATGCAAAAGCAAGGCAAGTTGAAAGATAGTGTTGAAAAAAATTTTATTCACAACCAGTGATCACGTAGCGTAAGGTTTTAAAAAATACACAAATGAAGTTTGACCAAAATAAATACATTTTGTTATGCACCCGTCGTATGACGGGTCATTTATCCTATTATTATTATTATATAAAATAATTCACCACTCACCTCCTGTCCCATTTCGTTCCTGTACCTGAGGAACCTGTGCAGTCCGGGTCTCCAGTACTCCAGCATGTACTCCTCAGCGTACTCCTGGCCATGGCCGTTGCCGAACCTACCCTGTGTTGCCACCGCCGTCAGCACGTGGATGGAGGGCAGGGAGATCTCCAAGTATTCCACCACCTCCTTCGAGATCTGCGGCTTCGGACACCAGGCGCCACCGCTCGTCTCCTGGTTCAACCTGCGAAAGCGAACACAGATGGTCAGATTGGTCTGTAATGAGCAGGTCTGGAAATTGATTAAAACAGGCTGTTGAGAAACTTCCTTTACGTACTTTATACACATTGGTTTGTGTAAGTATGGGAAAATTTCGCAATTCGATTCTCCCGAAATTGGGATACGTGACAGGTGATAATATAATCTTCCATCTCTATACAGGGTTATTAAGAATTCCCTCCCGGGTTTTGAAGCGCTATAGTAAAAAAACTAACACTAATCCAGCAAATAAGAACATTTGAAAGAATACAGAAACAATTCAAGTTTTATTTACGTAGCTTACAGGTGTTCTATGTGTGAATCCTTAGTCACACGGCATACATCAATGCGATAGTCCAGTTCCGGACGACCACTTCGTTTCTTATCACACAGGCATCCCGTTTCTTTGAACTTCTTGTACCACGTATGAATTGTTTTGTTAGTTGGTCCCTGGGTTCGATATTTCGTACGAAATGCCCGCTGAACCAAAACCACTGATTCAGATTTTGCAAATTCTAAAACACTAAAGGCTTTCTGTTCGCCTGTAAACGCCATTTTTATTTACTAACTGCCTTCAGTCTACCGTCATCTACCGGCAACTGGTGACAATAAAACTTGAATTGTTTCTGTATTCTTTCAAATGTTCTTTTTTGCTGTATTAGTCTTAGTTTTTTTACTATAGCGCTTCGAAACCCGGGAGGGAATTCTGAATAACCCTGTATATATATAAAAAGGATATCCGTATGTGCGTATATTCTCTATACAAATCTACACCGTTTGACCAATCCACACCAAATTTGGTACATTTATACTTTGGAACACTGTGGAAAACATAGGCTATTTCTTTCCTGTCTTCAGACCATTCTGCAGCCATGAAAATTGGCACACAGGTAGTCCTAAAAGTGCCACTTGCAGCCCCAATTTTAAAATCTAAAGTTTGTTTTTCTGCAATAAATGGCCATGGATAAGGAAACACTTTCTACATTGTTTGTGTATTTGAGTTCACACAGGGAAATGTCGTGGTCATATTTTAGCTGTCGCGGTAATATTTGAAACGCGAGCAACGCCGGGTAATTCAACTAGTTACATATAAAAAAGAATGTTTGTGTGTGTGTGTGAATATTTTCTGTACAAAAAAATTTACACAGCTTGACGAATCCCCACAATATTTGGTACACTTATACTTTATAACACTTCGGAGAGCATAGGTTATAACTTTCCTGTCTCCAGACCAATCTGTAGCACTAACGACCATGAAAATTGGCACACAGGTAGTCCTAAAAGTGCTTCGAAGTCCCAATTTTGAAATCTAACGTTTGTTTTCCTGCAATAAATGGATATGGACAAGGAAACACATTCTACAGGAAACTGGAAGGATACATTGGTTATTATTTTGGATGCGCGTTTTTCTCTATAAGCATAACTTAGTCACAAGGAACGCCGTTCGAGTAATAATTAATCAATTTAATATTTCACAACACATTTTACTGTGGAACACGAAAAGCCCAAACGAAAAACTCATTGATCATAAAATAAATCATTCAGGAAATAAATGTACGAGCGTTAAATGTACGTATATATTTGCATCCGAAGTAAATTGTAGAAGCTACGAAAAAGTTAAAACTAAGTTTAAAAGTATTTTCCGTGCAACTTAAGGTATTCGAACACATTAAAAGTGTCATTTTTGACCCCCCCCCCAAAAAAAAAAAAAAAGTTTTTATCTTATTTAATAGAGTATTTATTTGACTTTCCAAAATATATTTGATTTTTTCTCTAAGTTAATTAGTTGCATAGATATTAAGATTTCAATCAAGGTGGTAAAACTGTAAGTAGGAATGAAAACACCGGAAATTGCCGTTAAAAGACAAAAAACCTGTCAAAATTTAAATTTAAAACTTACTTTTTTTGGCAAATATTATTTTAGAAGGTTTCTCAAATGCTTAAATGGATTATCTTTTGGAAATAGCGTGAGCATTTTTAAAGGGAAGTGAAGAGTAAAATTGTTTATACAAGCAGCAAAAGCAAGAGAGAGAGAGCAAACGATACACACACTTCAAACTATTTTTTACACTAAATTAATTTTTAAGCTTTATTTCCTCACTTCAAATGTTATAACACAAAAAGGTTATTGATGGATTCTCGTAAAACCTTGAGAACTTGTTCTTTATAATGTTGTCTTGGGAATGAACTATAATAATTATGCTGCGTTGAAAAGTTTTTAAGTTATGCCCATTTATTTAAGAAATAGGACTGTGAAACTATCAAAAATCTTATATTCATTTTTCGATTTCTTGTAAAATTTTTGTTTATTTAAATATCCTTTTGATTCTAGTTCATTCTCTAGAAAAAAGCATGTAGTTTATTTTGGTAGCATCATTTTTCTAATTGGGTGAATAGATTTTAATGTAGCACAGTTGAAGTTTTTGACAAACTTCTTTAAAATTTGATACATAATTATAATTTTTACAAAATTATTAATACATATATTCTAAATATTTATCCTCCAATGCTATTGTTTAATAACACTAAACATAAAAATACCATTAAAATGTTTCTATACCACATTAAAAAAAAGGTATCGGACGCGTGTTCGGATATCTTAAATGATTGCATTTATCTATGTAAGCAAAGGGATTATTCTAATTATCTTTTTAATCAACATTTAACCATTTCAACTCAAATAACACCTGGTATTCAGCTAGTCCATTAATAAAATTGGTCCGATCTTGATGGATGAGGCAACTCGCTGAAACCCCTATGAGGATTAAGGAATTAGGGATCCGTTATCATTCCAGTAACAGACGTGAAAGAGGAATGTAGGTATCGTAATTAACGCCATACAGGAGCAACACAACGGGCTTTTGACGACGGTCCAGGATCAATCCACCAAGGGAAAGATTCGAGGACATCACCACGTCATTGTGAACTATGGTCAGATGTCGAATAAACCCATGAGATGGGACCCAACTTTCCAAACTTCCACACCACACCAACGTGAGGACATTGGAGGCCAGGACAGATTGAACGATCACCAGCCCTTTCGTGCACGACGGTCTTTGGTTAGATTCGAACTTGCAACTCTTCGGTTACTAACGTACATGAAAGATTGTTGTGATGGAGGCAGTGTGTGTGTTACGAGTGATACCTCTATAGGTTGTGGGCGGCCTCTATTTGCTACCTAAATACCTCTATGCGCTGCCAAGTGGTAACTTTAATGCACAAAGATATAGGGAGGATATCCTGATGCAATCCTACGTCCGTGCAGTTGTTAACCTTTACGATGCGCCAGATAGATTAGTTACCACTAAAATTCCGCTTACACCTGCGGCATGGTATATGTGTTCTGCGGTTGTTATCCCCCTTTTAAGTGACCACTGGCATCGATCACCATCTACGAGCTGTCAGCGACTGAACTTCTTGAGGGTTCCTCCTTTTGTTCGGTACCCTACACTGTCGACCGTGAGGTGTGAACGCTTTGGGGGAGAGGCAGAACGTCTTTCTCTTTCTCGCTACGGTGATATCTATCTCCTGCCAAACGATACGCCACACAATACTATGAAAGGAAAGCGTCAGTCGTAAATGCTCCTCAAGGCTCTATCACTCAAGTTAGGGAATTAGGTAGGAGGGGGGGGGTCGGACATGCAGGCGAAAGAGCCATTCTGTGAGACGATTGAAAAATTTAAGCGCCGCACCGTAAAGCTCCAGCTAGACTAAATTCACAAGCACATTCACACGCATAATGTCATACACCAAAAGAGGTTCAGAGGTCTCAGTGGTCTCGGGATAACACCAGGCACTTGAGAATGTGCCATTTGGAGGACTGGTCAGACTGGCATTTAAAGGCAAACGTAATGAATACCAAAAAAAAATATGAGTCATAGGGCCACTGAAAAAGTGGGAGAGAGCTGTCTGAATATGTCTGTCGCAATTCAGAGCAAGAGAACTTCTGGGCTTATCCAGAGGCAGCTGGTACATCTTAAATCTGTCGTGGCCGAAAGTCTTCACTCTGGGTTGGTGTGGATGTTTGGAGAGTGGGATGCCAGCTCAAGTGTTGCCTCGTCATTTGACCGTGGTTCAAAATTACGTGGTGTTGTACTCGGATCTTTCCCTCAGGGGATTGGTCTCGGATCGTCGTCGATAGCACGTTGTGTTGCTCCAGTACAGTGGTCGGCAAACTCATTTGCCAAAAAAGCCAAAGATCAGCAGTATAACGATTAAGATTTCTTTTGAGAGTCACATTTCTTTCCAAGAACCGTGTTTTTAGGAGTCGATTTAAACTAGCTATTAGCATTAAATAAAACCAGATGATATCATCATAATAATAATCTTATTTATTGACCTTTCAGTTGCTAACTAAGGGCCAGTGCACACATCCGGCTTTTCAACATGCGGCGCCGCTGCCAAAGCGCAAGTGTGGTCTGAGATACATTAGATCCAATGGAGCCGTGCACACATGCCTCCAGCGCCGCTGGGGTTACGCAAGTCCAACTTGCGTGCAATTTGTACCGCAGTTCCCCCACGGCGCCGCACATGCGTTTCCGTTCTGAATTACCTTGTTTTCATAAACAAATGGAATATAAATAATAATTCGGTTGGATGAATAACGGAAGGCAATGGAGCAACACAACGTGCTATTGGCGACGTTCCGGGATCAATCCCCCAAGGGAAAGAACCGTAGACAATTCTGCATAATTTTGATCCAAAGTCAGACGACGAGGCAACACCTGAGCTGTCACCCCACACTACAAACTTCAAAGCCATGCCAATGTGAGGACATTGTAGACCACCCACGACAGATTGAACGTGCACCATCCCCCCTTTATACACGATGGTCTTTGGTTTGATTCGAACTCGCAACCCTCCGGTTGCTAATCCGTTGCTCTTCCGACCGAGCTACCACGACTCGTTCAAAGCACGATCGCCGCCTAGAAATACTAGTTTCGGGGAATGTTTCACTGCATACCCTTTTACCATTTCATTACAGTCCGATGTCTTCACTGAAAATTCTTCTTTGTTCTTCTCATAGCGCGTTGTGTTGATATAATGCGACGTTAGTTAAAATACTTGCCTAACTACATTTTTTTTATGGCGTGATGTGGACGGTAAAGTAAGGTAATGCTAATTAACTTCGTACTAGAGCAACACAGCGGGTTATTGACGACGGTCCTGGATCAATAACCCGACCGGGATGCATATTACTAACCTTTACTGGAGTAGAAGACATGGAGAAATTTTAAGCCGGCTGATTCGTTGGTTTCAAACAGTCGTCTATGACGTCACCATGTGACGCCTTAAATAGAACGTGATTTCTTTACGTGGACTCAGTTGACTTGGTACGAAATTTCTAGTGAAAGCCGGTAGCAAATGAAAGCAGCTGAGATATTAGCCATCTCTAATTTAATCTATATATATAAAACACTAACGTACGTGGACCCGAAATCGACGTTATTTGTGTATCGTCGAATGGCAACAATCAACGTAAATAAAATAACCCAGATATTTTGAATTCTTGCTGTTTTCAAATAGCCGAGGTCAATTTCTATGCAAAATAAGGAATTAAATTGTAATATTTATGTTTGAACTGACTTTTTATTTCTTCCTTTGATGCAAAAGTAATTTAAACGTAATTTTGCTACCCGGTATCTGGCCACGTCAGAATTAATGTTTACTTTTTTAATTTGATTTAGAATTCCGTGTTTGGGTATTTGAGTTGATTTTAATGATATGTCTATTTCCTGCAAAACATCACTAGACATGGATAATTTTGTAGCGGTATATGTATATTTCGACCAACTTTCCTTAAATATTTGATTGAATACGCAATGACATAAAAATAAATAAAATATACAAATCAAAGCATGTTTAATTACGGTGTGTAAAAAAGTTTAAAAAAAAGCACTATTACACACCGCCGAGCGCTAGCCGGCGCAGACCGGCTAGTAATTGGTATTACTTTAAGAAATACTATTTTTGGGTTACAATAGGGCCTTTGGTATGACTAAGTAATTTTTGTGACAAATAATTTGTATTGAAGGATGAATTTAGCTCCTACTGATCACATTTTTAGTTACTCCTATGGCTTTAGGATGGATGTGATTCAATAACAACTGAAGAAATACGTAGCACAATATTTTATCGCGAAGCAAAAAAAAATCTTCATTCTGCTTCATGTCAATCGTAAGTTCTATTTTCGCAAAATATCGTGAATAAACATGTTTTTATATAATATGGAAACCTTAATTATCCAATTTAATCTGTAATGCAAGAAAATTCCGTGCTATTTAGTAAATATTAGATTAAGAATGAAAAGGTGTTCAAGTTCCGAAAGTTCACACATCCCATACAACTCCGTGCGAAGAAATTCATCTCCTACGGAAGCCAAATCTGGTGATCTACAAATAACAACACCCTTGAAATCCTCCAATGTACCACTCTCAGAAGCATCTCCAAAGACAGATGGTTTCAGCGAAATACCGAAAAATAAGACACGATCTTAAAATTAACTCGTAAAACCCACCCGAATACATACAACAGATCCCCAGTAATAACGGAAAAACTTCCGTTTTCGCCTTCTATTCTGCTTAAAGACCCAAGTGTCCTATAAAGTTCGAAAATGGACTATTTTTAAATTGTGCATGTAGAATCTATACTGGAATTAAAACACAAAATATTTATGATCACAATTTACGAGTACACGGCACAAACCGTTGAACTATTGCTTTCTTTTTTATTAGAATTCTATTTTCGGTCGAAGCAGTTTCAACTTTTTTTTTCGCAAACATTGCAAAAATATATTTATACTTCTCACGTATGCGCAGTGGGCACTATGAGTGCGTGACGTCATAGATCACGGGGTGAGAAACCAACCAATCAGTGAGCTTAAAATTGAAACCAACGAATCAGCGTGCTGAACATTTCCCCCATGTCTTCAATTCCAGTAAAGGTTGGTAAAATGCGAGCGGCATCACCCGAGGACAATACTACGTCATTTGGAACCACGGTCAGATGACAAGGCAACACCTCAGCTGGCACCCCACTCTCCAAACTTCCACACCAACCCAACGCGAGGAATTTCGGCCACGACAGATTTAAGGCGCACCAGCCGCCTCTACACCATACGCTTACAAACCTCCATACACTGACCCGGTTTCAAACCAGGAACCTTCCGATCTAGAGGCTAACACCTTAACCACCAGACAGGTTGGTCGGCAAGGAAAGTTAGAAGTCGCAGTTGGTACAGCCACTGATTAGCGTGAGGGTTGTGAATTCGAAACGCAATCCAACCACAGGCAGTCGTGTAACGTGGAGCGTTAAAACTGGTGCATGCTAAATCCGCTGCGGCCTCAAATGTCCTCACATTGGCATGGTGAGGAAGTGTGGAAAGTGGACTGTCAGTTCGGGTGTGGACCTCGTCATCTGATTGTGGTTCAAAATTACGAGGAGCTATCGTCGGATGTTTCCCTTAGAGAATGATCTTGGATCTAAATCGATACCCCTTTGAGCTGTTCTAATGCGACATAACTTACCTACCAATGAAGATGAGGGCTCATCCTGAACTAACCAAGGACAACGTTTTTCCTTTCTTGCGTTTCTTACACAGGGTGCTATCACGTGAGACCATTGAAAATTGCATTGTGTCGTCTTCAGATCTTTCCATCCGGGTTTAATTCCAGGCCGTCATCAATAGACCGTTGTGTAGCTCCAGTGCAACGTTCATTAAATAGCTATCCATTATATAGTTAATTTTGGTAATTTTTTAGTTAACGTCGTACTAGAGCAACACAACGGGCTATTGACGACGGTCCGGGATCAGTCCCTTAAGGGAAAGATCCGAGGACAACACCACGTAATGTTTAACCACGGTCAGATGACGAGGCAACACCTGAGCTGGCACCCCGCTCTCCGAATTTCCACACCAACCCAACGTGAGGACTTTCGGCCACGACAGATTTAAGGTGCACCAGCCGCCTCTACACCATACGCTTACAAACATCCATGCCCGGACCCGGATTCGAACCAGGAACCTTCCGATCTAGAGGCTAACACCTTAACCACTATACCGGTTGGTCGGCATCCATTATATAAGGCCAATATTTTGTTTTGGTACTTTTAAACGAAACATATGATTTATTTCTAGCATAGTTTACCCAATTAATGACACTATAAAATTCGCTACATTTTGGAAATAGGTCAAACGATCAATATTTCATTTAAGGTCATTCGTAAACAACATGGCACCCTCATAAAAAAAGGCTATGCATTTGAAAATATCTATTCCGATCACATATTTCTTATTTTTCTGAAGATCACGTAAGAGAATTTCATAAATTTAAGCTTCGAATTTTCATCAAAAGAAGGTACCCACGAATTTCTTCATTCATGCCTCAAAAAGAATGCACATTGTAGAATGAAAAAAATGACAACATGCTACCAAGTTCTGTCAACAGAATATGATGGATGTAGCGGAAAAAAGATGCCCACGTTCGGAGACTTTATCATCGAAATCCAATTCGACGTCAACCCATCTTCAAAAGCGCGTATGAACTACTACGTTAATCATTCTCTTTGGTATCAGTCAGGTTCATAAAAGTACTAGCTGAATAACCCGGCATGCTCGTGTTTCAAATATGACCGCTACAGCTAAAATATGACCGCGACATTTCCCTGTGTTGACTCAACTACAAAAACCCTGTAGAACGTGTTTTCTTGTCCATTTCCATTTATTACAGGAAAACCAACTTTAGATTTTAAAATCGGGCCTTCGAGGGGCCTTTTTAGAAGTACCTGTGTGCCAAATTGCATGGCCAGAAATTGGTCTGGAGAGCCTATGTTTTCCACAGTGTTCTAATGTATAAGTATACCAAGTTTGGTGTGGCTGGGTCAAACGGTTTAGATTTCTGTAGAGAATATATATACAGGGTGGTCATAAAAAAACTTGGCCGACATATGGACCTCTAGCGGCCGTTCCGTTCAACCGATCGAGATGAGATTTCAGATATAGTTATTCAGAGGTATGAGCTCGGGATTCTGTGAACGACAACAAAGTGGCACTCACAGTTACGGTTATAGGTAGAGAAACTCGAAATTTTCGAATGGCAACACCCACTTTTTCCAGTCTCAAAATGCTCAGCGCATGCGAAAACCTTAAATAGCGTTGGAACGGTACGTGTATCACAAAAAACGGAAGCGTTATGCACTCACAAAAAACAGCTCTGAGAACGTGCAACAAAACCACGATCGGGGCACACGAAAGAAATTTGCATATGTTGGAGGCAAGACACCAACCACAGAACGCCTTTCGCCAAATATTCAGCCAGATCTTCAGTCGGGAGCTCGTACATGCCAACGAAATGACTCTGTCAGCGAAAGTTAATGGAAAATTGGTAAAATTCTATTATTAAAATGGGATGAATGCCGTGGAAGGGACCTTGCGTGTTTTCTGTGGAAACCATCGCCACATACGAGGCCCATGTATCTGGCGAAAAGCGTTCTGTGGTTGGTGTCTTGCCTCTGTTATATGCAAATTTTCTCCGTGCGCCCAGAACGTGGTTTTGTTGGCCGTTCGCAGAACTGTTTTTTGTGCGTGCATAACGCGTCCGTGTTTTGTGATACACTTACCGTTTCAACGCTCTTTAGGGTTTTCGCATGCGCTGAGCATTTTGAGACTGGAAAAAGTGGGCGTTGCCATTCGAAAATTTCGAGTTTCTCTACCTATAACCGTAACCGTGTGTGCCACTTTGTTGTCGTTCACAGAATCCCGAGCTCATACCTCTGAATAACTAACTATATCTGAAATCTCATCTCGATCGGTTAAACGGAACGGCCGCTAGAGGTCCATATATCGGCCAAGTTTTTTTATGACCACCCTGTATATACACAGTCCAGTCACATTAATGTGACCACCTGTCAAAATCCAGAATAGCCACCTTTGGCAGAGCGAACCGCTGCGAGAAGTGCAGGAAGAGAGTCAATTAGGTTTCTGAAGGTGTTGACAGGGATGTTGAGCCATGCCGACTCCTGTGCCGTGGCCAGCTGCGCTAGATTACGCGGTTGAGGATCCATGGCGCGAACAACCCGATCGAGGGTGGTCCCACAGATTCTAGATTGGGTTTAAATCCGGTGAGTTTGCTGACCAGGGGAGTACGGTAAACCCATCCTTGTGCTCTTCGAACCACGCACATACACTGCGAGCTGTATGACACCTCGCATTGTCCTGCTGGTAGATGCCATCATTCTGAGGAAAAATAATTCGCGTGTAGTGGTGGACATGGTCCGCAAGGATAGATGCGTACTTGTGCTGATCCATCGTGCCTTCCACAATGATGAGTGCACCCAGTGAATGCCAGGAAAACATTCCCCAAACCATTATGCTCCCACCTCCAGCCCGGATCCTTCCGGTGATTGTTGCAGGGTGTTTGCTTTCAGACGTTTCACGCCGTATACGTCAACGTCCATCTGTCCGATGGAGCATAAAACGTGATTCATCGGGAAAAGTCACCTGTCGCCACTCTGTGGACGTCCAGTTGCGGTACTGGCGTGCAAATTCCAGCCTTCGTCGCCGATGAACAGCAGTCAGCATGGGTGCATTAACCAGGCGTCTGCTGCGGAGGCCCATGCGCAGCAACGTTCGCTGAACCGTTATTGAGGATACTCTCTTGGTTGCCCCTTGGTTCATCTGGGCGGTCAGTTGCTCAGCAGTTGCACATCTATTCGCCCGAACGCATCTCCGTAGCCTTCGTTCGCCTCTGTCATCTATAGCCCGTGGTGCACCACATGTGCCACGCCGCTAATTTTGGATAGTGCCATTTTGCCATGCACGGTATACTTTTACCACGGCGGCACGCGAACAGTTCACAAAATTAGCCATTTCCGAAATACTTCCACCCTTGGCCCGAAAGCCAATAATCATGCCCTTTTGGACGTCGGATAAATCGCTACGTTTCTGCATTACGCCAACGATTGAAATGCTTTCCGATGCCCTAGGACATCCTTCATATACACTACACTGCAATGTGCTGCCACCTGCCTTTTGTGATTGGTTATTTCACGTTGACGTTGAAAGTAGGTGGTGGTTACATTAATGTGATTGGACTGTGTATATGTATATACACAACCTTTTTTATATACAGTGAAACCCCGATTTAACGTATTTCAAGGGACCGGAAAGAAATAACGTTATAGGAGGGGAAACGTTTAATTGGGGTCTGAGAAAAACCATACAAAGGGCCTAACAGACTAATTTAAGTAACATACTTTTTATTTCTTCCTTTGCAATAGTTTATTGTTTAAATAAATCTGTAATTTTAGTTTGCGTTTTGCTTTTACTAGCTAAATTATTATAAAATTCTCCACAGATATGAGTTTTTGTAAGTCTTTTAGTATATCTAATTTGCATTTGACGAGTATATTCATTACGACCACAAAAAAAAGAATATTTGAGGTTTTCTATGTTCGCGATTGTTAAAGATAGAGTAAACATTTCAACGGATTTGAAATCGGCGGAAAATTTTACAGCAGATCGTTACCTCAGGTAGTTCGAATTTTATGCGAATTTGCAACAGGCCCGTGTCATATCAGGTGGAGGTGGGACTGTTCTTAAAAATATTATTTTTAATGTTTTCAGTATCAGTAAGGACACGAAAAGAAACTGTCACGGGGACGCCGTGCTGACCAGCTAATATCTGATTATTTTAAGAAAATCGCTTTGAGTTCTTCCCGCTGAAAAACGTTAAATGCGGGAAATATCTCGAAGTGATAACGGTAAATACGGGATTTTTTTAACTTTGAAAGTATTGGAAATTACTTGGGGCCTTTGAAAAATGACGTTACATGTTTGAAAACGCTAAATGCGGGTTACGTTAAACCAGGGTCTCACTGTATATAAATAGACATATTGATTAACAGCCATAACGGCGTTGCACGTTGTTGGTTTGCTTTGCAAACCAAATGATAATTCGTAGCTTTTTGGATAACAGCCACCACGGCGTTGTAAATTCGAATTGCGAAGAGATTCTATATACGTGACGTCACAATCTCTAGCGAAAATATAAATATTTAGTTGAAAAATTATTTATTAAAAGAAAATAAAATGTATTAGGTATCTATCTGGTGTCAAATTTTCCGCAGATTTCAAATCCATTGAAAATTTCAATCTACTAACTGTAACGATCTTGATTTTACAAAAAAAAAAAAGAACTGAATAATGCCAGTCAAACGTTTTTATTTTTATTTGTTTTGCTTTCCTTGGCTGGATTTTATTGAGAGCAGGAAATGGAATCTGTGATTTCTCGAACACGATCGAGGTCCATTCGTATGGGGAAAATATAAAAGTTACAATTTAAAAATTATTTATTTAAAGAAATTGATATTCTTAGGTATCGATCCAATGTGAACTTTTTCGCTAATTTCAAATCAGTTGAAATTTTTACTATATCTTTAACGATCTAGAAAATAGAGGCGCGAATTAAAAATTGCTAAAAATTCAGACCATCTGTTTGCCAAATCCCATTACTGTAAGTGCCATAGATTCGCCAGGACTTTGATCACAGACAGACAAACATTTCCTTTTATAATAGTAGATAGATAGAGTATATAAATGTATGCGTCATGTCTCCCAGGGCAAAAATAGACGTGGCGCCCTCTGTTGACAGATTGTAGATAATGAATAAAACAGACGGGTCCTCTGGTCTGACATTATTGTTTCATTTAAAACTGAGAATCAATCTTCCGTTCTGTACATAACTTTGACAGCTTCACCGCGATAAATTTCCACCACACCGTCTGAAACTGTCAACTGCAAGTACGCTCTTTCCCCGTAAAAGGTTTTTCAACTCCCCTTTTCTATTTGAGGTGCAAAAGCCGCACACATGTGGAAAAGGCGCAATATTTCCACAACCGTCGTCTTTGGTCTGAAAGACATTAATTCTGCAGTTTATGTCCACAGTTAATGGGTCTGGGTTTCCTTGTCGGTGTCGTGGGTTACAGAAGGATCGAAGTGTGAGGTAAGTGCACACGAGGACGGTGTCTCGACGTGTGACGACTCACCTTTTCGGTCGTCAATGAAGTCATTCTTTATTCCCTTTAACGTTTTCGGAGAGAATTTCAATGCCATTTTTACTCGCAGGCTTTTTAGGTTAGCTTATCGCGAATACATATATTAGATTAATCGCCAAACGTCGCCAAAACGGTAATAAATTAAATTCTACCTTAACCCCGATGCACTAGGTGGCACATCCTGCTTTAGGTAATTGGTAATTTAATATACGTCGAACTAGAGCAGCACAACCCTATTGGCTACGGTCCGGGATTAATCGCCTAAGGGAAATATCCGAGGAAAACAACACGTAATTTTGAACCACGGTCAGATGGTGAGACAACACTAGGGATGCGACATCGATGTCGATGTTTTCAAAACATCGATGTTTTTTAAAAAACATCGATGTATTTAACATCGATGTATTGGGGTCGATGTTTTGGTAACATGGATGTTTACACTTTTCGATGTTTTTACGTTGTCGATGTTTTATTTCTAAATGAAAAAAGTACCGTTATAAAAATTTTGAAAATAACCAAGTAGCATAATTTTCATAATCAGCAAATTGAACATACTTTTAGACCAAAGTGGCCAAGGATGAAGGGTCTGAAAAGTAGGGATGCGACATCGATGTCGATGTTTTCTAAACACTGATGTTTTAGAAAAAAACATCGATGTATTGGAGCCAATGTCGCATCACTAGTTGCTAAACCAGTTTTAAGAAATAGGGAAACAAGTTTAAATACACTGAATTTTAAAAACATTGATGGTTTGGGGGCGATGTACTATCAACATCGATGTTTTGTTGTCGATGTTGCATCAATAGTTGGTAAACCAGTTTTACGAAATGGGGAAACAAGTTTAAATACACTGAATTTTAAAAACATCGATTGTTTGGGGGCGATGTATTATCAACATCGATGTTTTGCTGTCGATGTAGCATCACAAGTTGCTAAACCAATTTTAAGAAATGGGGAAAAAAGTTTAAATACACTGATTTTTAAAAACATCGATGTTTCTGGGTCGATGTATTATCAACATCGATGTTTTAATTTTGAACATCGATGTTTCAAAACATCGATGTTTTGTTATCGATGTCGCATCCCTAGACAACACCTGCCATCCCACTCTCCAAATATCCACACCACGCCAACATAAGGACATTGTAGGCCGTGACAGATTTAACATGCACTAACCACCCTTTGTACACGACGAAATTTGGTTGGATTCGAACTCACAACCCTGCGATTGCTAATCCGTTACTCTTCCAACCGGGCTGCATATTACCAACCTTTACCTGGAATAGAAGACATGGGGGAATTTTAAGCCCGCTGATTCGCTGGTTTCACTCTCCGAGATCTATGACGTCACTCACCCATAGTGCGCACTCCGCATGTGTGAAAAGTATCACTATTTACTTGCAATGTTTGCGAAAAAAAAAGTTGAAACTGCATCGACCGAAAATAGAATACTAATAAAAAAGAAAGCGATAGCTTTCAGATGATTACCGAGCGACAGTTCAACGGCTTGTGCCATGTACTCGTAATTTGATCGTGAATGTTTTGTGTTCAGTTTTAATTCCAGTATAGATTATACCCGCATAATTTTAAAATAATCCATTTTCAAACTTTAAAGGACACTTGGGTCCTTGAACAGAATAGAAGGCGGAAACGGGAGTTTTTCGTTATTACTGGGATCTGTTGTATGGATTCGTTATTTAGAGGTTTTGCTGTGTGTGTTTTAAGATCGTGCCTTATTTCGGTATTTCGCTGAAACCATCTGGTTTTGGCGATGGTTCTGATGGTGGTAGATTTCAAGGGTGTTATTTGCAGATCCCCAGATTTTGCTTGCGTAGGCGATGAATTTCTTCGCACGGAGTTGTATGGGATCTGTGGACTTTTGGAACTTGAAAACCTTTTCATTCTTAATGGGATATTTACAAAGCAGCACGGAGTTTTCTTGTATTACGGATTAATTTCGATAATTAAGGTTCCCATATACTGTATGAAAACTTGAACAAGCAAAAAACTTGTTTATTCAAGATGTTTTGCAAAAATAGTACTTGAAATGGAGCAGTATAAAGGTTTTTTTTTCTTCGCAAACATTTCAAAATTCGAAAAAATATTGGGCTAAGTATTTTTTAAGTTGTCTTTAAATCACATCCATCATAAAACCATAGGATAAGTAGTAATGAAAAAGGTGATCAGTAGGAGCTAAATTCATCCTTAAATACAAATTATTTAACATCGCCAAGCTGCTTTCGTTTTTGCACGCGGGCTTTCAGTTCAAGAAGAAACTAACGAGTAATGAGTAATAACCGAGTCCACTTGAAACATCGCTATTAATAATGATGTCACGTAGTGACGTCATAGTCGACAGTTTGAAACTAACGAATTAGCGGGCTTAAAATTTCCCCATGTCTTCTATTCCAGGTAAAGGTTGTTAATATGCAACCGGGCTACATCAGCCCTCTCGTCCAGGATAGGGTCATTTTTATTCTATTGACGAGATACTTCGTCGAGACATCCACCAGGAGGGTTAAAGAGGATGAATAGTCACATAAACAACACATGTGGACAGCAATGGCATAGAGTTAAAGATGGATGGTTTGTTTTGGGGGTTTATGGCGCAAGGGCCATATTACGCCATACACAATAAATACCATATGAAGTAATAGACACACACAATGAAGGTTTTACTGTCACAGAGGAGAGATTTACACCCAGGGGGGATGAATGCATCTGACAGGAATCGAACCCGCGCCGCCTTTAACTCGAAGGTTGCTAACGTAGTGGACATACCCATTGAGCCACGAAGGTCCCAGTTACAGATGGAACATTTCCATCCAAGGCTGAAGTCACATCAAAACAATCCCCGTAACATCATCATCACCCTGGTACAGGACATTCAGGATCCACAACCCTACGAAAGTGCTTCAAGGAATGCGAATCTCCACCAAAGAATTATCTCTCAATTTTTTATAGGTGATAAATGTCCAAAGCCGCAGCGTTGATGAAAGTGCTGACTTAAAAGAGATGAGACGCGATGAAATTCGAGAGACGTGACGGATGAAAACATTGCATGGAATTTAAAAATCCAACGTTAAATGTTATAATGATATGAAAAGAGTTTTCGGACAAAAAAAAAGAGTTAAAAATGTTCGTGATAGTGGTTAAAAACTGAAAAATCGATTTGTTATGAATGATCACAAAAAAAACACACACACGATATACACACAGTGCCACTGAGTTACAGATGAAACAGCTCAAGACAAGGCTCAACCGAATCCCTGTAACATCGTCATCGCACAGTTTCAGGACATTCGCGATATATAACCTGACGAAAGGACTAGGAGGAATGTGAATCATCAACAAAGAATTATTACTTAATTCGCTTAGGTGATAAATGCCCAAAAATGCAGCGTTGATGAAAGTGCTAACTTAAACATAGAAGTGATGAAGTTTAAAAGACATGACGGATAAAAACAATGCATGGAATTTAAAAATCCAACGTTAAATGTTTAAATGATCTATCCGTATAAAGTTTTTCTAATACCAAATCACACAAAACTAGAGTTTAAAATGTCCATGATAATGGTTAAAAACTGGAAAATCGATTCAAGTATTATCAATGGTCACAGAACCAACAGACGCGATATACACGCAGTCCGACTGGGTTACAGATGAAACAGCTGGAGACGAGGCTCAACCGAATCCTCGTAACATCGTCATCGCACAGGTACAGGACATTCACGTTACATAAACCGACGAAAGAGCTCGGAGGAATGCGAACCATCACCAAAGAATTATTACTTAATTCGCTTAGGTGATAAATGCCCAAAGCCGCAGCGTTGATGGAAGGGGAAGGGCTATTTTTAAAACTTCCCTCCCAAATACCTGAATGAAACCGGGGAAAGTTTATCACTTTTCCCGAATCCACATCGCAACCGCAAACATTGATTTTCCTCCCCTCTCTCCAAGCATTACTTTCTCTGCAAACATCCCCCCACTGATCCGCAACAATAACTCAGTCGCACGGAGCCACAAGTTCCCGGAACGAAAAGCAATTCCCGGATTCCTCGGGAGATGAGTCCGCAATCCGGGAGTGCCAGATGGTCCGTGTCTCCGACGATCACTCATGGAACACTTCCGTCCCCCTCTGGGAATGGCCTTACCATCGATTGCTTCCAGACTATCCTGAAGCAGCATTGCCATGCCTGTATGGTAGAGCAATGCAAAAAATAGCGTGGAGCTGCGACTCGATTAAAGTGGGTATTTCACTTAACGTCGCACTGGAGCAACACAAGGGGCTATTGGGAACGGTCCGGGATCATATCCGAAGGAAAAGATCACGAGGACAACAACACGTAACTTTGAAAAGCAGTCACATGTAGTTAAGGTAAGGTAAGCCTCTAGATCGGAAGGTTCCTGGATCGAATCCGGATCAGTGCATGGATGTTTGTGAGCGTATGGTGTAGAGGCGGCTGGTGCACCTTAAATCTGTCATGACCGAAAGTCCTCACGTTGGGTTGGTGTGGAATTTTGGAGAGTGGGCTGGTGTTGCCTCGTCATCTGACCATGGCTTGAAATTAAGTGGTGTTGTCTTCGGATATTTCCCTTAGGTGACTGATCACGGACCGTTGTAAATAGCCCGCTGTGTTGCTCTAGTACGACGTTAACTAAAAATTACCAAACTTCCACACTATCCAACGTGAGAGCATTTCATACTACGAAAGATTTAAAATGCACGAACTCTCACGTACACGACGGTCTTGGATTGGATTCGAACTCGCAACCGTTAGAGGACGAGCTGGAAGGAGGACCTGAGCTGGAACCCCGGTTCTCTAAACTTCCACACCACGCCAAATTGAGGATATTTCAGATCACGACAGATTAACGTGCACCAGAACCTGTGAACACGATAATTCTATAGCTGGTGAAGCTTGAAACTTCTTGAGGACCACAGACGAAGAATTGTCCTTTCCTCCAAATGCTAAGACGGATAAATACAATATTTAATTGACGGACATTTTAGGACAAATCTTCACCTGTGACGCGTTGTTGACAGATTTAAAACCGACACGACATAGTTTAATATAGAAATAATTACAGAACATATTAAATGACTAGCTGAGTATCCAGGCGTTGCTCAGGTTTCAAATATGACAGCGACCACTAATGTATGACTGCGACATTTCCCTGTGTTAACTCAAATACACAAACGTTGCAGAACGTGTTTCCTTGTCTTTGTCCATTTATTGCAGGAAAACAAACATTAGATTTAGAAATTGGGGTTTCGAGAGGCACTTTTAGGACTATATGTGTGCCAATTTTCATGGTCATAAATGGTACAGATTAGTCTGAATACAGGAAAGTAATACACAGTTCCCACACCTCTGTTAAAAAAATTCAAGGACTTGTCAAAAATTTGTTTTTCAAAGAACTGGCATTTTTTATATCTATCTAAAACAAATGTCCATTAAAAAGAAAAATGTGGAAATTAATGAAAAAAAACTTTCTCTCTATTTTGTAAACTACTGATAGTCAAAAAAAAAGAAGAAAGGTTATCATCTATTTTGGTTACAATTTGGATTTTTTTCTATCACCGAACCTATGATTTTTTTATTTTATAAAGTGGCCTTCTCGTCTCAATACTAACTATCAGGCTACTTGCACACAAATCAATTTCGGAAGTGCGATAAGCTATTGTACGACAAATTCTTTGCTCTCTCGAAGAAGAGTATGGGAGCTTGCACTTGGGGGTTTGATCTACACAGGACACAATCTCCTTCCACTGCTATTACAACAGACAGCTGTCGTGGTTTATTTTGTTCAAGAAACAAAAAAAGTTCAAAGTTCTGACTGGTGTTATGGCTTTTTTATTCTTTTGTTCAAGTTTACATCTTCGCGATCGTTAAAGAGAGTGACAGTTTCAACGGATTTGAAATCTGCTGAAAATTTTACACCAGATTGATACCTCATGTAGTCCGAATTTTATTCAAAGCCCGAATTCTGTCACGAGCAACCCCGTGCTGGTCTGATATTCCTTCCCATTTCTAGTCTAAAAATAAAATTTCACAGCGCTGAGTCACGTTCTTGAAGAAATTCTCATTTTACAAAAACGTATAATTCAGTAATCCGAAACTGAAACTTTTCATTCTGTTACGTACGACGCCAAATGTACAAATTTTTAATGATATTGTAAAAGTGAAATCAAGTACTTTCAAGGACTTTTCACCAAGTTCCGTAATTTTCAAAGACTGCCAATAGCCCCTAGTTCGGAAAAAATATAAGGGCTTTTCAAGGACCGTGGGAACTTTGTAATAACCTACCTTTTCCGCAGTGTTCTAAAGTATAAGTGTACCAAATTTGGTATGGATTGGTCAAACGATGTAGATTTGTATAGAGAATATACACCCACACATAAATACACACCCACATCCTTTTTTTATAAAGAAGATAGAAGACACACTCACTGCCAAAAGTAAAGCACGAAAAGTAAAACGCGAAAAAAATGACAAGTGCAACTTTGATTGACACGAAATCCGGCAGGAAAGTAGCAAATAGGTTTATGCATGAAGCGAAACAAAGAATTAAATACAAAGATGAAAACAGTATTGAAATTTCATAAATTATTAAATAAAGTCATATTGGAGTCATTAATAAAATTATGTTTAAATCCAAAACAAATAAACAAAACCGACATTAATAGGGTATGTGAACACCCCTCATCCTCATACAAAGTTTACAGCGTGAGATCATGCTTTCAAGGAGGTGATCAACCACCCCAGAGTGAAGTAATTGCCATTTCTCCTGTAGAGCAGTTTGTAACTCTATGAGAGTAGTTAGGGATGGGAAACGTGCAAACACAGCACGGCGGAGGGCATCCCAAAGATTTTCAATCGGATTAAGGTCGGGCGGGTACGTCGGCCAAACCATAATCGCAATACTCTCACTCTCCAGGTATTCGTCGACGATGCCAGCTCTTTGGAGACGCGTATTATCATCCATTAAAACTCAAGAAGGACAACTGCTGCAGTGCACAATCTCATAGTGGGTTCTAGGACTTCATCCCAATAACGGACAGCAGTTACAGAACCCCGTCTATATATGTACAGGTCAGTGCGATATCCCAACGAAATCCTGGCCCATACCATGATGCTTCCACCTCGAAATGTGTGATGCTCGATGATGTTAAGGGGCCGATTACGTGTGCCTTATTCTCCCTAGACCCTTACACGTTTGTCATCTGGCTCCAGGGCAAATCTCGACTCACATACATAACATACGCGCCCGATCAAACGCAGTCCAATTCACATGTTGCCGACACCACTTTAATCGTCCCCTCTGGATTGGACGGATAGAGGAACACAAACTCGTGGTACTAGAGCGTACAGTCCATTCATGTGTAGAATTCGGTGCACAGTAGTGGAAGATATCGTCCTTCCAATGGACGCTGCGACCATAGATGTCACACGTGTGGAGGTTTCCCTTCGATTGCGCTTCGCTACAATAGCAATATATCGATCTCTAGCGGTGGTCGTAACCCTTGGGCGGCCAGGCACAGATTTTCAGACGGCTGTTTGCCTTGTTTGGAAATGTTTTCATAATCGTGATATGACGGAATGATGAACGCCGAAGAAAAGAGCAGCAGCAGTGATTGATTGCCCTGCTTTCAAGGTGTCTTACAGAACGCCAGCGCTCACTATCTGCCATTCGTCTTCTGGAAGCCATATAAACACGTCTGTCTTGAAAATTAATCGTACGAAAGTTCTAAACACTTTTTTTCAGCAATTACAAGCAACTCCTATAACCCATTCACAATGCTGGCTTCTGATACGATTGCATTTTTTGCATATTTTTTGATTGGCCGTAATTGGCTGTTACATAACACATTTGCATACTTCCATCTACCTCTGCAGCAAATTGCAGCCTCTCAAATTCAGATTGGCTTCTGGAAATTAACTTTCTTCTCCGTGCTTAACTTTTGGCAGTGAGTGTAGATAGATAGAAGATAACGGAAATAATTAGTACTTTTATAGGAAATTTTGGTTTTATATTTACTCAAGTTTCTTGATAAAACATCTGAACAAGTGTACTCTAATCAATCATAATTTGGTAGACTTGGAGAAGCTGGAAGGTAAATTGAGAATTGCAATTACTTGTATTGTTTTACCAGTTCTGCTAAAAAATCAATTATTTTTCCCAAAAATATTTTACAGAATTTGAATTATAATACTTTTGTAGTTTTGAAACGTGTTTATTTTCTTTACGAAATATAAACAGGTAATAAAATGGGGATTAATAGTATGGAAGAAAGCCTATTTTCAGTGAAGTACATTGCGAGGTTAGGATAATTTTTGCTCAACCATTTTCAAATCAGAGAAGAATTTTTTGTGGTGCCACGCTTAAAAAAGGCAAAAGAAGCCTCACCTGGCGTTTTGAGGCCCCACACTGGCCGGGATGTAGGAGGAAGTGGCGTTGATGTCGTCGTTTTTGATCAATCCCGACTCCATGCCCAGCGCAACCGTGCATTCATCTGTAAGAGAGAAAAAAAAAACCGAACAATTATTTAACAATAAGTACAATTACCCTAAGAAAGACAGGACTCCCTTATTTTGGAACTACCAAATTACTCAATTTTTATCTACTGCTTGTCAGTTAGAACCAACGTTATGTACTGGTTACTAGTACAGCTGTACTGGTGGTCACCATAGAAGTAGGTTTCGTTCAAGTAGGGATGAGTGGGACGAGATTTGACGGTTACTGGTGTGATGACGGAAGTGGTGTAGGCTATGGCAAAATTGTTATGCAGAATGTATGTTTTCCGAACTACCCCCAAGTGAGATCAGGAAAAATATGAAATCTGAACTACGGGAATGTGAATTCGATTGGTTAAATTGATAATCACGTGAGTGCAAGTATAGCATGACATGATCTAGCTCAAGTGAAGTATTCGCACAAATTACCTTGTCTCGAAGTTCTCTAGTGTTTCAATGTTTACACCTGTAAGGACTTGGACAAATTTAAACGTACATTTATGGCTGGAAATGTCCATTAGATATGACAATGTACGCAACGTTTGAAAATGTCCGTTACCTACTACAAAGTCCGCTACATACGACAATATCCGCTACATACGATAATGTCCTCTACATATAACAATGTTTGCTACATATAACAATGTTTGCTACATATAATAATGTTTGCTACATATAACAATGTTTGCTACATACGACAATGTCTGCTACATACGACAATGTCCGATACATACGACAACGTCCGCTACATACGACAGCGTACGCTACATACGACAACGTCCACTACATACGACAACGTCCGCTACATACGACTACGTCCGATACAAATGACAATGTCCGCTAAATACGACAATAACCACTGCGTATGACAATGTCTGCTACGTACGACTATGTCCGCTGCATATGATAATGTCTATTACACATGAGAATGTTCGCTTCGTACGACAATGTCTGCTACGTACGACAATGTCCGTAACATACTACAATGTCCGCTACATACGACAATGTCCACTACATACGACAATGTCCACTACATACGACAATGTCCACTACATACGACAATGTCCACTACATACGACAACGTCCGCTACATATGACAACGTCCGCTACATACGACAACGTCCGCTACATACGACAACGTCCGATACAAATGACAATGTCCGCTAAATACGACAATAATCACTGCGTATGACAATGTCCGCTACGTACGACTATGTCCGCTGCCTATGATAATGTCTATTACACATGAGAATGTTCGCTACGTACGACAATGTTCGCTACGTACGACAATGTCCGCAACATACTACAATGTCCACTACATACGACAACGTCCGCTACATACGACAACGTCCGCTACATACGACAACGTCCGCTACATACGACTACGTCCGATACAAATGAGAATGTCCGCTACATACGACTATGTCCGCAAAATATGACAATGTACACCACAGATGTATGGCAATCCATGCGTTGTCAAACGTGTATCAGTGTTGGTGATTACAACTTTGAGAACTACTGTGAAACATCAAATGCACAACTACTATCAAACAGCCAAATAGGGCAATAAAAGTGTTAATTAATCTTGTTTTAATCCTCCAAGTGGTAAATCATTCAGCAAGATCTGATCAATTTTGTTATTGACGAGATATTTAATAACCAAGATATACATTGTCGATCTGACTGATTCTACTGACGATATATCTCGTCTATCTAGATCTGGTCACATCTCCCAATCACTAGATGCCTCGTCGAAACAACCTCTAGGAGGGTCAAGCAAACGAGCTCAGTCCCCCGAACAACCCTTAAACATTCGCTCTTGAAACCTCAGATATTCTTCTGCAACAATTTCCGCTGCACCTAAATTACGATCAAGTGAATTCCCGAGCACGAAACTTCCCCAGCGTGTGAAAGTCGAATCAATCTCATCTTGATTGTGTTCTACGAGTGGGGGCGATGCCTCCCGCCAGATGTTCGCTATCCCAAGAGCCCGCTTCCGAGACAATAAAATCTTCGAGGCAACGGAAGTGACCTGAGGGAATAGCGATGGGTCCTTTGATGCAGCGTTCTTAGGAATTCCCGAATATCTATCAGAGGGGATAATTCTTATTGGACCCATCGGGGTGGTATGGGTAGCGTTTCGTGGTTTGTTTAGTGGTATTTGGTAGGTAGGTATTTAATTAACGTTCTACCTATCCAGACACATAAAGCCACTTTTTCTGCCAGTACTAGAATAGGCCACATTGTCCTCTCCCCATCGATCTACTAATGAAATAGACGAAGCATGTGTTTGCAGAATCATACCATTTCTTCCGGTTGCTCGGTTTGAAGATCTACCACGTGATTGTGGGGAAAAGCATGAACCCTAATCTGAGACAGATTATTGATTGGTTAAAGTGATTAGCCAGCGTGATTAAAACCACTAGACTGCGTTTCGAAAGACCGTAGGACAAGCTGAGCCCCAGTCTCTAATTTTCGCCAACGTGAGGGCATTTGAGGCCATGACATTTTACGCGCACCAGAAACCGGGAACACCACGGTTTTTGGTTGGACCGACGTTTGAAACTCGTAACACTCCAGTTGCAAACCGATTACTCTTCCGGGCTTGTTACAGGACTGACTTGGTTAGTTATTTAAAGGTGTAAGCACGTTCATGAAGTCAATGAAGATTTATATATGTCCTGATGGATTCAGCGGCATAAAAATGCAAATGTTCTGATGGATTCAGCGGACTAAAACCTCATATAATTCCTAATGGATTCAAATGGCAAAAAATTTACATAAGTCCGGATTCAACGGCATAAAAACACATACAAATCCTGATGGATTCAGTGGCATAAAAACGCAGATAAGTTCTGATGGATTCAGCGCACTAAAATCTCATTTAATTGTTGGTGGATTCAGGGGGCAAAATATCCACATAAGTCCTGATAGATTCAACGGCAAAAAAAAACAAGTCCTGATGGATTCAGAAGACAAAAAAATTATATAAATCCTGAGAGAGATGGATTCGGCGGCTAAAAATTAGACAGCAGATGCAGCTGTTTTATTTCAGAATAGAAACGGAATTTCCACGTACTTTTTTCTTCGAAAAATATTTTTTGCATTCTAAATCCAACTCCTAACTACAGAAAAACCCATCCGATCACGAATAGAACAAACTCGTTACCGCTTATTTTGGCTGTGGGTATTTCGAGCTTGTCCGCGGGCGAAGCCCTCCTCGCCTGTCAAAATATTTCGCGGATTTCTGAGGGATTTCTGGCAACGGTGTTTGGAGAAGGGCAGGAGCAAAGTACACCGAAAGCTCCTCGAAAAGAAGAAATCGAGGTTCTCGAACGAGTGGGGAAGTTCCATGTTTTCAAACATGGAACTTGTGGTTGGAGAGGAATGTTAAAAAAAAATGGCTACATTCAACTTATTTTGCTTAGCGGTGAAATATATAAACATGAATGTGTCACTTGGCAATGGATGACATCCGGTGAGATCTTTTTCGAAACATCTCGCAGCAGGAAAAAAAAAGTATCTTTTACAACTTTAGGAGACACTTTAGAATAAAATTATGAAAGGGTTGCGGTTTGGAAGACATGCGTTTCAAAATAGGTTTTCCAGCATATTTATTTTTGAAGACAAAGTTGCGAGTAAAATATCTGGTATCACAGGCTTTTACTGTAAAACGAAATGTTGATGTTGCAAGTGTTTTGTTTAGAGGAAGTAGAAAAGTAGAATGAGCAATGGCAACCTTTTCATTTGTACACGATCAAGATAATATAACCAAAACTAGTGGTAGCGTGACCTTTAGACTACTTTCAGATGCTGAGTTTAACCTAAAAAATATCATCTGATTGGCTCACGAGATGGAAGAAGACAACCATTCATTGATTCATCATCTGATTGGTCCATTGTATGATCATCTGATAGTAGAAGAGTTGGGCGATTTCACCACTTTTGTCGCCACTGTGCATAAATACTCATCCAGATCTACGCTGTCATTTGATATTACATCGCCAAACGAGAGGATAAGATACCAACCCTACTAAAGGTTGTCTCGACAAAGTATCCCCTCATTAGCCAAACTGACCTAGCCTTGATGGACGAGATATCTCGAAATTAGAAAACTGACCGTCTTTATACCGTCATCTTAAATGACTTGATCACGTCATAGTAAATAAATAGTCGCTATTTTTATGACGATATATCTCGTCAAAATAAGTAGGGTCTTTATAGATGAGATATCTCGTCATTGAAAGAAAACTTACATTTAGATCTCGTCCTCACCAAAAATCTAGCATTATTTTGATGACGATATATCTCGCAAGTAGCAAAATCGTCCAGATCAATAATAGACGAGGTATCTCAACGAAACCACTTGGAGGGTTAAAAAGAATTCATCAGCTGTGAAGAAAAAAAACTTAATCTTCGGTACCGCAGCAAAGAAATAAAAAAATTCCATTTGAAATACATAATTATTGCTTCAACGTGAGGTGATAAGTCATTTCCATCGGTTTCCATGTCCCACGAAATATCCTCGTATCACTTTTAAAGTGGAATAGACGACAGAGTCTCATTCAGATGCTCTTTGGGGGACAACACAGCTGCATGAATCTAATTTGTGATTTTCAAAAAATCTAATTTGCGGAAACCTCTGTATTTGTGTCCGTGAGTGGGCTGAATCACTACGACCCTCCATGCACGTGCCTGTATACTCTCCCCCTTTTCCACCCCGATCATGGCAATAGAACCCCTCCCCTTTTTAGAATATAGAAACATAGACTTAGGATGCACCCTAAAGCCGGTTGAAAAATACATTTCATGGAGCCCGCTGTTTTTCAAAGATTACGTGAAAACGTGATGGATATATTTTTTTGGAGGAAGAAAAACACGTACTAACCATAAGGCCTTTTCCCCAAGCACATATGATCATCATCGTGCCATTTTTTAACCGGAAACGCGAACATTTTTCGGTTGTTGCTGTCCCGTGCTTCTTTTAAACTAGGGTGGTGGTAAAAATTTGCTTTTGTAGATTTGAAATTTTTTACGGCGTAAGTGTAAAGTGGCGTAGATATTATTTTGGAAAAAATAAAAGATTATCCATACGTCGTTGACGAAGTTCTATTAATTTTTATCAGAGCGTGTGTAAAACGTAGTGCAACTTTGTCTGTACTATTGTTTGTTCACTGTTTGTCATAGTGAAGATAGGTTACATACTTATATATCTGTTGTCAAGGGAAATAACTGGATAAGTCTAAAAACTACTAAAAAAGGAGCGCGATTTTAAAAATTTCACTTTTCTTGTAAATAGTTTGTTCAATAATTTATTTTGATACATTCTTTGTTGCTATTTCTTTCATGCACATTACATCACTTCTCCACAACCACTTAAGGCCCCCAAGACAAATCCTCCAGCAGAAGCAATTGTATTTTTGATTGGATTGTGGGATTCTTGTTATTGGGATTTCTCCACAATTGTTGCGATTTCTCCACAACGCGTAAGCTATTTCAACGTCGCTATCAAAGTAAACAGACCATCATGGGGCACAGTGACGTTACAAGAAGCGTTTTTAGGCTTTTTTAAGATGAAGTAAATAGTGCGAACTTGAAATTTTTTAATTTCAACTTTTCGGGCTATAAAAGTAAAAAAGAAAGATACTTTCCGTCATATTTTTTCATTTTCTATATTATAAAAATATAAACAAAAAAAAAACGCGCAAGTTCCTCATTGTGGCGCGATGCTTCGTGGTAAACAAACAATCGTACAGTGTTGCCAAAACGCGATAACAAATAATGTCTTTTTTATGTGCCACGTAAGAGGTAACTTTGGTAATTTTTAGTTAACGTCGTACTAGAGCAACACAACGGGCTCTTGACGACGGTCCGGGATCAGTCCCTTAAGGGAAAGATCCGAGGACAACACCTCGTAATTTTGAACCACGGTCAGATGACGAAGCAACACCTGAGCTGGCACCCCACTCTCCAAACTTCCACGCCAACCCAACGTGAGGGTGCCACGTAAGAGAATTATATACATAGATTTTCTTTTCAGACAATTTCTTGGAAAGAAAGCCGACCAACCGGTCTGGTAGTTAAGATGTTAGCCTCTAGACCGGAATGTTCCTGGTTCAAATCCGGGTCAGTTAACGGATGTTTGTAAGCGTATGGTGTAGAGACGGCTGGTGCCCCTTAAATCTGTCGTGGCCGAAAGTCCCACGTTGGGCTGGTGTGGAAGTTTGGACAGTGGAGTGACAGCTCAGATGTTGCGTCCTCATCTGACCGTGGTTCAAAAGGACGTGGTGTTGTCCTCGGATCTTTCCCTTAGGGAATTGATCCCGGAAAGTCGTCAATAGCCCATTGTGTTATTTTAATACGACGTTATTTAAAAAAAAACAATTACCATTTACCGGATCCTAGCGCATGTCTGAATTCCATCCATAAGCGTCAATGGTTAAGAGTGGATACAAGGTTGTTGATGAGAGGCGACAGCTCCACCATACGAGCTCCCGCGACGAACCCACTTGAATGTATCCTTGCGTGAGTGGACGATTTTCATTTACTCCCTGCGCGATCATAAATAAAGCATCCCGCAACGCTTCTGAGGGTGAAGGGTAAACTGAAAGGTGGAGTAATTGTATTTTTGATAAAAGCGATTCGCGCGGGAAGCGCAGGATGAATTATGCATGCGCAGAGGGAACAGGGAACGCGAAGAAGTGTGAGGAATAGGGTTGGAATTTCCGAGTACTCTGGCTGTAATCAACAATTCAAGGTCGCCCATGGTCTCATTCGACTATCTAAAATAGGGATGCATACTTGATAGGTAGGTATTTTAATTTAAGTCACACTGGAGCAACACATGGGGCTATTTGAGACGGTCCGGAAATAAACCGCGAAGGTAAAGATCTGAGGACAACACCACGTAATTTTGAACCACGGTCAGATGACGAGGCAATACCTGAGCTGGCACCCCACTCTCCAAACTTACACACCAACCCAACGTGAGGACTTTCGGCCACGACAAATTTAAGGTGCACCAGCCGCCTCTACACCACACGCTTACAAACATACATGCCCGTACCCGGATTCGAACCAGGAACCTTCCGCTCTAGAGGCTAACACCTCAATCACTATACCGGTTGGTCGGCCTAACAACCGGTCCACCGCGACCCTAGTGCCTACCAACCGGTATAGTGGTTAAGGTGTTAGCCTCTAGATAGGAAGGTTCCTGGTTCGAATTCGGGTCAGTGCATGGATGTTTGTAAGCGTATGGTGTAGAGAAGGCTGGTGCATCTTAAATCTGTCGTGGCCGAAAGTCCTCACGTTGGGTTGGTGTGGAAGTTTGGAGAGTGGGGTGCCAGCTTAGGTGTTGCTTCGTCATCTGACCGTGGTTCAAAATTACGAGGTGTTGTCATCGGTTCTTTCCCTTAAGGAACTGATCCCGGACCGTCGTCAATAGCCCGTTGTGTTGCTCTAGTACGACGTTAACTAAAAAATTACCAATTACCAACAAAAAAAAAAAAGGCGTTGCTAAAATATAAATCAAAACACCTGATCAATCTATAGGTAGGTATTTAATTAACGTCGGAGCTGTTGCGACACAACGGGCTATTGTCCACCTTCCTCAATCGATATATTAATCTGGTTTAGTGAAGTTAATACCGCATCGGCCCTCGCACACCTTCGAAATAATATATTACGAAACCCCGATCGATAAGCGTAGGAAGAGTTTTTGAACTAATTCCATGAATCAAGCGCCTTAACTGTCTCCGTTAATCTCGTCAGAACCATTTAGTACATACAAGTGCTCAATTCTGACATATGATCCCCATAAACGAGGATGACAGCGACGTTATTCGAACACAGGTCTGGCAGACAGCCTCCGGCCGATGTCCATAATCCCATTTATAAAAATAACACGGAAGAGTGAGTGGTTAAGCCTGGAGAAGAAGCTCAGGTCACGGAAGCCCGATCAAATTTCGAAAGGAAATTTTTCTTGTTGTGACACGGAGACGGTAATCTGTCGCCCACACTCCACAACTTGTCAGGAGACAAACAAAGCACTTTTTAAGTCGCTTTGATTGGTTATGTTAATTTACCATGCTGGGCGCAGGCGTGTTTTACATCTGGATCGTGTCGTATTTGCAGTATCCTCTTCATCTTGTGGCGTCGTTGAAAATTTCATTGTACATGTGTGTGCATGTCCGTTACTTGACGTTGTTGAGTTGGTAGTAAGTTTTGGTCATTTTTTTTAGTTAACGTCGTAGTAGAGCAACACAACGGGTTATTGACGACGGTCCGGGATCAGTCCCTTAAGGCAGTGCTCCCCAACCTTTTTATAGCCGCGGACCGGACCGGATCAACGTTTGATAATTTTAACGCGGCCCGCTGAAAGGGGGACGTTGATTGTTTTGATTTAATAATTTTAATTTAATTGCATTTAAACATGCCTTCAAAATAAAATAGAGTTACACCAAAAAATGAATATAAAGTGATTTAACATTTTAACTCACTAAAACGCTAAATCAATCAGAACCCTGAGCTTGTTTCTTTGCTACGAAATGGTTTCATCTGGGGGTAATAGGAGACAATGACACCCGAAGTGTGTTGCTGATGTCCAGTTTATTCCGTTATTTTATTTTGGTTGCTGTCACTGCAGAAAACCCCGCTTCACACAGATAGGTTGTCGGAAATGGCAACAGGGATTTAAGTGCTGTGGTGGCAATCTCAAGTTATTCCGCCATGACTTTAATCCAGAACACCGACAGAGTTGTCTCGTACGTAGTTTTAAGGCCGCCTTCATTTGAAATCTCCAGCAGTTGATCTTCTTGCACAGACATGCTAGATTCGACTGATTTGTTGACAAATGGGTGCGGATCCATGCCTTACTAGTTCGTGGGTCTTTTGTGGTCGGGAAGTAGCGCTCGAACTTTTTTTAAAGCAAAGACAGGTGATCGTACACCAACTGGGAGTATGAATGTTTAGGCTCAGTCTTGCCTAACATATCCGCTAATGACTGAACACCGTTTGATCTGGTACCATTTGATGTCCAAAAGGCCTCTGCCGTCCCCACAACTTCAGTTTGGCTTTAAATTCAGCTACTTTGTCTGCCAACTTGAAAACAGTTGTCACATTTGTCACAGTTGGAAAATAGAGACATACAGAATTCAGAAATCATAATTGAAGCTCTAGTAACAGAACAAATTTCAAGTTCTGATTTACCGCCTCCTAATTTGAGTGGACATTTCATAGATAAGAACCGCATAAACCCAAGAGAAATACACCACAGTAAATAAAATGGAAATAATTTAATGTTCTTCGGGCGGCCCGGTACCAATTGATCCACGGACCAGTACCGGTACGCGGCCCGGGGGTTGGGGACCAATGCCTTAAGGGATTGATCCCGCACCGTCGTCAATAGCCCGTTGTGTTGCTCTAGTACGACGTTAATTACCAATTACCTTACCTCGACGACAACACAACGTAATTTTTGAATCACGGTCAGATGACGAGGCAACACCTGAGCTGGCAACCCACTCTCCAAACTACTACATCAACCCAACGTGAGAACTTTCGGCCACGACAGATTTAAGGTGCACCAACTACCCCTGACCCATACGCTTACAAACATCTATGCGCTTACCCGGATTTGAACCAGTAACCTTCCGATTTAGAGGCTAACACCTTAACCACCAGACCGGTTGGTCGGCGGCAGAGTAACGGAGTAAAAGCCAGAGGGTTGCGAGTTCCAAAGTAGATCCAACCAAAGATCGTTGTGTACGTGAAGTTTGTCCTCAAATGTCACCACGAAAGATTTAACGTGCACCAGCTCTTTTGTACACGTTCGTCTTTGATTGGATTCGAACTCGAAATCTTCCGGTCGCTAATCCGTTACCCACGGCCCACAAGAAGATTGGATCCATTCAAAAATATTTTCTGATAGGTAGGTATTTTAATAAGCGTCTTACTGGAAGAACGACGGTTATTGCTCAATACGTCAAAAGAAAGATTCGGGGACAACACCATGGAATTTTGAACCACAGTCAGATGACGAAACAACACCTGAGCTGGCACCCCACTCTCCAAACTTCCACACCAACCCAACGTGAGGACTTTCGCCCACGACAAATTAAAGATAATAGTAATGGTAATTTTAAATAACGTCGTAAATAATTTTAATTAACGAGCAACACAATCGGCTATTGCTGACAGTCCAGGATAAATCTTGAAAGGGAAACCTCCGAGGACAACACCTCGTCACTTTGAACGAGGACAACACTTGACATGGAATCCCACTCTCAAAACTTCAACACCAAGTCAATGTGAGGACATTACAAGCCGCGACCGATTTAACGTGCACCAGCCCCTTTGTACACTACGGTCTTGGATTGGAACTCGCAACCCTCCGGTTGCTAATTCGATGCTCTTCCAACCAGGCTACTGTTGAAGAGTTTCCTTGTTGTGAAAGAGGCCTCTCTCGCGAATTCAGTAAATCAGTTCTCAGAAGAGAGAAAGTTGGTTATCGCATAATCAGATCTTTTCCCGGCATGTATGAATGGATTACTTTTCCAAAGGAAAACTCATCTGGTCCGTGATCGCGTGTCTATTCTTACCCGTCCCGGTGATGACATTTTAGCTGCCTACAACACTCTCTTCTCGAATGACGAGTGTCGGTCGTGGAGAATGTTTATCGTCTGACCTTTGAAACGAAACTCGAGAACTCCAAGAATCTCCAGCACACAAATTCGCTTCCGGTTGCATAATGGCGGAATGTAGAACTCTCTATCGCTTCTACATCTACAGGAAAGTGATATTTTGGTGGAAACACGTTCCTACTGTCTCAGTTTCGGCGACGAATGCGGTATTCCGTGAAGCTGTACTTTAGAATAAAGTTCTATTCGAAAGCACATTCAAGGGAAGGGGAGCCCTTATAAGTGGTAATTGGTAATTTGCAATTAACGTCGTACTAGAGCAACACAACGGTCTATTGACGACGATCCGGGATCAATCCCCTAAGGGAAAGATCCGAGTATAACACCTCTTAATTTTGTACCACGGTCAGATGACGAAGCAACCTGAGCTGGCACCCCACTCTCCAAGCTACCACACCAACCCAACGTGAGGACTTTCGGCCACGACAGAATTAAGGTGCACCAGCCGCCACTACACCTTACGCTTACAAACATCCGTCCCCGGACCCGGATTTGAACCAGGAACCTTCCGATCGCCCTTATAAGTGTGTGAGCCTAGATCGACAAATCCTTGAGGCTGTAATCTCACTCGCCAAATGATATTTCTAGATTTATACTATTTCGTGTCTTAAGAGTCCTCGGAGAAAGTTTACAAAAAATCACGAATGACAGAATGAAAAAATCCGAGAACATTTTAAAATTAGGAAGTTATAACATTGGAATTTGTGTAATACTTAGTGAAGGAATATGTACTTTAAGGGTCATTTTACTGAATCCATACTCTTGAGGCCGACCAACCGGTATTGTGGTTAAGGTGTTAGCCTCTAGATCGGAAGGTTCCTGGTTCGAATCCGGGTCCGGGCATGGATGTTTGTAAACGTATGGTGTAGAGGCGGCTGGTGCACCTTAAATCTGTCGTGGCCGAAAGTCCTCACGTTGGGTTGGCATGGAAGTTTGGAGAGTGGGGTGCCAGCTCAGGTGTTGCTTCGTCATCTGACCGTGGTTCAAAATTACGAGGTGTTGTCCTCGAATCTTTCCCTTAAGGGACTGATTCCGGACCGTCGTCAATAGCCCGTTGTGTTGCTCTAGTACGACGTTACCTAAAATTACCAATTACCATAAAAATACCACAAGCGATTTGACACCTCAGTTTAAGCAGGAGCCAAGGTAGGTCGTTTGGGAGTGTAAAGGATCAGCATTCGGAAGATTGCGAGTTCGAATCCAACAAAAGACCATCGTGTTCGAAAAGGGAGGTGCACGTCAAATTTGTCGTTGTTTCATGTGTCCGCTCGTTGGCATGGTGCGGTAATTTGGAGTGTGGGGTGCCAGATCAGGTGTCGACCACGTAATCTGACCGTAGCACAAATTTAAGTGTTGTCCTCAGATCGTTTTCTTCGGGTTTGATCTCGGACCGTCACCAATAGCCCAATGTGTTGCTCCAGTGCGAAGATAATTCAAATACATATCTACCTAGCCAACTTAAGGAGGTATTTGTGGCTCTGTGGTTTTACTCAACATGCAAGTTGTGAGGACGAAGCAGGTTTGATTCCACCCTGGGTGTGTTTCTTACTTTTGTGTCAGTGAAACTTTCCTTAATGTGTGTGCAGATTTACTTTACGCAACATGGCCACAAACACAGCTTTTGTGCTATAAAAACCATCTAACCATCTGCTCTTGTTGTTGCACATCCCCCTGGTGTAGGAAAGCCTACACCAGGTCCAGAAGGCCCCGTCGTGCCAGATCCCCATATACTTGCAAAAAGTCCTGATCAACCAACAGCTGCTTATACGAAGCGCCAAGACAGAGAAGAAGGTGATCAGGACTGGCAGGTAGGGAACAGGAACAAGGAGGGAAAATTCTCTCCCCGTTCTGAAATTATCTAACCATCTTGATAGCTTAAACGGTACAAAAAATTCGAAGTGCGTCTCCTAATTTGATCAAGGGCTATATTTTAAACAAATTAAATTTAAACCATATTCCGATGTGTCCATCAAACACTTCAGTTCCTAATAAAATGGCAAAATTGCTCTGGCCCTTTCTCGTACTTAAGAATAAATAAAAGAAGTAGAATCACATCTGAAAGTCACATTCAAACAAATCTATGTCAGTTGATCATCAATTTGGCTATTGATATCGTGGCAAACTCAATTTGAACATTAACAACTTTTATTTAAAACTACGTTAAAATAACTACATTGCAAAAACAGCAAATGACATTAGGCAGCCATTCCAGAATGAGTACTCAGCCAGATTACACACGAAACAGAAAAGAGTACCAACATTACACTATGTTGAAAAAGCTACGAAGCTGCTAACAGATCTGTACCTTGGTAGAAAGAGCCATTGTCCAAATTCGTATAGATTGTGAGTAATGACCACTAATCACCTCAAGGTAATGAAGTTTCTAATCGAAAAAAGTGCCATGATAGAAAATATTGGATCAAACCTCTGGAAAGTATTTTTTGAACGCTAAATAAAATTAATAAAAAAAAGTAATTAATAAACAGGTGTGTCAAAAACGTACAAAATGGATATTGAGCCGTTTTTCTACCAAGTACAGAAATAGATATGACGATTTAAATTGGAATTAGTGCAGTAACGAATTAAGTAGAGTTGGTTGAGTAAAGCGTGTTAAAAGTCGATTCAATATTTATAATTGATCCGTGAAGAATATTTCATGTAAAATTAATTATATATTTGTAAATAAACGTACTGCTACAAGAATTGGCAGAGCTGTACTAGTAAATTTATTTAACAATTAGATATAAATTTTACGTGGTTTATTCAAACGGATCTCACACAGAAATCTCTACAAACGAGTAATTTAGAAAAAAAATATACGAGCGAATAATCCAGTATAGCAAACGATTTTTTTCTGCTTTCCAATTGTAGTGTTTCATTCCATTAAAGTTGCAGTTAAAAAATAAAATAAAAAACATTTAGCAGAATATCAGAATACTAGGAGCTCAACTTGCAAGTACACAAATAAATATTAAATTGAGATACAACGCTAATAGAGGTTTACACGCGTTAAACAACTACATTTTAATTTTATGTGGAATATTCTAGATGGATAAAACAGAAATCTCTTCAAATGAGTTAATCAGTAGAAAAAAATATATATACGAACAGTAACACAGTAGCAAACGATTTTTTTTCTGCATTCAAAATGTAAAGTTTTTTCTTCCATTGAAGTAGCAGTTAAAGAATAAATTAATATACGTTTAGCAGATAATATTACTAACAGCCTTTCACGTACACAAACAAATATTAAATTGAGATGCAACTCCAATAAAGGTTTGCACGCGCTCAAGAAGAATAATATTTCATCTTCGATTCTCAATGTGTAATTTGCAATGTACTCAAAAAGAACACATGGATGCGCCACAATCATTTATAAATTCAACCCATCCATCACGACCCCTTCAGGAAACATAAAAATACGAGCCCCTTTAGAAAAACAAGCCTCTCCAGTAACCCGAACCCAGACTGCATTTTAACCGTGGTGCCCGCAATTTGGGGGATCCAAGAAGGTTCCACCGGTTCCTCCATTTAATCTCCCGAAAGCATCTGGTATAAAATCCGTTCGACTGCAGCACGCCAAGAATCCGGGCAAGAATTATGAGGAAGGAATGCTGGCTTAAGGAGATGGATGAAAAGGATAAGCAGGCACCCAATGGATGAATACAATTCGGGTAGTTGAGAGGGTGAAATATTCCCGGACAGGTGTGACGCTAATGACTAGAGTACGACTGGAACTGGGGATCGGGAGAGGAAGTGCCCGGATCTCAGAATTTCATTAGTCCCGGAATTCTAATAATCTCCTTCTTAAAGGTAACAAACAAGGCAATGATTTTGTTGACTCGCAAATTGTTTGTACTTGGAACATAATGTCCGCTTTGGTGGGAATTGCGTTTGCAAGAAGCACCTCTGATTCTATCCGGTTGATGCAAAAGTTCATCCCGTTGTTTTTGACAAAAATCGAAGAAAAATGATTTTATTTACTAAAAATTACATTTAATTAATTTTGTATGTGCCGTTTTGGTATTTAAAAGTCTCTCCTGTAGCTCTCTGCTTCATAGCCCGTTGTGTTGCTCTAGTACGACGTTAATTAAAAATTACAATTACAATTTCCGGTAGCTACACATATGCCGACCAACCTGTCTGTTGGTTAAGGGGTTAGCTTCTAGATAGGAAGGTTTATGGTTCGAATCAGGGTGAGTGCAGGGATGATCGTAAGCGTATGGTGTATAGGAGTCTGGTGCACTTTAAATCTGTCGTGGCCGAAAGTCCTCACGTTGGGTTGGTGTGGAATTTTGGAGGGTGGGATGCCAGGTCAAGTGTTGTCGCAGTAGCAAAATAGACCAGATTTTGCTACTGACCAGATATCTCGTTGGGGAAACGACCAGGAGGGTCTAGCGAGTAAAATGGTCAAAAAATATTTCTTAGCCAACTGATTCCTGGCAATGGTTTTGGCAACGGTATAGGAGGGTGAGAGTTAGAATCCAACCAAAAAAACACTGTCGTGTATGTGTGAATCTGGCATGGCTTCAAATGTCCTCACGTTGGCGTGTCGTAGAATTTCGTAGAGTGGGGTGCCAGCTCAGGTGTTGCCTCGTCATCTGACCGTAGTTCAAAATTATGTGGTGTCCTTGGCTCTTTCCCTTAAGGGGTTTGATCCCGGACCGTCGTCAATTTCCCTTTAGTGTTGCTCTATACGACGTAAATTAAAAATTACAATTACTGTTACCATTTTTCAAGTCCCAATTAGAGGCAACTGTGTTTTTCCACTCGGTTCCAATCCAAGGCCACCGGAAACTGGGGAAGAAGCATCGATGAAATACGCACTAAGTTGATCGATATAGAGCCCGGCACATTCCTTTGTACTGCAATTGGAGGTGTGTCTCGGAAGAAGACGAACGCACCGACTCTTAAGAATTGGTAGGATCTTGCGCGTGTTTTATTTCTCACTCTGCATTCATGCCGCTCTGGATGAAAGAGTTGCCATGGCGACGTTATTGATCCCCGAACCTGAGACATCCACTGTAGGTAAACGCGTGCAAAATTATTAATGCGTTCAGGTGAGAGGGGTGGATCAGAACGGGAAAGGAGCGATGCATCAAGTGTCAGATGGAGCAGGGGGGGGGGTACTGTCGAGACGAACGCTTATGGAAGGATCAACAAGTATCGAAAATATTTCAAATAGTATTTCTCGAAGCTGAGTCGCCAATAGTCCCTTGTGTTACTCTCGACCAACGTTAATTAAAATATCTACCTACAATTTGTCACTGGTAATTAGTAATTTTTTAATTAACGTGTGTACGAGAGCAATACAACTGGCAATTGATAGCGGTCCCGGATCAATACCCTAAGGGAAAGATTCGAGGACAACACCTCGTCATTTTGAACCACGTTCAGATGACGAGGCAACACCTGAGTTGGCACCCCACTCTCCAAATGTCACACCAACCCAGCGTGGGGACGTTCGGTCACGACAGATTTAAGGTGCACCAGCCGCTTCTACTCCATAAGCTTACAAACATCTGTTAACTGACCCGGATTTGAACCAGGAACATTCTGATCTAGAGGCTAACATCTTAACTACCAGATCGGTTAGTCGGCTTTCTGTCCGGCAAATTGTCTGAAAAGAAAATCTATGTATATAATTCTTTTACGTTGCACACAAAAAAGACGTTATTTGTTATCGCGTTTTGGCAACACTGCATTGCTTGTTTGTTTACCACGAAACCATCGCGCCTCAATTGAATTTATAGCGTTATCGGCCATTTTCAAGGCCAACAATTATAGTTCAACAAGACGCTTGCACAGTTTGCAATTGATATTTTGTGTGATACGTCGTACGTATCAGTGATCTGGTTGTTCTTTTTCAACTTTTGGAGTTTTGTACTTTTTAATGGTATATTTTACATTCTTGTTATTCATCACAGTGCAGATCTACACGTACAAATCGTAACCACGAGAGGCCAAATTTATCTGGACATCATTCCGGAACAACATGCACGTTTGTTTAGGGGTGCCATGGGCGCAGAATTTGTGTTCATGGATGACAGCGCCCGTCCTCACTGTACAAACATTGTAAACGAATGCCTTGAATCTGAGGATATCAGCTGTATGGAATGGCCAGCATTCTCACCTGACTTGAATCCGATAGAGCATGTTTGGGACATGCTTGGCGGACGAGTTGTATCCCGTCAACCACCACCTACATGTGTATCGGAACTTCGGTGAGCATTGCTTGCTAAGTGGAGTGATCTGAATTTGATCCTCAGCATGGCTAGGCTTTGTACGGACTGTATTTCATCGTCTGGGAGACATAAAATGTATTAATCATCATACCAACCATGTCATGTTATTAATCATCATACCAACCATGTCATGTTAAGTTTTTGTAAGGTCGATATTTTTTGTAATTGCTCCAGTGAGCACAAATGGCAGTTTTTATTAATGGTATCATACATACACCATCTTTTTTGTTCTTTATCTTTTGTTTAATAAATGGGCTTTATGAATAAGTCACGTTTGTTTTGTTTCTGAATCTTTATTTGCCGGAGCTGGCAATATCCTTAATATATGGACATGAGTGTATATCATCGTATAGTATAGCATAAACTATAGTATATAAACTGCTGAATTTAAGACTCCACGAAAGTAACACACAAGTGGCAAGGGAATTGTTAAACCCCTCAAAGCAATTTTAATTTCATGCCGATACTAATGTTTTGCGAAAAAGATTGTAATGAATTGAAAATAAAAGATTTTTCAAACGTGATAGAATTGATGAACCTTCCATTCTAAGTATTTTAGTTAACATAAGTAAGATAATGTGAACTAACTTGTTCACGTATGTATTTGAAGAAATTACTCATTAAAAGAATGTATCCTACATGGTTCTACCCTCCAAAATGATCTAGAGCTGAAAATTTCTATAATTTTAATTAAATATATACACAGTGCATATTTAGAGGTACAGAAATATGTACTATCTTTATAGTTCATAGATATTTTAAACTGTTGAATTACTATGAACTATAATTGCATGTCATTTATTAATATTTAGTATTCAAAGGTGATACTTTAAAAATGTAATTCTAATCTTAAATGTGGTAATGATTGAATGACATATTTATAAAAATACGATACAAATTTTCAATTCATAAGCAAAGTTGGCATTCATCAATACTTTAATGATACGTTGTTTCTCAATAGTATGTCATGCATTGCGTTCTTGTATATCAATTACCAACAATATAAGTTGAAAATTCATTGTGATATATCCGCAATTAAATGCACAATTTCATTCTTGCAAACTCAATTTTGTTCTAAAACATCGTTTCTGAAAATGGAACAATCACAGCGATATGAGAATCCAAAGAGCGAGCATCTACGAATTTTGTTGAGATATCAATCTGAACAGTTACAAAACCTTTCCAAATAAATCTTCCAATAACGAAACTACCAACGCTTAGCATCATCAGAGTAATTTAAAAACCATCAACAGGTAAATATGCACGAAATTATAAAATTTCATTCGAAGTGGAGAATGGCATTTTAAACCAACGTTAATCAGCTAAACACATGAATTTTAGGGTGATAGTTTTAAGCGTGTTGTAGAATAACTTACAATTTCTTGAGAGAGATCAAATTGTACAAATGTTAGATACATTACACTATGATTTCCAAATGAATAAAAGAGATAGATCATTTTGGAGATGCTTCCAAACTCTATTAAGAAAAGGGTCAGCTTTTAAATTTTAAATATTTCGCTAATATCCCTCAACTTAATCTTGAATTCGTCGTTGTAGATAAATGTTTTCTCTATAGGTGAAAAGTTCACTTTTTCCTGTTATATAACGATTTTATTGTCTAGCATAATTGTTTCACCTTATTTATTCAAAATATATATTAATTTTTTCATATTTTACTTGATTTTTAATAAAAGTGCTATTTAAAAAACATCCAGCATCATCCAATTAAAGTAAAGGATGTCACTGCATACGAATATATATTATGCGACTGGTTGAAAGAAATATATAATTATTAGCATTTCAATTTAAGACTTATAGCATTAAATGTAAGTGATTCTACACTGATACCAATTTCAAACGATTTTACTGTACGCCCTGTACCCAAATCCTTCACTGGGGACCTTCAAAAATAACTTTACAACATTATCTCTTATCTATAATACATTTCAAAACATTTAGACCTTCCAGTTGGATTTTCAGAGACAATTAAGCAGTACAAATCTGATATCTGTGAAAAAATTTGGAGGGGTATTATGGTACTCGATTCATTACTTGAGAAAGCATACATATTCCTACTGGTGCGTTTTCAAATATCCGTTTATAAATAGTCAAGACATTGCATAAGAAAAATTTTTAGTACACATGAAAATTTACCTAGGATTGCTTGGGGTAGTTGGGTTAAACATGGTCCATGAGCCCTACATTCCAACCAAACCAAGATTGCTTATAACTATTGTACCAGCCCCATGTACAAAGCCGGTTTTTATTACATAATAAAAATGTGATTCATAGAATTTTTCCCTTAAAAATTCCCCATTTTTTCAAGTAATGTTTAATATTTACCAATTTTCCTTTCATTATTTACTTTTGGTTATAAAATTAATTATAATTTTGAGCAAAATTTGCATCTACTTGTTCACGAAAATAGTATAAAGCTATCGTATTTAACATATATAACTTATATATTAGGTCATTCAAAGGCTGCTTCACATTCTGTGAGTAAATTATTGAGTTCATAAACTAATCTTGGAGGTCTGTAGTATACCAAACTCTGCATCAGCAGTATGTCGATGCCAAACGCTGTATCAACGATGAAATATACTAAATTAAAAATTATTGTTTGTTGTTTTACTACAAGAAATATATGATCAAAAATTTAGAAAGTGTTATTTAACCATTGTAAAAACTGTATTTTGGAAGATTCTAAAAGAATAAAACTGTTCTTTTGTGAAAGAGTTACAACGCATCTCCCCAAAATTGGATTAGTAACCAAACAAGAACTTCAAACTAGAGCAAATTACTTCAAATTTTAACTTTTGAAGGGAGAGTTTATTTTTTATTGCTACCTTAAAATCTTTTTTTTAAAATCTCTTTAATGTAATATAATCGAATATAATAAAAAGTTTACCTTATTTGAGAAGCATGCGCTTGCCTGGATCAACAGAAAACTAAACGGAGAAATGTGTCGGTATTATACGTTATCAGAAGTAAAATAACCTCAAATGTACTATTTTCTCGTTAACCATTCTTACTTCTAACTCTAGATTGTTTCTTTTCAATAGAACCTTCGTTTACAAAATGGCCAGATTTCAAGAATTCATCAACACACTCATCTTGATAATATTTTACCACAATTCAATTGATACCTTGTTCTACAATAGCCTTCTTAGTCTCCTCAACTTTTCCGTTATTATATACTTAATAGTCACTAAAATTAACTCTAATCCTGAAGAATCGTCAACACCCATCACAATAGATCGCGAAACATTCACTGATCCTCAAACAGAAATAATTACAATAGACTCCCAAACACAAACCTGTATTCAAAACACCACCACAAATACCACAATAGAATGCCAAACAGAACCCTATGACACCATAATTTTTACAATAGGAGACGCACATAATGTCAATAATCCCGAAACTGGCAACAACACACCTGCAATAGACTCATCATCAGATTAACACCCATCTACATCATCAGTGGCCTCTACAATAGCTCTTCCTCTCAATTCAACTCCAATACAAGCATCATCTTCATCCTCTTTGGCCTCGACAGAACTTATTGCTCCCAATTCAACGTCAGAACAACAACCGACTTCAACATTAAAAAAAAAAAAAGTCTATGGCATAGACTAAAACCTCAGTTCAAGAAACTCAAGAAGCAGGTTTCAGTCAAACGGTGAGATGCATTAGTCCCAACCAGCGCCAAGCTAAATCAATAGCCATACCACTTCGCAAAGTATTTAATATGAAATAGAAGCCATGAAGCAAAATATTTGTTTTTATTTTAACAATTTTAAAAGCGTAAATAGCAATATCAAATTTTGTTCATTCTAATTGAAAATTAATCCAGTACAAAATAATAGTAGATTACCATTAACTTAAGATATAATTAATTACCAATAGCAGCAAATTAATCAAATATATAAAAGAGCAATAACTTAAAATATTTTAAACTATTTAAATCTTTATATAAAAATTATTCCTACCAATTCAACCTAAAAGTAGTGGAATTACCCTTTTCTTTGTACCTTTTTTCAGCCTTTAGTTCAAGAAATTTACTTTTTCATTTTTGCAAGTAGCTATAGCTCAGTCCCATATAATTCGATTTGTAAATTTTCAGTTCCTACTTCTAACAATAACATTCAAATAGTTTTTAAAGTAAAAAGGTTATTTTAGACATTCTATCACTCAAAAATTCTATAGTTATTATTTTCAATTCATTATGCATGCACAAACCTGAAGCATTTGAACAAATATCACAAGTTCCCTATCAAGTATAGCAGCTATTTTCTATTGAAATAACCTAATAGCATAATAAAATAAAAGTGTACTTTAAAGTTCAACAACACATTTAATAATTATAAACAGACATCGCAACAGACAAGCATAAAAACGATATGATCAGCGTAGAGACAAAGGCAGTTGGCTCAATGCATTGCGTCAGACAAAGATTATATCAGACAAATTAATTCAGCAGTTATGTAAACACAGAAAATAGTATTATAAACACTCACAGGAAGTATGCAACAACCTCTTATTTTCAATATCCGAGTGCTCACAGTTCAATCTATACAGCCTTCTTAGTGCGAAAGAAAATGAGCAAAAGAAGCGCAGAAAGTGAGCAAGTCCATCAGGAAAACCGTTTTGCATTGTTTGTGAAAGTGCTCTTTCACATAACAGAAGACATGATCTTATTCTCTACTATTCTAAAAGAAAGTGTTTGTTTGGGGACGCAAAATCTTGATGATTCTATGGCACTTACAGCAATGGGATTTGGCACACTGGTAGTCCGAATTATTTGCAATTTTTGGGTCGCGGCGAATTTTAAAATTCAATCTAGAAGATTTTTAAATGAATTTCATGGTTTTATTCTCCATCGGTTTTTCAAACGCGGAGAACTTTTCTACTCATACGACCTTGCAGTCAGGGTTTGGAATCATGCCAAGTTTAATTTACACAATTAATTAAATATTTCATTGTTAACCACTCTTCCACTTTCATTGTTAACCACATTCTAACCAAATATAAAATCGTTTTATTCACAATCGATTGGTTAATAAACAATTTTGTGTTTAAAGTTGGGTTTGAATAATCCAATATTTAATTTAAAAAATATTATCGGATCCGGTCCAGTTCCGATAGATATTGCCGGATTTGGTAGGTAACCAAACGATGTCGGATCCGCTGGATCCGATTGTAATCCCTAGTTATCAATCATCGCAGATGCGAGCAATGGCCATTCCTCCATTAAGGCTGCTACACACTAAGCTAGTAATTTAGTCGAGTAGCGAGTGATTTAGTAGCTCTACTACACGAAAAAACGGCAAGTGGGGGAATGGTTGTTCACACACGATTTAGTTGGAGTTCGAGTGTCGACTGCTAAAGATGATGCGGAGAACGAAACTGAATCGCGATGAAAAAGATGATTTGAAATAGAGTATATAGATGGATGTATCATGTATACATATTTGCGTCCAAAGTAAATAGAAACGATGAAAAAGTTAAAACGATATTAAAAATTATTTTCCATACACTCAAATGAAGCTAGCAATTATTTTTCGAAAGAGAAGTGATTAGTCATATCATTTTTCAATCAAAATTTAATTCAACCCGAGCAACATCGGGTAATTAATTCTGCTAGTTTAAAAATAAATACAAAATACTTTCCTAATATTTATAATTTTTTGTTTGATTTCCTTCTCTTGAAACTCCGGTATTCCCATCGCTTTTTCTAACTCATCGATTGCAACTGCTTTGGATGCTTTATTTCTGTACATTAGGGAAGACTTCACATTCCATAAGCACTCCTCTTCCACATAAGTAGTAATAAATTTGACCGTAGTATCAACACTCCAACGAATCATGTTGCCGATAAAAAATTTATTTTAAGAGAATAAAAAATGTTAAATATTTAAACAGAACAGATTTATTGACTAAAGAAAAAGAATGAATTTAAATGACAGCGATGAAAACGATCCGCGAGACAGATGATCAACAGACTGGTGCCAAAATTTAAAACTCATATGTGTGTGTGTACAATGCATATTTTAACAAAAAACTACCTCGCTCAATGAAAGAGAATAACTAATGAACTCTACTAAACAGATGTGTTCACACCTGTCTAGTAGCACGATAGTGGTGAGTGGTGTGGGGTTCACTACTCGACCTCCTACTATCCATTTGACTGGATCGAGTCCACTAAATCGTTTTAGTAAATTACTCGACTAAATAGTTTTGTCCCAACTCGTTTAGTTACTAAATCACTCGCTACTCGACTAAATTACTGGCCTAATGTGTAGCAGCCTTTAGTTCAGTTTCCAACTCTGAGAATGCCGACCAACCGGTATAGTGGTTAAGGTGTTAGCCTCTAGATCGGAAGGTTCCTGGTTCGAATCCGGGCATGGGTGTTTGTAAGCGTATGGTGTAGAGGCGGCTGGTGCACCTTAAATCTGTCGTGGTCGAAAGTCCTCACGTTGGGTTGGCGTGGAAGTTTGGAGAGTGGGGTGCCAGCCCAGGTGTTGCTTCGTCATCTGACCGTGGTTCAAAATTACGAGGTGTTGTCCTCGGATCTTTCCCTTAAGGGACTGATCCCGGACCGTCGTCAGTAGCCCGTTGTGCTGCTCTAGTACGACGTTAACTAAAATTACCATTACCATTACAACTCTAAGACCGGTTGCAGGAGGTAAACGTGTATGGCTGAGAGCATCCCAAAGTTTTTCAATGGGATTAAGGTCAGGGGAATACGTTGTCACTCCATACGAGAAATGCCCTTACTCTCCAGGTACTTGTCAACGATGTTGGCTCTGTGGGATGGGAATCATTGTCCATTAGAAAGAAATCAGGACCAACTGATGCAGCGTGTTCATAATTCTTGTTTTATTTAATGCATAAACACATTTAATGCCTTCATGTGCAATTGTGTGTTAATAAAAGCTTTTTTTTTGCATTTTCGTTGATTTTACCGTTGCGTGCTTAACTTTTGGAGGCCAGTGTGTATGGGTAGGTAAGGTATTTTAATAAACGTTGTATTTGTGCAGCATACTTCATATATAGGTTGATTGATTTAGGTTCCATGGCGCAAGGCTTTATATATAGAAAATATGCACTCCGGAACCCCTCCTAACATTCACGGTGGTTGTATCGACAAGTACTCTCGCCATGTTAGAAAACTGGCCCGATCTTGACCAGATGTTATATTGCTTCTTTCGGCTATATAACATCTGGTCATCACATCTACTCTATAAATTGTTATATTACCTCGTTAGGCAATAAAACATCTTATAGAGTATGTGTGCGAATGCGGATTTTTATAGAATAGCGACAAAAATGGTGAAATCGCCAAAGTCTACAACTGTCACACGGACCAATCATACGCTGAATAAATGGACGGGCGTCTTATCCCATACTATGGACCAATCAAATCATGAATGTTAGTTTCCACGTGTCAGGCAAAAATAGTCTAAAAGTCACGTTACTACTAGCTTTGATCACATGATCCTGGACAGATGGACGAATATCTCGTCGAAGGGTTAAAATGTGGTTCCACCTATTTGTTCGAATTATACAATCGATCATTCCAAACACTGGGGAGAGGATTATTCTCCGTTGAAGTCCCCCTCCTCTTGGTGATTGGAAACTGTTCCCTGTCTCTCACATCTGCAATCCTTATCCCAAGGGGATTTTTAGACGCAGGAGGATGGAGCTGAGTCAAAGCGCTCACCCGCTTTTGCATATTCAACAGATGATCGCGTCTATGAGGAAGAGATTAAATATTAATTCTCGCGAGTGTTCATTGTGGGGGAAGATATCTGTTCGCGGACGAGGAACTGACTTGATCGTTGGTGTGTATGCAGTCGCGTGTGTTTAATGTCTCACGCCGCTTTGGATGGTAGGTAGGTAATTTCAATTACCGTCGCACTGAAGAAACACAACGAACTACTGGTGAGGATCCGGTAATGGTAGTTTTTAGTTAACGTCGCACTGTTGGGTCCCTTTTTAGTTAATTTATTAAGGATTATTATCCTTATTAATAGTCAGCATTAACAGTAGGGCAATACCTCAACATTTTTCTCAAAACGTGATCGATTTTTATAGTGGTTACATTTATCTTGAATTGAATAAAAAGAAGTTTAAATTTGGTGACCAAGGCCTACGCTATCCCTGCTCAAAGTACGGGGTGATGACTCAGACATATAAGTGATGCAATGCATTCAGCTTTACTATTTTATTGCGAGGCAAGATGGTTATCACGTGGGAAATTCTTGCAACGTGTTTATGAATTAAGAGAAGAAATCGCCATTTTTCTGGAAGAAAACAAACCGGAAGCCAAGAATTTTCGCGATGGTTTATTTGTGATGAAATTGAGATACTTGGTCGACACATTCGAGAAATTAAATTACTTGAATCTTCAACTCCAAGGAGCAAATATACATATGTTGGTTACGGGTGATAAAGTTAATGATTTTTGTAGAAAATTGGAATTGTGGAGCAGAAATTTAAAGCAAAAAAAACCTAACATTGTTTGCAAATGTGAATGATTGTACTAAAATTTACAAGGCTGAAGAAGAACATGTAAAAGTTGTTTTTGTAACCATTGAAAATCATTTAGCAATGCTGGCAAAGAATTTTAAAAAGTTTTTTCTTGCTGACGATAAACTGATAGCAAGTTACGAGTGGGTTAGGGATCCATTTCATAAGACTCCGGAAGGACTCTCAATTGACGAGGAAGAAAAATTCATAAACTTCACGACAAGTGGCGAAACCAAAAGACAATTTAGTAATAAATCCCTATTTGAATTTTGGTCAAGAGTAGAGGATTATTTTTCTGCACTAAAAACAAGGGCATTTCGCATTCTATTACCATTTTCAACATCCTACCTTTGTGACACTGGATTTTCTGCTGTGGCTTCTTTGAAGACAAAATATAGATCGCGACTAAATATAGAAACAGAACTGAGAGTGGCTATTTCTAATATTAAGCCTTCCTTCGCAAAACTTTGCTCGGCAAGACAGGCCCAAGGAAGTCACTAGTAATTATTAAATTTGTTTTTAATTTGGTATGTTTTGATCAAGTAAGTTTTGATTTAGAAGTTGTTTTACTTTAATAAGTTAATTATTAAATATGTCGAAATGTATTTTGTTTTCTATGTGTATGTGTGCTTTCCTTTAAGTCAGTCAATCAATTTTTAAAAAATAATATTTTCTCTTGGATATTGGGGGCGCGTACCACAGGTTGAGAATCACTGCCCTAAATGAAAGATCCGAAGACAAAACTACGTTATTTTGAACTCAGGTTAGATATTCATCGCACTGGAGAAACACAACGTGCTAATGGCGACGGTCCGGGTTCAATCCGCAAGGGAAAGATACGAGGACAACACCACGTAATGTTTAACCACGGTCAGATGACGAGGCAACACCTGAGCTGGCACCCCGCTCTCCGAATTTCCACACCAACCCAACGTGAGGACTTTCGGTCACGACAGATTTAAGGTGCACCAGCCGCCATTACGCCACACGCTTACAAACATCCATGCACTGACCCGGAGTGGAACCAGGAACCTTCCTATCTAGAGGCTAATATCTTAACCACTGGATCGCTTGGTCGGCGAGTTAGTATACAGAAATGAGCTGATGTTTTACTTTCTGCAAAATCCTGATCGGCGGCGACAATCCAGGATCTATTCCGAAGGGAAAGATCAGAGGAGAACATCACGTAATTTTCAACCGCGGTCGGATGACGAGGTCACACTTGACCTCTTTCTAAACTTCCCTCTTTCTAAACCACTCTTTCTACAATATTCTCTTTCTACTCCACGCCAACGTGAGGATATTTGAGCCACGACAGACTTATCTGGCATCAGCCCCTTTGCAGACGACGCAGGTCTTGGGATTGAATCGAACTTACAACCCTTTGGTTGCTAGTCTGTTACTCTTTATATCAGGCTACAATGGCTCACACTCCGGATTGGAAGGACGTGTTTGATGTAAAAATTTCCTCAGCTCAATTGAAATAGTAGGTTTGGTAGTAGCACAAAAAGCGTCGAAATTACTCTTCCTTTATGCATATTTGAGTAGCAGTGTTCCGCTCTGAAGGTTGTGCTATTGGTGTTACAAAGGTTTCACTATTACAGCGAATGAAGTTACATTAAATTGGAGCCATTTTCAATGGTATTAAAATGGGTTCACTAACACGGTGAGCAATAGTTACAGGTTCGGAAACCTCTTTAAGTCGTAGGCTAGATCCATAGTCTTAGTGTAACCAAACTGTCACACCATCTCTTTTCTCTCTATTTTGAGAGTGTGGTTCGTATTATCTACTGGAGAGGGTCACACTTCTTCATAGGTGTATTTACTTACATTTATTGTGACATTTCTTGGTTATCTATATATTTTACAGAACCAGTCAGAATAGCAGCATTGAGCCCCTTGTCAGTTCGTCCTCCACGGTCTCCGTGGGTCAAATATTTCTTTTTCCCTCTCTCCCCTTTCCTTCTCCTAGCCCGGGTGACATTTCCAGGACACCCCCGCCAGCATCCCTAGAGAATCCACTGTGTTCCCTACGTTAACCATTCTTCCCTGTGTTGGCAAGAGAACCTCACACAAACAATGTTTTTATAGAGGCAAAGCACAACCGAATAAGCAAAATGTAAAATACTTCTAAAAGGAGATAACAAAATTCATTGTTTTTGAGGAGTGCTTAAGCAAGCAAAAGTTTCCCTTATAGTACGAGAAGCGTTTGAAACAGGATTAAAATCAAAATAAAACCAAGATTCAAGTTTCTGAAAGCTAGTGGTTTTCAAGAGTATGATTTATTAATTATTAAAATAACTATAAACTGAATTCCAATGAATAGATTACAATACATAAAACTTATTAGAAATAACAACGATAAGCTCTTTTATAATCACAATTTAAAGTTTTAAGATATGATCGAGAAAATGGAATTTAAACTTCCTTAAATTAAGCATCACGCAGTAGGGCTGCATATATTCTATTGTTATTAGCTTATGTGTAATCCGATCTGCATGTAATTAGTTTTAAAATAAGCTACGCCATCTTCTAGATCAAAACAGTTAATAAAGCTATTTATCTAGATACTCTTATAGATTTTATTTGTTATAAGCCAAAAGGGGAGGCTCAAAGAAGAGAAACACGGCAAATAAAAAGTACTCCAGCAGTCTTAACTGTCTCTTTGACATTCGCTTTAAAAATAGAAAAACCCGTTAAAGATGTACACATATCCAATTAGAGCTAGGGAAAAAGGCGATAACTAAGTACATTAGTGAAGAAAAACACGACATAGTAGTACAGAGGAAAAAAAGAGGATCTAATCCTCAGTCGAGTGGAATGCGAAACCGGGAATCTGCAGGATTGGAGGCACTTTATCACTGGCCCGAGCTCCTACCCTATTGTCGCGACCGAGAAAAAGAGTAATAAATGAGTCCTGCGGGATGTGGTAGAGAGGACATTGTTTTTAAAAAGGAAGCTGCCCTGTGTTGGAACTCGAGGGACATGTTGTTAATTACCATTCCTCGCGACAGCATTAATTTACTTTCTTTTCCTTCGGCTTTGTTTATCTTTGGCTGAAAACAAGGATTTTCGCCTTCTGGGCCGGAGTTGCATAACAGTAAACAAAGACGACGAAATTCAGGGTTTGGTGAACTTCGCCACCACTAAAAAATATATTCTTGCATGATAGGAAACACCAACTTATTATATACTATATACTAAATCCACCAGGAAGTGCTTTTTGTGGAACAAAGTTACACTGCCTTTCGTGTGTTTTGCTACGCGGTGAGTGGTACACCAGATGCGACCACATGCTGTTTACAAAAAAGAAACATCAGATGGCGCTTTTGTTAAGTAGGCGAGTCAAGTCTAAATGTCAGATGGAGCTTTCGTAATCCAGATAGCGCTTGATACATTCGACCATGCACTTCAATGGATACTACACATGAATTACAATTGTTCTGCTTATTTCCTCCAACCAATTCCTGAATCTTCTGTATATACACTACCCTACAATAATGGACCGGACAGCAAGACGTGATGGTATAAGTGAAAGAATGCATGCTTTAATAGGGGATGGTCCCCCGCGTGCTGCAATTACACTAGCAACCCTTCTGGGCATACTTTCAACAAGGTTTTGATTCACAGCTATGGGTATTTGTGTCCCTTCCTGATGCAAGAATATCACCAGCTCAGCTGTAGATTTCGGACGTAGTTTCCTGGTCAATAAGCGTCTTCTAATGCGTCCTACAAATGTTCTATGGGGTTTAGGTCAGGACTCTGGGCAGGCCAGGGAAGACGTTTTACAGCCATATCTGGATACCACTGCCTGACAGAGGCTGCAACACGACATGGAGCGTTGTCATCCTGGAAATAACATACGTGCATACCATAAAATTGACAGAGCGTAGGAAGAACTAATTGTCCAAAATGTTCATGTAGGCGTCAGCGTTCAATTGACCAGGAACAACATGTAAAGGTCCCAGGCCATACCACGAAAAACACCCCCAAACAAGTAGTCGGATTTTATGCAAATCCGCTGGCGTCCGGTCCATTATTGTAGGATAGTGCATTTATACTAGCCACTGCGTGGCCAGCAAGGGGTGGTCCTCTTTCCGTGGGGTCAGGTGTGACCACTGCTCGTTAAACCCCGGTGATTGCTACGAATTCCAATTTGGTTTGCGAAGTAAAGCAACTGGAAATTCGTGGCCTATTGAATAATAGCCATCACGACGCTGCCCATGGTGTTGGTTTACTTCGAAAAACAAATGGAGATTCGTAGCCTATTGAATAACAGTCATTACGGCGTTACCCGTGGTCAAATTCGGCCAAATTCGAATTACGAAGAGATCCAATCGGCGTGACGTCACAATCTATTGCAAAAATATAAATATTTAATTGAAAAATTATTTATTCAAAGAAAATCAAATGTCTAAGGTATCTATCTGGTGCAAGATTTCAAATCCGTAGAAATTTTCAATCCATCTTTAACGATCCAGATTTAACAAAAAAGAAAACTGAACAATGCCAGTTAAAATTTTTTATATTTGTTTTGCTTTCCTTCGCTGGAAGTGTTTGAGAGCAGAAAAAAATGGAATCTGATTTCTCGATCGCGAAGGTCATATGGGAAAAAAATATTAAAGTTACAATTTAAAAATTATTTATTTAAAGAAAATCATATTTTTGTGTACCGATCAAGTATGAAATTTTCCGCAGATTTCGAATTCGTTGAAATTTGTACTCTATCTTTATCGATCTAGAAGATAGATAAAAGAAGAACATAACTCCAGTTAAAACTTTTTATTTGTTTTGTTCGTCTACCGAAAAATCGTTCCTCCGCAAAATGAAGCGGAAAAAATAAATTTGGAATCTGCCATCTCTTTATGGTGTTGCCATTCTAAAGAAAAAAATTAAAATTCATTTCCATTAAATTGATTTTAAAATGTTCAAGAATAAATTTTAAAATTCAGGCTTCGTACAAAAATCGCAAAAAACTCGGACTACCTATGTGCCAAAGGACAGTGCATAGAGACACGCAAACATAGGGACAAACACTTCATTTTATAAAAGTAGATATAAATGGGAATATATGTGTATATTCTCTTTACACCGATTGACCAATCCACACCAAATGTGGTACATTTATACTTCAGAACACTGCGGAAAACAGGCTATTTCTTTCCTGTCTTCAGGCCCATCTGTATCCATGGAAATTGGCTCACAGATAGTCCTAAATATACCCCTCGAAGCCCCAACTGTAAAACCTAATGTTTGTTTTCCTGCAATAAATAGACATGGACAAGGAAACACGTTCTACAGGGTTTGTGCATGAGTTAACACAAGGAAATATCGCTGTAGAAAACACGTTCTACAGAGTTTGTGTGTTTGGGAAAGCTTGAAGACAATTCATAGCAACACGTGCCGTGAGCGGCCGGGCATTATCTTGTTGAAAAGCAAGTCCGGGGTGTCGCAAAATGTACTTTAACACAACCTGTCGTAGAATGTGGTCTATGTACCGCTGTACTGTAAGTGTGCCAGAAAGGACTACCAAGGGGGTCTGGCTATATTTATTTTTACTTTAACACTTAATGCACCCTATACAAACGATTCAAATTTCAGAACAATTGAATGATTTATTTTAGATTTCCGACCATTACAAAAGGAGGAAGTCAATAAGGCGTATTCCGCCTCTGGCCTGGACGCAAGCTGTCACCTGGCGTGGCATGGACTGAATAAGTTTCCGGATGGTATCAATTTCTTGCCAAATTGTCTCCAACTGTTGGTTAAATGGTCGACATTCCTGGATAATTGAATTGTTTCAATATAACGTCCCAAATGTGCTCTATGGGAGAGAGATCAGGAGACCTAGCTGGCCAAAGAAGTCTTGGGAAAGCTTAAAGACAATTTATAGCAATACGTGTCGTGTGCGGCCAGGCATTATCTTGTTTCAGATCCTCCACCTCCCGACTCCCCCGTTAGGGTTTGGAGTCTTTGGCTGGGAGGGGGGAAGGGGACTTCCAGCCCATGAAGTAAACCTAATGGGGCCCATGCCGACCGGACGAGCATTTATTGTGTTTTTAAAATTTACATGGGGCAAAAGGCCCTGTTCATGAATAGAAATGGACAAGAGTAAAACATTGGGCAACAGGCCTCCAAAAAAGCTTGAAGACAATTCATAGCAACACGTGGCGTGTGCGGCTAGGTATTATCTTGTCGTAAAGAGAGTCCTGGGGGTCCTAAAAGGAACGGTAACACAACCGGTCGTATAATGTTGCCTACGTACCGCTGTGCTGTAAGTGTGTCAGAAATGACTACCAAAGGGCTATCAAAGCAGATGGCACCCCAGACCATAACGCATTGTTGTGGGCATGTGTGGCGCTCGCGATTGTAAGGCAGAATCCCCACGCAACCCTGGACGTCTCCAGAAACGTCTGAGGTTGTCGTTGGACACAAGTGGATCGAGCCCCACACCACTACAATTCTGTACCTTCTTGGTGTGTCGATTTTCTTGTTATGGAGTGTATATTTAAATGTGTTTAAAATGTAATTTTTTACTGAAGTTCTAAGTTCTGTCATCCAGTCCCTTTAAGTCTTATGTTTGGTGCCACTTGGCATGGCCTGGAGTCATAAAACACAAACAAATAATCCCTTCGATTAATTTCACGAGCGTTTCTCGTTTTAGAAATAATGACCTGCAACTTCTTTCTTCCCCGTTGTCTATCTTGCAACAAAAGAAAGAAAAACTGTTTTCATTCGGATTGCTGTGGAGTTTGTTGGTGTGAAAGGTGCGATGACGTCGGATCGATTCGGCTGATGGATTCAGATAGACGCTGAATGACCCGGATTTAATTAATGTGGATGGAGCTTTATTTGTTGGTAGACAACATCATGTAAACTCAGACTAAATAGTCTCATATTTAGTCTCAGACTAAATATGGCAGGACAACGTACTTTGGAAGAAAAAAAAGTATATTGCGGCTCGGATGTCAGTTACCATCAGTATTGACCTCAGTTACTATCATCATCTCAGTCACCAGTACCTCAGTTACTGTCGAGAAAATCGACCTGGTAGCGTCATGGCCAGCGTTATAGCGTGAAGTAGCACGAATCCAAATGTCGTTAACTATGAAAGGAAGGATCAGCCTTGGTTCCCAATCATTTATTTTCTCATAAAGGAACACATCACAGTTGATAAATAAAACATACAAGTCCAAACAATTAGCTGTATCTTCAACAGCACCAGGACAAATACGTCCGATTCTCTTCGATTTTCCCGATTGACTCTCCCACTCCTTTCGCCTTTGGCGAAATCCTTTTTCTCGCCAATTGCCACTTGGCAACCTTTTTTCAAACCGAATGTTCACGACACTTACCATCAGTATTGATTTATAAATTTCAAGAATGGTACAACATGGATTCTACAAACCGTTTAATTAAACGTAGAATTTATGAGAAATTTGTGAGCACTGGATCTGTTGCGAATGGCAGTAAGGGAAGCAGTGGACAACTTAGAAGTGTTCGAATGAATAATAAAAATATTCCAATCCCATTAATAAGTGGCAGCACTTTTTGGCTCAACCATCTGTGCTTAGATTGAGTAGCAATGTCCATTGAATTGCATTAGGTTACCAAACATTCGGTCACATCAAATTTTGAACTTTTTTACGTATTTTACGACATTGCAGTTGAAAGTATCACAAGAAATTTAGCCGCATAAGAGCTCTGTATACATTTCCGATTGCCATAAAAATAATTGATCAGTTACGGAAACGTTTAGCTAAAAACATTTAAAATTTTATAAAAGACCTCAACAGTAGACCATTGTTAGGAGATTCAATGGTGTAAGGTATGTCAGGAAAGTTGATTTATCAAGAATAATTTTTCTAGAATGAATACAACTTCAAAAATGATAATTACCAAGAAACGTACAGCCATCAGGGGCACATCTTAAGATGTGCGAGGGCATCACAACCTCGAGTGATCTTTCTTCCCTTCTGTTTAAGCCTAACCTACCCTATGGGATGGACACTGCGATGTTATACTCAAAACCAACCAAGAAACTTACAGTTCAATAGAATCCAAACCAAGAACAATTTTCAAATAAATCTTTGGCAAGCTGTATAACAGGGGGTACCAAAGTGGTCACAACACTGTCTGAAAAATAACGCAATAACAAAGTAAATAAATAAATATTTAAAACCGATTGCATGTTTCTTCGCTAGCTGCCGCTCCCCACTCTTGACAAAAAAGTAAATAAACCCGAAATAATTACGTCGGTCTTCCACAGATAAATGCCGAAGTTAACGATCCCGTCTCCTGACAGTTCCGATGCCACTCATTCAAATGGAATTCCGTCCCGGCAACATCCGAAAGGGAAAAGGAGTTATTTTAGGTTGAGGGGATGGCAACACAAGAAGCGCTCTTTCAATGAGCAGTCGGCCCAATTGTCATTATGACAAAGTGCTTCTGCTTACAAGTGCTCTAATGGTTCCTTTCCAAAACGCATCCTCTTTTTGCCTCCCGTAAAAACTTCCCCAACTGATTTCCAGCAATTTAGTGCCTTCATTAGCGAAGTTTTGGGAAACAAATGGAACAAGTTTCACTCGAAATGATCGGAACGACTCCGAATTTTATTTCTGGATTTTAGACTCACACCTCTTAGTTTATTTTTGACACCAAGAGAAAGAGAGCAGTGAAAAGCATTCTTGAGACGCACAAAAATATGGAATCTTTTAAATAGGTTAGGTAGGTAGTGAACGTCGTACTGGAGCACAGAAACAAGGGCTAGTGTAGACGATACGAGACCAATCCCAAAGAGAAGATTCTAGGGTCTCGTAATTTGAACCACAGTCAGATGACGAAGTCAATATTTGAGCTGGCATCCCGCTTTGCAAACTCTCAGACTACGTGACGACATTTGAGGCAACGACAGTTTTAAATTGCACCCGCTCCCCCTAGTACACGACGGTCAATGGATGGACCAGGTCTCGAACTCCCAACCCCTCATCCTGGTTGGTAATCCGCTACTTTTTATATAGGTTAGACGTAACGTGGTTGGTAATTGAATTACCGTCGCAACTGGAGCAACACAATCGGCTATTGCTGACGGTCCAGAATAAATCCTGAAAGGTAAACATCCGAGGACAACACCTCTTCAATTTGATCGAGGACAACACCTCTTCAATTTGATCGAGGACAACACCTCTTCAATTTGATCGAGGACAACACCTCGTCACTTTGATCGAGGACAACACCTCGTCACTTTGACCGAGGACAACACCTCGTCACTTTGACCGAGGACAACACCTCTTCAATTTGATCGAGGACAACACCTTGTCACTTTAACCGAGGACAACACCTCGTCACTGTGACCGAGGACAACACTTCAGCTGGAACCCGATTCTCCAAACTTCTACACCAAGTCAATGTGAGGACATTTGAGGCCACGACAGATTTAACGTGCACCAACCCCTTTTGTACACGACAGTATTTGTTGGATATGAAGGTATAATTTGGGAATGATCCCTTACTTCTCTAACATCAGAATCATGCACAACTGGCGGGGAGTAAATGTCCAAGGGCTTAGACAGGATGAATTCCATCCATGTCAGGAAATAGCCGTACGAAAGAGATGGGCTTAAGTGTTGTACGGACCATGCACGTCCTTAAGCATTTCCGCTCACATAAGAGTACGTCATTCTATCTTATTTGGAAGATGTATTGTGCTCCTTTCTTAAAGCTATGGATTCGCTTAACCGAGTACACTCCGAAGAGGATAAGTATTAGGATTTATATTTGAGGGCAGTCTTCTGAAATTTTATTTCCTGTAAAACCCTCGCGTGTATAACTTTTCACGTATTGCTGTCTTGAAAGAATATCCATCATCGTATACTGCTACGTATTGAAGAGGAAAATATTTATTTAGAAGATAACTTTTTTTTTAATATAGAGAGAAACTAGCTGAATAACCCGGTTGTTGTTCAGTTTCAAATATGATCGCGACAGCTAAAGTAGGACCTCGACATTTCTCTGTGTTAACTCAAATACCCTAATTCTGTAGAACGTGTATCCTACAGCGACAGCTAAAATATTACCGCGACATTTCCCAGTATTAACTCGAACACAAACCCTGTAGAACGTGTTTCCTTATCCATATCCAGTTATTGCAGAAAAACAAACTTCAGATTTTAAAATTGGGGCTCCGAGAGGTACTTTTAGGATTACCTGTGTGTCAATTTCTATGTCTACTGATGTCTGATGACAGGAAAGAAATACCCTATGTTTTCTGCAGTGCTCTAAAGTATAAGTGTACCAAATTTGGTTTGGATTTTTCAAATGGTGTATATTTGTATAGAGGATACACACACATACTTTTCTGTATACACTACCCTACAAAAATGGACAGGACGCCAGCGGATTTGCATAAAATCCGACTACTTGTTCGAGGGTGTTTTTCGTGGCATGGCTTGAGACCTTTGCATGTTGTTCATGATCAATTGAACGCCGACGCCTTTATGAACATTTTGGATAGTCAGGTTCTTCCTACACTCTGGCAATTTTATGGAATGGACGAATGTTGCTTCCAGGACGACAACGCTCCATGTCATGTTGCAGCCTCTCTCATGCAGTGCTATCAATATATGGATGTAAAACGACTTCCCTGGTTTGCTCAGAGTCGTCCGGACCTAAACCCTATAGTACATTTGTGGGACCGTTAGAGCGACACTTACGGACCAGGGAACACGTTCGAAATCTACAGCTGATCTGGTGATATTCTTGCAGTAGAAATAGACACAAATACCCATAGCTGTGTATCAAAACCTTGTCGAAAGCATGCCCAGAAGGGTTGCTAGTGTAATTGCAGCACGTGGGGAACCATCCCCCTATTAAAGCATATATTATTTCCTTACACCATCACATCTTGCTGTCCTGTCCATTATTATAAAGTATTGTAGATGCTTTAGTTGTATTAAGTATACAAGCACTTTTTTTAATGTTGAGATTAATCAGTAAACCGATGTAATGCCGTGATTCCTTGAATTCAAATGTTTCATATTTCAAAAGTAATTTTTTTAAACTTCTCTATCTCTGATGTTATACCAGTTAGAAAAGTAACGTATTAGAAACCGGAGGGTTGCAAGTACGAATCCAACCGAAGACCATCGTGTTCAGAAGGGGCTGATTCACGTTAAATCTGTCGTGGTCTGAAATGTCCTCACGTTGGGTTGGTGTGAAAGTTTTGAGAGTATGGTTCCAGCTCAGGTGTTGTTCTCGTTATCTGACTGTGGCTCAAAATTACGTGGTGCTGTCCTCGGGTCTTTCCCTTCAGGTGGCAGAATTGTCCATATTGACATTCGAGTTCATCGATCTTCTAATATAGACTAAGCAGGACTCATGCTATTTCTTCCGATCGTTCGGTTTGAAGATTTGTCACGTGGTTGTGGGAAAAATCATGAATCCTATTGTGGGACAAATTAGTGACTATACAGCTTTATTAAAATCACTAGTTAGATATTCGACAGCCAATCGGAACAAGTCAACCTGAACCCATGTAACTTGCCTTTCGAAGATCTTACGATTGCGATTTCACCCACTTGTGTCCAGTTCATCAGATGGTCGATGTTAAGGCCTAATTGTACAGACAGGTAGGTAGGTAGGTATTTAAATAACGTCACATTGGTGCAATACAACGAGCTATTGGTAACGCGGACCGGGATTAAACCAGAACACACATATTGGGTAATTTGGTAATTTTTGTGATTAACGTCGCACTAGAGCAATACAACGGGCTATTGACGACGGTCCGGGATCAGTCCCTTAAGGGAAAGATCCGAGGACAACACCTCGTAATTTTGAACCACGGTCAGATGACGAAGCAACACCTGAGCTGGCACCTCACTCTCCAAACTTCCACACCAACCCAACGTGAGGACTTTCAGTCACGACAGATTTAAAGTGCACAAGCCGCCTCTACATCATACGCTTACAATTATCCATGCCCGGACCCGGATTCGAACCAGGTTTCTTCCGATCAAGAGGCTAACACCTTAACCAGTATACCAGTTGGTCGGCGCCCACATATTGGGCAATGGTAAAGGTAATTGTAATGGTAATTTTTAGTTAACGTCGTACTAGAGCAACGCAACGGGCTATTGACGACGGTCCGGGATTAGTCACTCAAGGGAAAGATCCGAGGATAACACCTCGTAATTTTGAACCACGGTCAGATGACGAGGTCACACCTGAATTGCCATCCCACTTTCCAAACTTCAGCGCTACGCCAACGTGAGGATATTTTTTGAGGCCATGACTAAGGTTGCCAGCACATCTTTTTTAAAGAGAACATGTCCTCTTTTTTCGCCCGGATCTTTTTTTCACTCTCTTTTTTTTAAAGTCATATCTTTTTTGTCCTCTTTGTTCATCATTTCGGATTGCGTTATAAAAATATATTTCCCATTTCAAACATTACGAGCAAACTTAACGATATTCATATTGCCTAGTAGGGATATAACCCAGTCACCTTGCCTCCTAATTGTAGGGTTATGTAAACCACAGCTATTCAGATACGTACTAGATCTAGTACATTATAAGAAAATTGTACATATTATTAACCCGGGAAAGCCTAGCGGTACCATATGGTACCAGAAATAAAGGTTTAAAATATTACAATTTTCTTTGTTATAATGCATATATTTTGTGTGTTTGTTAGCATATGGGCACCACACAAGAGAGTGAAAAATCCTGTCAAGGTAATAATTTTAGTGAACAACACGTTAGATTTTTACTTTAAGCGGAAGAAACAAGAACATTTTTGGGCTATGACAAAATGACACATCGAAAAAGTAAGTACAACCGTTCTATCTTTACTGATACAAGATAGAAATGAAAGTTTGATACAAAATTTATCGTTTATGTCTAGATATTAAGTGAACAGTGTTTCAAAATAATATAATAATATTATGTATATCTTTTTTGTATTGAAATGTTACTGGTACCGTATGGTACCACTAGGCTTTTACACTATCTTTTCGTCACTACTTAAATTTTTATTGATTTTTGCTCTAGAAAATACAATAATGTTTTAAAAGTGTATAGTTAATTTTTTATTATATATAATAGAATAGTTAAAAAGTAAATGTGTATAAAATAATTATACAAAAATTTTGCTTAAAAAAACTATTAAAAAAAAAAAAAAAAAAAACCCAGTATTTTTATTGCTTATTTTATAAAAATAACAAAGCCAAAAGTGTAAAATGGGGAGGGAGTTGTAGGTTAAAATGCAGTTATGGAATTAAAATGTGTCTTTGACTATATTTTTGAACATATTATTTCTTATGGCAGTTTTTATGTGTATATTTAAATCATGTGTATATTTTATTATTTTGAAATACAGTTTCATTTTTCAGAAATATTTAACACTAGAAGAAGCTCTTCTGCTATTTGATGAATTAAAATCAGACTCGGACTTAGAAGATGTCTATATTGAACCTCCTGATGTTGCAGTAGTATCACAGATGAAGATGTGAAGGAGAACTTACAGATAATTTATCTGGGCGTCAGTTACGTGTAAATACAGAAACGTCACGGAAAAAACCCACAGAAAAGGTTAGTTAGATTTAGATTCAGAAGAGAGAGAGGGTCTGGCCAACTCTGCTAACAAAAAAAAGTTGCAAAAAGAATCAAAAAGACTGGTACAAATAAATTCAAAAGCAGTTGGGTTCAAGATGTGCTGCTATAAACTACACTAGTCGAGTCCACACTATGTGCGTAAAATGTGACGTAGGGCTTTGTATTTTTTTTTATACTTTCACTCAAAATAACATTGCAAATAGAACATGCAATAAAGTTATTGATTATATTTCATAAAAAAAAATGTCAGTATTATTGGTAATATTATTAGTATTACCATTTGTCTTGAGCTTTCTGGATAGTAAATTTTTTTTCTTCTTCTCTTAGGATATTTTTTTTACTATTATATATTTATCAAAATGTGTTCTATTATGCCATACATTTGTATTTTTGTATTAATTTCAAATCATAAACTGGTACAAATATATTTAAACCGCTTGCGTCAATATCAATAAGAAATTGCAAGACTTACAATTTGCTCCATTAAAAGCCTAGCGGTACTATATAATACCATGCATTTTTGAAAATTTTTGAGAATATTATTGAAATTTTACAACAAAAAAAGGCTTTTTCTACATAAATAGCATCCTATCAACAATATATTAGAAAGAAATTGATATTGGAAAAAAATAATTAATTCAGGATTTGCCCGGTTAAAACGCATCAACGTACAATAGAAAGTTCAACCTCTATTGTATATTGAGCTCCATGTTAAAGCGTCAGATTATGAGATCAAATAGATTACAAATGAAAATTAAGATTCGTGTTAGAATAAGAACAAGAAATATATTGTTCTTATATTATATCAGAAAGAATAACGGACGATTCGCAACCTTTTTGTTTTGGAAAGAAATCGCGTTGCTATCCTAGCCACCTCTTTTATTAGCATTAAATCGATGTTGATAACTCAACTATGATTGCTGCGCACAAACAAATATGAAAAGTAAAATGTTTAGTTTCTATTATAATTAGATAAGTACCTACTATTATATTTTGTTTTATGTTTATTGCTTAAAAATTGGAAGTTTTCTATTATAATAAGTATAAGTATTTTCAACGTTTGAAAAATGATTTAAATAGATGGTCAGTATTTTTATTTTTATAAATTCGGTCTCGCATTTACTAATTCTTTTCAAAATACGTAAGTAATATGTTCAGTAGATTTTCTTTCAGTTAGTGGTTAACATACCAAGATTCGTCAAAGATTATTCTTTTTGTTAGATATCTTACAATTATACATTAATAATGCTTGCTTTTCGTGTCCTCTTTCTTTTAAATAATTTTACCAAATGTTCTCTTTCCTGATATTCATCTTCTGGCAATCCTGGTCTTAAAATGCACCAGCCCTCTTTGTACGTCTTTCGTTCGATTCGAACACGCGACCCTCCAGTTGCTTGTTGGTTACTCGTCGAACCGGTTAACCTTGGCCTCCTGGAGTACCCTAACCCCCGAAAAGTTTCCAGAAACAGTAGGTAACAGTCTGTCGTGCTTTAGCAGAAGACGAAGTCCAAAATTGGATTTCATGTTTTCCTTTCGGCTGTTACATTTTCACCCCCCTCCCCCATAACAATATTATCGGTTCGCCTTTCCGGAAACTCACGCGAAAACTCATGACAAGATTGGAAGTTGGCATTAATTTACGAAAAAGTTGAAGTTCAGCAGAGTGTGTGCGTAAAACAAGCAAAAGAATTCAAACATCGATTAAGGCGCAGGAAAGAAAAATCCTCTATTTTTCACTTGGCTGTTTTTTCTCCAGAGCGCGGCGTAATTAATTTCTGCGGGTGATTTGGGCGTTTGCCAAGGGCTCGCTAATAGCAAATTAAAGACGGAAAAAAGCTCGTTCATGGAGGGATATCATTTCCTTATGCTCTTTTTCTTTAATTTTGGGTATTTTAATGGAACGCTGAACACGCAAATGGCTTCCAAATTCGAGAAAGATTGTTTTTTTAAGTTGTTAGCAATGAGCGTAAACGTTGCAGAGCCGTTTTCCCTTTGTGGAGGAAAATGTTTTGGAGTGATAAAAGCATATTCGGGGGAGAAACGGGATCTGTAAGATGGCCATAGATGCGGCGTATCCATATGGCCGTGTGTGGACCTTTGATATTCATGACTGCAATATGGTCTTGTGGAAGATATCTATATTTCCATTGATCTGACACAAGTTGGTTGGGATTTAAAGGTGCGTGGCCAGGCCAGAGGAATAAAAATGAATGAAGTAAGGATACCAAACGTCTCGGTTTGACCGAAGTTGTTCACGCATCTTTGTTCGTCGCAGTCAGATTGGTTGGTTGGTTTGGTGTTTCATGGCGCAGTGACCATACTTATACAAGCTGCGACAAACTGTGGTGAAAGTCAAGTAAAAAATGGCGACGGTCCGGTATGAAACCCAAGATCCGAGTATAAAACCTCGTAATTTTTAACCACGGTCAGAAGACGAGGTAACACCTGAGCTGGCCCCCCACTCTCCAAACTCCCACACCATGCCAACGTGAGGATATTTGAAGCCACAACGAATTTAACGTGTGACATCCCCTTTTATACACGACAGTGTTTGGTTGGATTCGAACTCGCAACCCTCCGGTTGCTAATCCATTACTCTTCCAGCCTTGCTACCATTTAAAGACTGGAATAAATTGTTTATATAAATATTAAAGACGAAATTTATAAATTGATATAACATGATTTTCATTTCATCATATGAAATCTCCATCTCCAAATGAAATTAGATGGCTCTCCTAATGCATATATGTCCACATTAATCATCATCAATCAAATGGCTGTGGTCACAACTTTAATAGCATCAGCTGCCACAAGCTAAGCAGAGACGTCTCGGTCGTTAAACTAAGCACCTCAGCTAAGCGATTCAGAGTAATTGGAGTTTGAATTTGCTGACGCCTCTGATGCAAATTTAAAGCACGTTTTGCTTTCACGTTTCATTCGAGTGTAAAATATCGCCCTCAGGGAAGGATTATCTCTGCCTACAACTTTCCTTCGAGAAAAAGACTGAAAACCACTGATTTAGGTTTATAATGGCCAAAAGGGGCAGAAATAACTTGGATTGAGGCCATGGTATTCAATGCACAAAAGCACACCATTTTATTTACATATCTTATTATATTAATAATAAGATAAATGGCCCGTCATAGGAAGGATGCATAACAAAATTCATACATCTTGGTTAGCTTCATTTATATATTTTTTAAAACTTGACTGTTCGTGATCCTTTTGTTTAAATCTTTTTTTACCACTATCTATCAACTGTTGGTAATTACTGGCTATGTGTAAACCTTTTCCCACCACTATCTGTCAACTTGTAATTTGTAAGGACAAGTAATTTTAAACCTCGGTCAGATGACAAGGTTAAACCTGAGTTGGCACCCCACTCTCCAAATTTCCACATCATGAAAACACGGGGAAATGACAGATTCAACATACACCAACTCCCACGTACACGACGGTCTTTGATTAAATCGTGTTTATTACTCGCAACCCTCTGGTTATTAATTATCCGCTAATCCAATGTTCTGAACCGATGTCTTGGTAGAACATTTCCCTCTTGATCAACTGTGCAATCTTTAAAGGTGTGCATACATTTGCGAGCCGAAACGTTCATGAGCTCCTCGTGAACCGTTCGTTGAAATTATGTTCACAACGAACTTCCAGCGATCCATGGGAAAGGAAGGAACCAACCGCAAACCACAAGGCAGTCATTCGTCAGCCTCCGGTAATGACGATGAAGCCTGCAGGTTCGCGAGCAGAAAAAAAAGCAACAAACTACTCACGCCGCCGTCCCATTCTGAAGCGCGAACGCTTTTGTGTTCGTCGACAAACCGACAGGAAGCGGATCGCCACGAGCGGTTCACGAACCGTTCGTTTGGAGCCCAAAACCCCGTCCCAATCATGAGAACTAGAGGCTCCCGAACGGTTCAGCTCACATAAGTATAAACGCCCCAATGTATATTGAAGGGAGGACAAAAATAAAAAAAATTAGAACCAGCCCATTTTTTTAGGAGTTAAAACCCTTGTAATACATATCATTCTATTATTTTTTCGAACTCTGAGTACATCGTAGAACTCATTACACACACGCGATTGGTAATTGGTAATTTTTAGTTAACGTCGTACCAGAGCAACACAACGGGCTTTTGACGACGGTCCGGGATCAATCCACAGAGGGAAATATTCGAGGACAACACAACGTAATTTTGAACCACAGTCAGATGACGAAGCAACACCTGAGCTAGCACCCCACTCTCCAAACTTCCATACCAATCCAACGTGAGGACTTTCGGCCACGACAGATTTACGGTGCACCAGCCGCCTCTACACCATACGCTTACAAACATCCATGCCCAGACCCGGATTCGAACCATGAACTTTCCGATCTAGAGGCTAACACCTTAATCACTATACCGGTTGATCGGCACACGCGCGTAGTAAATAATATGGTATTTATAATGTAACTGAGGCAATAAAAAAAATAACATTTTTATCATCTACATCAGACATTTTGCTCCATTTTTGACCTTTTATGGCCTAAAAAATCCTATTTGTTTTCATGAAAAATAAACGTTTGTTACAGAAACGGAAAATCTAGGCGACAAACTTAATTTTTTAGGCGCCATGGCGACCTGGTGCCCGGGATTTGTCGTGCCCTGGTATAGTGAGTCAACAGTTGAATAGCAAATGCGTACATCTTGAAACACGTCTTACAAGAACAAAAAAGAATACAAATCCACCCCGCAACGAATGTATAATCCTAGTATTCGCCATTAGCGCTTCGTATTCTCCCCCTACCTCGCCCAGTAATCAATTACTTAATGACATCATTACAAAAGCTTATTATTTGCCTTGCCGTCTTAATCATATCCATCACATTGAGCCCAGACGGCAACACTCCCTTTCGAACAAGAAGCCGAGGTAGCCCAGTTCAAAAGCAAAGGACTAGCTGTCGGAGGGAAGCGAGTTCGAAACTCGTTCCAACCAAACTCCGTCGTGTACACGGGGACTGGTGTGCGTTAAATATGTCGTGGCCTCAAATGTCCTCGCGTTGACGCAATGTGGATGTTTGGAGAGTGGGTTGCCTGCTCAGCTGTCGTATCGTCATATGACGGTCGTTCATAATTACGGGGCATTGTCCTTGGATCTTTCCCGTCCGTATTTATCGACAATATCCCGTTGTGTTGCTCCATTGCGACTTTAATTAACGACCTACTTACCAACAGTGCCGTATCAGTATGAATTCCATTGGTAGAATTTCCCTTTGGATCAATGCCGACCAACCGGTATAGTGGTTAAGGTGTTAGCCTCTAGATCGGAAGGTTCCTGGTTCGAATCCGGGACGGGCATGGATGTTTGTAAGCGTATGGTGTAGAGGCGGCTGGTGCACCTTAAATCTGTCGTGGCCGAAAGTCCTCACGTTGGGTTGGCGTGGAAGTTTGGAGAGTGGGGTGCCAGCTCAGGTGTTGCTTCGTCATCTGACCGTGGTTCAAAATTACGAGGTGTTGTCCTCGGATCTTTCCCTTAAAGGGACTGATCCAGGACCGTCGTCAATAGCCCGTTGTGTTGCTCTAGTACGACGTTAACTAAAAATTACCATTACCCTTTGGATCAATTGTGCGATCTTTAATGAATCGTAAGCTACCAGTAGGGTTAGCAATTGCGTACGTCTAAAAACATCTTAGGACAGTGATGGCTAACCTTTTGAGCTCAACGTGTCAAAAACTGAAAAAAAAAAAAAAGCTTAACTTAGGTGCCCGTGTCATATCTAGAAAAATCCATAATTTTGGGATTTTTTGAAGCCCCTGTAAAAAAAAAAAAAAATTATTTTTGATATGTTTATTTATTAAAAAGCAAAAATAAATAATTTATATTATATAAGTGACTGTTTTTGTTGCTGAATTGCATTTGCTAAACTTCAATTGAAGGTTGGTATTTCGTGCATTTCAAGTCCAAGCAAGCGCTACTAACTTCATCTGTCAGTTGGTCTCCAAATTTCCTGTTCGTATATAATGACACTTTAGTTCATTCTCTTTCTTTCCAGATTCTCAAGTTTGGACCTTAAGTTGACAAACACTCGAGACCAGATGCTGTCTTGAAATTCTGCAAGTTGCATGTCCAAATCATCAAGTTGCATCCATTGGAAACCATTTAATTCCAAAGAACTGAAGGCTACAATGCACGGATACTTAATTATTTTAATTGTTTGTTCCAGGCTTCTAAATTGATTAAATCTTCCGCCGAAAAGGACAAGTAACAAATTTACAATGTGCTTGTACTTAATATGCAAGGGGATCCATTTTATTTTGAACAGTTGTGCTAGCCTTCTCGAAATATTTTTTTATTCGAATAAAGGACTTAAAAGGTTTACTCTTTAAATCTCGTTTTAAATTTTAAATTTACCGTTCGTTAAAGATGCGTGTCACCTAAAATGTCTTAGCGTGTCACCTTTGACACGCGTGTCATAGGTTTGTCATCACTGTCTTAGGAGAACAAAATAGAATGCACATATCACCGCAGAACGAATGCATAATCTTGGTATTCTATTTGCGTTTGGCAAGCTTGTGGGTACCAGTGCAACTTTGTCTACCAAAATGTATTTCCTGGTGGAGTTGAGTTACACTGCTATATATACGATTGCATCATAAGTTAATTTGTGTAGTGGTGGAAACATTCACCACAGTACTCTCCCTCCAGAGTTTAGCGGTAGCCAAATTCGATTGATGGCACCACTAGTTGAGTGATTGCCATTTGCGTGAGACCTGTATTACGATCACGGGTGTACTTTCGCATGAGTAGTCAAGCAATTTTAAAATTGCGATCGTAATTGTCCTGTGTTGCCTTTAGCAACTGAGTGGGAGTCATCTTGTGAAGAGAAGGCTGAGCAGCAACGAATGGAGTGAAGCCGTGACAAGAAAAAGAGCAGTGTCTGCTATCACATAGCTTCAGGCGGTTGTTGAAAGTGATAAGCATCGCATTGGCAGTGCAGCTACTCATTGTGGACCATCCATAGAAATTTGTTTTTAATTTTGCATGTTCAATTCACGTCCGGGTCGCCATTTTGGTAAGCTTGTAAAAGCAGTGTAACTTTGTTTACCCAAAAGTATTTCAAAGTGGAGTTGGGTTACACTGCTATACATACTATTGTATCGCAAGTTAGTTTTTGCAGTGGTAGTTAAGTTGGGCGCAAGCGTATAGGATTGACTTCCGCATCCAGCCATCAATTACATAATGACACCATTACAGAAGCTTATTATTCCTTTGCAGTCTTAATCATCCCCATCAGATGGAGAAACTGCAAACAGTCATCAACTCTCCCTTTCCAATGAGTAAAGCTGAACTGAAGACAAAGAACAAGAGCGCAGCAGACGTTTGAAAGAAAAATAAGTAAAAAGCAGTTGGTTGTATCGGTGGGACGAGAAATACGGCCCATTAGGTCAACTTCCGCCGAGGCTCGTAACATAGATATCGACTCTCCTTTATTTCCTGCTGTCTTAACCTACTCAGGTTCAAAAGTGCTCGACTCACGTACTGGAAATGGTTAGGGATTCAGTTCTACTTGTTCGAAAGAGCTCTGTATAATCGATTCGAAAAGAGTTTTCGATTTTCTCTCGCGGGAGTCATAATTTAGAATAATGGAGGGTAGAATATTGTTTGAATTCGATGGAACCTTAGCAAAAGTGAATCAACAATGATATTGTGAATTGTTTTTTAACGATATCGTTGATGGAAGAGAATTGAGAACTGCTACTGGAACAATTTAAACTGTAATCACGTATGTTGGAGTGCATTGTTTAGAGAAATGGAGATTTATTTTACTCTCGGGAGAGGAAATAAGCAGCGCTTTGTCAGAACTGACGTTGGATACGAAATATACCTGCGTGAGTTGAAGTTAAAAGAACACAGATACCTGCTGTGAGATGTAAATTAACATTTAAAGGTACGTGCTACAAATAAAGAACTTCAAAGCGGAATTATAGTGTGCTCCGCATGTCTGAAAAGTCTCTGATGTTTATCACGTGTTTCAGTGTGATCGAAATTAATATAATGACAGTTCGTACTGTTTAACAAGCTCGTCTTTTTAACATTACTAGCAATAACGTGCATAGCACTAGTGCTGAAGTTTATTACGTGTGGTGCATTAATGCCAGTGTCGTTGCGTACATTTTATTATTAATTTATAATGCATAAAAGGCGTCTCTAAACTATGTGGTCAAATTGAAAAGCTGGTAGAGGGACCCAAATAAACTTTTTTTTATCAAAAATGCGTGCTTGGAAGAGGTAAAGGGGATCCTCGCCAGACTTTCTAAATTCGCCAGAGGTTTTCGAAATATCCATCGATAGCTATCCTTCAAATGAAATGGGAGGTTAAACAGCAGTCATAGTACTTTTTTTCAAATGTTAATTTTAAGAGCATGACAGAAAGTACGTACATCGGTCCCGTTTGCTAAAACTAGCTTCTGAATGTCCACTTCAATTACATCACGTTCCCTTGTTGAAAGGCTTTTTTGATGTTAAAGGCTTTTAGCCACAGAAGGTTTTAAAATGGGTTCCGAAACCAATACAACCAACCATGCATGACCAGGATTAATCTTTCAATCGCAACAGTTTATTTGAACTGTATCATTTGTTGAACAAAAACCAGGTTCAATTGATGACTTTTCAAGAAATGCTTGAAGAATATATAGTCCAAAACGAACATTTCTTGCTACACAAAAGCTTAAAGTGAACTTCGAAGCACTGCGAACAAAAATGCATTGACCAGAATCCATCATCGAATGACCTAGTATTATTTTATCTGAACTGTATCCTCCGCCTAGGGGGAAACAGATCCAATGAATGAAAAGCTTTGAAGGAAATGCTTGAAAATATCAAATACAGTAAATAAAAGGACAGATGCGGTGACAACCAAGTTATGTGTGGTCAATTTTGAGAAAATTACGTTTGAAGCGTGGCATTTCCGTTTTTATATAGTTCGCTAAATTGCCACGAAACCACAAACGCTTCGACCCTATATTCAGGAACCCAATCGGCATCATGAAATAGCTGAACTAGTCACTCTACTTCCGGTCTTTCCGGGTGTTCAATGCTGGCGCATGGTATGTGGAAAAGGATGTGGTGTCTGAAAAAAAATTACGCATCAAACACGCACGACGACCCTTTAGAGCTTTCTTCGAACAACAACAAAAAAAAAAGGAATTTTTTTCCGAGCCCGATAACAATCTCGGAGGATCATCCAATCGCCCTATAAATACCCTCACCTTTTAAATAAACTGCTACTACAGCACCTCCACACTGGAAATGATATCACTGGAACGAGGAGAAAAAGCGCTCGACATAAAAACCAGAGAAACCGTAGGGGGTAGATGCTTATCTAATCGGCTGGAGAACTCTTGAGAAAGCGTGAAGGTCTGCTTGTAAAAACACTGCAACTGTATCTCCGCGTCCTTTGGATTGGGAGGGTTTTGCGAAAACTGAAACCTACCCCTGGAACCGCATCGAATGTGAACGAGCTGCTTGCATTTGACACGGGGAATCGCGAAATGGCGCATCATAGGGAGATGGGGACTCATTCTATTTTAAAATGGAACGGGTTTTTATAAAATTATGAATAGCAGAATTTCGCCGCGATTGCGAGGATGTATAGCAGGGGTGTGGAGAAAATGCATCTCATCGTTGAAGTAAGTGCGGCCTCCATTGAAAATTTAAATCCGTTTTTTTTTATTTATTATTTCATAATATGATGGAGGAAGTTTGGAGTGTGAGGTGCCAGCTCTGGTGTGACCTCGTCATTTGAACGTGGTTCAAAATGACGTCGGATCTTTCCCTTAGGGGGTAGATCCCGGACCGTCGCCAATAGCAGAGTGGACGCTAGTTTTGTGTCCTAAAATAGCGTTTTATTGCTTACGTTTGCATTGAAAACATGTTAAAAATGCTGTGTGACTGTTTAGTAAAGGTGCGTATGCATTTCTGAGCCGAACCGTTCGCGATCCGCTCTTGAACCGTTCGTTGAAGTTATTTTCACAACGAACTTCCAGCGATGGGAATGGAAGGAACGAACCGCGAACCACCAGGCAGTCTTTTGTCAGCCACCTGTGATGACGATAGAGCCTGGAGGTTCGCGAGCAGAAAGAAAAGCAACGAACTACTCACGACGCCTTCCCAATCTGAACCGAAAATGTGTTTATGTTCGTCGAAAAACCGACAGGAAGCGGATCGCCACGAACGGTTTACGAGCCGTTTCTTTTCTAGTCCCAAACCCCGTCCCAATCATGAGAACTAGAGGCTCGCGAACGGTTCAGATCGCAAATGTATACGCCCCCGTAACGACTTACCAACTAACAACTTCCAATTTCGGCCATGGAAATTTTCATATTGATCATCATCAATCTTACCATTTCAAATAAGAGTTATACTGATTCTACAAAACAAACAGAAGAAGAGCGAAGAGGCACGTAAAGAACAAAAGCTTCCTGGAGCGTTAATCTAATGATTGAATCAATCATTCCAGTTTTGTGTTTCCTTAATATCATCTTTATTGCATCCATTTACAGTGAAATTATGCTAAAATTGCTGCGCGTCTGTTTAGAAACGACTCGTAACCCTATTCTTTGCCGTAGAATCTTCATATTTATCATCATCCATCTTACCATTTCAAATAAGAGCAATACCGATTCCACAAAACAAACGGAAGCGAAATGAAAAGGCACGTCACGTACTGAGGCTGCCTGGAGAGTTAATCCAATGATTTATACGATCACTTCGGAACAAATTCCAAAACACTCCATCAAAATACGTCAAGTTTTTTAAATCTCCGCTTCAGATTTACCATTGTTTGGTACCACAGGGTTCAAAGAGGGAAAAGCAACCGACAGGCCACAAACCAGGCAGCGAAGGCGGAGAGACATGTCTATAGCAAATATGTTGCGACCGAGCAACCTGGGTGTTCCGCAACCTTTGCAATACATAACGGGTCCCTTGATGCAGCTTGGCACGAAGGCAATCGGCTGACTCGGCAGTTGAGGCATCGTTGTCTCTCCCTCTCTGTTTCATATGCGCTCAAAGAAAAGGACGCATCATTTGCCAAAAACACGGATAATGATCTTTGTGGCCGCCTTTCACTTGAGATCTTCCCAGATAATTGAAGATACGGGGAGAGAAAGTCTAAAACGGAAACTCAACAGTTTGAATCGTGTAGGGAAAAAAATGCCAACGTAAACCGCACACGCATTAAGGATCTCTTTTTTTTCGGGATTCATTGAGTGAGCAGGAAATAGGGCTTGAAGCGGGTTGGTTTCAGATAGATTGTGTGTCTTGTTGGCACATCTCGACATTAAATTAGACGCGTAAGGGAGCAAAGTTCTTACAGGAGAAAGAAGAAGACGCCACTTGCTTATCTCGCATTTAGTTAGTTGACAAATGCGTCCAGTGTAACGTCTAGAGAATCTCAAATACACAAACTCTGTAGAATGTGTTTCCTACCACGACAACTAAAATATGACAGCGACATTTTCCCGTGTTGACTCAACTACACAAACTATGTGGAACGTGTTTCCTTATCCATGCCCATTTATTGCAGAAAAACAAACTTTGGATTTTAAAATTGGGGCTTCGAGGAATTTAGACTACCTGTGTGCCAATTTTTATGACCACAGATTGGTCTGGAGACAGGAAAGAAATAGCCTATGTTTTACGCAGTGTTCTAAAGTATATGCGTGCCAAATTTCGTGTGGATTGGTCGAACGGTGTAGATTTGTACAGATATATATATATATATATATACACACCCACATCCTTTTTTATATCTATAGAAGATGGAGTAGAACCTTGATTATCCGAGGATAAAAGGTAAATTGGTAATTGGTAATTTTAGTTAACGTCGTACTAGAGCAACACAACGGGCTATTGACGACGGTCCGGGAACAGTTCCTTAAGGGAAAGATCCGAGGATAACACCTCGTAATTTTGAACCACGATCAGATGACGAAGCAATACCTGAACTAGCACCCCACTCTCCAAACTTCTAAGCCAACCCAACGTGAGGACTTTCGGCTACGACAGATTTAAGGTGCACCAGCCGCCTCTACACCATACGCTTACAAACATCCATGCCCGGACCCGGATTCGAACCAGGAACCTTCCAATCTAGAGGGTAACACCTTAACCACTATACCGGTTGGTCGGCCGAGGATAAAAGGACTGATATCCCCTCGGATAACCAGAAACACGGATAACATAGACGAAGTAACACAAAATACCCTATAATATCATTTTTATATATATAGATTCGGACTCCATAAGTCTATTTAATAGTTTCGCGAAATCGAAAATATTCAAAATGGAGGCAATGTTTTTAAAATACCTGAAAACCCACAATTTTTTTTATTGGAGACATTTTAGAAATTCCCTTGAATTTTTTCTCGTATTTGTTTATCTCAAATTGCCTTGATATTTTGGTTTTAAAATGAAAGATATTTAACCTTTTTTTCCCAAAACAGACTACAGTCTTTATTTTCAAGGCCAAGTGTTTCTATATAAAACATTATTGTCCTGTGTCTATTTGAAGAGTATTTAAATGAAAACTTCAGGAAGATTCGACCTTTTTATAGATTAAAATTTTCTCTAGCAGTCGTTATTTTTGTGAATGTGTTACACATTTCAGAATTGTCGACATTTTTTGATAATACCAGGGAACCCATGACCAGATTGTGGGGGATTTTCTTGAGGACGTCCAGGAAGATCCCCTGTTTTGTGGTCCATTGTTTATGTGATTGTGGTCGGGCTGACCTATGTTCGATCCCCACACACAATAGGTATATTTGCACACAAAGTAAGTCAGGTCCATATCAATCCATTTTGACTAAACTATTCACGTTAAACTGCTAATTCTAAACAATCTTAAACTATGAATTTACAAAGCCTTATGCACAAAAAATGGCATTATTTCTAACAAAAGAAGAGCACAAAAGTCTTGTTCGTGCATGTAAGTACAAAAAATTAAATGTGAAAAGGTCGAGGCTCGTAATGTAGCGCGCAAATGGTACTAGTGATATCAAAAGTGGGATACCAACATAGCCGTTAGCGATACGAGTTTGGTAGTGACTAGTACAAAGCACTCTATAAAATCCACCACACGGTTTATTTTTGGGGTTTTGTGACGTAAGGGCCATACTTCGCTATGGTATGCCAGACACAGGACAGTAAGTATTTCTATTAAAGTCGCACTGGAGCAGCACATCGGGCTATTGGCGATGGTCCGCGATCAAACCTGAAGGAAACAGACACAGCATAGATAACGTCCGTCAAGTAATGGACATACACTCTCTCAAAGAAAGTTTTATTGCCACAGAAGAGAGAAGTACACCGTTGCCCGTTTTACACTAGTGTAGTCGAAATGTTCTCGAGGTAAGAGATGTTTTGAGAGGAATCTACGCATTGAACGATCGGACTATTTCTACGCTCAGCCATTGTTGTTCAGATGTTGGAGAAGTCTAAAGTAACTCATGACAGCATTTTCAATGCAAGCCTTCTATGTAAGAGTATACTTGGAAAGCGGTAAATACCTGTGCGAAAATCAGTAACTTGTCATAAGCAAAATTGTTCCGATCTTGATGTTGTTGTTGTTTCTTATGCCTACACTGGCAGACCAGAGGAGTGCCAGGCCCGTCGAAGACGGCAAGAGGCGAGGGGGGTGCGCCTTCCATGTTATTGAGCCCCATTGGGAGGAAGTCCGACTTTGCTCGACATACATGACGCATCCGTTTTACAGGAAGGTCCCTTTCATACATCCATTCACTCACACATATCGTAATTTAGATCCCAATCAGAGGCCGATAACCCCCTGATCAGGTACCCCCAGAGGTATTGATTTGGTATGGGAACATGGGGGACATTGTGACCACGACCTATTTAACGTGCCCCAGTCACCATTAGTGAACACGACGGTCTTTAGCCAGGTCGAAGCGCCGATCTCACAATCATCAGAATTGGAGGCTCCGCCGAGGACAGAACCCACAACCCTTCTGATGCGAGCCCGACGCTCTACTGACTGAGCTACCGCGGCTCTCCGATCTTGATGTAAACAACTTGAGTGTTAAGATGTCTGGGTTTGGCCCATTTAGAGTCTAACTAGACGCTACCATAAGCGTTGCTTTACAACGTGTCATCAATCCAACAAAGCTAGATATGGTAAAATTTCCTATTATCACATTAAATATTTCATATGAATGTTTTGGTTGGGTCGCTTTTTGCGCGGGCATCCAACACGAAAAGCAGACATTATGTAGACGAACAAAATTCAATGAAAAACACAAGTTCTTACCAGAACAGAAAAATGCATTTGTGTGGAAAAGTTTATACTCCGCAGTAGACACAAAAACATGATTTATTTTATGGTCGCTGTAAACTGATAGCTTTAGATTTACAACATTGGTATTTCCTTCACTTATTTTGCTTTTGTCCGCTTTCATATATTCATACATAAACATTTCATGTTTTCATTCATTCATCACTTTTCGCAATATTTCATTCCTAAAAGAAGGTTTTCAGTTGTAACAAAGGTGTTCAGTTTCGTGAACATTACATAGAATAAAAGCTTTATGTCTCATGCATAGTTATTTTTAAATAAATTGATACCCAAAGGACATGTTTATAACTATCAACCTATCAACTAATCTAAACAACCGAAATTACAGACAGTGAAACAAATATTGTGGTGAAATTAAAAACTTCGGAGGAGGGGAGCATAACCGAAGGAAAATATCCGAGTACAATACGGAATAACGTAATTTTGAACCTTCGATCATTTATTGACAGATCCAAAGTTCTTAAAATTTTATCATTGACTTCAAAAAATAATTAAGTTTTGTGCTAATTAATTTACTTCCGTGTTTTTTTATTGTGCATTGCCTACGGTACTATTTTGTGTATTTTCCCTCCGACATGCAAACGCATTTTTTCTGTATAAAAAACACTGAATAAATAAATCGAGACTTTTGTGCCACGCTTGTGTGTCTCACACAGCCTCTGCGTTCTTCATAATCCCTGAAAACACTCGTATAACGTCGGCTTACTGTAGAAACGCATTCACTGACATTTTTCGGAGACATTAAATGCGTATTTTCGTGGCAATCAAAAGCGACAGATTTTCAAACCGAGCAACAAAAAGATATAACATAAAGCTGAAAGCAAATACTACGTCTATTTCATTAGAAAAAAGCGTATTGATGTATCTAATTTATCTAATTAACGTCACACTAGAGCAACATAACAGGCTAGTGGAGACGGTCCCGATCCGAGGACAACACCATTTAATTTTGTATCAAGGTCAGGTGACACGGGAACACCTGAGCTGGCCCCCCACCTATCCAAACTTCCACACCACGCCAACTTCATTAGAAGGGAAATGGTTGAGTCAAACATTAAATTCAAGTTTTGTGAACCAAAACTGAAATACCAGTTTCAAGGCGATTTGAACATGGTCCGGTTTCACAGACCTTTTAATGAAAGAGTAATTTGGTAATTTTAATTAACGTCGTACTAGTTCAATACAACGGGCTATTGACGACGGTCCGGGATTAATCCCTAAGGGAAAGTTCCGAGGACAACACCGCGTAATTTGGAACCACGGTCAGATGACAAGGCAACACCAGAGCTGGCATTCCCACTCTCCAAACTTACACACCAACCCAACGTGAGGACTTTCGGGCCACAACAGATTTAAGATGCATCAGCCTCCTCTACACCAGTGGTGCCCAAATCGTATGGTCGCGACCTCTCTGGGGGTCGAAGAAAAATTTTTTGGGTCGCCAAATTCAAAGAAATTTATCTGACAATAAAAATTAAAAGGCTTTTCTTCGACAAGTATCATGTACCAGTAAAATAGTAAAATGAGATAATATATTTCTGTCTTTCTTCTATAAAAAAAATTTAACAATCTTTTTCAGGTTTATTAGCTTTGTGATTGGTAATAGGGAGTCACGTGATAGCGAGTCTTGTGGTTCAACGGGCTAATGAATTTGAAGCACGCACGCGCAGATGATACACAGTTATATTTTTTAATTTAAATTCGGTCGCTGTTTCCATAGCAACAGTCGAATATGAAAATATTAAGTACTATTACAAAAAACAACACGGAGAAGCTAAGACATTTAAAATTATGATGAGATTTCCTCTGAATTTTTACAATATGTTGTGCTAAAATATTTCCTTTTTCATGTGGAAATGAGATGTTTTGTCCTTGACATTTTTTAAAACATTCTGTTTTTATTTACACTATATTTCCGTGTATGAGCCGATAATTTACGGAACGTTTTCTAAAGCTAAAGTACTGGGGTCGGCTTATATACGGATCCGCTTATCTCGCAAAAAAGTAAGCAATATTCCGTTACTCGGGCGCATGCAATAAATATCACAATGGGAAGGGAAGAGAACCTTCAATTAATGTTGTACTATAGGTCCGGGATCAATCCAGCAGCGATCCATATAGGGATGGATTGTGAAGCAATCCCTCATTGTTGAAAAGTATAGATTGCGCAGGGGGTTGACGAGCGATAGCGAGCAGGGGGCGGAGTCCCTCTCTCTCTCTCTCTCTCTCTCTCTAGTTATTTAAAAGAAAATAACTAATTTTTTTTTCGAACATAATTATCTGTATTAGTATATGATACCTATACCTCGGAAACCGCCAGGCGAGTGGTCTAAGGTTTAGCAGTGGCCATCTTTACTACAGCTTTTTCATTTTAGGTGTGCCCCTTTACTATTTTGTCTTTATACTGTGATCACAGCGAGAACCATGCAGTTCTTTCCGTCTGTGCGTCAGAGTTCGGTTTTGCTGCTTCTTACGTTCATTCAAGTGCATTCTGTAATTCTGTTATATACTGCTCTTGTTAATTCAATGCATTATGTACAATCGGGTATGTACATAACATATTTTTTAAGTATAGGACAGTTCAGTAGCATGCTCGTAGGGCAATAATTAAAAAAATAATATTGATATTAAAATGTTTATAAATAAAATTAAAAAAAATTCTAAAATATTTACGTTGACGATTTAAAAAACGTCTATTGTCTATCCAGGGGAGGGGGGGGGGTTTGTGACAAAATAGTACACAAAATGGGGGGACAGGAAATGAAAATAGTTTGCGCATCACAGCTCAAAACCACACGCTTACACATATCTATGCACTGACCCGGATTCAAACCAGGAATCTTCCGATCTGGAGGCTAACACCTTATTTTAATGAAATAGATAAAAACGTATGGGCTGAGTCTCTGTCGTATGCGCTCAGAAGGGAAAGTCACGTGGGCTTACGGGGTTCTGATTGGCTATCGAAGTGCAGACTCGTGTTTTTTAATCACGCTGGACAATCATTTTTAACCAATCAATAGCTTAGACTTCATGCCTTTTCTCACAACACGTGACAGATGTTCAAACCGAGCAACCGGTAGAAATAACAAAGCTGCTATCAAGTGCTTCGTCTATTAAGGTCGATGGGTTAAAATTCGTTACGTCATCGGATTAGTGTAAACTGCAACAGGGAGCACCTATGGAATGCTCAATCCGGGCTTTGTTTGAAGCGGGAGAAACACCCCGGAGGACGAAAAGAGAAAGACTCCATTCTTCTCCATTCGCAGCCAGCTGTGAAAATAAACCTCCACTGTTTACGCATTGTTGTGGCACATGGTGCTCGGGAAGATTAAAGCCCCCAGTTTCACGATTCTTGAGGAGTCGGGAATTTTTAGAAGTAAACACGCGTGTAGAGGTGGGGGACGAAAAAGTTTGTGCGGACTCGGAACGAGACGATACAAATAGGACCAATTCGAATAGGATGTGTGGGTAAAATTATCTCAAACTTTGATCATTCACCCTGGTAGAAAAATTTATGAGACGGCAACAGTGGAAGAAGAAGGCTATAGTCCTTTGCGCATCCAAGGAGGTTATAATAGGGGTCAGAATTAACGTTATAATATTCTCTTTTCACCATGACATTTTTGAGAAGAGTTATCACGGAGAATATTCTTTCAAACTGAGGAATTTTTTTACGTAGTGTTATATTATTTTTCTTACAAACTGGGACATTTAATAAGTGAAGTTGCCATGTTAATTTTCTTTCAAACCGGGATATTTTAAAGCAGGGTCAGCATGTTATTTTCCTTTAATCCGAGACATTTTTTGTAGAGTTGTTTTCTTTCTAACCGAAACACACATTTTTAAGTGGGGTTACCCTATTTTTCTTTTAGAAAAGGACATAAGTTACTTTTTTTTTCAAACCGGAACTCTTTTAAGGGTTACCATGTTATTTTCTTTCAAACCAGAAAATTTTAAGTTGAGTTACAATGTTTATTTCTTTAACCGGGTCATTTTTAAATAAGATACCACATAACTTTTATTTAGAGACATTTTAAATAAAGCAAGTTGCCATGTTAATTTTCATCCAAACCGGGACATTTTCAAGTAGTTACCAAAATATGTTTCGTTCAAACCGAGACATTTTAAAGTAGAGTTAGTACGTTATTTTGCTTATTAACCGGGACATATTGAAGTAGAGTCACAGTGTTGGTCTTCTTTCAAACCGACATTTAAAAATAAATAAATTAACGTGCTTCTTTTTTTTCAAACAAGGGCATTTTTAAATACTCAATTTTTGTACAGGCCAATTCCTGTACTCTGAAGTGTGATTTGGAAACGCAAAACAAAAATAAAAACAATAAAATATAACTAGGAAAACGGGCAATAGTTATGAATTTTTATATTAATTGAAATTAATGAATAATTACATTAATGAAAATTTTACATTAATTATCAGTTATTTTCAAAACCGGTTACGCCAGCATTTCTTACCGAGTTTTAAACTGAGGTGAATGGATTTATTGATTTATTCTTAAGCATGTTTTATTCCCATCTCTACTATTATAAAAGAAAGTTCCTTGCCGCAAAATCCTGACGATTCTATGGCAATTACAGCAACGAGATTTGGCACACAGGTAGTCCAATTTTTTTTTCAATTTTTGGGTCGCGGCGATTTTTAAAATTCAATCTAGAAGATTTTTAATGAGTTTAATACTTTTATTCTCTACCTGGTTCTTCAAACGCGTTCCTCCGGACAAAAGAAGAAACACCCGAATCTGGACTTTTCTACTCACGTGACCTTTTATATTTTCGCAAGAGATTGTAACGTCACTTAAACTTTCTCTTTCCAAAAAAAAAAAAAAAAAAAAAATGCATTTTTTGCCCTTCGCGTTAAAAAAAGAAAAGAAACAGATTCCATTTCTGTCCCATTCTATTTCCGCGAATGAGAGCAAGAAATAAAAAAACATATTGACTGGGATTATATAGTTTTTTTTTTTCGTAAAATCGGAATCGCCATAGATAGATTGAAAATTTCAACGGATTTGAAATCTGCGGAAAATTTTACACCAGTTTAATACCTTACACCACGGGCACGGGCGACGCCGGGCTAGCCACGCAGTGGCAAGTCCTATACGTTCTGAAACTCGCGCTCTTCTCACCAGTTTCGACCTTATTGACCGATGGATTCTTTTCCATTGGTCTTTCTTACAATAGAATTACTTCAGCCGACGGTTGTGGTTATTTAGTTACGCGTGTCGTGGTGTAAAAGTAACTCTACACTACTCGGAAATCTTTTGACACTCAGAAGGTTAAATTGATGACGGTTTGAAAGCTTGTAGTTTATTATACCTTACTTAAACAGTCAAGCCTCATTAAGACTAACTCAAAGTAAGTACGAGTAAAGATATTATAAATAAAAGTGGTGACGAAGGCCAATGAACAGGCCACTGAGGAACACGAAAGAACAAGAGCGCGTTTTCTTTAAAAGAAGCTATTGCTGGCTTAGAAATTGTCCACCGCTTTTAGTCAGGCAGTGAAAATCGATCTGCTCAATTGAACAATGTTGACCGCATCAAAGATTTTCGTAAAAAATGTCACTAGAAAAATCAAACCACAAAAATCGATATGCAAACAAGCCAAAAATTGCTTAATCAGGAAATAACGTTGACACGAATTTCTTTTACGTATCCTTGAAATTTGACAATAAAACTGTGGTCATGGAAAATAACTGGATAAATTTCTTTTCTAAAATAACTGGTCGAAATTCGGATAAGTCGAAATTTGGATAAGCCGAAATTTAGATAAGTCGAAATTTAGATAAGTCGAAATTTAGATAAATCGAATTTTGGAAAAATGAGTTGAGTACGTCTTGGGGGATCAGGCGTTGAGGAGATGTAGATAAGTAATGTGGCATGAAAAAAAGAGTAAAAAAGAATGCAATCGAAGTAAATTACTACAAAAACTCGATTTAAAAGAAAAAGGGCAAATTTTAAAAACGCGCTCCTGAAGAGTAATTTTCAGACTTACCCTCGTATATATCTGTGGTCGAGAGAGATAAGTCAAAAATTATCCGCACTTTCGCTAAAACACAGCCCTAGGTTTATCACCTTGCCTTCTGTGCACGGTTCCTTCAAGTTGATACTACTGTTGTCATGTTACCGAAGATTGATCTCGATAACGTCATTTTTTTTTCATGCTTCTGCTTCGGTGTAAACATGGCCGCTTCGCTAAGTGTTGTACCGGATGAAATGGTGTGAAGACAGAAATGGTATCGTAAAGAAAAGGATATTTGGGTTTTACCACTATAACATTTATTCTATAACATCCTACAGCTTTACAGATATGTACAGCAAAATTACAGATATTTTGGGACAAGAAGGGTTCGGCAGAGGTTAGCGAGCGTGTCCTCGCTCTCTCAGGTCTCAGTCGTTTCTCTGGCAATTTCTAGCGTCTTTCAGGCCCTGAAAACCACATGTCGATGGAATTTTGAGTGTTTTCAAGGGGCTTGAGATTTAGGAGATAGTAATGTCAGTGTAACGTCAGATGAAGAGAGTTTATGTCAAGTGCTCAGAACTTTATGACCGATGTAATGTCAAATGGAATGCTGTAATAGTACTTCAGAGCTAGTTATCGACAGTTGATCACTTGAAAGGAGATTTATAATCACCAATTAAGTAATTCTTGAATATGCTTGCTTTCTGTCGGATTGATCAGAGAAGCCGCCTTCAGAGTGTTACAGTGTGTACTGGAAAGAGCAGTGATCCGGTTTTTAAGGTCAAAAGTTGTGCCAAGGTCTGAAATTTATCGGGAACTTACAACACAATACGGGGACAGTGCTCTACCATGTAAAAGTGTGTATGAGTGGATCGAGAAGCTTAAAAGAGGTCGGACAAGAGCAATGCACGAAGAAGGAGCAGGACATCAGTTAATCTCCACCACTGACGAGAAGATACAGCAAACTCAAGTAAAGGTACTGGCAAACCGGCGAGTTACCATCGGCAATGTCGAGAGGAGCGTGCATAAATGGTTGGACAACCCACCGAAAACCTCGGAGGTCATACGCACGTTTGTGGACCCCTGGACGAAGTGCATCGAAATAGGATGAGTCTATGTTGAAACAAGGAGAACTCGTTCAAACCACCAAATTTCTGTGAATGAATTGAAAAAAATCAAATGCGGATAATTGTTTTTTTCCCTCGTATTATACATCGGGTTGATGCAAAAGTTCGTCCCGTTTATGGCGCTAGATGACACTGCATCGCAAAACTGAAATGTTATCTACTTCCCGCATGTGAAGTTTTGTTGTTTGAGAAATGGAATTTCAGCGAGTAATTTGGAAAAAATTGGATTTTTTAAACTTTGTTAAGCATTAAAAATGCCAGAAAATATGGAGCATCTTTGACCGTTTATGTTTTCTTATTCCCGAAAATGAAAGACTCCCATGGAATACGCAAAAAAAAAAATTATAAGTTTTGTGTAGGATGAGGCGGCCATTGACGATTCCATGTGCAGTAAGGGGTTCAGAAAATTTCGTTACCCGGATTCTTTCTTTAGCCAGAAACCACAGAACTTGTATGAGCGCGGTTGAATGGTAATTTTTAATAAACGTAGTACTAGAGCAACACAATAGGCTGTTGACGACGGTCCGGAATCAATACCTTAAGGGAAAGATCCGAGGATACCGCATCGTAATTTTGTACCACGGTCAGATGACGAGGCACTGGCCTCAGCTGGCACCGCACTCTCCAAACTTCCACACCGACCCACCGTGAGGTCTTTCGGCCACGACAGATTTAATGTGCACCAGCCGCCCCTATACCATACGCTTACAAACATCCATGCACTGACCCGGATTCGAACCAGGAAGCTTCCGATCTGGAGGCTAACACCATAACCACCAGACCGGTTGGTCGGCTGTATGAGCGCTGGATGATGCAGATACATGAGAGATGGAGATAGGTGGTTGAACAGAACGGCGTATACTACATTGATTGAATGTAATTTGTCTCTGCTATTGTAGAAGGAAGTGTTTGTGTATCTGTGTTCTGTACGCAGTGTCCGAATCTATGGCACTTAAAATAATGAAATTTGGCACACAGGTAGTCCGAATTTCTTGCGATTTTTGTGTCGGCTCGAATTTTTAAATTTATACCAGAACATTTATATATATAATGCTCTTACGTGGCTCACAAAAAAGACGTTATTTGTTATCGCGTTTTGGCAACATTCTACTATTGTTTGTTTTCTTCGAAGCCTCGCGCCTCAATTGAATTTATAGCGTTATCGGATCAAATTTTATTGAAAAAAAAAATTAATTTTAGTCGAGCTGTTGCAGTTTATAATAGAAATCAAAGAAAGCGGAGGATCTTTTCAGGGCCATTTAAAAACGGTCCTTTTCAGGGCCAACAATTATAGTTCAACAAGACGCTTGCACTACAACTTTCGACAACAAACTTAATGAAAGAGTGTGAGTGGCTCGAGTTCTTGGCAAATGTACACACAAACAACATGCTGGGTTCTCAATTTCCAAAGCAGCGCTCACATTTTGAGTCAAAATTTGCTCAAAGTTTTCATTTAAATTCTGATTCCAGAGGGTACATATCTTTTCTGTTCTACAGCAAATTTAGACTTGAAAAATATGTTTTTGGAATGTGATATTTTGTAAACAATCCCTTCTGCTAGGACACATGTCTTCATTGATGCGAGCGAAGCTAGCATAGGTTCGCGCAGCGTACCAATAAGGATTACAAAACAATCCTCCGGGTGTTAGCGAGCGTTAGCGAGCAGGGGGCTGGCCCCCTAGTTTTAAATTAATTTATTAGTTTTTTCACCTTTCTTTCTTCTCTCCGGAATGTGACGTCATTGAAGAAAGGCGAGGTTTTTACGATTTTCGCCCGATGACGTCGCAGTTTTTCGTATAAGTGCCTTTGGAACCATGCCACGTTTTCCGATTCTAGCGTGTTTTGATTTACGTTGTGGATAATAGCCACTTCGAGGCCGTCACAGCGTGCCTTTAGAGTTCGTTTTCGAAGCCGTTGCCAAACCGAGCGGACAACTTGTCCTATTTGAGTAGCTAGGTCTGCTACGCCGATGAGCTCAAATCTCGTTTTGATTAAGCGGACGAGCTGAAGCCAAGTCGACGCAGGACGCCCCTGTCCTGGTGATTTTTCAAAGAAGTGCGCCCTGCACTGGAAAACTCCCAGCCCTGGAATTCGTTTTTGCAAAGTGCACCCGGCACTGGAAGTGAGCTCAGCTGTGTGTAGTGCATCGAGAAACGAAAGTGTTCCATCATTGTGATCTTCTATTGAGTGCGCGCGTGTATAGTTGTGCGCATGTCTATCGATCAATCAAAAGTGTCAACGGCTCAAGTGTGAAAATCCTTTTGGCGAGCTGTGGTCACACCTGACCGCACGAAAAGTGCTGTCTCGGGCATCGCCGTGCCAGACAAGAATGGCTAGCAGTAAATAAAATAGCTTGTCGTCAATATTTGCCAACAAAACGGGACGTACTTTTACATCCACTCAATATCTTTTTTTTCCTGAAAAAAAGTTTCTCTTAAAAACGACAATTAATCATATCCAATGCGTTCTTCCATCCCCTTATTCATTTTTTCTGGGTGATCCTACCTGAAGTATCCATTAATAAAGCTATTAATTTGATAAATCAGAGCACGGGGCAACGATACGAAATATTTCCGACCATTAAAGGCAACCTCCACATTTCGAGCTGAGTGAATTTTGAGCGAAAGAACTCCTTCGCAGCCTTGTCGTACAAGAGTCCACTGTTATGTACACCAACCGAAGGGGGAGGGATAAAAAATTGGGGTGGGGGAGAAGTTTCGGGTCACCTCTAATGGCAGCACGCGGCTTGAGCAACCCCGCTTGTCTTAATTGAAACAGCGCTGTAATGATCGCATGTTCCGGAAGGGGGGTGGCGGTGGCTGCGGTTTTAAGTAGTTGAGTGATCTTTATTAATTACGTCGCTTGATTAGCTCTCCTCGAAGCATCTCATTTAGGCGTGGCTTTTTTTTGCTCCGTTCTTTTGTGCTCGCTTTATGGTATTGCCCGCTCGTCGGTCGTTTTGAAAGATGAGGTGGATGGAGATTAATATGGAGATTCCGCGGCGAGGGACAGCGGTGTGAGTCGCTGCCGATGCTTCGGATTAGGTGGAAATTGAATAAATTAAGATTGCGAGGCGATGAATATGGATGAGGTAGGCAACGGGCTATTGGTGACGGTCTTGGTGTTGGTATTTTTAACTAATAGACAATAAAGTCACACTAGAGCAACACAACGGGATATCGGTATGGGATCAACCCCTGAAGGGAAAGATCCGAGGACAATACCACGTAATTTAGGAGCACGCTCAGATGACGAGATCACACCCCACAATTCAAACTTCCACACTACGCAGATTGCGGTTTGAGTCAACAAAACATGGCAACGTTGGCACATGGAAAGTGCAGTCACTGCACCGGCAAATATATTGCAGTACATTCCAGCAACCCTACTAATTGTAAATTACCTCTCAGACCCTAGCACCAGCATTGCAGAACCATAATTTTTGTTGTAATTCTGGTTTGTAAAACTTTCCTTACAAATCACGAAAACAATACAAAATGCATACACATATCTTTTGTTGTAGAATTTCTTCCTCGCATTTCTTTAACCACTAATCTCACTCAAAAAATTGCCATGTTGGTGTGGAAATTTGGACTGGGGTGTTCCAGCTCAGGTATGACGTCATATGACCATGGTTCAAAGTGGTGTGGTATTGTCCTTTGATATTTCCTTAGGGTTTTGATCCTGGACTGTCGGTTTTTTTTACAGTATAGTTACTCCAGTGCGACGTTAATTAAAGTACCTACCTGTAACCCAAAACTGTAGCTGCAATTAGATTTCTGACAACATTATACCCAATGCATGCAGATCGCATTTGCAAGATCTGTCGCTTTACAAATTGATACTTGTAGTATCTTAGAAAGTAAAGCTAAAATAATATAAAAATGTCATGACGAAATAATACAAGGGTAATGCATGTTTAATGTATCAGTAACTCTCCCAAATCTCTTGAACCAGTAATCCATGCAGATTTTCATACTTAAACTAAGTGAATTGCACTTACCTAGGTGCAGGGCGGCTGAGCTCATGCTAATAGAGACAACCAGTGTGAAGATGAGTTTCAGTAAGATGTGAAGTGCCATTATAGCACAGTGGTGGTAGATCCGAGAATCTTTCAGACGTCAGTGGCCAGTATCCTTGCCGGGTAGTGGGTGATCGTGGTCACCTGGACATCAGGAGCCGTTGGTCGTGCCAGATGAAAGAAGGTGTCCTGAAATAGGGAGAATAAAGTAAAGCCAACAACGCCATATTGAGTAGGTAGGTATTTTAATTAATGTCACACTGGTAAGGTAATTTTAATTAATGTCACACTAGTAAGGTAATTTTTAATTACTGTCACACTAGTAAGGTAATTTTTAATTAATGCCACACTGGTAAGGTAATTTTAATTAATGCCATACTGGTAAGGTAATTTTTAATTACTGTCACACTGGTAAGGTAATTTTAATTAATGTCACACTGGTAAGGTAATTTTAATTAACGTCGAAATGAGCTACACAACGGGTAATTGACAACGGTCCGGGTATTTGGTAATTTTTAATTTACGTCGTACTAGAGCAACACAACGGGCTTGGGACAACGGTCCGGGATCAATCCCCCAAGGAAAAGATCCAAAGACAGCATCTCGTAATTTCGAACCACGGTCAGATGACGATGCAACACCTGAGCTTTCACCCCACTCACAAAAATTTCAAACCACGCCAATGCGAGGACTCTCGTCCACTACAGATTTAAGGTGCACCAGCCGCCTCTACACCATACGCTTACAAACATCCATGTACTGACCCAGATTCGAATCAGGAACCTTCAGATCTCGAGGCTAACACCTTAACCACCAAACCGGTTGGTCGGCCTAATGTCACACTGCAGCAACACACGGCTTAGTATACGGAGGTTTGCAAGTTTGAAATACAACCTAATTCCCTCTAATAGAAGAGAGGAAGTGAACATGAAATCTGTCGTGGCCTTAAATATCCTCACTTTGGCGTGGAAGAGTGGGGTGCCAGCTCAGGTTTTGCCTCATCATCTGACCGTGGTTAAAAATTACGTTGTATTGTCCTCGGACCTTGCTTTTGGGGTTTGAATCCGGATCGTCGGAAAATACCTACCTTGATGTCGAGTAACGATGACTCTGGTGGATGTCTTGGATCACATTTGGTTTTTAGTGATTGATAACGTAAAGAGGTTTTCTATTAATTTAGTCGTTTTTATTAATACAGACAGATCTTGTATCAAATGTAGAGCTCCTGTGCGAGGTTACTGCATTGCCTACCTTCCAATTTGTCTATAAGCGTGCCTATACAACAAAGCTGAATGCATTTCTTCATGCATCTTTTATAGACCATGAGATAAGATCCGTTTCCACGGCAACAAACAGACACAGACATCATTGTAGACAGACAGTAGAAGAATCACATCACAAATTATTTTATGGAACCGTAAGTCGTTTGCACACATTTCTGACTTCTAAAGTTCAGATTTCAACCGCAGAGTGAATAGTTGAAAGTGGGATGCTTACCCAAATAGCAACGGAGAGAAGCAATTCAGAATTCCAATCCAGACATCTTAATTTATGGTGACGGTTCAGGTTTCAACCACAACAGTTTAAAAAGAAAGACTACATAAATAAACATAGGTAAGGGGAAGATGAGCTATGGCCATAAACTAATATTTTAAACACTCTTCGGTAATGGTAATGGTAATTTTAACTAACGTCGTACTAAAGCAACACAACGGGCTATTGAAATGGTCTGGGATCAGTCTCTTTAGAGAAAGATCCGAAGACAACACCTGGTTATTTTGAACCACGGTCAGATGAATATAAACATACTTCGGATCGTTTTTCTTGGGACAGAACTCGATAGCACATGAAGGAAGTAAACATAAATAAGCAACAACAGGTATTATTCGGCCATGAATTCGGAATTATTCGGCCTTCTCTCTCTCTCTGCAGTCCCGGTATAGTGGTTGAGGTGTTAGCCTCTAGATCGGAAGATTTCTGGTTCAAATCCGGGTCCGGGCATGGATGTTTGTAAGCGTATGGTGTAGAGGGGGCTGGTGCACCTTAAATATGTCGTGGCCGAAAGTCCTCACGTTGGGTTGGTGTGGATGTTTGGAGATAGATGTTGCTTCGTCATCTGACCGTGGTTCAAAATTACGAGGTATTGTCCTCGAATATTTCCCTTGCGGGATTGATCCCGGACCGTCGTCAATAGCCCGTTGTGTTGCTCTAATACGACGTTAATTAAAAATTACCCAAAATTAACTACTCTCTCTGCAGTCTTTGGTCCGCTGAAGACCGAATAGAAGAGTACCGGATTTTTGGAGTGGAGTGGCCAGCTTAGGTGTTGTTCTCGTAATCCGACTGTGGTTCAAAATTATGTGTTGTCCTCAGAACGTTCCCGTTGGTATTGATCCCGGACCGTCGTCAATAGTCTGTTGTGTTGCCTACCACAACCCATCCTTTTTGATGTAATAGATTGGTATTAAAATTACATCACACTGGATCAACACAACGGGCTATTGGCGACGTCCAAGATCAACCTCCGAAGGGAAAGTTCCGAGGACAACACCACATAATGTTGAACCGCGGTCAGATGATGAGGTAACACATGATCCGTCACTCCACTCCACTAACTTTCACTTCACACCAACGCGAGGGCATTTAAGGCCACCGCAGATTTAACTTGCACCATCCCCCTTTGTACACGACGGTCTTTGGCTGGATACGAACTCACCAACCAACGTTACTCTACTAACCAGTCTACCGTGATCAAGCCTGAACGGAGAAGTGATCATTGTTTGGGTAATGGTAATGGTAATTTTAGTTAACGTCGTACTAGAGTTACACAACGGGCTATTAACGACGGTCCGGGATCAGTCCCTTAAGGGAAAGATCCAAGGACAACACCTCGTAATTTTGAACCGCGGTCAGATGACGAAGCAACACCTGAGCTGGCACCCCACTCTCCAAACTTCCACACCAACCCAACGTGACACCATTTGGGAGATGAAATAAATATCACATATTTACATATAATATGGGTAAACAAATGCAGTGTGACGACCAAATTCATTAGATCCTTTGATCGCTATACCGGGAGGCAGGGGCGCCACTTCATAGGTCCGCCCGGGTAAATATCGGATATTTACACGGGTGACTGCACCTCCTCTAAGCATGCGAGAGAGGGGAGTGCCTGCGGCTGTCTCAACTCAAACATCTCACTTCCAGGCGTTCATTAAACGATGTCAACGTCACTCTGACTTCACTTTTCCCTAGAAGGTTTCGCGTATCCGATTTTCTAAAATACCCGGTTTCATTTCAGATTTTAGACACACCGCTCTGCTTCTGCGTTCACACTGATTCGGCTCTTTTCGAACTGTTTTAGTTTCCCCAAATGTCCTCACGTTGACTTGGTGTGGAAGTCTGAAGAGTTGGGTGCCAGAACAGGTGTGTGACCTCTTCATCTAACTACGGTTCAAAATTACGTGATGTCCTCTGTTCTTTCCGTAAAGGGTTTAATCTTTCGCTTTGGGTCCGACCAACGGGTCTGGTGGTAAAGGTGTTTGTCTCTAGATCGGAATGTTCCCGGTTCGTATCCGGGTCAAAGCATGGATGTTTGTAAGTGTATGGTGTAGAGTGTAAGTGTATGGTAGCGCACCTTTAAATCTGTCGTAGCCGAAAGTCCTCACTTTGGTTTGGTGTTGAAGTTTGGAGAGTGGTGTGCCAGCTGAGGTGTGACCCTCGTCATCTGACCGTTGTTCAAAATGGCGTGGTGTTGTCCTCGGATCTTTCCCCTACGGGATTGATCCCGGACCGTCGTCAATAGCCCGTTGTGTTGATCTTGTACGACATTAATTAAAAGACCCTGAAGGAACGAGACCATCGACGGCTCAGCAGAATCGCTTCACGAGAAAAAGACGTGCAACACTGCCTCAAATTGCTACAGATTTCAATGTTGGGGCATCAAGAAGTGTCGGCATGCAAACTGTGCAAGGGTCCCTGCATATATGGGTATTCAGAGTCCAGTTGAGTACCCTTAATGAGTGCAATACACAAGGCTATGCGCCTCGCCTGTGCACGCCAGCATCGTCATAGGACTGTGTTAGACTGGCAAAACATTTCCTGATCTAGTATCTGTTCTAGAACGAGTATCTGACGAGTCTCGTTTCCAGTTGTTTCGGACTGATGGCAGTGTACGGGTATGGATAATACCCCATGAAGTCATATACCCCGCATGCCAACAGGGGATTGTTCAACATGATGGAAGGTCTGTGATGGTTGGGGCGTGTGTAGTTGGCATGATTTGGGACTCCTGGTACGTCTAGAGACGACCTTGACAGGGTACCGGTACGTCAATATGCTTTCCGATCACTTACACCCATTCATGTCTTGTGTGCATTCCGACGGGCTTGGAAAATTACAACACACGTCGGAAGTCGCTACCAAGTGGCTCCAGGAACACTCTTCTGAGTTCAAAGTCTTCCAGGGGCCACCAAAATCTCCCGATATGAACATTATTGAGCATATCTGGGATGCCTCTATAACAGCGGGCTGTACAACACAGATCTCCATAACCTAGCACCTTGGGATTGCAATACAGCCGGATTGACACTAATCCGGCTGGATCCGACAGGATCCGCAGGATTGGTACTTTGTTAATAAGTCTATCTAACCAGTATGTATTTCTCCAAAATCGGCTGTGTGAAAGTAGGTAAAAAGGATATTATTCCAAATTGACGAACAAAGCGTTTATTTTAGCATTAGAAAATCAACTTTATTAAAAATTATCTATAGATAGGAAATCAATCACCAACAATAAATTATAGAAACTGCTAGTACTACTAGTAGTAAATATTAAACAATTGATGATGATCAGTCTCACTAGTTTCCACACCAAAAAACATCAGTTTGTTTTATACGTAGTACTTTTCTATTTATCTAAAATTAAATAGTCTCTATCTCTAATGTCGTTGAGCAAATTATATAAAAATTGTACCTAACCTTGTCTCATCTATATATATAATTCTCTTACGTGGCACGCAAAAAATACGTTATTTGTTATTGCGTTTTGGCAACATTGTAAAATTATTTGTTTTTCACGAAGCCTCGCGCTTGAATTGAATTTATAGAGTTATCGGATGAAATTTTATTGAAAAAAAAATAATTTTAGTTGAGCTGTTGCAGTTAATAATAGAAATCAAAGAAAGCGGAGGATCTTTTCAGGGCCATTTAAAAAACGGTCCTTTTCAGGGCCAACAATTATAGTTCAACGAGACGCTTGCACAACAACTTTCGACAGCAAACTCAATGAAAATGCGTGGGTGGCTCGAGTGCAGGGGTAAATATACACTCAAACAACATGCTGGGTATTCAATTTCCAAATCAGCCCTCACATTTCGAGTCAAAATTTTCTCAAAGTTTTCATTTGAATTCAGATTCCATCGGTACTGTATATTTCTTTTCTGAAAAATAGCAAAAAAATTTAGATTTGAAAAATATTTTTTTTGGAATATCATATTTTGTAAACTATTCCTTCTGCTAGGACACATGTCTTCTTTGATGCGAGCGAAGCGAGCATAGGTTCGCGCAGCGAACCAATGAGGATTGCGAAGAAATCCTCCGGGGGTTGGCGAGCGTTTGCGAACAGGGGGCGGGCCCCCTAGTACTAACATAAAAATCTAATCTGTGGCAGTTTTTGGTCAACATAACAAACAAGGGAACTCTTAGTTCTTCTTAGTTGCTTAAATAGAAGTTATATATTAATGTAAATCACTTCTGAGTTTGAAAGAACCATCTAAGGAAACAAATCGTATTAATTGTGTCATCCCCCAATCTACTTCTTAATGAACTGCAAATATAACCAGCGGGCGAGTAAGCCCTCTCAGCTTCGAAACTAATAGGTTTAACCGTCATTAAGTAGTCGTACTTAAGAGACAAATATTTTCCTTTGACTCCATTTCCAATGAAGTTATTTCTTTCTTCAGTGTTTTCTCAAAATCTGTTTCTTTTCTAAAGTTTTGACTTTCTGCAATAGTCTTCATTTTCTTGCAGAATTTGCTTTTCTAATTCTTCTTTATTAATTAATATAGTATTTAAATAGTATAGAAATATTAGTATAGAAAAATATAGCATAGAAAATTTAATTTATTATTTTGCTAGAATTCTCCAAACTGATGACTGAAAAATATAAAATCGATTAAATTAAAATAGATAGCTTAATAAACGATTTTGCGACTTTAAAATTAGGTTTGAATAATCGACTATTTAATTTTTTTTTTAATTCGAGTTTATCGGATCCGGACCGGATTTGATAGATGTTGCTGGATCCGGTATGTAGACAAATGATGCCGGATTACCGGATCCGCCGGATCAGATTGCAATCTCTACTAGCACCCCCTCGCAATTGTAGACTGCCCTGCCTTCAGGATACCTTCACACATTAGTGGAGTCCATGTCACGTCCTGTTGCGGCAATTCTCCGTACTCGGTGTGGACCTACACGATATTAGGCGGGGGTACAGCTACACTCTACGTTTATGAGTGATAGCAACGGCTTGGCAATTTTTTTGGCGGACTTCTAGTAGCGAGTTACGATAAATTAAGGCAGCCCATCTTTCGTTACGGTTGTTGTGGTTTTCATGGCAACCTCAGCAAACGGAAAATTTCAATTTTCATTTTCCATATTCTAGAAAGTTCTTCCAAAATCCGTTAAAATCGTTTGATTTCATTGATTCGTTTGAAATTTTTTTCTTTCCTCCCATTGGTTATTTTGTTTTTAAAATATCCTTTGATTGCATTGGTCCTTTTAAATCGTTTTCTGTGATACCATTGGTCCATTTATTTGTATTTTGACAGTTGTGGAATTTTTATTTTACTATAACAATTTTCACGAAAGGATTAAGAATTTTGTTTTTTTGACCATTTTAGTTTTCATTATTTTTTTACGAAAGAATTCTGACGTTATCAGGTTGTATTATTTCTTGCTTTTTTTTCTTTTGTAAATCTTTTTCTTTTTCAACATGCCCACTGTATTTAATGTAATTGATAAGTTCAAGTGTTTTGATATATGCTTAAGCTTTCTACTTCTTGTGAAAGTTTTTTTTAAATCTACTTTTCAAAACGTTCTGAAATGTGTTTAAAAAGTGTGTTGTAAAAAGGAAAAAATTTGTGACAGAAAAAAGAGTTAGGAAATAATTCTATCCTTGGCGACATTAGAAGTTCGCCAAAAAAAATCGCCAAGGCCGTTGCCATCGCTCATAAACGTAGAGTGTAGCTGTTCCTAGGCGGGTGTACCAGTTTTTGTGGCACTTCAGTTTATTTAATTAACGTCCCACTGGAGCTATTGGGCACAAACGGACACAACGGGCTATTGGCGACGCTCGGAGATCAACACCCGAAGGGAAAGATCCGAGCACAACACATGGTAATTTTGAACCACGGTCTGATGACAAGCATTGGGGCAGATAATTACTGACTCAACCTCCTATATTAAAAATGTGAAGAAAGTTTCAGTTGTAATATTGAAATAAAAAATACGGAACAGAATCCAAAGCAGCCATGCGAGGAATCTTATCAGAAACACGATTCAATTTCAGCAAGCTTGTTTCAATTAAACAAACCCCCATCACTCGCAGACCTGGAAACAACCCACAATCAAATGTATTTCATTACGAAAAAGATAAAAAGCCTCCAGGAAAAGAGTGCGACAAAGTTATTCATTTTATTTTCCTTTCCGCTCTTACGAGTCAACTTCCATTCGGAATATGAAATCAAGTAGGAAACTAATTAGTCGGTAGAAAAAACTTGAAATGTATGCATGGATGCGATCAGAAGCTACAAATATGTGCATATTGAAATCCAGAGACGACATGGAGTGTTCGTGAACTGTTTGGCGTTGCGAAATGCTAATGGGACAAAATTAATTTACGATGTCTCATTATTATTCCCAAGGAAGTTTGCTGGGCATTTCTTTAATATTCAAAATGTGCGGAAATAAAAGTATCTCGACGCATTCCTCTTACGTGGCGTGTGCCGACCAACCTGTATGCTGGAAGGTGTTAGCCTAATTTCCAATCACGACCAGATGACAACAGTAACAAGACACACGAAAACCAAATCAGAATGCACAACTACAAGAATTAAAAGTCTTGTTTTCTGACCCGCCAATAACGGACACATCAAAGGCTTTTGCAAGGTGGGGAGAGTAAGGTGTCAATTGAGGTGTCAATCTCGTCATCTGAACCATGGTATCTTTCTCCAGGGATTTATCCCGCACAGTCGCCAATAGCACTTTCGATGCTCCAGTAGGACGTTTATTAACTACCCCATACAAACAATTTGATAGAGTTCCATACAATTCTGTAGAGATTTCTATAAAGAAACGAAATTTCGTGCTTCTGAAGAAAAAAATTCTATAGCGATTTCTACAAAATTCTCTATAGAGAATTCTTTGGATAAATCTATAGAGAATTCTTTGGATAAATCTATAGAGAATTCTTTGGATAATTCTAAAGAAAATTCTTTGGATAATTCTATAGAATTCTTTGGATAATTCTATAGAATTCTTTGGATAGTTCTAAAGAGAATTCTTTGGATAATCCTATAGAGGACTCTTTGGATAATTCTATAGTCAATTCTTTGGATAATTCTATAAAGAATTCTTTGGATAATTCTCTATAGTCAATTCTTTGGATAATTCTATAGACAATTCTTTGCATAATTCTATAGACAATTCTTTGGATAATTCTATAGACAATTCTTTGGATAATTCTATAGACAATTCTTTGGATAATTCTATAGAGAATTCTTTGGATAATTCTATAGTCAATTCTTTGGATAATTCTATAGACAATTCTTTGCATAATTCTATAGACAATTCTTTGGATAATTCTATAGAGATTTCTTTGGATAATTCTATAGAGAATTCTTTGGATAATTCTATAGCGAATTCTTTGAATAATTCCATAAACTCTTTATTATCCTAGAGATTTCCATAGAATTCTAGAGATTTCTATAGGAAAAACCACACACACACACACACACACACACACACATTTCTGATTTTTACTGAAATGTATTTCTATAAATAAGTTTTACTGAAAAATAACATCGTATAACATACAAATTGAGCTTCCATTGAATTAAGTTCTATAGAGGTTTCTACAGACATTTTCCCCACATTTCTAAGGAATTTCTCTACAAAGATTAATTGATAGAGCTTATAGAAAAACAATACATAGCTATAGGATTCTATAAATCATATTCTTAAGAAATTTCTATAGAATTCTATAAAATGTTTTCTTAACGGTTATTTAGTGATGATAGTGTTGTAGCGACGCCTCAGTATACCACGGCACTACGGTAAATATAATTGGTCCGTAGCGGCAGTGTCGCGGTTCTGCGTGGTAACGAAGCAATGTCGAATATCGCACGCCGAAGATAAACCCGAAGCGTATCAACGGAAGAATGCAATAAAACGCACATATCCTATGTCCACGTTTACTTTTATGTTATCGTTGTTTATGATCCGTGCAGCACTATTTCAACACTGCGTTGGTTAGTGATGAAGTGCTCTTATATCAACTTGTCAGTTGTAGGCAACTAGTAGTTGTAGATATGAGAGGTCTTATCGAGGAATATCCCTATCACTACATCCGTCTATGCAAGAGCCGGGTTGCATGAGCATCGCATTAGCAACCGGAGTGTTGCGAGTTCGAATGCAACCATAAAATCGTCGTGTACAAAGGGGCTGGTGAACGTTGAATCCATCGTGGTTCAAATGTCCTCACTTTGGCGTAGTGTGAAAGTTTGGAGAGTGGGGTACCAGCTCAAATGCTTCCTCGACATCTGACAGCGGTTCAAAATTACGTGGTGTTGCCCTCGCATCTTTCCCTTAAGGGACTGATCCCGGACCGTCGTTAATAGCCTGTTGCGTTGCTCTAGTACGACGTTAATTAAAATTACCAATTACTTGGATACATAAATTTTTTTTTATCATGGAACAAAATGTCAAATACTTTTTCATTTTATAGCAGGAAATAGGAAAACAGGACCAATGGAATAGGTCCACGGGTACACGATGAAGGTCCACAAAAATCCAACCAGTCATCACTTTCCAAGAGCCCGCGATTTCCAATCATGAAAACAACCCTCAATTTTCGGATTTTATTTCTTCAAACAGCTTTACACCACGACTTCCAAAAATCGATAAAAGCCTCATTCGTGTGTGTTCAAGCATATACTTTTTGATTCGGAATTGTAGCAAATTTCTACTCCAGAGCCGGATCTCAGCCCTGACCTTTCTCTTTTTCCCGTAATTTGAGGATATTAGGGCTGAACCGGTTCGGTCTCCTCGTTGCAAATGACCTCGATTCGCAAAAACCATATTCAGTTTGGATAGTTGGGCGTGGGTGATTACCATCGGTGAAGATCGCATCGGATGCAAAAGCCCGTCTACGCTCTGCAATGTTATTCAATCGGCGCTCGCGGTATGTTAACAATGCTAATCCGATGCCCGGATGCTCGTAAGCGGATTTCGGACGTTCTTGTCCGTCCTCAAGCGGAATCTAGAATAACAAATCATTCTATTGTGTATGGATTGGGCTAAAATGCGTGCCTCAAATTACACAGCTCATGTCCAAGAAAGAGAATGGAATATTATACAATTGTTGGTATAAGTTAATGGTTTGTCTCAAAAATCCGAACATTTGGACTTTCGTTAAGTTTTTTAAGTTTCGTAAGTCGGTATTTAATTAGCGTTGCCGTGGAGCAACACAACGGGCTATTGACGACGTTCCAGGATCAATACCCTAAGGGAAAAATTCGAGGACAACACCACATCATTTTGAACCACGGTCAGATGACGTGGCAACACCTGAGCTGGCACCTCACTCTCCAAACTTCCACACCAACCCAAAGTGAGCACGTTCGACCACGACAGATTTAAGGTGCACCAGCCACCTCTACGCTTATAAACATCCATGCACTGACCCGGATTCGAACCAGGAACCTCCCAATCTAGAGGCTAACACCTTAACCACCAGACCTGTTGGTCGGCGGCGATGGTCCGAGATCAAAGATCCGAGGACAAAAACCACGTAATTTTAAGCCACGGTCAGATGACGAGGCAACACCTGAGCTGGCACCCCACTCTCCAAACTTCCACACCACCCCAACCTGAGGACATTTGAGGATGCGACAGATTTAACGTGCACCAACCCCCTTTGAACACGATGAGCTCTGGTTGGATTCCCCCATGATGTGGTGAAAAATAATGAGTTATTGGGAAAACAGAGTAATGGGATGAAAGTAGTAAAAATACCACTTGGGTCGAATAAAAACGTTTACATCTTTAAAATGTTTTTTTTTTGTTCGTTCCGAATGCTACAAAAAAAGTTAATGATTTGCCAAAAGAATTTAAGAAGTACGATAGGTGTTCCAAATATCGCCCATGTGCTTAATATCGTCTACTCGTGTTTGCAAGCTACTATACGCGACATGTACCGAGTTTATGTAGTTACCTTGACGGTCTAGGGTTATGCCACACGTAACGCCACCGGCAAGTTTCCTATCAGTTAAATCAACTAATATCAACAACACAATTGCATCTGAAGTATTAGAGGCTGTGATCACAACGTATTTCTTGTCTCCAATCCATTCAGAGAATATCCAGGTAAGTGTTTCCTAATCATAATTTCGTTTAGATGACTTGAAAGTACATTAAATACTAAAGGTAATATGCTCTACTAGCAACTCGTTTTTAATAGTAGTTCCTCAATTCGCCTGGTGTGTGGTCATAGGAACAGGCTTAGGCGATATTAGGAACCAACTCTGAAAATTCTCTTGGGAAACTTTTTGAAGCTTTACTAGTTAACTTAAACTGACATAAGTACTAAAGAAGGTATAGGATCTCTGGAAACCAAAGGAGAATAGTTCCTAGTGATATCCATTTAGTTTCCAGCTTGATTTCCCGACACAGTAGGCTCAGATACAGAGAAAGAGTTAGGGTAGGCGATATTTGGAACACCTACCCTAAGTTAAAAGCAGATGAAACTGTTCAGAGTGTTCAGAGACAATGTTCCAGAAGACCAAGATCGTCAACTGACGCAGATGCGGAAGAAAGGGTATTGAAAATGTATTGTCTACAACCGAGAATGTCGCTTCGATATTTAAAACACCTACCTTATTAAATCACGGAAGAAGCGAAACGCATGTAATTTATGGAAATGGGAGCCATCCTCATACACAGAAATGTACGATACATTGTTATAAAAGACTGAAACAAGAAATAACAGAACACAAAAGACAATAATTCATGATGTTTGAAATTTGCAACGCTATTGATTTGATGCAAAAGTTCATCCCATTTTCGGCGCCAGTTGGCACTGCATCGCACAACCGAAGTTTTATCTACTTCAAGCGTGTCCAGTATGGATATGTCGTTTGAAAAATAATTTTAGCCAGTAATTGGGGGAAAAATTGTGTTATTGGGTTAGGTTTTTTAAACTTGGTTAAATCATTAAAAATAGCAGAAAATAAGGAGCATTTTCGTCCTATTATGCTTTTTTTATTTCCGAAAAGGCAAGAATGACTCTCAAGAGAAGATATGTGTTGTGTGGGGTGAGGGTCCCGTCGGTGACTGAGACTACGATGCCTCAAAATACCACTTAAGGGCACCTCTCTCTCTCTCTCTCTATGCCAACACAGGTAAGCAAGAGGTAAGATATACTTGTTAGTATCCATTACTCATGTGAATGAAATTACACCAATGTGTGAAGTGCAAAACTTTCACCGCTAGGCAAAACACTCTACCGTGACTGCGATGAGAGTGCACTCTACCGTATATTCAGTAGAAGCAAGATTACGACATACGGATTAAAGGCAAAGGTGAACTTTAAGTCCAACTGGGATTGGAATTGATGAAGATGTGAACCCAAGGCAGCGTTTACAACGGAGTTGCAAATACTTTTCTCGCAGTTTTTGTGACGAAGACGTTTAACGGCTCCCTTTGCTGATCCCTTTTCCACCCTTTTTTCGACCCACTCCAGTGTAAACGCTTTGTCGACTTTTATCGGCAAAACATAGATGTAATTATTAGTTAACGTCGTACTAGAGCAACACAACGGGCTATTGACGACGGTCCGGGATCAATCCCTTAAGGGAAAGATCCGATGACGACACCTCGTAATTTTGAACCACGGTCAGATGACGAAGCAACACCTGAGCTGGCACCTCTCCAAACTTCCACGCCAACCCAATATGAGAACTTTTGGCCAAGACATATTTAAGGTGCAGCAGCCACCTCTTCAGCATACGATTACAAGCATCCATGCCCGGACCCGGATTCGAACCAGGAACCTTCCTATCTAGAGGCTAAGAGCAAAACATAGAGGACAGGCTTCTCTAAATAGCTCTATTAATGTTATCACCAGCTCTCATGTCCACGCCTTTTTAATCGAATAGATCACTCACTGAGAGTTTGTCGTGAGAAGAGGGCAAAATTTCAAGCGAACAAAAGACGTGAGAGACCACTGAGTGCCGAAGGGCAGTGGGGGGCGGTGATTATCTGCAATACCGAAAGGATACGAAATACGGGATTATTTTCATTCCAAATTTCGTCGCAGAGAAATGTCTCCCGAAAATTGCAGTCCTTTGATCTTTACCGACTCCTCATGGAAAACAAAATTGGAGTTGCAAATTCGCCAAATCGCGACCCCTACACGATAACTTGATGATAAAATTAATGCCGTTTCTCGGAATACCTTCGATGTTTGGAGGGGTCGCGTTTACAACTCCGGTGTAAACGTGGCTTAAGAGATCAGTAATCCGGACAAAAGGATCGAGGGAGAGCTCTATGGTCCTGTTTGTTGTTTCTTATGCCTACACTGGCAGACCGGAGGAGTGCCAGGCCCGTCAAAGACGGCAAGAGGCGAGGGGGGTGCTCCTTCCTTGTTATTGAGCCCCATTGGGAGGAAGTCCGACTTAGCTCGACATACTTGACACATCCGTTTTACAGGAAGGTCCCTTTCATACATCCATTTACTCACACATATCGTAATTTAGATTCCAATCAGAGGCCGATAACCCCCTGATCAGGCACCCCCAGAGGTATTGATTTGGTATGGGAACATGGGGGACTTTGTGACCACGACCTATTTAACGTGCCCCAGTCACCATTAGTGAACACGACGGTCTTTAGCCATGTCGAAACGCCGATCTCGCAATCATCAGAATTGCAGGCTCCGCCGAGGACAGAACCCACAACCCTTCTGATGCGAGCCCGACGCTCTACTGATCTATGGTCCTAGGGCGATCTATCTCATCCCAAGTAATGGCAGACAATCTGTGCGTTTACGAATGGCGAAATCGGGGTACTCCGGTAGTGGACTCCAAGAATGAAGGCTGGTTGCCCTTCCAAACTGGACAATCGATATATACTAACAGTACAGTCGGAAGTTCTGATACTCAGTAGTGCAATGCTACAAAAGAGCTATGCCTAACTGTTTTGTACTTTTGGTCTCGCTAGTGTATCCTCCTTAACCAATGAAGGTGATGAGGGCTTTAGAGTGGAGGTTCAGGGCGGTGGTTCAAGTAAGTCGTGGGTCAGGCTTGCACGACGAGTCACTTACGGTCGTATTCACAAGTCCGAGTTAACCCGCAGATCAGCAACAATACCTAGTTAGCAATAAGTCCGCCTCGTCAAAAAACAAACTAACCTTAAAAGACATGCATTCGGTGCAGTTAAAAGAACGAACAAGAGAGAAGCCATGGAGAAATACCATCCACAATCTCCCTGATTTCCCAAGAAGAAGACTGGCTGCTTTTCTTTTTGACTATGCATGATTGTCTTTACGCCCATCTCTACCGACTTCGGACAGTGGATAATCCTGCCTGCCCACTCTGCTGCAGTAGTGCGACGATGAATGCTGAACGTCTCCCTGTCTGTCCAGCTCTTACAAAGAACTGTACTTTATCCCGATATTAAGAAGCCAGAGATCTCTTGCACAGTTTGACTCTTTGATCTGTTTCATCTTGCTCTTGTTACAATTGTGTTCCTGTTCTGGTGTCTTTTTTTTTTGTGTGTATTTGATCTCTGTATGTTAGGATAGTGTCCATGTACCGCCTGCTGCATTGGAAATAAAATTAATATTAATCCCCGGGTTATCGAAAAAAACGTATTCACAATGCCTGATCCGTCGTTTAAACCGTCGTTTCGGTTTTAAATTTTGATTCTCCGAAATCGGCAAATTAACTCTCGGTTGTGAGATACGCGTGCGCAATTTTATCTTTTTACCAAAATCTATATATATAATTCTCTTACGTGGCACGCAAAAAAGACGTTATTAGCTATCGCGTTTTGGCAACATTGTACGATTATTTGTTTTCCACGAAGCCTCGCGCGCTTGAATTTATAGCGTTATCGGATAAAATTTTATTGAAAAAAAAAAGGAAATTTTAATGAGCTGCTGCAGTTAGTTTATAATAGAAATCAAGGAAAGCGGAGGATCTTTTCAGGGCCATTTAAAAAACGGTTCTTTTCAGGGCCAACAATCATAGTTCAACAAGACGCTTGCACTACAACTTTCGGCAACAAACTCAATGAAAAAGTGTGGGTCTTTTGAGTGCTGGGAAAATGTACACACAAACAACATGCTGGGTATTCAATTTCCAAAGCAACGCTCACATTTCGAGTCAAAATTTGCACAAAGTTTTCATTTGAATTCGGATTTTAGAGATACTGTATATATTTTTTCTGTAATACTTTGAAAAACATTTTTTGGGTAACATATTTTGTAAACAATCCCTTCTGCTAGGACACATGTCTTCACTGAGGCGAGCGAAGCGAGCATAGGTTCGCGCAGCGAACCAATGAGGATTGCGAAGCAATCCTCCGGGGGTTGGCGAGTGTTAGCGAGCAGGGGGCAAGCCCCCTAGTATATTGTAAAAACAAAATGTATGACACACTTCATTATATGCTAAATTACGGTATTCTTGCTACGACGCGCATTCAACTGTTCTTATATAAATCGGAACAAAACGTGATTACATTTTCTATGAAATAGATATGCCCAGATGTGTTCTGGATCGAACTATGTTCTGAAAAGCCAGAGTAAAACCTAATAAGAGAGCGAACGGTAGAATAGGACCATGGCAGATGCAAATTCGTCGTGGAATAAAAATTATTTTGTTGATTTATTACGAATGAAAGAAAATTGACAGTGCAAGTTACTTTTTACACCACCAACACACACCCATACGGGCAAGTACAAAGATAATCGGATTATATTGATATGTGAAAATATTGTGTAGAATTCTTTTCTGCTTACTTTAGGTTTCCATAAAAATCCATTTTGAAAATAATTACCTTTGCATTTTTCTATATCCAAACCCAAATTAAAATGCCGTATGCGTTCTATTAAAATCACAATTTAGAATCAATTCTGCGTCGAAGTACGTGCTTGATCAGAATGAATGCAGATTCGGACGTAGTAACAAATGTAAACAATGTCACATGATCGTGAGGAGACTGTAATAGCCAATCACAGCGAGAGTATCATCTTAATCCGTGGATCACTTAGCTTTCAGACTACGGCTGATACAGCAGTTTTACCTTGATCGCGCGCCAAGAAAGAATTTAGAATATTGCCAGTTCAGTAGTTGTAACTTGAAACAAGAGTCACGCCAACAAAGAATTTAGACTACGGCCGTTACAGCAGTAGTACCTTGAAAGTTATAAGAATCACGCCACGAAAGAATCGTCCCAGTGATTTCCATAGCCGTAGTCAAAAGGTTAACCCGTCGTTTGAGAAAACGGTTCTTGATGATCTTCGATTTAACTCTGACCCGCGGATCAACTGATATTCGAGTTAACTCGGGACTTGTGATTACGGCAGTTAGAGAAACCGATTCTCCCATTTCCGTCGAGATATCACGCCTCTCTGTTTTTTTCTATTAGAGGTTCTTTCTAGCCTAGCCAATGGCTAATCCGTTAAGTCCGTTCATTGGAAGAAGAAAGAAAGAAAGAGGGTGCAGTCGAAGATTGTACGTGCCGTAGGTGGTTCAGAAGATTTCGTCCCCTAGATCAGTCCTTTAGTCTGAAACCTCAGAATTTATATGAGTGCGGGAGGATGCAGCTAACGGAGAGGTGGTGAAATGTCGTAGAACAGAACGGCACATACTGTACTAATTAATGCCCGATGCATACATCCGGTTTTTCAACGTGCGGCGCCTCTGCGGCAACGCAAGTGCCGTCTGAGATACATTAGAGCCAATGGATCCAATACATTAGATCCAATGCACACATGTCTCCGGCGCCGCTGCGGCGACGCACGTCAAACTTGCGTGCAATTTGTGCCGCAGTTCCCCACGGCGCCGCAGCTCGCCGCACACGCTTCTCCGGTCTCAAGTACCTTGTTTTCATAAATAAATGGAATATAAATAATAATTAATAAATGGTTGTATCCAGTAACGTTCTATTTTGTTTCAAAATATACTTTTTTTCAACAAAGAAAGCGAAATAAACACGTTTTCTTCGATAGAATATTTATCGCAGGTGGCGCAAAATGAGTACTTGTGTCATTTCATGGTTATGTGGGCATAGTTGGGCTTCGGTGCCGCAGCGGCGCCGCACGTTGAAAAATCGGATGTGTGCACCGTGCCTAAGTGTACTTTTTAGTCAATAAAACAATTTTTCTTGTCAAAAAAACCGGAACGAACTTTTGCATCAGATCATTAATTTGAGAGGACAGCGTGAATGAAAGTGAGTGAAATATGAATTTACCCTTTACCTCACCACCAATTGGTAATGGGCGAGAGTTGTAACAAGACGATGCCTCCTAAGTTCAAGACGGGGTTAAATTCCGAGTGGATTCCATGAAACAGAAGCTCTATGGAAGTCGAGAGTCGTTTTACATGTCACCGAAAAAGCAGGCGGAGAAAAAACAGCAAGTCTCAATCAGCCTCAATAAAACCCGACCTCTAAAAATAGCGACTTGACGGATGGCTTCGTGGCTCAAGTACTCCCAAGTGCAGTTAATGATTCAACGTCACTTTTTATAACCAGCTGCCACTGGAGCATTAAGAAACTTTTATTTGATAGAGCTGCGAACCAAGCGGACAACGGGGAAAGTGCATAGTGATAAATAACAAGCGACATTTATTTATTTACAATTTTTTTTTCTCAGTGTGAAAAGGTTTTTATCCTTTGAGAGGAAAGTGAGATTGGTTGAGCCTTAAAACAAAGTTGAATTGGTACATTGTTTCTCTTGCAACTGAAAACATTGTTTCTGTATTTCATAAGTGACGTTTATTTCAATTTCTTAAGAGAAACTTCTGTTATTCTAACAAAGATAATGATTAACATATTTAAAATGTTATTTTATTCAGAAAATAAATTTTATGAATTTACTCGTATATTTCAGTACTAGAGGAGGAGAATTTTATGTAAAAATTTGTTACCTTTTACTTAACCATGCAAATTAAGTAACATTTATTTCATTCTAAAATACTGAAGTACGACATAGTGTTTCGAATGGCTTAATTGATTAACGTTATTAACGAATGAATTAATGAAATTGAAAATATTTAAATCCGATGTTTAAAAAGATGCCAAACCTGTTCTATTGTGAAGTATTCCATTTTTGAAACATTATCCACCTTGTTATGTCTTGCTCACTTTCATAATGCTTTGCTTGTTGTGACTTATTTTATAGTTAGGTATTTGTTTTTGGAAATTTTAACTAACGTGCCACTAAAGAAACACTACGGGCTATTGCTGACGATCAGGGATCAGGATTTCAAGTCAAAGCTGTGTTCAATAAATTCATTAATGACGGTCCTAGCTTTGACTTTACCCGCATGTTTGTTAGAATAAAGTTATCTCCATAAAACTTTAAATGTTGAGCTTTTGTTTGTTTGCTATTGGAGTGTTTCTTGCTTAAGTCTCAATTGATACTAACAATCAATATCTATATAAATAAGAATGGAGTGTTTGTTTGTACATTCAATATTTTCGACCCATTTCAAGTTTTCTATCCGTTTTGGACCCTTCTGATGCCGAATCCGCCTTTTTTTCTTTTGGTGTCTGTCTGTCTGTATGTATGTATGTTGTGCCCTATACACGTCCACGCGGTTTAAGATATTTTCATGAAAATTTGCATACAGTGAGTACTTATCTTCATTTAGTGAGTGGTATTGGTTGCGAAAGTCTGTCTGTCCGTCTTTCTGTTCTATGCTCGATTTTGTGTTTGTGTGTTTGTGTAGACATCACATGAATTGTATTCCAGATATTTGATTGCATTGTATTTTATTTTATACATTATCTATTAGTTTAGTGAACGCAATATTAAACATTTCTTTATTGTTATATTTAGTTGAGTTTCATGCTAAAACACCTGAGTAAGTATACTTAAATCAACCATAATTTGGTAGTTTTGGAAAAATTGGAATGTCTATTGAATATTACGATTACTTCGATTGCTTTACCAGTACTGCTAAAAAAGTAATTATTCTTCTAAATTTTTTTTTTTTTTATGGAATTTCATCTCTGATACTTTATTTATTTCGAGTCTTATTTTTATTCTTTGCGCAATGAAAACGATTTCCGAATATTTGGGACAGACGATATTTTTCAATGAAACGAGAATGAACACGATCGCGCGAGCAGTGATATTTTTTCTGGTTCTTTCGCTCTGAATTAATTTCACATTTCTAAATTTTGTACACTTTTAGTTGTAAGTTGTGGCAACTGTGCGAGATCAAGAGATAAAATTGAATCACAAATTAATATCTTTAGAACAATTTTTTGCGACTTCTTTTATTTTGTTTTACTTCGCTGTTTCCAGTTTTAAATATTTATTATTTTAATAAATGTGTTTTCCTTCTCATCACACGCAACAGCACCACAAAGTATTAGACTTAAAAATGTTAGGTAAGTCAGTATAAATTTTCAGTAAATTTTAAGTGTAGTTATGCCATTATTGAAAGAATAATGCCGTTATTTAAAGAATAATGCCGTTATTTAAAGAATAATTGCCGTTATTTAAAGAATAATTGCCGTTATTTAAAGAATAATGCCGTTATTTAAAGAATAATAATGTTTATTAATCCAAACTGGAACTTTTTCCAACATTAAAAAATTCGTTGTAATAATGACAGGAGAAGATTGCAAAAATTCACAATGTCGCATACCGGAGGCAAGAGTGCCACAAGTAAAAAAATATTGTTTTGTTGACTATGAGTGCGAGAGCACTCGCCGTAAATCGTAATTTTAATTAATTGAGTTGAACATGAAAAGAACCTAAGAAAGGGAATTCCAAATCTCCCTCAAAATCGTCTTTTATAGTAGTAACCTTAGTATAACCTTTCGTCATTTTGTAGCTTTGTCATACAGCAATTGTGCGATGTATGTGAAATGTATTACATGAATGGATATGCATGTGTAGGATTTGTGTCCAAAGTAAGTTGTAGAAAATATAAAGATGGCGAAAGATGTTAAAATAAAGTTTTATTCTACAAAAAACGTAAGTCATTATATATTTTGATTAACTCTTATATCTAGAGTAAACCAATTCAAACCGAGTAGGGTCGGGTATTTTGCTAGTATACTATATAAAAGGATGCGTTTATATTCTCTATACAAATCAATATCGTTTGAACAATCCACACCAAATTTGGTACACTTATACTTTAGAACACTGCGAAAAACATAGGCCATATCTTTCCTGTCTCCAGACCAATCTGTAGCCATGAAAATTGGCACACAGGTAGTCCTAAAAGTGCCCCTCGAAGCACCAATTTTTAAAATTTAAGTTTCTTTTTCTGCAATAAATGGACATGGACAAGGAAACACGTTCTACAGGGTTTGTGTATATGTTGAACGCAAGGAAATGTCGAGGTCTTATTTTAGCTGTGCGGTCGTATTTGAAACCCGAGCAACAGGATATTCAGCTAGGTTTTTTGTAAAATTAGGTCCATCGTGATTTAAAATCCTTAACCTTTTCACTTTCTACAACTTCTACTTGTAACTTGTCGTGAACTACCGTTAATATTAGTTCTGCATACTGCTTCATTGTAAAAATCCTGTCAGTTTTTAAAATTTTTTCTTTTGATGACACTAAAGTCTTGGTCTCATGTGATGTATGAATGACCTTGTATAGGAAAGTAATAGAGGATGCTGTCAAATCGTCCAATTTCTATTTAAGACAAAAGCCATACAACAAGTTTTTTTTTCTGTCCTGCTGCACCGTCAGAAAAAAAAATGAAGGTGCCCAACATTATTTGTGTAATGTAACCAATGTAACCAACCAAAAATGAGCATATTTCATTCGAGCCTTTCTTTGCCAAACCCTCGTGACATAAATAAAATTTAGCTCGGTTGCTTTTGATATCGTGAAAATGTTAAACATAAAATTAAAACTGAATGTCATTTGAAAAACAACTCATCTCCTGGAGCTGTGTTGTTTCTCAAATGAACCAAAATTTTAACGTTTCGTTTTTCCATGTGCTTGTATAATGGCGGTGTAATGTTTCATGCGGAGTGGATGTGGCTTGCCCAAACCAGAATATTGACATGACAAACTCAGTTTTGAAAAAAAAAAAGTGGAGACGAGGTTTTTCTCAAATGACTGATTCATTTATAAAATTCGATTTACATTTTCAGACAGTGAATCTAAAATACATATTTCATGAGTTCTTCCTTGCGACCGTACAAAATTTGCTCTAAGCCATAAAGTTAAACCACACTTCTAGTCGAATTCTTAACACGAACAGTTTTAAATAACAAGAACACAAATACAAGTAATATACGTAGTTTTTAAATATTGCCACAACTGGCGTCTAAAGAATAAAAGCAAAAATAATAAAATGGCAAACGAATCTTAATTCTTCGCGAGTCAATATATCAATGTGAGTGCAAACTATAACTATCTGTGACATGCGTGAACAAACAAGAAATATTTAAAATATAAAGATTATTCCATGTGGGAGAATCTCTTCCAGCTATGATAACCGATTTGTATTTACTCATCAAAAATAAGAAAGATCCTATGTTCGATGCAGGTTGATCCCCAAATTATTTAACTTTCTTTTAAAGTCAATCATACGCAAACTGTTTTCGCTGACACGCAAAATGTCCGTGTCAATGAAACCAGAAATAAGACATACTTTGTTGTGTTATTATACTCAGTGCACGTTTTGTCTGAACGCTTTAACCTAAGAACATCTAACTAATGTTTTAGATGCCCAGTATTGATTGTTCTAAACGAGTGGCTCTCAAAGTGGTGTTTGGTGGACACATGCAATACTTCACAAGCTAAAATGAAAAACTTCCAAGCAAAAATACGATATTCTATTATTTTTCTTTAAGTATTTTATGTTCTAAAATATAAATTTAAACATAAAACAGATAGTAGGATATTCCAGTATTTGTTGATTTAATATAGACCTGAAGTTGAGAATAACTTATACATGTATTAAAATTATCAAATATTTAGCCATACTAAAAGTTAATTCTTGAAAATCAGCTTCATTGTTCCAATTGAGATTAAAGTATTAGTTTAACGTCATTGGTATGTACAGGCGGTAAGAAAACGACTCACCGGATCGCAACTGCACAATTTACATCACACAACAAAGCGGAAGGTAGCAATCGATAGGGATTAATGTTTTCTATAAATATTAATACTTAAAATTTGTCTAAGGGGCCGTCTACATATTAAATTGGGTGTTGTTTCGATAATGTCAATACGAACCTCAAACTTTTATCACAAATTTGGATGCTACACAAAATTTCAGGCGGATTTGATAAAAAAATAATTTAAAATGGCGTAAAATTGACCGAGAAAATCCATAAAAACCATTGAGGGAGCGTATAAATGTTCGGAATTCAATCACATTATCAATCACATATAATAAAGACGTGTAGTGTCCGTCGCAGTCAATGATTTATTGCAGGCAACTTGGTATGGAGTCCGTTAAGATGTTGACAAAGTAAGAATCCATTCTGACTGAATCCGAGGAACTGTTGGCAGAAATTTCTGTTTTTACTTTGTGAACAATCCCCAATAACGATAATAATCATCGAATTTTGCAAATAGTCTCACTGCGCAACTGATTATGCACGTAATGAGTTGGTGCATAATCAGTTGCGCAGTGCTCGCTATCGCTCGTCAACCCCTGATGATTGCTACGCAGTCATATTTAGTTCGCTTTGCGAACTATACTTTTCAACAATGAGGGGTAGGGAATTGCTTCACAATCCATCCCCATATGGATCGCTTCTGGATTGATCCCGGACCTATAGTACGACATTAATTGTACCTTCCCATTGCGATATTTATCGCATGCGCCCGATTAACGGAAAATTACCTTTTTTTGCGAGATAAGCGGATGAGTATATAAGCCGATCCCAGTACTTTAGCTTTAGAAAACGTTCCAAAAATTATCGGCTCATACATGGAAATGTAGTGTAAATAAAAACAAAATGTTTAAAAAAATGTCAAGAACAAAACATCTCGTTTCCACATAAAAAAAAAGAAATATTTTAGCATAACATATTGTTAAAATTCAGAGGAAATCTCATAATTTTAAATTCTTTAGCTTCTCCGTGTTGTTTTTTTTAATAGTACTTCTTAATATTTTCATGTTTGACTGTTGCTCTGGAAACGGCAACCGAATTTGGCGGTTTTTCTGAAAACATTGCAAACTCTCTAGCGCGTGCTCTTAAATTTTATGAATGAATGAATTAAAAAATACTAGGGGGCCCGCCCCCTGCTCGCTAACGCTCGCCAACCACCAGAGGATTGCTTCGCAATCCTCATTGGTTCGCTGCGCGAACCTATGCTCGCTTCGCTCGCATCAATGAAGACATGTGTCCTAGCAGAAGGAATTGTTTACAAAATATGATATTCCAAAAAAATAATTTTCAAATCTAAATTTTATGCTGTTTTCAGAAAAGATATTTACAGTACCTCTGGAATCAGAATTAAAATGGAAACTTTGAGCAAATTTTGACTCGAAATGTGAGCGTTATGATTTGGAAATTGAAAACCCAGCATGTTGGTTGTGTGTACATTTACCCAGTACTCGAGCCATCCACGCTTTTTTATTGAGTTTGTTGTCGAAAGTTGTAATGCAAGCGTCTTGTTGAACTATAATAGTTTGCCCCGAAACGGACCTTTTTTTTTAAATGACTATGAAAAGATCCTCCGTTTTCTTTGATTTCTATTATTTACTGCAACAGCTCGACTAAAATTTCTTTCTTTTTTTCAATAAAATTTCATCCGATAACGCTATAAATTCAATTGAAGCGCGAGGCTTTGAGATAAACAAAGAATCGTACAATGTTGCCAAAACGCGAAAACAAATAACGTCTTTTTTGCGTGCCACGTAAGAGAATTATATATATAGATAACTGTGTTCATCGTCTGCGCGTGCTCCGTATTCATTAGCCCGTTGAACCACAAGACTTGCTATTACCAATCACAAAACGAGTAAATATGAAAAAGATTGAGAAATTTTTTTTTTATTGAGAAAATAAGAAAGAAAGATTGATATTTGTTGCTCATTTTTCTATAGGATTCCAGTTTTTCTCTGTTTCTGACCCCTTTGAATTTTAATCACTAATATTTAATGTAAAGTTCACAATTTATAATCTCTCTTTAACATAAATCTTGATACTTTATTCTCAATATTAACTAACTGAAGAAGACTTTAGTCTCATGAGGTCACTTATGCCTCTTTTCATTTTATAACCTCAAGGGGTCAGCGTAAAATTTAAATTTTCAAGTGGTTCTTTGAATTTAAAAGTATGGTATGCACTACTATGGTATGGCACGTAAAAGTACGGTATGTATGGTACTGTAAAGTACTGGTATGTTCTTCCAGCTAGGTAATTACTCACGTACTTGCGTGATATACTTTGGTAATCACATTTCTAAAGAATTTTTTTACGTGAGACTTACTTTGGAAATCAAACAATTTCCCAATTTATTAAGATCGCGAATCGTTTAATCACTTAGCCAATATATTTTCTTCCACAGTTCCGAAATTTTTTTAATTTTTATCGCATTCACCTGTAACAATTTTTCAATTTTTATGTTTTTTATATTCATTATTTTTCTTTGATATCTTTTCTTTCGTCTATTGTGCTTTCGGTTATTTTTAAGTGCTCTTTTTATCTAGTCATGAAATAGTTTTAACTGTATAAAAGTAAGATAAGAGCAAAATAAATGTAAATGTATAAAAATTCATTACGCAGTTCTCAACACTTATTTTCACTGCATAGCATGTCGTTGAAAGGGAAAAACAGTTTTACAGAAGCATTTTTATACTTGTTGAGTATAAGGTTTGCAAATCACTAACACTTTTAACTACTTGGAAGTTATCGACGGAAATTCTACACTTCAGTTTCGAATTCTAGTTTTCTTTCACGGCGAGATAATCTTCCGTTTTCATTTTGCGCGGAGGAATGACTTTCCACACTGCAGACAATAAACAATGTTTTAACTTTAGTTATGTAGTTCTTTTTCTTTCTCCTAGAACGTTAGAGATAGAGTAAAAATTTCAGCAGATTTGAAATCTGCGGAAAATTTCACATTAAATCGATACCTAAAAATATGATTTTCTTTAAATAAATAAAAAATTTTAATTGAATATTTTTGCAAGAGAATGTGACGTCTCGCTAACATTTGTGTTCCAAAACTAAACAGGTTACATTTCCAGTCCTCTTACGATTTCAGCGAAAGAAAACAAAGAAACGAAACATTTTGTCTGGCATAATTTAGTTCTCTTTTGTAACATCGGGATCGTCAAAGATAAATTAAAAATTCCAACGGATTTGAAATCTGCGGAACATTTGACACCTTATGCGTTTAATTTTCATTTAATAAATAATTTTTCAATTAGGTATTTATATTTTTTGGTTTTTGAAGCAAACCACCACACGAGCAATGTGACCTCCACGAAAAGAACTGTCACGGGCAACGCCCTTTTCGTTTGGGAAGCAAACCAACACCACGAGCAACTCCGTTATGGATATTATCTAATAGGCTACGAATTCCTATTTGTTTTGCGAATCAAACCAATAACCCCACAAAAACAACTGGCCGCGGGCAACTCCGGGCTAGTTACCGTGACGGTCTAGGTATTTGCCACAGGTAGCGCCACCGGCAAGTTTCCTATCAGTCATATCAACAACACTATTGCATCTGAAGTATTTGAGGTTGAGATCAACGTATTTTTCGTTTAGATGATTTTCGTTTAGATGACTTGAAAGTACATTAAATACTAAAGGTAGTATGCTCTATTAGCAACTCGTTTCTAATAGTAGCTCCTCATTTCTCCTGGTGGGTGGTAATAGGAACAGGGGTAGGCGAAATTAAGAACCCACTCTTGAAAATTCTCTTGGGAAACTTTTTGTAATTTTATTATTTAACTTAAACTGACATAATAAGTCAAGAAGGTATAGGATCCCTTGAACCAAAAGAGAACAGTTCCTAGTGTTATTCATTTAGTTTCCAGATTGATTTCCCAACCCAGGAGGCTGAGATACAGAGAAATAGTTAGGGTAGGCAATATTTGGAACAATTACCCTAAGTTTGAAGCAAATGGAACTGTTCAGAATGTTCAGATACAACGTTTCGGAAGACAAAGATTGTCAACTGACGCAGATACGGAAGAAAGAGTGTTGGAAATGTATCGTCTACAACCAAGAACGTCCCTTCGCCAATCTGCTCGTAAAGTAAGAATTCCAAAAGATAGTGTACATCTTATTTTGAAGCAATTTAATGAGAAACAAATTGGTGTACAAAAACAAAAAGTTAATGTAGTTCGTTATAAACATTGAAAACAAATTGTGCGATATTTATTAGACACTTTAAAAGCAATCAAAGTGTAACAACATTCTTTTGCGACACCGTTGTATATTAGATACTACAGAAAATACAAAGCAGATGATATCAAGGTTAATGTTGCTTTGCAATATTTTTTATTACTAGGGGGCACGCCCCCTGCTCGTTAAAGCTCGCCAACCCCCGGAGGATTGCTTTGCAATCCTCATTGGTTCTCTGCGCGAACCTATGCTCGCTTCGCTCGCTTCAATGAAGACATGTGTCCTAGCAGAAAGAATTGTTTACAAAATATGATATTCCAAAAAACATAATTTTCATACCTGAATTTGCTGTATTACAGAAATTAAATATACAGTACCCTGAAATCAAAATTCAAATAAAAACTTTGAGCAAATTTTGAGTTGAAATGTGAGGCGCTGCTTTGGAAATGGAATACACAGCATGCTGTTTGTGTGTACATTTCCAGCACTCTCGTTCAATGTTGCCAAAACGCTATAACAAATAACGACTTTTTTTCGTGCCACGTAAGAGAATTATATATATAGATCTTCGATTAATTGTAAATTTATCTACTCTTTAGCATTAAATGAGCACGTGAGCTTTGGAGGTTTCTATCATCAGTCCATTGGTATCTCAATCGATGAAGCCACGTATTTCAGTGTGGTGAATGTTCATGCTTTGCTAACTCTTCCAACTAGGAAGACTATCAAAAGCTATTCATTGGAATTTCTAGGGATTTCACTTCTATGTGTACTTAATTAAACTGGTACGTGTACCCTACTTGTGGCAATTTTCTGAAAGCAGGTGTTTCACACCAACGTGACTTTATCTTATATGTACACTATATAGACAAAAGATATTTGGACACTGCGTGTTTTTCTGAAAAAAGTGCTTTATTATTCTATTAGTAACGGGTAGACCTTCCTTTTGCTTGTATTACAGCTGCAACACGTCGAGGCATACTTTCCCCAAATTCTCTGTAAGTCAGGGCAGGAATAGCTCGCCATGCCTCTTGCAAGGCTGTGAGGAGAGATTGTTGTAAAGATGGGCGTGCGAGGCGGTGTCGTACTCGTCGCTCCAGTTTGTCCCAAAAGTGTTGAGATAGGGGCTCTGAACAGACCAAGCATATTTCCCTCATTTTCAGGAAACCATTCCAGCACGCGTTTTGCAGTATGACATGGAGCTCGATCCTGTTGGAAGAAACAACCACCATCGCCGTAGTATTGCCACAGTGTAGGCAAGGCCGAACTATCCAGAACGTCGAGGTACACTTCAGCGTTCATGGTACCCGGTACATAAAATATTGATCCGAGTCCAGGAAAACCAACCCCAAACTAAGATGGATTCTCCTCCGAATTTCAACAGTATTCAAATAATTCTGTCCATATAGTGTATAAACAGGGAGACAAACATTACTTTTTAATTCTGATAAATAAATAATATTTAATACATTTTATTTAATCTATGATCTTAGGCAAATATTGAAGCTCAGATAACTTTTCTGGATTATATCCCAAATTGATTGTATTTGCCACAACTGTATAATTTGATCCCTGGAGTTTAATCCTACAAAATTGTTCATCAGTTTTTAAACCTTCTTACTACAAAGAGTGACGACTGGAAGATTTCTCATCAAATTTCATGGGTTCACGCATCGCAGCGTATCCAGAACTTTTTTTTTCTGTCAAATTAGACTACATGCAGGTTTGGCAGTCCTTTTAACCTCCAAAAAATGATCAAGAACTTACTTTTAGCAACTTTTCAGGCTAAAGATATCACTTCAAAGGGAGTGTTTGAGAAAACAGAAGGAATAGAGAAAAAGTGCGGCGAAGCACCTTATAGAGATCAAGAAAAATCAGATAGACTGTCCCTGCACAACCTCAAGACTTGAAGTGAGTGCGTCTCGTTGACGTACATCATTTATAACCACTGCGTGGCCAGCATGGCTTTTCCCGTGACAGTTCATTTCGTGGGGTCAGGAGTGGCCACTGCTCGCTGACGCTCGCCAACCCCCGGTGATTGCTAAGTATTCCAATTTGGTTTACTTTGCAAACGAACTCTACAGGCACGCCGTGATGGCCTCGAAGTGGCTACTATCAACAACGTAAATCAAAACACGCTATAATCGAAAAACTCGGTACGGTTCCAAAAACATTAGGAAAAAAAAACGCTTGTGACGTCAGCGGTCGAAAATCCCCAAATCCTCTCTTTCTTCAATGTCGTTATATTCCGGAAAAAAAAACCGAAAGGGGTGAAAAAAATTAATTAATTACTTAAAAAGGGTTATTGATTAAATTTTAAAATTCGGGCGCTACACAAAAATTGCAAAAAATTCGGACCACCTATGTGCCAAATTTCATTGAAGTGCAATAGATTCGTCAGGACAATGCGTACAGAGACACAGAAAAACACTTCTACTTTTTAATAGTAGATTGGGTGTATTATTGAGATGATGCAAAAGTTCGACCCGTTTTCGGCACTAGATGGCATTGTGCATCGCAAGCGGGTAGTGTTATCTTCTATTTCACTCGTGTTGAGTTTGGATGTCGTTTGAAAGAAGAGATTTCAGCGAGTAATTGGGTTGTGTTTTTAAATTTTGTTAAGTATTAAAAAATGGCAGAAAATAAGGAGCTTTTTCGATCTCTTAAGTTTTTTTTTATTTCCGAAAATGCAATAATGCTTCGCAGACGCAGAAGAAAATTTGTGTTGAGTAAAGTGAGGTTGACGATTCCACGTGCCATGAATAGTTCAGAACGTTTCGTCACCTGGATCTGTTCTTTATTCAAAAACCTCAGAACTTCCGTGATCGTGGGGTAATGCAGATGCAGGAGAGATGGAAAGATAAATTCAGCAATCAACTCAATGTTTATCGAAAGCGGACGAGATGGCCTTTCACAAAAGCTATGTTTGATGCTATGCTTTGCTTTTCAACGATTATATACCGTCGTTATGGAAATTCTTCAGCTTTCGTTTGAGACTAATTTCGACATCATAGCGCTTTGCAGACCCGAGTTATACTGATTTAAAGTTTATGTATCGCAACAGAAAGTCCCCCCATCCTCCCGCTTATCGTTGAGCGCGAATTAATCTAAGTCACAAACAAGTCATTAGTTCCCTCCTATATCGAACGACACTAAGTTAGTTTCGTACGCGTTGATGATACAGAAATTATCATACCGCATACATAAAAATCAATCCCATTTTAGTCGTCGTTAATTTGCACAAATAATGCAATACATAAGTGGTGGCATCATCGACCTAAACTGAGCATATGCCCGCCTCTTCATCTTCTTTTTTCAAGTTGCTCGGTTTGAAGATATGTCATGTTGGTAAAAGTATGAATCCAAAATTATTGATTGGTTAACGTGATTATCCACACCGTGATCAAAAACACTAGTCTGTTATTCGACAGCCAATCAGCTAAGTCGATTCGCATGTCTTCGTGATTTACCCTTTAGAGATCTCACGACAGTAACTCCGCCCCCATGCTGCGTCTATTTCATTTGAAGGTCGATGTGTGGCACCAATCGGAGTATGAAATTATGTCGCGTGATTAAATTAAATTACCGTTTTCTTTCAGTCGTGCTGGCAGCGAATTAAAATATATTTAAAATGCAGCGAGCAAAGATTATTGAGATGTTAGAATAAATTTCAAGCCTTTTTGTTTAGAATAAAGACGCTATGCTAGTGGAGTTATATTATGATAAATTTATTTAATTTTTGATGCAATTTTATTACAGTTACTTATTTGTTTGTTGAAGTTTACTTTTATCTTTCGCTACTTTTAAAAAGAAGCTCAAAGGAGAAATTCTGACGTGCGGCGCCGCTACGGCAATGCAAATGCGGTCTGAGATACATTAGTTCCAATGGAGTAGTGCACACATGCCACCGGCGACGCACGTCCAACTTGCGTGCAATTTGTACCGCAGTTCTCCACGGCGCCGCAGCTCGCCACACACATTTCTCCGGTCTCAAGTACCTTGTTTGCATAAACAAATGGAATATAAATAATAATTAATAAATGATTGTATCCAGTAACGTCAATTTTGTTTCAAAATATACTTTTAAACACCAAGTAAGCGAAATAAACACGTTTTCTTCGATAGAATATTTATTGCAAATGGCGCAAAATGACATTTCTCCGGTCTCAAGTACCTTGTTTTCATAAACAAATGGAATATAAATAATAATTAATAAATGGTTGCATCCAGTAACGTCAATTTTGTTTCAAACTATACTTTTAAACACCAAGTAAGCGAAATAAACACGTTTTCTTCGATAGAATATTTATTGCAAATGGCGCAAAATGACATTTCTCCGGTCTCAAGTACCTTGTTTTCATAAACAAATGGAATATAAATAATAATTAATAAATAGTTGTATCCAGTAACGTCAATTTTGTTTCAAAATATACTTTTGCACACCAAGTAAGCGAAATAAACACGTTTTCTTCGATAGAATATTTATTGCAAATGGCGCAAAATGAGTACTTGCGTCATTTCACGGTTATGTGTGCATAGTTGGGCTTCGGTGCCGCACGTTGAAAAACCGGATGTGTGCACCGGGCCTAAAGGCGCGATTCCTGTAGCGCGTCCGACGCAGAGCATTGTTACAATGGGATGTTACAGGTTCATTGAGGGTCAATTTCATCATTCCTCAACCGATTTTTACAGGTAATGCATCACATTAAAAAAAGACTGTTCTTTAAAATGAGCTATAAAACATGAAAACCCATTAATAATGAAAGTGCTGTATATATTTAAATAGGGACGATTATGGAACTGTTTCCCACAATGCGTCAGCTACGGAAGCGCCAACTATGCTCCAGCCGTATTACAATAGACGCACTGCGTTAGCCGCATGCGTCAGACGCGCTTTTAGAATGGCACCTTAATCTTGGCAAGTCTATGAGTTCAAACATTGTGACTGGTAGGTAGGTATTTTAATTCACGTCGCACTATCGCAACACAACGTACTATTGGCGACGGTTCGGGATCCATCCCAAAAGGGAAAATTCGAAGACAATACCGCGTAATTTTGATCCACGGTCAGAGGACGATGCAATATCTGAGCTTGCTCTGAGATAGAAACTTCCTCACCACACCAACGTGAAGACTTTTGAGGACACGACAGATTTAAAGTGCATCAATCTCCTTTGCACATAACGGTATTTGGCTGGATTCGTACTCACAACCTTCTGGTTGCTTATCCGTAACTCTTCTAACCGTTGAATTACTCCCTGGAATACACAGGAAAACAGAGGGTGGGTTGGACTTTATGGCGAAAGGGCCATATTGGTTCAAGCTGCACTGTACAATGTAAAGTAAACGGACATTTACAGAATGAAATCTTTCCCCTACATAGAAGATATAAAAATACAAAGGGAGGAATCGAATCCGACAAGGAACATAGGGAATTGAATCACACCTTCAAAGAAAATAATGAGTGCGATATAAAACATTCTAAAATCAATTCCTTCCACCAGAGTAATCGAAGCAACCATCTCCGTCACCTTTACAAAGTGAATAAAGCAGAGAACAAGATCATTAGTTCCTCCGTGTGCAATTTCGAAAAGCACCTTTAAGCCGATTGAAGAGTTGGAATCTTATCGCGAGAGGACCTTAGAGGAAAATGAACAAGGAATGATGGGCATTTGCAATTTTAACAGTGGAATAACCAGAAGCGTGCTTCCCTAAGCCTTCCAAAGGATAAACGACATTGTATCTCGGTAGTTTCGGGGATTAGGAAAGGGGGAGGAAAGCTCGGAAGCACTTGTGGAAGAGGGTTTAGTAGGAACGCATGCTGGAATCATTCGAGGTGCTGTCTGATGAAGCTAATGATTTCTCGCGGCATAATTCAGCGGATGGATGAAGCGAGTTTCTCCCTTTCAATGTTACCCCGTGAAACAAAGTTCAGGAACACACGTGTGTGTTTATGTACCAATGATGCAAAATATAAGTATTATGCATTGCGACTCATTTTAGCGTGTATTATTCTTGGCATTTTTATCTTGCTTGTTTTGTTCTCTTACTGAACATTAAAGCTTTGGAGTCAGGGTGAAAGGGGTTAAGTCAAAATGGCGACTTTTAGGAAAAAAATAAGCTTCTAATGCAAAATGGCTCAGAAACGTAAGTCAAATATTTCGCTCTACCTCACAAATATTCAGAAAGAAAAAGAAGCTCCTTAAGTCAAAATGGCTCAGAATCTTAGGTCGAATATTTCACTGTTTCTCACAAATACTTAGAATGAAAAAGAAGCTACTTGAGTCAAAATCTTAAGTTGAATACTTCACACATATATTTAGGAAGAAAAAGAAACTTCTTAAGTCATAATGGCTCAGAATCTAAAGTCGAATATTTCACTCTTTCTCACATATATTTAAAAAGAAAAAGAAGCTTCTCAAATAAAAGAGGCTTAGAATCTTAAGTTGAATGCTTTACAATTTCTCACAAATATTTAGGAAGAAAAAGAAGTTTCTAAAATCAAAATAGCACAGAAGTCTCCGGCCCAAAGTCGACTTGACCAAAACAAATACTTTAGCATCCTACCAACGTGATTCCAATATTTTATGATATCCAATCCTTTATGAGCTGATGGATTACCACGGTCTGGAGCCATAGACGAATTTGGGGTCATTTGAAAATTTCCATACAGGAAAGAAAATTCTTATCCAGAAAGCCGGGCGTCATCTGACCGTGGTTCAAAACTACGCAGTGTTATCTTCGGGTCTTTCCCTTTGGGATTGACCCCGGACCGTCGCCAGGAGCCCGTTGTGTTGCTCCAGTGAAACAACAATTAAAATACCTCTCTCCATCGGCCAAAAGAAGCAGTTTCCCCGGAGAATAGTCGACAGGTGTGCTAATTCATAGCGATTTCCATAATCTCCCGACATTAAGTCGAAATTCACCTTTTAGATGCGCACATAGTTTGGAGAACGTCAAAACGAGGCAGCCTTTAACCCAATTTACGTATCAGCGAAGTTTATTCAGCCTCTTGGAGCATCTGGGAGTTGCCTCAATCTGTCCCAGGGAAGGTAAGCGGGGAAATACAACAAACAAGGATGTTTTTCCAGAGCAGACTATACACAGAGACAAACGACACGATTAGCACTTGACATCCCCCGGATACTCTATTTCTAGACTGCTCCTCCCCCGTCCCAACAAGTTGCCCCTGTCATGTTCCGGACCACTTCCAGTCTTGATGAAGGCCAGCTGTGCCGCCATTTTGATTTACGGCGCTTGTTTACTCGTGGGGAAATAGGGACTTGTCTGGAGTGCTTACCCACCCCACCCCTGCGAGGACTAATTTGGAACGTTCGAGGTATAGTTCGAAATTCTGGAAATTGGAAATTCTTGGGTTTGGTTTTCTTTTCGGGTCCCCCAATCGTTCAACTCCGGTGGGAGGTTATAAACAAGTGTCAATCAAAAGTGACTGTGGGAATTTTTTTTGTGTGGCTTTTCGGCGTTTTGCTACGCTATCCGAACTACCCTGTTGTGCAAAATTAAATCTCCCTGGATGTTGTCTCAACGAGATATCTCGTCATTAGCAGAACTGGCCGGATTTTGATGAATGAGATGTCTTGTCATTAGCAAAACTGACCAGATTTAGATGCAAGAGATATCTTGACATTAGAAAAAAAAACTAACCAGATCTCGATCCGGTCATGATAAAAACATGGCAATATCTTCATCATTCCGAATTCAATCGGCGTTCTTGATGACGACATATCTCGTCATTGGCGAACGTGTTAGTATCTCGATCGACAAGATATGTCGTCGAAGCACTAGAAGGGTCAAGAAAGAGTCACGCTTTAAGCTGATAATTTTCAAAAGCAAGTAACTTAATTCAGTTATATTTATTGTCATATTATTATAATTTAATAATATAATTTAATTATTATTTTTTTAACAAATTATAATTCCGATTTACACGGAACCCCCACAGGAAAATGGATAGAAAAAGCCCGAAAAATTTCGGTATATGGTATAAGACGAAGAATCCAGTGCTAACAATTTCAGGAATACCTTAATGACGAGATATCTCGTAATTAGCGAAATTGGTCAGATATTGATGGAAGAGATAACTCGTCGAAACACCTTAGAGCAGGAGGCGCGAAACATCTTTGACCATCGACTCCTTCAAGAGTTTCTTAACTTTAATCGATCCCCTCTATTTTAGTATTACGTAATTTTAATAGGACAGGCAAAAGCGATGCTTATGTGAGTTTTTGTAATGCCTATTTTACTGTTGATGTTTATTGTATGCATAACAAAATTACATCTTATAATAGCTTTACCTCAAAGCGCTACGTTTTGTTTCTGACGTCCTTCTTAACATTGCATATTTGATAGGAGGTAGTCATTTAATTAACGTAGTACTGGAGCAACACAACGGGCTATTGGCGTCGGTCGAGGATCAATTCCCAAGGAAAAGATACGAGGGCAACACCACGTAATTTAGAACCAAGGTCAGATGACGAGATAACAACCTGAGCTGGCACCCCACTCCAAGGATCCACACCACGCTAACGTGAGGATATTTGAGGCCACGACAGTTTAAACGTGCACCAGCTCCCTTTGTGCACGACGGTCTTTGGTTGGATTCGAACTCGAAACCCAAGGGTTGATAATCCGCTACTCTTCCAACTGGGCTACAGCGGCCCTTTGATAGGAGGATAAAAAATATTGTCATTTAGATAAAACTGGAAATGTGAGCGTTGCTTTGGAAATTGAATACCCAGCATGTTGTTTGTGTGTACATTTTCCCAGCACTCAAACGACCCACACTTTTTCAATGAGTTTGTTGCCGAAAGTTGTAGTGCAAGCGTCTTGTTGAACTATAATTGTTGGCCCTGAAAAGGACCGTTTTTTAAATGGCCCTGAAAAGATCCTCCGCTTTCTTTGATTTCTATTATAAACTAACTGCAACAGCTCATTAAAATTTCCTTTTTTTTTCTCAATAAAATTTCATCCGATAACGCTATAAATTCAATCGATGCGCGAGACTTCGCGATAAACAAACAATCGTACAGTGTTTCCAAAACGCGATTACAAATACGTCTTTTTTGCGTGCCACGTAAGAGAATTATATATATAGATTGCCCGTACGATGCCTTATAATTTGTTTATCGACTCCTCAGTCCAAATTGATCCTTAGCAATGTTATATCAATCACTGGGGACGATATCAATCACTGACTATTGGTGGCTCCACACCAATGGCGACAGCAATAGAGACAGATGACATTTTGTCGCCTGTGTCTGTTGCTGTAAAAAAAAGCTTTCACACCGCTAGCGACAGCAATTTATTTGAACATGCGCATAATCTTCTTTTTCGAAAGCAAAACATTTATTTCCACTTCTGATTCTTCAAGATGGCTGAAATATCGCGTCCGTGTTTGATAAAACTACTAAACTAAACAAAAAATCACGTAGCGAGACTCACAATCTTTATTCTAATGGGCTGTCGGCATGGCGACAGAGACAAAAGTAGAACTTCCTCCAAGACTTGAAAGCGCAGCGACAGTGACAAACTGGGAAAAACAATATTTGTTTGTAATACGCATGCGCAATAACGAACAGACATGTTTTTTGTCTTTGTCGCCGTTGGTGTGAAGCCACCATTAGAGTGTCGAAGGGAGCCATGGACCAAAAGAGTTTGAAGAATAAGTTATGTAAAGGGTGATCCCAAAGTCACCAGACCATTCAAAAATAAAATAACTGTTTTATGTAATAAAAATACATATTCTTTTATGCAACCAATAAATATTCTTCTTGGAAATAATTTTTGCATGTCGCTTGTTTAAATGGTGGTTGTCTGAATCGAAAATGACGAAAGTAAGAACTTTGGGTTAGCACAATGGACCGTTGATTTTGCGGATTAAAATGGATTATTTCTATTCGTTGCACTCTGTTATGAATTTCTCCAAAACTATTTCCCAAAGATTACATATAAGTAATCTGAAAAATAAAAAAAAATTACTAGCAAAAAAGAAATTATATTTTAAAACGGTCTAATGACATTTGGGCCACCCTCTTCTATAGAACGAACAATAAATACAGTCTAAAATATTCCACGAATGTCTGAACCGCAATTAAATGAAATGAAAAACTTCCTCCGCACTTTCTTCAGGAATGAAACAAAATAAAAAGGAAACAGCGGTAAAAACAGGAAGGAAGGAATTACATTTCCCTCATTCCTCCTTACATTCCCTAACCTCCGTTCCCCTTCCCTCAAGAAAGCGGCCCCCGTAGCTCCACTCGGGTGATATATGAACTGGAGTTCGGGAAGAGAGGAATTTGCGTCGAGGGTGTTGAGGCGTTTGAGTTTCGGTAACGAGGGTTACGTGGCCTCTGCCCTGCCCTGGAAAAGGTCGGGAATCTGTAAAAACGGCTTCCCCACCGGGAAATCCATTGGCGGCCGTGCGGGAAGGCCCGTCACCTGTCAACGCTTCCCTGGCAACGCACCGCAGGTAAACAAGAAGGAATTTCAGTTGATGTGAACTAACCCGAGTACATGAACCTGTTTGTTTTCTTGGGCTTTCAGCTGGACAGTTTTCTAAAAATGTCGGAGGCCGCGGTAGCCTGGTTGGAAGAGTAACGATTTAGTGTTGCGAGTTCGAATCCAACCAAAGACCGTCGTGTACAAAGGGGGATGGTATGCTTCCAATCTTTCGTGGCATCAAATGTCCTCACGTTGGCGTGGGGATGTAGTAGGAGAGTTAGGTCCGATGCACACATCCGGTGTTTCAACGTCCGGCACCGCTGCGGTGCCGAAACCCAACTATGCACACATAACCGTGAAATGACGCAAGTACTCGTTTCAAGCCATTTGAGAATATCCATATATATCGAAGAAAAGTGTTTATTTCGCTTTTTTGGTGAAAATAAAGTATATTTTGAAACAAAATAGACGTGTTAGTGGATACATCCATTTATAATTAGTATTTATATTCCATTTATTTATGTAAACAAGGTACTTGAGACCGGAGAAGCGAACTGCGGTACAAATTGCACTCAAGTTGGGCGTGCGTCGCCGGTGGCATCTTTGCACATACTCCATTGGATCTAATGTATCTCAAACCGCATTTGCGTTGCCGCAGCGACGCCGCACGTTGAAAAACCGGATGTGTGCATCGGGCGTAAAAGTGCCAACTCAGGTGTGACATCTTCTGACGGTGGTTCAAAGTTGCGAGGCGTTGATCTTTTGCCAATACCCATTGTGTTGCTACAGTGCGACTTTTAACTGAAATATCTACATACCGAGGACAACTACACGTCATTTTGAACCACGGTCAGATGACGAGGCAACACCTGAGCTGGAATACTGCTGTCAAAACTTACACTCCACGCCAACGTGAGGACATTTGTTACCACGACAGATTTAACGTGCATTAGGCCCCCTATAAACACAACGGTCTTCGGTTTGATTCAGACACGTAAATCTCCGGTTGGTAATCCGTTAATCTACGAACAGGGCTACCGCGGCTCTCCATTGTTGGAGAAATGCTGGTGCAATAGATACACAAGGAATATAAAAATTGTGGGAAAATAGTGTTAACTGTTCATTGTGTGTGCGTTTTGTCCCATGTTCTCTCTAAGTAATAAAGTTAATCATTTGTTAGCTTGAAGTTCTCTATATGATCCCATAATTGGGGGCTCCGGCCTTTCCTGGCTACCCTAATATACCCTAGAAAAAAGCCGATCTACTCAAGAGCGTGATCGTGTTCATGTGCCTATTTATTTACATTGTGCAATTTTGGATTGCTTTCGCCTTGAATTTCCAGTAAGTTCGTTCCAATAATGACTTCCTTTACTTTGGATAACACCCCTTTTCTTTCAAACTTTTTTAAAAAATGCACCTATTCGGAACATTAAATTGTTATTTTCCATAGTATAATCCTAACGAAACTTATGACCGCATTAGTCGAAGAAAACTTCGTGTTTTCGTAGGTTTTGATTCTATTTTAACTTTGCAAAACACTAAGGAATCCCTGATGAAAGAGTTATATTTAACGTATTTTATCTATATATATATGTAATATTTTAAATTTAGATGTGGATGGTTCCACTGACGAAATGTGTGATTGAATTTTACTTTCGCTTTCTGATTTAAAATCATTGCATGAAATATTGAACTCAAATTCGGATGCATGCAACTGAACAGGGGAGTAGAAAACGAAATTTTTCTATAAACCGTTATTGCACATAGCTTTCCCCACTCGAGTAGCATCGTTAATTTAGAACACACCCATAAATCCGATGCCGCAAGGACAAAACATCCAAACAAATCCATTCCCTACTAAAACAAAATCTCATGTTTTGATTTTTTAAATCTAATATAGCTGTTATTGACTGTTTTTCTCGGTTATATTTATATCAATGGCTTAATTAATGAAATTCTAATGACTTTACTGCGAAGAACAGTGTTCTGTACAAATTCGTAAATAGTAACGACATTCTTATGGTACCAGATGCCCATGAGAAGTACTATATTCCAGAAGTACTATATGCAGAAGTACTATATTCCTCAATTACATCAAAAGATCAAACAGTGTATATCAACTTGCCTATCCATTACCTTCTCTAAAACAAAAAAAGTCGGTCTGTTAAATACTCTTCCCAAAGATGATACCCCTCTACATACATACCATCTCGATCATCTCTGACCGTTAGCAACTTCAAATGAAAATTAACGTCATATATGTATTTGACTCGTTCACCCACTTCTGTTGGCTCTATCCGTGTAAATCTACCACATCCAAAGAAATTATTGCTAAGCTTGAAGTGCTAAAAGCTACTTTTGGTAATCCCTGCCGGATTCTAAATGATCGTGGTTCCGTTTACACATCTAACGAATTCATGCAATAATGTGCAGATGAAAACATTCAACTGCTCTACGTAACAACTGGTTTGCCCCGTGCAAATGGACAGGTTGAAAGACAGACTCAACCGCAGTATCATCGCTGTGATTTTCAAAACTGTCTCAGATTGATCCCACGACATGGTACAATAATGTCGCTGCAGTGCAACAAGCTATCAATTCCACCTATCATCAAAGCATTGACACAACTCTGTTCGAACTACTCATATGTGCAGAAATGAAAATTAAAAGTGATCATGAACTTCTCCAATCGTTATCTGATGAAATGCGACGTGCATTCGAAACAAATCGCGACGAACTGCGAAGTGTGCCAAAGAACAAAATTTAAAAATACGACGTGAAAACACGCATTCCTATAACTTACGTCATAATAAACCTCAACAGTACGCCGTCAATGATCATATGCTCATTAAACGAACTTAAACTGCACCAGGCTAGAAAATCGTACCAAACAATTTCGGGCCATACAAGATCACAGAAGTAAAACCTAATCATACGTATCATGTTACACGATGTAAGTGGAAACGATGGACCAAAACCTACTACCACCATCCCAGAATATATTAAACTATTTACTTAATTTTTTTTTGTATAACGTTACATTTTATTTTATTTCCGTTACTTCTATTGCATATTTTATGTTCTCGTAATGCTTTTTACAAAACTAGGGATATTCCCCCCCCCCCCTCCTGCTCGACAACCCTCGGTGATTGCTACCTAGTCCCATTTGGTTTGCATCGCAAACCACATTCATTTCAGTTTTCAATCCTGTGCGGCCGACCAACCGGTATAGTGGTTAAGGTGTCAACCTCTGTATCGAAAAGTTCCTGGTTCGAATTCGGGTTCGGGCATGTAAGTTTGTAAGCGTATGGTGTAGAGACGGCTGGTGCACCTTAGATCTGTCGTGGCCGAAAGTCCTCACGTTGGGTTGGTGTGGAAGTTTGGAGAGTGGGGTGCCAGCTCAGGTGTTGCTTCGTCATCTGACCGTTGTTCAAAATTACGAGGTGTTGTCCTCGGATCTTTCCTTTAAGGGACTGATCCCGGACCGTCGTACATATCCCGTTGTGCTGCTCTAGTACGACGTTAACTAACATTACCATTACCAATTCTCTGCGACGGCGAAACCATCTTAATAATTCATATATTCCTGATTGTACTTTCCGAGCCATGTCACAGCGAGTTTCACCAAAGACGTTTCACGTTTCATCTCCGCGATGACCAATTTGTACAGAAGTATCGCAAAATTATAGTTTTCATCGCCCGATGGAGACAAAAATTGGTGGATAGGAAAATTATGTACAGAATAGAAAATGATTAAAATTTCAGAACAATTGAATGATTTATTTCAGAGTTACAGTAACGAGTTCAATAAGGTGTTGACTCGCCTCTAGCCTGGATGCAAGCTGCCATACGGCGTAGCAAAAAGACCGATAAAGCTCCCGGATGGTCTCCGGTATTTCTTGCCAAATTTGCTCCAATTGTCGGACTACGTCATCAACATTGCCTACCGGATGCAGTCGCATTCCCATCATATCCCAGACATGCTCGATAGGAGAGAGATTTGATGATCTGGCTGGCCAAGGAAGTGTTTGACAAGCTTGAAGACAGTTCATAGCAACACGTGCTGTACGTGGTATGGCAATGTCTTGCTGAAAAATAAGCCCAGGGTACTGCGAAAGGAACGGTAGCAAAACAGGTCTCAGAATGTCGTCAACATACCGATGTGCAGTAAGTGTACCTCTAATGACGACCAAAGGGGTCCAGCCATCAAGTTAAATGGCACCCCAGACCATAACTCCTTGTTGAGGGCCCGTGTGGCGTGCAATAGTGAAAGCAGGATCGGCACGCTGCCCTGGGCGTCTCCAGAAACGTCTTCGATGATCGTCAGGACACAGTTGGAAGCGGGATTGGTCGCTAAAGACTATACGTCCCCAGTCAGCATCATTCCAGCCTGATCGAGCCAAGCACCACTGTAATCTGGCTCGACAGTGTGCAGGCGTGAGTGGCAGGTGGCGTAACGGTCGGTACGAGCGTAGATTTCGCTCTCTCAACCGTCTGTGAATGGTCATGGTAGACACTCGTGTGTGGGTCGCACGACTAATGGTTGATAGCGATGAATCAGGCACTGTGACAGCTGATCTGACAATCCCTCTGTCCTCGCGATCTGTTGTGACCCTACGTCGACCGCTACCATCATGACGCTGAAATCTGCCATTGTCCACCCACTCTTGCCAGCATCTTCTAATCGCCGCATCGCTTCGACTCACATGACGAGCGATTCTCCGATTTGCCCAACCTGCCTCTTTCAATCCAATGATACGACCTCTTTCAAACTCTGAAAGTTGCTCGTAATGAGCTCGAAACCTGCGGCGAGGCATTTTTTCAGTCGTTGAAAGGTATCCTAAATCGTAATGCAGCAGAAATGTTTAACAACAGTTCAAGAACAACTCCTTATATACATCTGCTGGATGCGCAGTTCCGATGCGCTGGAGGTTGCACTATTCATTCACTGGGCATAAAATTTTAATCATTTGCATATTTGGTCAAAACACTTTTGCATACGAAATGTCAAAGCAATCGGATGATTCCTTCTTGCTGCGTCGATTTTTTTTTGTCATAGAGTGGATGTTAATGAGTCAAATATGTTTAATAATGCCATTTTCCATTTTTGTTTAAATTTTATATTTGATGTTAAATTTTCCCTATGAAGTGCTTTATTTCTCTGTGTTTTCATGCTAGGTCGCATGCGTTGTCGGATGGTCGATTGTGGGAAATATACCCTTCGGTTCCCATCCCACGCGCGAATGAATACATCGGTGACGCGCCGCGTCACATCTCTACTGTTATAAAAGAAGTGTTTGTCTATGTCACTGTGTACTGTATTCAGTGTCCTGGCGAATCCATGACATATTTACAATAATGAAATTTGGCACACAGGTGTTCTGAATTTTTTACGATTTATATGACGCCTCCTAATTTTAAAATTTAATCTAGAACATTTTAAATTTAATTCATTAGTTTTTTCACTTTTCTTTCTTGTCTCCGGAATGTGACGTGATTGAAGAAAGGCGAGGATTTTGTAATTTGCGACCGCTGACGTCACAAGCGTTTTACGTCGAAATGCCTTTGGAACCGTGAAAAGTATTCCAATTCTAGCGTGTTTTTATTTACGTTGTTGATAACAGCGTGCCTGTAGAGTTCGTTTGTGAAGCATACCAAATAGGAATACGTAGCAATCACCGGGGGTTGGCGAGCGTGAGCGATCAGTGGTCACACCTGACCTCACGAAAAGAAATGTCACGGGCAAAGCCGTGCTGGCCATGCAGTGGGTAGTCAAAAATAAGTTTCAGCATTGAATCAGAACTAGGTGTCTTATCGAGTAAAATAATCGCAAGGGGGGTGGGGGAATTATTCTTAGAACAAGCCCCCTATCAGACCCACCATCCTTCCTATTGGAAAAGTGAATAACACGGTGCGGCATCTTGAAAGAAAAGAGCTCTTTGCGGAACACCGCGTGTTCCACCCCCACCCCCTTATCGGCGGTCAGCGCCGGGGAAACCCCTCATTGCTCCCCCTAAGTGCTCCTGATGCACGTTTCAAGGATAGTGCTAAAGAGAAGCGACACCCACCGCTGGTTGAGAGGGTGCTCCCGAAACAGAAATGGAAGTCGGTACTTCAAGAAGTGCAATCGGTGAAATTGCGGGCTGTACTTCAATCAGGCCTACTCTGGCACTGTTGGGGACGCTGGGAGATGTTAACATCCGCCATTTTTTTTATGCGAATCAGTGAATCTCAACGGTTGTGCCGCAAGTATGGCACGGCTGTCACTTGCGGATTTTACGAAACGGTTTAGCTTAAGTAAGATTATTTTCATTTCAATGATTTAGTGGGCCGCAGGAGCTCAATTGGAAGACCGATTAGCAACATGAGGGTTGCGAGTTGGAATCCAGCCAAACAAGTCCGTCGTGTACAAAGAAGGGGTGAGGGGCTAAAAGTTCTGAATTTGTGTTCGATAAACGGGTAGCAACGTAGCCCGTTTGGAAGAGTAATGGATTACCAACCTGAGGATTGCGAGTTCAAAATGCGGTCCAATCCAAAACCGACGTGTAATAAGAGGGCTGGTGCATGTTAAAGCTGTTGTCAGAACAAATGTCCTCACGTTGGCGTTGGGAAGTTTGGAAAGTGGGGCGCTAGCTAACTGAGCCTTCGAAAAAGATGTAACAATATTACAACAAATACATTTTTAAATTTTATCACTCTTTTTAGGATGTTGATATTAACTTTTTAGGGATTTGTGTTCAATAAGTAATCTGGTTTCCCAGTTTTATCTCTTATACAATCTTATTTGTTTCTTTTTCTTGCATTTTATAGATATGATATTTTGTGCGTGTTTTCTCTGTTATTGAATATTTTCTTCATAGAGAAAGGACATGGCCTGGCATTTATTTCATACATTTCTGTGGAACAACAATGAAATCCATATAAATAAGAAGGGAATGTTTGTTTGTTCATAGAATATTTTCGACTCATTTCAAGTTTTCTATTCGTTTTGTGCCCTTCTGATGCAAAATCCGTCTCTTGCGCGTTTGGTGTCTGTCTGTCTGTACGTGTGTGCCCATGCTGCGTCCAAATGGCTAAAGTATTTTAATGAAACTTTGCACACTGTGAGTTTTTATATTCATTTAGCGACAGAACTTAGTTGCGATAGTATGTCTGTCCGTCAAGTTCTATGTCTGATTTTATAATTGTGTGTTTGTACATGTTTCACATAAATTTTATTCCATATATTTGAATACAATGTTCTTTGAATGCCTAATTTTAGTTTAGTGAATGTAATGTTATGTTTTGCTTGCTTGAATATTTATATAAGTTTAATTTTAAAACATCCGTGTAAGGCCCGTAGCATACATCCGGTTGTTTTTTGAACGTGTGGCGCCGCTGCCGCAACTCAAATGCGGTCTGAGATACATTAGATCCAATGGAGCAGTGCACACATGCCTCCAGCGCCGCTGTGGCGACGCACGTCCAACTTGCGTTCAATTTGTACCGCAGTTCCCCACAGCTGAACACACGGTCGCTGCACATGAGTCTCCGTTCTGAAGTACTTTGTTTTCATAAACAAATGGCATATAAATAATAATTTATAAGTGGTTGTATCCAGTAACGTCTATTTTGTTTTAAAATATACTTTTTTTTCTACACCCAAGTAAGCGAAATAAACTCATTTTCTTAGATAGAATATTTATCACAAATGGCGCGAAATGAGTTCGTGCTTCATTTCACGGTTATGTGTGCATAGTTGGGCTTTGGTGCACCGGCCTTAAATCAACCATAATTTGGTAGTTTTGGAAAATCTGGAATGTATTTTGAGTAGTACGATTCCTTGGATTGTTTTACCAGTACTGCTGAAAAAACACTTATTTTTCCCAAAATTATTTTTTATTGAATTTCAGCATTGATACTTCATTTAATTCGAGACTTTTTTTTTGTTCTTTAGGCAATGTAAACGATTACTGAATATTTGCGACAGACGATATTTTTCAACGAACGGGAACGAAACTGAAACTCGTGTTGGTTGATTACGTGAAGTGATATTTTCTGTTTCTTTCGATCTTACTTAATTTCACGTTTCTAAATTTTTTGTACTTTTTAGTTGTAAGTTTTGGCAACAGTGCAAGATCAAGATATGAAACGAAACCCAAATTAATATCATTATACTAGATTGCAACGTTTCTTGGCACAGACGCCCCGCCCTTGCGGAGGGGTAAAGTGAGTGATCCGTCTCCGTTGGGTTACAGGGAGAGGTTTCGAGGAGATGTCACACTTACAAGCTTCCAACTTGGCGCATTAATCTAATTTGGCCTTAAATTTAGCACGTAAATGTTTTGACAGCTTGCCTGTCTCTCTTAGTTGATATAAGAAAAGCACAATTATAGTAGTTTTAAGACATTTTTATACAGTTAGTAATAGATAATATCGAAAGATATTTTTTGAATTTGCAATGGTATTTGTTTAAGTTATTGGTACCTATAAATTTTCAAAAAGAAGTATCTCAGGTAGCAAATGAAATTTTTAAGGTTGTCATTGAAAAATATGTATGAAGTGTGCCCCAGCGTGTTATATTACTGTTCGTAAGAATATAATAGAATTTACCGCAGTAAATACTTGCCTGAAATTTAAAAGGAGATTGTACTTCGATTAGTTAAAACTTATATTTTAATATAAGTTTTATAGCATCCTTAAAGTTTCCAAATTGCTGCAATTTTGAGCTGTCACTTTTCTTGCCGGGGTGCGATATGTCGGTCAATATTGCCCAGCGTAAAAATGACCTCCTGGCAATAATACTAAATATCGGTTTTCGACATTGATAAATATTTTTTTTCTGACATTGCTCTATGAGTTTTAGGTTATTGCTCAATATTAGCTTTACGATACTGCTCGATGTTCTTTTTAACATTACTCAATATCTGCTGCACAATATTGAGTTATTTTCATTTAATATTAATCAATATACTTCTTATGGCTAATGTGATTGTTTATTTAGAGGGTACACAAGATTACAGTAATCTTAAATTTTAAGAATTCTAAAAATATTACTCATTAAAAAATACAATAGTTTATAAAATTGAAGAGAAAATATAATTTAAAAAAAAATTTTTTAGAACTATATTTATAACAATTTTTGTAAGTAATGTACGTAAATATTTTTTTAATGATTATTGTTTAACATTACTACAAAATTTTAATAGAATAAAAAATATAATTACTTTGTAAAATAAATAGAATAGCCTTGAGTGTCCTCTAAATAAATCATCACATATTCCATAAATAGGATATTAACCTCCTTAAAAACCCTTATGGGAAGGTTGTATTCTTCACAATTTTATAAATTCGTGATATATATATAAAATTCAGCGAAATTTAGTTAGAATCTGGAGTTAATTCCATAATTAATCACAAAATACACAAATGTAGATTCAAATTCTAACAACAAATGCAACGCACGTAAGCTGAAAGATAAGTAAATACTAAATATCTGCCAATGTCGCCAACAAGAATCGAGAGCGCGCGGAAAATGCTGGTTGGCTCTTATTGGCTGGCCCGCGATTCTAAATGAAATTACTACGCTCCACGTAAAAGGCAAAATATTCAATATTTCACGCTTATTACGACAAAAAATCATTATATATCTGTGGGGTTAACAAATTAATCACATTTATAAGTTGCAGTGCCTCATTGCACTCAAATATCGGACAAGGCGCTGGGAACTATTTGTTTCGTTTGCTCTCAGCATATTCCTATTGTGCCAAGTAAGCCTGTAACTTAGTATAGAACAACTTTTGTTTCGTGACCTGAGGATAACACCACGTAATTTTGAACCACGCCTGCTGCTTTAGAAAATTTTTGGTAGGTACGTATTTGAAGTAATGTCACACTGAAGCAACAGGTTGTTGGTGTCGGTTCAGGATCAGTTCCGAAGCGAGCGATCAGGGTACCTTTTGGACCTATCATTTTGAACCACGGTCAGATAGTGAAGTCACACCTAAGAAGGCATCCCATTCTTGAAATATCCTCAACACGCCAATGCTAGGACCTTTGAGGTCACGACAGATATAACATTCACGATTCACTACATAAACACGACGATTGGTTAAACACAGCTTCGAAATCGTAACCCTCCTGATGAATATATGCTACACTTCCTACCGGATTACCGCGGCCCTCATCTCTACCATTATAAAAGGAAGTGATTCTGTGTCTCTGAATCTATCCTGACGAATCTATGGCACTTACAATAATGAAATTTGGTACACAGGTAGTCATAATTTTTTACAATTTTTTGTGTAGAACCAGAAATTTAAAATTTTATCTAGATAATTTTTTAATTAGTTTATTGACATTTTACTATTATTATTGTTTTTCTTAGAATAGCAACAGAAAAAGAGATCATATTCTAAATTTTTTTTCCGTTTCATTTTCCAAGCAACGATTTCAGCGAACGAACAAAACAAATGAAAAGTTTTAACTGGAGTTCTTTTTTCAATCTCCTTAATCGTTATAAAAATAAGAGTAAAAACTTTTGGATTTGAAATCTGCGGAAAATTTTACATCAGATCATCACATAAAAACGTGATTTTCTTTAAATAAATAAATGTTCCAATTGTAACTTTTATATATTTTCCAATACTAATTTGGGCTTTGTGATCGTTAGACTTTTTTGTAAAATCGGGATAATTCAAGATAGATTAAAAATTTCAACAGATTTGAAATCTACTGAAAATTTTACACCAGTTAGATATTCTTAAAATTTGATTTTCTTTAAATAAATAATGTTTCAATTGTAACTTTTTTATTTTTGCAATTTTAAGATGGGCGTATTAGACTTAGACAGTGACGTCACGACTTTTACGTCCTTTGAAATCATCTTCGCGACTGTTTTTTTTAACGTCGCACCGGACCAATGGGCCATTGCAATCTTTTTTAGAATTGCGTACCACCAATCACCGAGGGTCGGCGAGCAGTGGTCACACCTGACCCCTCGAAAAGAACTGTCGCGGGCAACGCCGTGCTGTCCACGCTAGTTAGAAATAAGGACTGATGAGAGTCACTAAGTATTTAATGAAAGGAACAGTTTCGAAACTCCTCAGTGCGTCGTCAGCCCATGGACAATTTTTTTTTTCAATCACAGCAATCCTTTTCTACGTCAACCCCAGTGTTGAATTCCAACAGTGTCCTCCCTCTCGTAAACACGTCACAAAATGTCACCGAGGCCACTCGAGTCGCTGGAGAAACAGCGACGAAACTCACTGTCCCGAAGCTTTTGAAAGAGCCACGAAGTGACATCCTCGAAGGCATCAGCTCCTGGATGTGGGAGGGTCCATTCTCCAGTAGGTGTAGGAAGAAAAAGAAAAGTTGATGTCAAGCCAGGGCACAAGCAATGAATGAGAAGAGATCACCGTAAATAAGGATTCAAGAGCCACAGCAGAGGCGTCGCCGCGTGAAAACGATGACACAGCAATTTTTTTTGAGAGAGAGATCATAAAATTCAAAATAAAACTTCTTCGTGCACTGTCTCAGATAACCTTCGAATCTTTTCGCAGATGGCTTTCCCATAATATCATAATTGATGTGCTGCAGTTTTTAACGACGGTTCTCGAAGCGCGCGACGCAATTGCTCAAACTTTCTTTGCTGTTGTTGCTAAATCAAAACAAAAGTTTTGTTTCAAGGGAATGGAATGAGAAGGGTGTGGATAGTATTTGAATAAGCCGATGATACATTATTTTGTTCCTTTAGTCAGGGCCGTTGCTGAGGTATTAGCTACCCACGTGAAAAGTTCAACAAGACACTTCAAAGAAGACACTTAATTTTCTCATTTGATGTTGAATGAAACCAGCAAAGATTTTACTTTTGCTGTCCGCTCATAGGTATTACCTTAAAATGAAGTTTATCGCCGTTCTGGTGACGTTCGAAGGTATTTTAATAAACGTCGCAGTGAAAGAACATAAGAGGGTATTGGAGACTGTCCGATAAATTATTAATTTTAATTAACGTCTTTCTAGAGCAACACAACAGGCTATTGACGACGGTCCGAGATCAATCCCCCAGGGAAAGATTCGAGGACAACACAACGTAATTTTGGACTACAGTCAGATGACGAGGCAACACTTGAGCTGGCATCCCGCTTTCCAAACTTCCACACCAACCCAACATGAGGACTTTTGCCTACGACAGATTACAGGTAATGGTAATTTTAATTAACGTCATTCTAGAGCAACACAACGGGCTTTTGACGACGGTCCGAGATCAGTCCCTTAAATGAAAGTTTCGAGGACAACAACACGTCATTTTGAACCACGGTCAGATGACGAAGCAACACATGAGCTGGCACTCCAGTCTCCAAACTTACTCACCAATCCAACTTGAGGACCTTTGGCCACTTCAGATTTAAGGTGCACCAGCCGCCTCTATACCATATTCTTACAAACATCCATGCACGGACCCGGATACGAACCAGTAACCTTACGATCTAGAGGCTAACATCTTAACCACCAGACAGGTTGGTCGGCGGATACTGTCCGGAATCAATCCTTCAAAGGAAAGATCCGAGAACAACAGCACGTGATTTTGAAACACGGTTAATGACGAGGCTACAACTTAGCATTCACCCTATGTGTGCACGAGACTTAAGATAGCACCTTTCTAATGAAAATAAAAAATAAAAACCAAAACCGCGACGAAATCTCCATTAACAGAAATGGAGGGGAAACGAGAGATGATTGAAGTGCCATAGTTCTCGACCACTCATCCCGTCCAATAGGCGTGAAGTTTCTCCATTCCGTAATTGCAGCAGACAGGTGCTGATTTCCGTCAGATCACGAGCATCACGAAGCGCGCATTCGTCATTTCCTCCAAGGGATCACTAGTCCCATTGCGTCCTTGCCATTCAAGAGGCCTCGTTTTGGCTTCAGTGCGGAAAATGAAAGAGATAATCAAGAGCATCTCTTTTACATATCCATTTCTTCATTGACGTGCTATGGAAGTTTGGAGAGTGCGGTGGGAAAGCTCAGGTATGACTTCACTCCCTCATGCCATACCGACCCTTTGATAATGGTAATGGTAATTTTTAATTAACGTCATACTAGAGCAACACAACGGGCTATTGACGACGGTCCGGGATCAATCCCTTGAGGAAAAGATACGAGGACAACACCTCGTAATTTTGAATCACGGTCAGATGACGAGGAAACACCTGAGCTGGCACCCCCCTCTATAAACTTCCACAACAACCCAACGTGAGGACCTTCGTCCACGACAGATTTAAGGTGCACCAGCTGCCTCCACACCATACGCTTACAAACATCCGGACCCGGATTCGACCAAGGTAACTTCCGATCAGGAGGCTAACAGTATAAACAATATACCGATTCGTCGGCACGACCCTTTGAAGGGTTTACGGTAAACAAAATTTACCATAACGTGAAAAATGACCTATTGAGAGAAAAGAAAGAAAAAAATTGTGTGATGCAAAACATAAATTTTGAGCTATGAAATGCACACGCAGGTGCTGATCTAAATAAATTATATCTATAAGGTGTTAAACGGTCTGGTGGTTAAGGTGTTGGCCTCTAGATCGGAAGGTTCATGGTTCGAATCCGGGTCAGTGTATGGATGTTTGTACGTGTATGGTGTAGAGACGGCGGATGCACCTTAAATCTGTCGTGGTCGAAAGTCCTCACGTTGGGTTGGTGTGGCAGTTTGGAGAGTGCGGTACCAGCTCAGGTGTTGCCTCGTCATCTGACCGTGGTTCAAAATTACGTGGTGTTGTTCTCGCATCTTTTCCTTAGGACAGCTGTCGGCAAACTCATTTTTTAGTCGAGCCAAAGAACAGTAGTACAACGATTGAGATTTCTTTTGAGAGCCAAAGAACAGTAGTACAACGATTGAGATTTCTTTTGAGAGCCAAAGAACAGTAGTACAACGATTGAGATTTCTTTTGAGAGCCAAAGAACAGTAGTACAACGATTGAGATTTCTTTTGAGAGCCAAAGAACAGTAGTACAACGATTGAGATTTCTTTTGAGAGCCAAAGAACAGTAGTACAACGATTGAGATTTCTTTTGAGAGCCAAAGAACAGTAGTACAACGATTGAGATTTCTTTTGAGAGCCAAAGAACAGTAGTACAACGATTGAGATTTCTTTTGAGAACCAAAGAACAGTAGTACAACGATTGAGATTTCTTTTGAGAGCCAAAGAACAGTAGTACAACGATTGAGATTTCTTTTGAGAGCCAAATTTCTTTTCAAGAACCACGTTTTTAGGAGTCGGTTTAAACTAGCTACTAGGATTAAATAAAACCAGATATCATCATAATAATAATCTAATTTATTGACCTTTCAGTTGTAACAATCCTAAAAGTTCTTCTTTAGGACCCGAAAACGAAATAAATCGAACAATAAGTGAAACTTGCGCTGCGTTATTTATGTCACAAGATTCGCCAACAGCTATTTCTGACGGCTATAAAACTGAACCAAATTTAAGATCTCCGATTTGCTAGTCGAAATCGATTCGTATCAGAGCCGCACTCAAGTGGCTAAAGAGCCGCACTCAAGTGGCCAAAGAGCCGCACTCAAGTGGCCAAAGAGCCGCACTCAAGTGGCTAAAGAGCCGCACTCAAGCGGCTAAATAGCCACGGTTTGCCGACCACCACTCCCTGAACGTCGTCAAGTCCATTGTGTTGCTCTAGTACGACGTTAATTAAAAATTACCATTACCAAACTTCTTCACTACGCTAAAAAAAGTATTCTAATTAATGTCGTACTATATCAACACAACGGGCTATGAGAAGGAAAAAGAAAAAGCTGCAGTGAAGACATCGAACTGTAATGAAATACTAAAAGGAGTCCAGTGCAAACACACCACCGGAAGACGAACACTTAACTTCCTGTTACCCGATACGGGAAACCGTTCTACCAGAAATGCAGTAGGGCTATCTATATTTATCTCCGCAGAAAAGTTTCTCATACGAGCGATTTAATTTACAGAAGTAGATACGATCAAGCTTAATTTGAATATACATAATCGGATTACCTTTTATTATCTTATACAGATTGTATTTTTAAATAAGATCGCAGCACCTGTATCGCAGCTGGCATAACACGGCTATCTATTATGTTCCACTTTTCTTGTTTGTATGTTAATGCTATCGTGCTGAGGATCACGACTTCGAGGTCAGTGCTATTTTGATGGATTCAGATGATCACAATAACACAGGGTTATTCGATCTTTTTTTGTACGCATGCGAAATGATCGCCGACAGTTCTTTGCGAAGCGGTCAATCGATTGCAGTGTGGGATCACAGACGTCCAGACCTCCAGAGTGAAAATAAACCTTATTATTTGGTAAGGTAAGGTAATTTTAATGAACGACGTACTAGAGAAACACAACGGGCTATTGACGACGGTCCGGGATCAATCCCGTAGGGGGAAGATCCGTTGACAACACCACGTCATTTTGAACCACGGTCAGATTACGATGCAACACCTGAGCTGGCACCCCACTCTCCAAACTACACCAACCCAACGTGAGGACTTTCAGCCACGACATTTTTAAGGTGCCCCTGCCGCCTCTACATCATATGCTTACAAACATCCATGCACTGACCCGGATCCGAACCAGGAACCCCTTTTTTTATTCGAGCCTAATGTAAAACGCAACAAGAGGGTAGGTGAAAAATTAATTTACAATCCACTGGAACAACAGCGTGTAATTGGCGACGTTTCAGGATCAATCCACAAGGGAAAGATCAGAGTACAACATCACGCAACTTTGGACAAAGGTCACACTTAAGCTGGCACTCTACTATCCAAACTTCCACACCCCGCCAACGTGAGGATATTTGAGACCACGACAGACTTAACGTGCAATATATATATATATACGGCATTAGTTTTCCAGATCGCAACTATGAAGAAGCGATATTCTCGTGATAAAGCATAATCATTATTCTATAAATGAACAGATTATTGTGACGAAATAATTGTTGTTGATAAAGATGAGGGAAATAAATCCAATAGAGTGAACTGAATTAAAAGAAATGGATTCAATGACTCGGAAAGTCGAAATATGCATCTGAATAGACCATCAATTCTAGTATCGAATTATTTATGCAAACACTGATTTATTCACTATTGGGATTTGTTCGTCGAAATCCTGTTTCGAAACAAATGACATGAACAAGCGAAGTAGAACCTTCATGTATGCACCGTGTCTCAAAAGGAATAACAATAAAAGGTATTGCAACGAAGGAAGTAAATACAAATTTGGCTCATCGACGAAATGAAATTTGTTGAAATCGACAAGCGTTTTCCTATTTGTAAAATGCAGCTTTATATTATGAGTGTTTGGATAAATGGAATTTACTAATTAAATCTATGAGACAAACGAATTCAGTGAACAGAACGAAATCATTCGAAACATAAAATTAATAACCCAGCGAAACAGAAATTACCCGAGTCAGCAAGAAATATGCAATCTACCGGAAACCTTACGTTAGTAGGGAATTAACGTCTCGCTGGGAGTGACACAACGAGTATTTGGGATAGCTCCTGAAGGGAAAGATCCGAGTACAACACCTAGTAATTTTGAACCATTGCCAAATGACGAGGCAACACCGGAGTTAGCATCCTACTCTCCGAACTTCCACACAAAGCCAACGTGAGGACATTTGAGGCCAAGACAGATTTATCGTGCACCAGCCTCCTTTTTATACGCAGGTTTTGGGTTGGATTTGAAATCGCAACCCTCCATTTGCTTATTTGTTATTCTTCCAACCAGAATACCGTAGCCCGCCCTTTCAGTGGGAAATTCGGGATTTCTGATAAGGGAATCAACACTGCTTAACCTTTGCTTTCAGTATGTTACAAAAAGGTTCTGGATGTTTGTTAATCCTCATTCTCTCTCTCTCTTCCTTTATTCAATAAATTATCTTGGAGAAAATCAACTGGATTGAATAGAAAAAAAAAGTAAATGTTGGCGAAAGTAAAATATTAATTCTAGAATCATGACCGCAATTATAAAAGTCCAAGTGGAAGAAAACGATTGATCCTCTGAAAAAGCTTTGTATCCTAGATGTCCTCTGGAATGTTTGAACTGATTTAAATTTTAGCGTTTGTCCCAGAAGACAAGAAACCATTAATAAAACCATCTTACTCCCTTATCTGCATTTGTAGAAAGAACGTTTTCGACACAGTTTAAATTAGCTCAGTTTCTATATAATTTTAAAACATGTTAAATCACAAAAACGGCAAGAAAATTGAAAAAAAAAATTGAATTATTGCAGTTTATTAAAATTCATGGGGTGTGTAACCACACCACAATTATAGCAGGTTATCGTGGGCTTCTGTGGCTTAGAAAATGTATGATGACCACTTGATTGGTCAGACTTATATGTATCCCCAGATATACGATGGGCATTGTTCGATCTGTTGTAATGTTCATTAAAAGCCTTCGTTTGTTTATATGCTCTTACTTTTTCATAAGTTCTCAATTTCTGTTTAAATTCACTCATATGCGTACAGCCATCAGTGGCGGATCAAGTCAAGTGGGGGCCCCAAGCGGTAAAATTTTCGGGGCCCACTAACTGAAAAAAAGTTTCAAGAAAAACTCTCATTAATTTTTTTTAAACATAAAAGTAATAAAAATTTTCATACAATAACACATTAAATAAATTTATTAAAAAAAAAATTACATGAATTTCCGTCTTGTTTTATTTTTAGCGAATTCATCAATTATTTTAGCAGCGTCAATTCGGTTTAAAATTTCTTGCTCTATATACAGAACGGCCATATTATTTCATCTTTCTTCTCGCATAGTACTCCTTAAATAGTTTCTTACACGCTTTAAAACAGAAAACGATCTTTCTTCTGATGCATTGGATAAAGGAAATTGTTAAAAAATTTTCAATAATATTTCAACTTTTGGAACTGTGCAAGAAATTTCTTTGGCTGCTCAATAGATGTCTGGTGTGGTTTTTATGGTGGCCTCGTTTTTTTTTAGAAATATTAAAAAACAATCAAATTAATTTTCAAAAGTATAAGCATGATTGCACAGCATCTTTTATAGCACAACATCTGCTCTTGCTGACCATCTTGTTTATGAAACTCTTTTCACTACACTTAAAGACGCGCATTGTAAAGATGCTATCACAACTTTCCTCGAACCCTAATGAAAAGACATTTTAAGATCTCGGGGCCCTTTGGTATTCCGGGGCCCTAAGCGGCCGCTCAGTCCGCTTACCGCTTAATCCGCCACTGACAGCTATAGAAAATAACTCTATTATGATTATCTGGTACACCATTAGTCAAATTCTATCCGAGAAAAATCATCTATGTTACTACGACAGCCTAATTCACGCATATATGTAATATAATAGAAAAGAGATTAATTTGACTGTAATTTACGAGCATTCAACAAATTAATAACTTGTATAAAACTTATTTTGTTACTAAATTCTTCAATGAAATGAGATTTCAAAACGCCGAAGGAAAAAATTTGCTTCAAACTCTGAGCAAATAACTTATCTAGATTAGCTAATGTTTTGTTAATCAGCAAAAGTTTATGTTGATCGGCAACTACACCATAGAATGCAAATGTCTGTTCCACTTCATTTAAACATTACTCAATCGGAAAATTATCAAGACCGTTGAATACTCGGATTGTATAAGTCAAGTCCTTCAGCGACAAATTAAACAGTCTTGAAAGCCTGGAGCTTTCACATTGACATCCGGATGTGTATGTTTCGTCTCTGCTGCGGATTCGGTGATGTTTTGGATGAGCCATGAGGTCCTATTCACATGAGGCGCGTAAAACGCGCGTTTGGCGAGGCTATCAATGTCTCGCTCTTCAAGGTCACAAAGGGAATAAAAAAGCATAATTTAATAGCGGAACCTCGCTAGCCTCGCCATACGCGCGTTGAAACACCTCGTGTGAAGGTGGCCTAATTGTTCGATGAAGGGTGTAGATTGAAACTTTGCATTTCTGTTTAAGAATCAGAGCTAGATTAGCTAAGCTGGCTATTGAGAGTGGAAAAATGTTTTAGCGGATCACAAATATTTTTTATGTATTGCTCTCCATCTGGCGAATGTTCGACAGGAAGCAGATTGCAAACAATTGTAAAGTCTTTGAAAGTTAAAGGATCTGATAATACACGGGTTTTTAAATATTCAAAGTCAAGTTCGCGGCATCAAATCTTTCAAAGTTTTTCTATTGCCTCGATTGCCTGCGGAGCCAAATATGAATTCGTGCAGTAATTTTACTTTTTTTTTGTAGAAGTGGAATGCGAAAGCTTTGAAACACATGGGATTTCGTTGAGCTTCATAGTCAGACTAATAAAATATTGACAATATTTTTTTGCCAGATAATCAAATATTTCCTCAAATCAAGCATCAATTGTATTTTAGAACTATTTTGGTTTCGTACTCACGTGTTGTCATGTAGTCCATCAACGTGGTGATCTAAACAACCAGTAGCATGGAACTACAAACAATTTCACCTCTGTTTTGTATTAAACAACTGGTTTACCACGGAAATGTCCAGGAATAAAATTGAAACTTACGCATCTTACTTATTGTCTAGGGAATAAAATAATTTCAGAACAAGAGCCTCAATGTTATTATGCCTTCTGGGTGACAGAAAGACACAATAAGAAAAAAAAAGCATTAAATTAAACATAAATGGGATATTTTACAGGGGATTTGACAAAGAGTTGTCTAGGGGGTCACCACATGAACGTCGTCGTCCAAAGACACCATTCTTTCTTCTCAAGATGATCGCGCGGGATTGAACGAAAGTTCACAGTTCAGTTACAGTTACTCTTCATCGCGCGGGCAGCGATGGAATTGAACGGGAGTTTACAGTTAGTAAGGCGAGGATTCTCCTTCCCGATATTTGCATTACCTTACAATAATGGACCGGACAGCAAGATGAGATGGTATAAGGAAAATAGTACATGCTTTAATAGGGGGATGGTCCCCACGTGCTGCAATTACACTAGCAACCCTTCTGGGCATGCTTTCGACAAGGTTTTGATACACAGCTATGGGTATTTGTGTCTATCCCTACTGCAAGAATATCACCAGATCAGCTGTAGATTTCGAACGTGGTTCCCTGGTCCGTAAGTGTCGCTCTAACGCGTCCCATAAATGTACTATAGGGTTTAGGTCCGGACGACTCTGAGCAGGCCAGGGAACTCGTCATCTGACCGTGGTTCAAAATTAAGTGGGGTGCACGCGGATTATTTCCTTGGGATTGATCCTCAACCGTTGACAATAGCTCGTTATATTGCTCCAGTGCAGCGTTAATTAAAATACCTACCATACCAGTTGTTATTCCACTTTTTCCAACCCCAACAAAACATCGGAACTGCTCTTCTGTAGTAACAAACCGTTCCATTTTCGACAAGGCAAACAAATATTTGATTCTCCTCTTCGTTTCTGGAGGCTTTAATATTTTCCAATCCACTGCAATCCGGCAAAACATCCTTAATATTTATTTACGTCAAAACCCCGTTGACACATCGCAACGCTCCATAATCCCTAACGCCAGCCATTCCCTCCTCATCAAAAGGTCAATCAAAGTTTTCACATCCCCCAAGAAAACCCATAAAAATCTCAACGAAAATCCCGTCCTAATAGGAAAGCCCGACAGTCAAAGGTTCGCGTCATCGCAAAAGAAGCGCATAAAAAGAAGCACAAGTGGCCGGCGGGGGACCCATGGATGGCATCGTCTTTCAAAGCCTCGGTCTTATCCGAGAACACAATTACAGGAGCCACGCACGCTGTAATAGGTCCTGATGGGACTTGGAAATTCGAGTCCCTTTCTTATCTCGAGTCTTTGGCTGCTTTAAGATCTACGCCCTCTCGCTACAACAAGATGCGAAGCTTTCGCAGAGATTAGGCGTTTGCTCGGCAGGATGACTTTCGAGGGGGTTGTTGAGAAAAAAAAATGCATGCACTCAACGAATTGATAGTGAGGCATTCGACCGTCACAGTCACTCAAAGATTTTAGTCGTGAAAGTTACTCGATTTTTTTTATTCTGTACCAGCTGAATAACCCGGAGTGTTTTGCTCGGGTTTCAAACATGACCTTGACATTTCCCTGTGTTAACTCAAATACACAAACTCTGTAGATCGTGTTTCCTACCGCGACACCCAAAATATGACCGCGACATTTCCCTGTGTTAACTCATACACAAACCCTGTAGAACGTGTTTCCTTGTCCACGTCCATTTATTGCAGGAAAACAAACATTAGATTTCAAAATTGGGACTTCGAGGGCACTTTTAGGACTACCTGTGTGCCAATTTTCATGTTTACAGATTGGTCTGAAGACAGGAAAGAAGTAGCCCATGTTTTACGCAGTGTAATAAAGTATAAGTGTACCAAATTTGGTGTGGATTGGTCAAATGGTGTAGATTTGTATAAAGAATATACACACATACACTGGTGTGCAAAAATTAAGGACGAAGTGAAGAAATTAGCATAAAAGTGGAAAGAGACAACAGAACGGAGAGAGACCCATTACGGACAACGCCGTATGAACTCGTCATTGTCAAATTCGGCCAATTTAGAATTGCAAAGAGATCCAATCGGTATGACGTCACGATCTCTTGCAAAAAATATTAATATTTAATTGAAAAATTATTTAATAAAAGAAAATCAAATGTGAGGTATCTATATTGTTCAAAAAAGGTTGACGTCAATAGCAATGATTGTAACATGACGTCAGAGTGTGGAAAATAACAAAATTATATCCTTTCTTCAATTACCGTAGCGGAACGGAACGAAGATATAGGGTGAAAAAAGTAATAAATTCATTTAAAATTGTTATAGATTGAATTTTAAAATACTGGCGCGATAGAAAAATTGCAAAAAATTCGGACTACCTGTGTGCCGAATCCTTTCATTATAAGTGCGATAGATTCGTCAGGACAGTCCACACACGCAAACACTTCATTTTATAAGATTACAGATTCTCTTATGTGGAACATAAAAAAGACGTCCTTTTTTCACCGTGTTTAGGCAACACTATACTATTGTTTGTTTACCACGAAGCCTCGCGCTTCAATTGAATATATAGCGTTATCAGATGAAATTTTATTGAAAAAAAAATATGAATTTAGTCGATAATTGGTAATTTTTAATAAACGTCGTACTAGAGCAACACAATAGGCTATCGACGACAATCCGCTATTAATCCCTTAAGGGAAAAATCCGAGGACAACACCACGTAATTTTGAACCACGGTCAGATGACGAGCTGGCAACCCACTCTCCAAACTTCCACACCAACCCAACGTGAGGACTATCGGCTCCCGACAGATTTGAAGTGCACCAGCCGCCTATACACCATACGCTTACACACATCCATGCCCGGACCCGAATTCGAAACAGGAACCTTACGATCTAGAGGCTAACACCTTAACCACTATACCGGTTGGTCGGCGAGTTTTAGTGGGAACTGTTGCAGCTTAGAAACTACATGTTCGTATTTGATTTCCAAAGCAGCGCTCACATGCCGAGTCAAAATTTGTTCAAAGTTTTCATTTGAATTCCAAATTATTCGAGTTCTGATTCCAGAGGCACTGTATAACGTTTCTGTAAAACAACAAATTTTTATTTGAAAAATATTTTTTTGGAATATTATTTTGTAAACAATCAACTTTTACTAGGACATGTCTTCATTGACGATAGCGAAGCGAGTAAGCTTCGCGTAGCGAACCAATGAGGATTGCAAAGCAATCCTCCGGGGGTTGGCGAGCAGGGGGCGGGCCCACTAGTATTTTAATAATCTGCATTAATCAATAACGTCTACGAATTTCTCCACTAGCTTTCCTTGTAGTAAGTTATCCCCAGATGTCTCGATATTTTTCTTTCACTTTCTGTTATAACCTTCCACGTCATGAGACCGCGGTAGTCTGGTTGGTACGGTAGCCCGGTATTGGTAACCCCTTAAGGTCTCGAGTTCAAATCCAAGCAAAGATCGTCGTGTACAAAGTTGCTGGTAAACGAGAAATCTGCCTGGCCTCTAATGTCGCGTTTTCGTGGTATGGAAGTTTGAAGAGTGGGGTGCCAGCTCAGGCGTGTCCTCGCCATCTGAACATGGTTGAAAATTACGTGATGTTGTGTCCTGCGATCTTTCCCTTCGGGGGTTGATTCCTGACCGTCGCCAATAGCGCCTTGTTACACTCCAGTGCGACGGTAATTGAAATACCTGCCTACCTCCAAGTGATTTCGACTAGATATTTTGTCAACCGCATACATGCAATAGCGGAAAGATAAAATACGGTTACATATTATTTAAAAGACAGTATATATACTACCCATTAAATCTACAATGGGATATTAATTTACCCAGAAACTAGAAAGTGACATTGTAGTACATCAAGAAAGTAGAAAAGCTTTCGCAATGCAAAATTTATTTTAGGTAATTATGTGAATTCCGTAGTTTCTTTTTTAATTACAACAGATAAAGGACTTGTAGAAGAAAAAAAATTATTCCAAATGGATTTTGGATAGTCTGCTTAAAATCCAGGGAAGTGGATTAATTGGTACTGAAACATTTCTATAAATTTAAAATTATTAATTCCAAATATGAATGCGTAGGATCTTTTTTATTAGATTTTAAAAAGTAATAAACGCTTGTGTATTGTTAGTTTAAAATTATCTGGTATGTGTTCGTTTATTTTATTTACCTTTTAATATGCGAAACGTATTCGTTAATTGTACCTAACAATTGAATTCATGCTTTTCAGTTAAGGAAAGTTATGAAATATGTGAGCATTATTGTAATTAACGGTATATTTTATTCTGTTATTTGAATATCATTCGAAACTTTCTTAATATGTAACGATTATTCAAAATAACTTTTTTACATCCTATTTTCCCTAAACAAATTAAGTAGTTTCTTAGAAATAAATTACAAACGTGAAAATGTATTTGTATAAAGTATGTTTAAAAATCGTGGATCGCATTAAATTATTTAAAATTTGAAAGGTAAAATCCATGTTGAGTTTATAAATTTATTTATAATTGAACACTATCGAAACAATACGAAATTCAACAAGACTGTAAATTAGCCTTCTACAATTGTTAAGATTGCGACTTGAATGAAACTGAATGAAATTAAAGCAATTTTTATAATTGGTTTCATCACATTGTTTCCATTTAGTTTCAAAATTCACACATCCATATAAATCTAAAATATTTCATCAGTGGTGACACAAGATTTTATATTAATAAAAGATATAAAAATATTTTGTTACACTGGTGACTGATAAAAATGAAATATTAACGTATAGAACATTACTTCTGATATAGAAAATGGCATTCTGCAGTTTTGCGTGAATTTTAATAGCAATTAAAATTCTGCACTATGCAATCTGCACATTAGAAAAGTGTAAAAGAGATGATGTCGTCGGCTTACAAATGCAACACTACATCAAATGTTTCAAGATTCGTGTTTTTTTTTATCTTTGCTAGACAAATCTACAATGATTTTTAGACTGGTAAAATTACCAAGTCCTTTTTTTTTCAGTGTGAAGGGTTAAATTTCTTGAGAAACTGTATTTTTAACTAACTTCGAACTGGAGGAACTCAACGGATTATTGGTGACACTCACTTAAGGAGAAAACCTTTTCTTTCTCCGTTTTTACAGAACTATATTTTTTAGCCAAGTACGCCTACGGTAGGTAGGTACTTAATTAGCATCGCACTGAAGCAATATAACGGGCTATTGGTGACGGTCCGGGATCAAAACCAGAAGGGAAAGATCCGAGCAAAACACCACGTAATTTTCAACTATGGTCAGATGACGAGGTCAACACCTGAGCTGGCACCCCATTCTCCAAACTTCCACACCACTTCAACGTGAAGTAAGCCGACGAAAAATCCCATGCACCAGAAATATTTGTCTTGCATCGTAAAATATGAAGTGGTAATTTTTTATCATGTTTTGCATCATTTAGTTTCATACACAAAAACCACCCTGAATTATATGCTAATGCTTTTTTGTATTTGGTAATTATTAGTTAAAGTCGTACTAGAGCAACACAACGGGCTATTGACGACGGTCCGGGATCAACCCCTTAAGGGAACGTTCTGAGGACAGCACCTCGCAATTTGGAAACAGATGACGAAGCAACACCTGAGATGGCCACCCCACTCTCCAAATTTCCACATTAACTCAACGAGAGGAATTTCGGCCCCGACAGATTTAAGGTGCACCAGCCGCCTCTACACCATACGATTAGAAACATCCATGCCCGGACCCGGATTCGAACCAGGAACCTTCCCATCTCTATACCGGTTGGTCGGTTTTTTAAAATTGAGACGACATTATGATAAAACAGGTATAGTGGTTAGGCCTCCCTGTTTTCAAAACCGTTCAATTTGGTTTATAGGTATATAATTAACGACGCACTGAAGTAACACAACCGGCTATTGGCGACCGTCCGGGATCAGTCCCTTTAGGGAAAGATCCTAGGACAACACCTCGTAATTTTGAACCACGGTCAGATGACGAAGTAACACCTGAGCTGGCACCCCACTCTCCAAACTTCCACACCAACCCAACGTGAGGACTTTCGGCCACGACAGATTTAAGGTGCACCAGCTGCCTCTACACCATACGCTTACAAACATGCATGCCTGAACCCGGATTCGAACCAGGAACCTTCCGATCTAGAGGCTAACACCTTAACCACTATACCGGTTGGTCGGCGGAGACGGTCTGGGATCTACCCTCGAAGGATATGAGAACAACATCCGTAATTTCGATCCACTGTCAGTTGACGATGTTATACCTGAGCTTGTAACTCTTTTCACCAAACTTCTAGACCTCGCCAACCTGAGAACATTGTAATCCCGAATAGATTTAACGTGCGCCAGCCCCCTTTGCACACAACGGTCTTAGGCTGGATTCGAACTCGCAACTCTCCGGTTGCTAATCTGTTACTCTTCCACCCGAGCTACCGCGTGGTTAAGGTGTTAGCCTCTAGATCAGAAGGTTCCTGGTTCGGACATGGATGTTTGTAAGCGTATGGTGTAGAGGCGGCTGTTGCACCTTAAATCTGTCGTGGCCGAAAGTCCTCACGTTGGGTTGGTGTGGAAGTTTGGAGAGTGGGGTGCCAGCTCAGGTGTTGCTTCGTCATCTGACCGTGGTTCAAAATTACGAGGTGTTGTCCTCTAATCTTCCCCTTAAGGGACTGATCCTGGACCGTAGTCAATAGCCCGTTGTGTTGCTCTAGTATGACGTTAACTAAAATTACCATCACCCGAGCTACCGCGTCCCTTCGTTCGATTTGAGTCATGTGGACGCGTTAATTTCAGTTGTGTATGATACTTTTTCAAAAAAAATAATAATAATAACTTAGACACAGTAACCATATCTAGATAAGTCAATTTATTAACAGAAAACGTTAATAAGTCAGAGCTTCATTCAATTACCTACAAATGGCAGTGGAAGTTCTAGTGTTAAAGGTAACATCGGTTTTGTTTCAAAGGGGTGGAAGTCAGACTTTTACCGTGTTTGTACACGCTTCCAGATTGCCTACTGATTCCGCAGTTCTGCGTAGGATTTATATATAAAACAATGGATTCCGAAGAAAGTATTCAAGATCCATTAGACGGATATAATGGTAGAGGACACCATGTTCCAAAACGCAAGACATAGTTAATGAAAGAGGTAAGTCATTGGCTTTGTAAATACACAGTGGTGTAAGTCAATTTCGTCACCAGTAAAATTGTAACTATTGTACAAATTCAATTCAATTTACGCCTTTGTTAAATTTTGATCCAGGTGACACCCCTTTAATGATAACATTACACCATTTTTGTTCCTGAATTTATTACAGTATCTTTTGCGTTATGTTTATTTCTGTGAAAACGAAGAAAAAGTGACTTACACAACTGTAACTTTAACCCGTCCATGTGTGTATGATTTACAGTAATAAAAATGCTTCGGAATTCCCTTTAACTCCCCTAATAGTTTCGAAGAAATGTCTTGTGCATCAAGAACTGAATAATTTGGTTCCGATCTTTCCCTTATGGGTTAATCCCGGATCCTCGCCAATATCTCGGTGTGTAGCTCCAGTACGACGTTAATTAAACTACCTACCTATATATGACTAATTTTTACTGATGACAAGATGCCAAGATGGTTGGGCATCGGAACAGGTGTGCCACCCTCATATAACGTGAAACGATCGCCACAGCGTAGAACCAATCCTCATAATTCTCGGGTTAAAAAGTTCAATTCGTAATAATTTAATTTTTTAAATGATTCCCCCCAAAAAATAAATTATTTTTCATGTACCGAGACTCGTTTTTAATTTAAGTAAATTAAAGTTCGTTTCATTTGCGCTTGAAATACGCCCACAAAAAAAACTTTTTTTTTAAATAAATAAAGATGAAATTAATCATTTTTTACTAACTGTTGTCTTTGACGAAGTCTGAAGCTGAGAGAATAATATTTTTTCAAACATGAAAAGTTTTCATTAAAAATCCCTTTTAATAGAATCGGGTATAAAAAATATTCATGATCGTAATCCCTTAGAACCCAGTCGTGGTGAAATTTTCGAAAAGTATACACAACTACTGTGATCATTTAAAAAATTGATTAGATTTTTTAAAACCTGTTGTCAAAAAATGATTTTTCAAAAGAAATTCTATTCAAAAATACTTTACAAACACGTTTCAGTAAAAAAAAAAAGGACCGTAAGGAAAATGTCAAGTTAAGACCTGTCGTCATTTCATAAAAACTGCATAATTTTAGTGGAATCCTACCTACTCTCCCATCTCTTTAATCTTGCATTAAAGGGATGGGTAGCTAATATTTCTATAATACTCTACACGCACTAATGCGATCGAGAAATTTGCAAATTCTAAACAACAATCAAAAACTCACCTATGAATATCCAAATCCATTGCATAGAGATAATTGCAGTTCGAATCCTTAATTCACAGTAAAATCCGCTCTGAATGTGTAATGGTCATTAAATATATCATTCGGTTTTATTCCATTTAGAAACTGTACATTCTATATCACATCCTTGGTTGGTTCCTCTTTACTATGAACTCAATGTAAAAGAAAAGTTTTAGCTAATTAATTTACAGATGGAACAATTAAATGTGTGTAAATCACTTCAATCCGTTGGGAATCTTGAAGAGAGTTGGTAATCGTAGCTGTGGGGGAAAAGCTCGCGGGTTTCGTACTACGCTCGTCTGATTCCAGAACTAAATGATTGGGTTCCGGTAGATCCACGAGTTGCCTTGCGGCCGCAACGTTCTGTTCCCGAAGCGTCGCCAAACTGAGCCAGGGCGTGCTGCGAGATATCGCCAAGAACAACGAATTCATCGCCAGAGGAAGTCGGCGATTTCTGTTAAAATATTCGAATGTGAAGCAGGTGAAAGGGTTTTCGTTCTTTTAGAGAGGGGGTAGTAGCTGTGTATTAAAACAAATTGTTTCATTGTTTGTGTACAGAACGAGCTAGTAGGCTGCATACTACACGATGCATAGCAAAAGTCTCACAAAACTTGAAATAATCAGGAATAAAAATACAATATGATGTTCAAAATCACACATCAATACCACGGTGAGCACAGATCTTATGACATACAAAACCATAAATTACAAAAATAGAAACCAAACAGTTTTATTTTAAAACTTATTCGTTTTATGCACGAAAGAAAGATTACCTATTTGATTTGAGTATTATATTTTAAATAGTGATCATTGATAACTAATGTTTCGCGAATCACCGTAAAACTATTGCTTTAGAAATGAAACTAAAAGTTTTCCGATGACGGAAAGCCCCGCGTTTCTTTCTCAGCGCGAGTTACGAAGTTTCGAATTTAAAACAAATGTATATGGCGGATAAGATAATCTTACAAATCGTACTATTTAACAAATACTGAACAATTCGGAATTTTAATAGCAGAATACAAAATACATAAATTAAAAATTTCATGTCTTCTTAAAAAGAGAACAGATGTATCCTCTTAACCAGTTTACGATAGGCTGTTGACCTTTATTGCCAATCCATTCTTTGAGAATAGAAATTTACTAAAAATCTTAATTGTTCTTTTCAAACAATTCGAATTTAATCCGTAAGAATGAAAAGAAACTTAAATCCACTATTTAAGTGACTAGATGTAAAAAAATCCGCTACCAAACGAAAACACACATAAAAATTGAAATAATCAATTCCTCAAATTAGAATTCCTCAAAGATATAAAACTCATGTTAAATTAATGAAAAGACATGATTACACACGATAATATCACATACTAATAAAATAGCTACTATATAAAATGAAAAATCATTTCAATTTTAAAACACATTCCATATTTAAAATATTTTAAACATAAAATCGTATAAAAAGAAGAAACTAAAAATCTTTTCGAAATCAACAAGAAACGAAAAAGCGAAAATATTAAGTCATAATTTTTAGCATAAATGGCAACATTTAATTGCTTGCACTTTTAGTTCATTGTGATCACGTATCATGTCCTTAAAGGACGATAATATTTTGGTTTGCAACCCCATTACGTCGTTCTTTTTAATATTTATTTGTTATTTTTTAGCTACTATAGTTTAAATTGTGCGGTATCAACTTTCGAATGTGTTGCAAGACTTCTTTTCCAGAGATTCGATCAATAAACTAATGTGGTAAGTTTGTTATTTCCGGAAATCTTCTATCCTTTAAAGTTTAAAAATACGTTCTAAACAATACTTTGTATTTTTAAACACTGCACCCATTTCACTTAACTTATTAAATTATATTTATTCCTTTATTAAAAATGTATTATATTTAAATACTCTACCTTAATATAATAAATTTGTCGATTCGGAATGTGTATCTTGGAAGAAATTGTTTTAACCTGCATTTGCTACGGGTTATCTTAAGCTGAACGTTATTTTAGTTATATCGTCCTATCAGGATAGCCGTATTGATATATATAGCACCCCAGCAAGAAAAGTGAAACAAGTCAAAAAATAAAAATTTTAATGTTATTTCATTGAAAATAAGTATGAGGTGCTCCAGCGTGTTATATTCTTATTCTATAGAATATAATAGAAGTTATCACCATAAATACTTAGCTAAAATTAAAAAGAAGCTTATACCATTTCAATATAAGCTTTATAGTATCCTTTAAGTTGATGTTTCTCAGATTCTGCAATTTTGAGTTGTGTCACTTTTCTTGCCGGGATGCGATATATGCATCATACGAGAGCATTTGAATAAACACTTCACATTCTGTCAGGTGGGCATATCCCTCTCTCTTATAAATTAAGTCTAATTTAAATATTTCTTTATTTAATATGCAACTTTATTACCGCCCTCCATAGATATACAAGAGGTTTTTCAGAGTAAACAAGTAAGGAATGTTTTGGATATGCTACGCCAGACACTAGACAGACAATATCAAGTAATAGACATACACACAAGGACATTTTCACTGCCACAAGATGCGCCGAGCAAGGAATCAAACCTCAGAACAAACTAGATGGAAAACGTAGATTTTACTTCATTTTTCCAAATGCTGCATGATACATATTGGAGTAACCTTAAAATACAGTTTATCGCCATTTGGCGTTTAATCCTAATTGGTGATGACTAATTAACTACCATGTACAGTCACGGGAACGAAACGAACCTCTTCAAGTTTCAACAGCTGAGAAAATTCAGAGATGGCGTTTGACAGGACCTAACGTTTTCTATAAATTAAAATGCGTAACATTTTCATAGGGGGTCGTCTTCATATTAAATTGCTTCCCTCGTCAGTTTCATAGTTTCTAATAGAAACCCATTTTTTGACCCTCAGTTTCGAATCTATATCGAAATTTAACTTCAGTTACCAATTTCATGTCATTAGGGCTTACCGTTTCGAAGTTATGAATACAGAAAATTGGAGCTCTCTTAAGTTAAATCAGTTTCTTGGAATTGTATGAAAGCTTGCTAAATAATATTTCTATAACACCCATATTTTGTACCATGTAGTTGTTCAACAAACCAAATAAAAACTACCTAATATTTTATTTGAAAAATTAGTATCTAGGTTGGAATGATAATCATTAATTTAATATTAGAAATTTTTTAATTGGTTTCTTTAGGTAGAGCTATTTATGAATTTCAGCTCATTCTAATGGTTAGTTATTGCGTTTCATTAAATTTTAGTCATCACGGTAATTTTAGGTGGCAGCCAGAAGTTTAAAAAACGTCTGACCAACCTCTGATTATAATTCTCAAATCGTTTTCACTTGTATAAATAAATACATAATAATAGTTCTCGTATATCTGAAAAAGACGTTTGAAATTGAAATTTTAAATTCGGATAGCTATAACTACAGTTATCTTGATTTACGAATAGCGACTTTCTATGAGGATAGGGTCCCTGTAGTTGACACGTATTTTAGAATTGAATATCTCGGGATATAACGGTAGTAAAGTCATGCTATTTTATATTTCGACTAATTTAACGATGCAGAATCCGATCATGGTGTTTCCATTATAAATATCGTTCTTTGTGAAATTTTGATATGATAACGTCCCTTTATGCATTTTTTTATTGGATTTTAATTTGTAGAGTTGTAGAGGACGTAATTCTCTATTGAATGGTGCCTTTGAATTTGCTATAGTATTAATGGTGCTTGAAATTAAGTAAGTGGTTCGGTTTTTTCCAGTGACAATATCTATTAAAGGCTTTTTTGTCAAGGTATCTATAGGTAGGTGCTAGTGTATGGGGGTTCAACATGATCCCTATATGCATTCATGATGTGACGAGATATCTCGTCCAATATCTGGATAATTTCGCTAAGGACGAGATATCTCGTCCAATATCTGATTAATTTCAAGGACGATATATCTCGTACAATATCGGGTTAATTTTTCTAAGGACGAGATATAGCGTCGAGTCAAAACTACTTTATTGCTCCAAGGGAATTGAAGATCCAAGTAGAAAAACAAATTGTCTCTTGCACAAAAATGGTGACAGATTATTTGGAGGAGGATTTTGCACCAGAGGCTGATTGTTTTAGCCGTAAAGATAAACCATAAGTGGGTTAAAGAGACATATGCGCATGTTTCTGTCCGTTGGTTTTAATCATCCGCGTCTAGCCTAAAGACATTCTCACACCAACAATCCATTTGAAACCAACGATTATTACTTCTAATCGCTCTCGAATTGCTGACCGACCCCTTTGACTTGGGAAAGTGCGAGAGGCTCTCCGATTTCCCCCGAGGAAGTTTTCTGCAGCGAGGGCGATCGATGAGAAACTGGAGGCAACACGTGGTCGCTGTCACAGAAGGTGATCTATCGACTCACGAAAGAGAGGGAAGTGGTGACACATTGAGCCTTCCAACAGGTTGCACCAAGCGTTTGGATCAATGAAAGGACCCAAAACGGTGGTGGAACAATGTGCTGTATTTTGAAACTCGTAGTTCACGATGTCTGATTAAAATGGAGGTGGTTGAGAAATGAGTTAAGAATGTCAAATTTGGCATGAGAAGCTTTTCTATCAAACCAACAGTAGGTGATGGGGCGGGGGTGTTTCTGCGGTTTCCTGTACATACACTACCTTACAATAATGGACCGGACGCCAGCGGATTTGCATAAAATCCGACTACTTGTTTGGGGGTGTTTTTCTTGATATGGCCTGGGACCTTTGCATGTTGAAACGCCGACGCCTACACGAACATTTTGGACAATCAGGTGCTTCCTACGCTCTGGCAATTTTATGGAATGGACGGATGTTACTTCCAGAACGACAAAGCTCCATGTCATGTTGCAGCCTCCGTCAAGAAGTGGTATCAAGATATGGATGTAAAACGTCTTCTCTGGCCTGCTCAGAGTCCCGACCTAAACCCCATAGAACATTTGTGGGACGCGTTAGAGCGACGCTTACGAACCAGGGAACCCCGTCTGAAATCTACAGCTGAGCTGGCGACATTCTTGCAGCAGGAATGGACACAAATACCCATAGCTGCGTACCGAAACCTTGTTGAAAGTATGCCCAGAAGGGTTGTTAATGTAATTGCAGCACGTGGGGGACCACCCCCCTATTAAAGCATGTATTATTTCTCTTACACATTCACATCTTGCTGTCCTGTCCATTATTGTAGGGTAGTGCATTCCGAACGTGATGTCAAATTGTCTTGTTTTTCGAATACAATTTCAGAGCAATAAATTCCAAAGAAAGAATTCCAAATTGGTATAGAGTCGGTGATTGGTCAACCCCAATTAGATTAAATGGTCGGGTTAAAGTTTCAGTGGTGTAAGTCACAAAAAAGACAGACACAGAAACCAGATACAGTAGAACCCTGCTATCGTGAACTCTCGGAACTTTTTTACTGGTCCTGACTAAACTCCTATTTAACTAATGTCATTTTAAACGCTACAGAGAACTGAAAAAATAAAAGTTCGCTTATAGTGAACTCAATTTTCCCTTCCAGAGATTTTCCCTGATTTTCAAAGGTAATTTAACTCAATAGGATACCGAAAGACGGCATTCCTTAACTTCTGTCTCATATCGCCCCTCTTCAAAACACCCCTTGAACGAAGTGAGACGGGCCATAGAGGCGTCATCTGATACCCCCTCATTTCTATCTACAATCAGTGTCCATGTGAGCGCTTCAAACTGAACGGACATTTTGGCATCTCAACAGAATCCTGCAAAAAATCGTTGATAAAAGAAAATGGAATAACTATACTTAAAATCGAAATGTGTTCCCAATCCAAAGTAACGAAATTTTTCCATAAGCAGTAAAAATAAAAGTAAGTAAAACTACCGAATTCTTTATTTCTAATATACATGATAAATTGTTTAAGTATTTTATAATTTATTATAGTAAGTTGTTTTATCCCAATGATTGTTTTCAACAAAGCCCCCATCAAATGCTAAGAAATTTTTATGTGTCAACAAACTGGATATAGTGAATCTTCGGTTATAGTGAACTTTTTATTAGCTCCGGTGACGGTTCACTATAAAGGAGCTTGACTGTGTAATATAACCAAATTTAACTTTAAGTAATTAGTAGACAATGATCATATCTAGAAAGTCAATCTGTTAACAGAAAACGTAAAGTAAGTCAGAGATTCATTCAATTTAATGACGAGATATCTGGTCAATAAGAAGAAAACTGACGATCGACATCTGATCAGTTTCGACAATGACGAGATACCTCATCAAGACAATCACCAGGAGGGAACGATAGAGGAAAATTAAGTTGCTGATACAAAATTCAAAATATTTAGTGACTGCTTCTCGCTGACAATTTTACTTTTTTCAACAAATGGTAACGTCATTTCGGTTTCGCCAATAGCCCGTTGTATTTGTTGCTCCAAGATAACGTCAACCTTTTGACTACGGCTATAGAATATACATGGCGGTTTTTTTTGTTGGCTAATTCTTATAATTTTCAAGGTTCAACTGCGTAGTCTAAATTCTTTCTTGGCGCGATTCTTATTATTTTCAAGATACAACTGCTGTATTGGCACAGGCGCCTCAATCCCATGATAGTACTTTACGCAAGTCCAACTAGATTGGCTAATCGGATCACATGACCTAGATACGTATGTCATCAGAAGTTTTCTGTTGGCAATTTATCTCTTCCTTTGGCGTACTTCGAAATTCATGTGAGGATAAATTTCTTTGCTGCTGTTTAGTTATATATTTTAGTTGACTCGGTAACTTTAAATTCAGATCTGCTGTATAATCAAGAGGGGGCTATAGAAAAAAGGAAATAAGGTGTGTAACATGATTTTCATTGATCTAACATCATCATCGAAAATTGTATCCTTTTATTATATAAGTTAATAATTATATAAGTTAGTGTTTTATGTATGCTTTTTGTTACATCAGAATGGTCCTAAGCCAGGGGGTGGATACGACACCATCATCCTAAAGCAAAGGGGACGGCAGAGGGGCGGAAAAATATCAGCTGGTAGTGAGTTCAGGAGTGGTTCTTAGATTATTCATGTAAAATCAACGGAAGCTTGGAAAAATATAAAAAGGGTATTAAAAATTAGGAAAAGTAATTTAGACTCAAAAGGAATTAAATTGGAATTTTTTAAAAATAATTTGGAGGATCTAAATTTTTTTCCGCCTGCTGGATTCGAACTCGTAAAGTCATCCTCCGCTGTCGACGCCAATCTGAAGTTAGGTGACTTTAGCCATTAGGCCATCGTTGCTTTCCGAATATTAGCTCTTTAAAAGTATAAGTACCTTTAGGATAAGTTGGCGAGATCAAAATCAAAATGGTTGCTGCAACAATCAGATTGGCGAGATATACAAGTGAAGCCAAGCCCGTGAAACTAGCCAATCAAGTTGGACTTGCGTAAAGTACTATCATGGGATTGAGCCGCTTCTGTATTGGCCGTGGTCTAAATTCTTTCTTGGCACGATTCTTATTATTTTCAAGATACAACTGCTGTACCGGCCGTAGTCTAAAGGTTAAATAAGCATCTTCCAACAAACACACGATAACCTATTTGCTGATCCAAAATTCGAGACACTTCGTGGATTCCAACCCTTTTCGCTCCCACGTATCATATTTTCGCCAATCGAGTTAAGAATGAAAAAGGACCCATAAAGATCCTCACTCGAGGAAATAACTCGTGCGAGAAACTCACTTAACAACCGCCATTACTCTCATAAAAACCACTGATGTCCACTCCCTTTTTGGTTGTTACCTTCTTTCCTCGTTCACCTGTCGTCACTCCGCCCTCGACAACCACTTGACCTCCGACCTTCGCTAACGTCTTCTGTTCTATACGCACTTCCGTGTCCCCTTCTCCAATGGCCAGGATTGAGGGCGTGCGCGTCATTACATCCCTGCCCTCCCTTAATAGCTCGGATGATTTTTCTGTCGCCCACTGAGTGATTTTCTGCTCCACCTTCGATTCATCATCGCAAAATGAACTCGTCCTGATTTTGCCCCGGTTTGCTCCGAGCCAGTGGTATCAATCTTTTTCTCAGTAATTTTAATTTACGTCGTACTAGAGTAACTCAACGGGCTATTGACGATGATCCGGGATCAATCCCCAAAGGAAAAGATTCGAGGACAACACTACGTCATTTTGAACCGCGATCAGATTTCGTCTGGTCGGGGTTCAATGGATTCTATGGGCCATGCTGTATTTAACCTCTTTGGTGCCGATACAACAGCTTTAGAAAGTTTCTTTGTTCAACATTTCAGGTATTGGGCTGTTGCATAAGTTCGTCCCGTTTGTTGTTGTTTTTTTTTTTGACAAAAGATAATTATTTTATTCATACAAAAAATTTATTCACTAGCATGTGCCGTTATATTCAATGATCTTTCTTCCAATCTTCAAGCCGACCAACCGGTCTGGTGGTTAAGGTGTTAGCCTCTAGATCGGAAGGTTCCTTCTTCGAATCCGGGTCAGTGCATGTATGTTTGTAACGTATGGTGTAGAGGTGGCTGGTGCACCTTAAATCTATCGTGGCCCAAACTCCTCAAGTTGGGTTGGTGTGGAAGTTTGGAAAAATCCAAGGACACCGTCATTTTCAACCACTGTCCGATGACGAGGCAACACCTGAGCTGGCACCCCACTCTTCAAACGTCCACACCAACCCAACGTGTGGACTTTCGGTCACAACAAATTTAAGGTGCACCAGCCGCCTCTACACCATACAAACATCCATGCATTGACCCGGATTCGAACTAGGAACCCTCCAATCTAGAGGATAGCACCTTAACCGCAAACTAAAAGTTTGGGATGAAAGTTTTTTATCGTAGGGAAAAGCATTCTTACTCCTCACGGCTTTATTTATTTAAAACTTTTCCGGAAATTGTTTCTGTAGGTGAATACTGATAATGTGCTACTATTTATCATTGCCATACGCAAAACTCCGAAACTTTTCACTCGGGAGAAATAAAAAATGCAGACGATAATCATAGATTTTGAAGAAAAAATTTCATGTAAGAAAAAATGCATTCATATTTTTTTCAAAATCTTGCGATAAGATATGTTTGATTTCTAACAATAAATTGTTTCTTTTAGCCGAAATTTATTATCTCTCTTGGTATCATCTGCCACTATTAAAATTAAAAATACTATTTCTCTCAGGTGTAAAGAGAATGAGTATGGCAACATTCTTTAGTAGTTGATTTTTAGAATTGTTCCATTTTTTTGTCTGGAGAACTAACTCTTACTTGTGCTGTAAGTTGTAGGTGGAATTTAATGGGAAGAAAACACTTTATATATAAAAAGCTTATAGATAGAAACGTTTCGTCAGAAAATCGCTAACTCGTCAAATTTAAGAGAGTAATAGTTGCCTTAAAAATGAGTTTTGCAAAAAACTGATCACATATTCTGAATCAGCATTAAAACTGTTAAAAATACGCCTAATGACCATTCCAAATGCGACGAACATAACTAAAATACCTGCATATTGTGACTGCAAGAATTCTGGTAAAACCCAAACTCTAGGTTAAGGTGTTCCAAATATGGCCCCTGTGCTTAATATCGCTAACTCGTGTTTGCAAGCTACTATGCGCGACATCTATGAGTTTATGTAGTTACCTTGACGGTCTAGAGTTTTGCCACACGTAGTAGCGCAAGTTTCCTATCAGTTATATCAACAACACTATTGCATCTGAAATATTTGAGGCTGTGATCAACGTATTATTTGTCTCCAATCCATTCAGGGAATATACAGGTAAGTGTTTCCGAATCAAAATTTAGTTAGATAACTTGAAAGTACATTCAATACTAAAGTTGGGTATGTGTGCTCTACTAGCAACTCGTTTTTAAATAGTAGCTCTTAAGGTACAGCTACAGTCTACGTTTATGAGCGGTGGCAACGGCCTTGGCGATTTTTTTTGGCGCACTTCTAAAGTAGCCAAGGAAAGAATTATTTCCTAACTCTTTTACTGTCAAAACTTTTTTTCTTTTTACAACACACTTTTTAAACATTTTCAGAACGTTTTGATAAGAATATTTAAAAAAACTTTCACAAAAAGTAGTAAACTTAAGCACATATCAAAACACATTTGTGAACCAGCAGAGAAACTAAGCTACGAATGTTGGGTAAAGAATACCATGAAACTTATCAATTACACTAAATACAGTAGGCAAGTTGAAAAAGAAAAAGATTTTTAAAAGAAAAAAAGCAAGAAATAATACAACCTGATACATCAGAACGGTCCCGAAAAAAAAAATTACGAAACAAGAATATTCCACAAATGCGAAAAACAATACATGTCAGAACTCTGCCGTGAAAAAAAATTATTATGAAATAAAAATTCCACAACTGTAGAAATACAAATAAATAAACCAATGGTATCAAAGAAAAAAAAACTTTAACGACCAATGCAATCAAAGGATATTTTAAAATCAAAACCAATTGGAGGAAAGAAAAAATTTCAAAACGAATCAATGAAATCAAACGACTTGAACGATTTTGGAAGAACTTTCTAGAATATTCAAAATGAAAATTGAAAGTTTCCGTTTGTCGAGGTTGCCATGAAAACCATAACAACCGAAACGAAAGATGGGTTGCCTTAATTTATCGTAACTCGCTACTAGAAGTGCGCCAAAAAAAACGCCAAGTCGTTGCCATCACTCATAAACGTAGAGTGTAGCTGTACCGCTCTTAATTTCGCCTGGTGGGTGGTAACAGAAGGAACAAGGATTGGCGATATTAAGTTCTCACTCTAGAAAATTCTCTTGGGAAACGTTTTGCAGTTTTACTAGTTAACTTAAACTGACATAAGTTAAGAAGGTATATGATCTCTAGAAACCAAAGGAGAATAGTTCCTAGCGATATTAATTTAGTTTCCAGCTCTTGATTTCACAACCTAGAAGGATAAGATACATAGAAATAGTTAGGGTTGGCGATATTTGGAACGCGCCTACACTCTCTATCACTTTGAAAATCACCTCGTCTCAATTCGTATTCATGGAATTAGAAGAAACAAAACGCTCTCCAAATCCGCTTAAACGTAGAGTAAATATTAGTCTCAATTTAAATGGGCCAGCAATTGTCGGATCTGAACGAACAAAAAGCCGAAACATTCAGCAGGTTCCAAACCCATTAAGAGCGGTTGGAATTGGATTGGGACTTGAATTCCACGTAATGAATCGCGACAATGGAACAAGCTTCGCGAACTTAAGGAGAAGACAAAACACTTTTCGTTCGCTCAGATGTTTCAATGGAAATCGGGGGCTGTTGTGTTCCGCGGCATTTTGGGCGACTCAAACCCTCTTTCGTGAAGAGGAGAATATCGGGAATAAATTTCCGCATCGTCAATAGGAACTGAATGAGCACAGAATGGTGAATGGGTGTATGTATTTGAGTGGGGGTGATCCATACCCGATGGAGATTTTGAAGAGGGCCCTGGAATTTGGAGTTGCATTAAAATGGAGGTTCTCCGTCTCTACAACTCGACAAATGCATTGATTATTGTTTAAGTAATAATTGCTAGATTCTGAGTACTTTATTTTGTTTCATTGACTTTGTAAAGACCGGCCCCCATGGAATTTCGGTCGTGTGGTTTTGAACAAGTCTATTAGTTGAAATTCCTTCTCCTCAATTTGCGGTAGTCTGGTGGAAAGGGAAGCGAATAAGCAACGGGAGGTTTGCGAGTTCGAAACTAGATTCAACCCAAAACTGACGTGTTCGTGGGGTTGGTATTTTAATTAAGGTCGTACTGGAGTAACACACCGGGCTATTGACGATGATCCGGGATCAATCCCCTTAAGGGAAAGATTCGAGGACAACACCACGTAATTTTGAGCCACGGTCAGATGACGAGGCAACACCTGATCTGGCAACCCACTCTTCAAACTTCCACACCATGCCGACGTGAGGACATTTAAGGTCACGACAAATTTAACGTGCACTATCCCCCTTTGTACACGACGGTGTTTGTTGGTATCGAATCCAATACTCTTCTAACCGGGCCACCGCGGTCCCTTCGTGTAAGTGAAGATAGTGCATGTTAAATTTGTCGCGACTTAAAATGTTCTCACGTTGACGTGGTGTGGAAATTTGGAGAGTGGGATGCCAGCTCAGGTGTTGCCTCGTCATCTGACCATGGTTCAAAATTAAATTGTACTGTCCTCGGATCTTTCCCTAAGGTGATTGATCCCGGACCGTCCTCAACAGCGTGTTGCTCTAGTACGAAGTTAATTAAAAATTACCAAAATTACCATAAGACAAAACAGGTGCAAAAGTCCATTTTCATGCACGACCAGAGTACTATCATGATTTTTAAGTCTTATTCGCGTCAAAAAACGAATCCTGAACCTGGTTCGTGGTTCAAAATTACGAGGTGTTGTCCTCGGATCTTTCCCTTAAGGGTAGCCCGTTGTGTTGCTCTAGTACGACGTTAACTAAAATTACCATTACCATTACCATTACTGTCCCTTAAGGGACTGATTCTGGACCGTCGTCAATAGCCCGTTGTGTTGCTCTAGTACGACGTTAACTAAAATTAAAATTATCATTACTTGAGCCTGGTTGCAAGAGCAACGGATTAGCAATCGGAAGGTTGCAAGTTCGATACTGGTCTCTTGCCTTCCAAAAACCGTCGTGTACACACGGCCCACTCTCTAATCGTCTGGATTCGAACTCGCAACCCTCTAGGTGCAAACACGTTTCACTTCCAACCGGGCTACCTTCCCACAAAGGTGAGGAAGGTTCCTGGTTCGAATCCGGGTATTTGCAAGCGTATGGTTTAGAGGCGGCTGGTGCACCTTAAATCTGTCGTGTCCAAAAGCCCTCACGTTGGTTTGGCTTGGAAGTTTGGAGAGGGGTACCAGCTCAGATGTGTTGCCTCGTCATCTGACCGTGTTTCAAAATTACGAGGTGTTGTCCTCGATTCTTTCCCTTAAGGGACTGATCCCGTACCGTCGTCAATTGCCCGTTGTGTTGCTCTAGTACGACGTTAACTAAAATTACCATAACCATTAGCATTTGAATTTCCCATATCGAACCAGCTTTCCCCAAGCATAATATGTTTTTTGCTTTCGATCCAATCTTGCTACCCCAAGTTTCCCAGGTCACGTTACGCTACTGGCTTCAATGCAAACCTCGAGGTAAAATGTCTTGAATCTCGGTATTAAAAAACACACGACTCATGGGTAGGTGATATATATAACCCTCTTGTCGCGCTGTCACTTTTCTTTTCGCTCTAGCCGCTTGTCTGTCAGTCTCGTCCGCAATCAGGCAATTTCTTCCCGTGTCTGGGGGTCGAGGTCGACGAGCGCAGGCCATTTATCACGCAGTCTCCTCTAATAAAGACAGTCTTGTCGCTCACTGCCTCCAATGTGTCAGTCCGATGTGGAACTCCTCTGAATCCCCCCAAGAGACCGTCACTCAGTGAAGCACTCCAGGAACGGTAATCAAGAGACGAAAGAAAACTTATTTATAGGATCTGACTTTTCTGCGTTCCTCCGGGGCCTCTGTTGTCCGGTTGGAAGAGTAACGGATCGGCAACTGGAGGGTTGCGAGTTCGAATCCAACCAAAGACAGACTTTCAGAAAGAGCGCTGGTGCAAATTCTATCTGGCACGCCCTCGCATGTCCTCACGTTGGAGTGGTGTGGAAGCTCGGAGAGATTCCGGTTCAGATGTTGACCTCGTCATCTAACCATGGTTCAAAACTACATGGTCCTTACCTAATCCTCAATTTCATTCTGAACCGTTACCAATAGCCTGTTGTATCAATAGCCCAACCTTAGTTAAAATACCTGCGGTTTAGAAACGAGGCATGTTTACGTGCTTGCAGATCAGATAATTTTAATTAATGTCGTACTAGAGAACAACAACGGGCTATTGACGACGGTTCAAGATCAATCCCAATGGGAAAGATTCAAGTATGAATAGCCAAAGACCGTCGTGTACGCCGAGCAACCGGTATAGTGGTTAAGGTGTTAGCCTCTAGATTGGAAGGTTCCTGGTTTGAATCCGGGTCCGGGCATGGATGTTAGTAAGCGTATGGTGTAAAGGCGGCTGGTGGACCTTAAATCTGTCTTGGCCGAAAGTCCGCAAGTTGGGTTGGCGTGTAAGTTTGGAGAGTGGGGGTGCCAGCTCAGGTGTTGCTTCGTCATCTGACCGTGGTTCAAAATTACGAGGTGTTGTCCTCGGATCTTTCTCTTAAGGGGCTGATCCCGGACCGTCGTTAATAGCCCGTTGTGTTGCTCTAGTACCATCTTAATTAAAATTACCATTACCGTCGTGTACATAGGTGGCTGTTGCACGTTAAATTCGTCGTGGCCTCAAATATCATCACGTTAGTGTGATGTGGACGTTTGGTGAGTGGGATGCCAGCTCAAGTATTGTCTCGTCACTGTGGTTCAAAACATCTTGGGATTGTCCTCGGATCTTTCCCTTGTGAGATTTATAGCTCGTTGTATTACTCCAGTACGATATTAATTAAAATACCTACCTATCATACTTGCCGAGCATCAATTGGGCAAGGTAAGTTAATTTTAATTAGCACCGTACTAGATCAACACGATGGGTTATTGACGACGGTTCTGGATTAATCCCCTAAGGGAAAGATCCTAGGACAAAACCTCGATGTATTGCTGGAGTACGACGTTAATTAAAAATTACCAATTACCGAGGACAACACCACGTAATTTTAAACCACGGTTAAATGAGGATGCAACACCTGAGCTAGCACCCCACTCTCCATACTTCCACACCAACCCACGATACCACGACAGATTTAAGGTGGACCAGCCGCAGCGGCGGATTTTGGCCCCTTGTTTGGGATTGGCGATCTATAAATCGAAATGTGTGCTCCGAGGTTTGTTTCCATAATATTTTCTTAACGGCTTCCAATATACGGATATTTGACATTTTTGAATTAATTAGAAAAAATTAATAAGTTTACAAAAGTTCCCTGCAGCTGATGTGTAGGCCTATCATTTTTGAGACCAAATCAAAGCAAGGAAGATTAGAAATAAAACTACATAATGAAAAAACTTATTGTTGAAGTCGAAACAGGAAACTAAATTATATTATGTATTATACACAAAGGTATTCACAAGTAAGAGATTTCCACGTGAAAAGGTTAATACTGAATATGAACTAAAGAAACCCAGTTATATTAAAACTGTCTAATACTTCACTAAATATGGTTATCATTATAATACGAGTCAAGTTTTGCCTTCGAATCGCAAATCGATCTAAAATTATTACTGGTGAAATTGTAATATCAAAATGTACATGGCAACAAAGCCAAACCCACTAGCCGATCTTCTCTAATTGTGTTTCAAAGCCATGTCTTCAATCGTTTTAGTGCAGATAAGCTACGCTTGACAATTGCTACAGTAATTGGTATAATGTTATAAGAACTATCAATAATACCTAGATATCATGGTACACTGCAGGATCACAGTTTTGTAGTGCGTCAAAAGCAAACTTGGAGAGCCGCGGTAGCTCAGTCAGTAGAGCGTCGGGCTCGCATCAGAAGGGTTGTGGGTTCTGTCCTCGGCGGAGCCTCCAATTCTGATGATTGCGAGATCGGCGCTTCGACCTGGCTAAAGACCGTCGTGTTCACTAATGGTGACTGGGGCACGTTAAATAGGTCGTGGTCACAATGTCCCCCATGTTCCCATACCAAATCAATACCTCTGGGGGTACCTGATCAGGGGGTTATCGGCCTCTGATTGGGATCTAAATTACGATATGTGTGAGTGAATGGATGTATGAAAGGGACCTTTCTGTAAAACGGATGTGTCATGTATGTCGAGCAAAGTCGGACTTCCTCCCAATGGGGCTCTATAACATGGAAGGCGCACCCCCCTCGCCTCTTGCCGTCTTCGACGGGCCTGGCACTCCTCTGGTCTGCCAGTGTAGGCATAAGAAACAACAACAAACAAGCAAACTTGGGTACTTTGCCGGTATTGGTATTTTCTCGTATCCATTTGATTCTCCAGTTAATCTCCTCAACTTGAAGTGTGTACTGCTCATTTCTTCCTCTCCAGCATTATAAAAAAAATTTAGTTTTTTCATGGGTTCAGCGAAAAGAAATAGCGTCCTAAAGAAACATTGGGGACAACTTTTTATACTTTTCGAAATTCGATGAGTAGAACGACTTAATGGTGTTATAAAATTCAAAGCAGATCTTATTAAGATCCTGGACGCGTTAGAGGAGATATCAACTTGTAGCACGACTCGAATTCAGCACTCAAAGAAGAAACTAATTTATTTATTGTGCAGTTCACAGAATTTATTTTTGCCCTAGTCGCTCAAAAGTCTTAAACACATGTTTTAAGTCATCAACATATGTATTTACAAACCGAATGTTTGGACCTCAGAAAAGCTCGAGATGCTGTCTCTGATGCAATCACGATAATAAGTGAATTTTAAAAAATGTGGAATCCTATTGCGGGAATATATGCAGAGCTAGAGAGAATGCGTAATGGTCTTAAAATTGAATAAAATATCCTACGTACTGTTGGACGCTAAGTTCATAGATCAAATGCTCCTGCCATAACTCCTAATAATTATTATAGAATAAATGTTTACTTACCTTTATTAAACTCCGTCTAAGAAGATATAAAAACTGATTCGCACAGGAATATCTGGATGTCTCATATTTACAAGATTTAGTGCCATCGACCCTTGGTGAAAATTAAAATGGACGAAGAGTCTTGGATAGAGATAAGCAAGAAGTATCACAGAATAGCAACCAACAGAATTACGCACGCTTGAGACGGACGAAGATTTGGATCGAGTCAAATTTAGTCGGTGGCTGAAACACGGACAGTGGATTGCATCTACAGCAATTTTTTAACTTCCTTCACAGCATCGCAACAATTAGGTGTCATTACACTACACGTGTCTGTACCAATACTAACCATTCTGGAAGAATCCAGGCCATATTGTCAACCATATTAACAACTTTGTGACCAAGCCGACCAACCGGTATAGTGGTTAAGGTGTTAGCCTCTAGATCGGAAGGTCCCCGGTTCGAATCCGGGTTCGGGCATGGATGTTTGTAAGCGTATACCAGCTCAGGTGTTGCTTCGTCATCTGAACATGGTTCAAAATTAAGAAGTATAAATTGTTAGGGGCAATGATGGCCCTCCCACTGGGTGCTCCTTCACAAGTGGCCATCACTTCCGGCCTTGTAGTGGCCAATGGCTGTGCCCGCCATTAGAAGAAAAAAAACTTTGTGACCAATCGCAACTCTAGTTCGATTTTAATTCAGCCGAAGTTGACACGGTAGTGGGCTTCTTTGGGATTGCTACTATTTGATTTTGATAAAGCAGCAAACATATCTAAAAACCTCATGAAATTTTCATGAACTTCTTGCTTTGCTAGTCAAGTATCTTAGTACAAATATCAATAGAGAAATATGTGAAACATCTGTAGTTTCATCAAACACTACGATAGACACCTGTTTCGCGAACTTGTGCAACGATATGAGACTGGATTTCCATGGCATACTATTGAACTGTCATTTTGAATGGTTTTGCTTACGAACTGAGTTTTAGAATACTCGAAATGTTTACGAAGAACTTTGTCTCCAGTAGACATTATAAACCGCAACAAAGCATGAAAATTTCCTTCATTTGCCGTTGATGCCAATAAAAGTCCAATGTTACCATCATCACGGTGACCATACAAAGCTACGTTTTGCCTGCCACACAGCTGAACCGTTTCAATAATTGATAGCATAATTTTTCGATTCCAATCGATTCATTCTTGGGGATAAGCACACACTTGATTACATCTCGCGAAGGATTTTCGTACGTTTTATTATAGTTATAGGCTACCTCTAATGCTTGCTTATGATAGTGGGGCTCACCTCCTTTAAATAAGAGGATACGAACATCGGAAGGAAGCAGTCGCTCTTAGTCCGAGAGCTGATGACGAATTTGGAGAAGGTATTTTAGGCACTATGAAATTGTAAAATTATAGAAATTCAATGTTAGTTGAAGAGGGAATCGAAGGTCGGGAACGCCGTTTGCGGTTATTTCGCTACTGCGCAGCATAGGATATTTGCAAAAAATTCATCCCAGCGAGTATCCTTTAGGCACTTAGAAATTTTTTTAATCTTTTAATTTAGCATTCATAGAATGCAGAAATAACACTCCCAGACTGTTTGGACGGTTTTAAAGTACAACCCGACTGCCCTGAACTTGTATTATAATGAACACAAAAAATATTCTTTAGGCACTCTGAAATTTTTATAGCATGTTTATTAAGTACTATTGATAATGTGTGCAATAAGCCAGACGAATACGGCGGTTTTAAATAATAACCCGACGCAAATAAAGACTTTACATAAGTATCGGCAGCTGCCGGGGAACTGGCTACCCTAGAAGGCAGTAACTTGGCTCGCCGGTCTGCGCTTGATTGCGGAGGAACCACGTGACTCGAGTTTGATATGCAGCTCAAGCTACTTAGAACGGTGCACACATCCGGTTTTTCAACGTGCGGCGCCGCTACCGCAACGCAAGTTCGGTCTGAGATACATTAGATTCAATGAAGCAGTGCACACATGCCTCCAGCGCCACTGGGGCGACGCACGTCCTACTTGAGTGAAATTTGTACCGCAGTTCCCCACGGCGCCGCACAGGAGTCTCCGTTCTGAATTAGCTTGTTTTTATAAACAAGTAAATATATATAATAATTTATAAATGGTTGTATCCAGTAACGTCTATTTTGTTACGAAATATACTTTTTTTTTACACCAAGTAAGCGAAATAAATACGTTTACTACGATAGAACATTTATCGCAAACGGCGCGAAATGAATTCGTGCGTCATTTCACGATTATGTGTGCATAGTTGGGCTGCGTTACTGCAGTGGCGCCGCACGTTGAAACACCACATGTGTGCATAGGGCTTTATTAAGCATTTTGGATGAGTTAATTTTTTTTCACGCAAATGTGACCACGCTGAAAATTATTTTGAGCTCATTCTAATTTTTTGTAAAGGTTTTTTAAATACGGTTTCAAAAATAACACTTTAAGCATTAACATATGTACATGTGTATATACATAGTAGCCCGAGAGCTGATGACGAATTTGGGGAAGGTATTTTAGGCACTGTGAAGTTGTAAAATAGTAGTAAATCAATGTTAGTTGATTAGGGAATCGAGAGTCGGGAACGGCGTTTGTGGTTATTTCGCTACTGCGCAGCATATGACATTTGCAATAAATGAATCCCACCGAGTATCCTTTAGGCACTTAGAAATTTTTTTAATCTCTTATTTTAGCATTCATAGAATCCAGAAATAAAACTCCCAGACTGTTTGGAAGGTTTTAAAGTATAACCCGACTGCCCCGAACTTGTATTATAATGAACGTAAAAAATATTCTTTAGGCACTCTGAAATTTTTATAGCATGTTTATTAATTATTATTGAAAATATGTGCAAAAAGCCAGACGAATACGATGGTTTTAAATGACTACCCGACGCAAATAAAGATGTTACATAAGTATCAGCTGGATGCCGGCAGCTGCCAGGGCCCTGGCTTGCCGGTGTGTGTGATTGATTGCTGAGTAACCACGTGACTCTAGTTTATTGTACAGCTCAGGCTGCTTGCAAAGCATTTTGGAGAAGTTTATTTTTTTTCACGAAAATGTGACCACGCTGAAAATTATTTTGAGTTGATTGTCATACTGTTTTTTGAGGTTTTTTAAAATCTAGTTGTGTTATTAACATTTTAAGTACTGACATATGCACATGCATATAACTATGTATACATGGAAATAATCAATTATTATAGAGATAATATTTGTTTTTATAGAGACTACGTATTTTATGTTATCTATCATTAATTTATAATGGAACTAAAAACTTTGAGTTGTGTAATTTGTAAAAAAAAACAATAATGATAAAGTGATTATTTTTAACGAAAAAAAAAAACTAGCACAATGCAAAAACATTTTAAAAATTCGCCAAAAAACCGGCTTGAAATTTGCTAAGGTGATTCTACCATCAGATGCAACAACGACAAAAGGGTACCATGTTCGATGTTACAGAAATTTTTTAGCTGTTATGAAACAACAAGTTTACAGCTTTCAAGATGTTCATCGAGTCAGAGCCCCGGCAACTTCAGGCGCAGACGATAAACGTTCTCTCGTACTCATATCTACCCATAAGACTTTTTTGTCGCATTCATGTAAAAGCTTTATTTGCGTCGGGTAGTTATTTAAAACCGTCGTATTCGTCTGGCTTTTTGCACATATTTTCAATAATAATTATTAAACATGCTATAAAAATTTCAGAGTGCCTGAAGAATATTTTTTGCGTTCATTATAATACAAGTTCGGGGCAGTCGGGTTATACTTTAATACCGTCCAAACAGTCTGGGAGTTTTATTTCTGGATTCTATGAATAATAAAATAAGAGATTAAAAAAAATTTCTAAGTGCCTAAAGGATACTCGGTGGGATTCATTTATTGCAAATGTCATATGCTGCGCAGTAACGAAATAACCACAAACGCCGTTCCCGACTCTCGATTCCCTATTCAGTTAACATTGATTTACTACTATTTTACAACTTCACAGTGCCTAAAATACCTTCCCCAAATTCGTCATCAGCTCTCGGACTACTATGTATATACATAGTTATATACACATGTGCATATATTAATGCTTAAAGTGTTTTAATAGCAAAAACCGTATTTAAAAAACCTTTAAAAAAAATTAGAATGATCTCAAAATAAATTTCAGCGTGGTCACATTTGCGTGAAAAAAAATTAACTCATCCAAAATGCTTTATAAGGCCCGGTGCACACATCCGGTTTTTCAACGTGCGGTGCCACTGCAGTAACGTAGCCCAACTATGCACACATAACCGTGAAATGACGCACGAATTCATTTAGCGCCTTTTGCGATAAATATTCAATCTTGGAAACGTATTTATTTCGCTTACTTGGTGTAAAAAAAAGTATATTTTGTAACAAAATAGACGTTACTGGATACAACCATTTATAAATTATTATTTATTTTCCACTTGTTTATGAAAACAAGCTAATTCAGAACGGAGACTCCTGTGCTGCGCCGTGGGGAACTGCGGTACATATTTCCCGCATGTAGGACGTGCGTCGCCCCAGCGGCGCTGGAGGCATGTGTGCACTGCTTCATTAGATCTAATGTATGTCAGACCGCATTTGCGTTGCGGTAGCGGCGCCGCATGTTGAAACACCGGATGTGTGCACCGGGCTAAGTAGCTCGAGCTGCACATCAAACTCGAGTCACGTGGTTCCTCCGCAATCAAGCGCAGACCGGCGAGCCAAGGTACTGCCTTCTAGGGTAGCCAGTTCCCCGGCAGTTGCCGATACTTATGTAAAATCTTTATTTGCGTCGGGTTATTATTTAAAACCGCCGTATTCGTCTGGCTTTTTGCACATATTTTCAATAGTAATTAATAAACATGCTATAAAAATTTCAGAGTGCCTAAAGAATATTTTTTGCGTTCATTATAATACAAGTTCAGGGCAGTCGGGTTGTACTTTAAAACCGTCCAAACAGTCTGGGAGTGTTATTTCTGCATTCTATGAATGCTAAATTAAGAGATTAAATAAAATTTCTTAAGTGCCTAAAGGATACTCGCTGGGATGAATTTTTTGCAAATATCCTATGCTGCGTAATAGCGAAATAACCGCAAACGGCGTTCCCGACCTTCGATTCTCTATTCAACTAACATTGAATTTCTACTATTTTACAATTTCATAGTGCCTAAAGTACCTTCCCAAAATTCGTCATCCGCTCTCCTACTATCTTAAGATACGCGATTTGACGTGCCTTATGGCTCCGTGGCAGATTCGATCCATAACAATGCTGTACTCTTTAATGAATCTTAACTTGTAAATAATTTTCCAATTGATCTTTTGAATGAAGTTTACTCTGCTGTAACCAGTCTAATCTCTAATTAAAGACCAGCAACGTCTCAGTAAACTGAGAGAGAGAGAGAGCAAAGCAAGTTTCCCCCTAATGATTTTTTTAATTTTACAATTTATTTGAAAAAACGTCGGCATAAATCATGCGTTTGGAAGGGGCGATCGCCCCTCCAGATATCCGCTACTAACCTGCCGTCTCTACACCATACGTTTACAAACATCCATGCACTGACCTGGATTCTAACCAGGAACCTTCCTATCTATATTGTAACACCTTAACCACTAGACAGGTCAGTCGGCAGCATCAATAGGGAAGAGCAATCAGCAATGATTAGCGCAGGTGCTATGAGCTGGCCTGCTAGCTTAAATTAATTCTGATCAGACTTGCAACAACAGAATTCACTACTTTCCCGATCTGTGAACACATATCTGGTTTTCTATTGTCTCGTACTAACGCACTGTTGTAGAAAAATCGAACTCCCTCATCTAGGGTACTCGAAAACTCTCCCATAAGCCATTCCACCCTATTTCTGTGTCTTCCCCCAAAAGAACCTGCCCGAAAAACGTGACCTCAACACGTACTTTATGCGATTTTCTGCGCTAATAACGACAACCGACCATCTTCAACTTTTCATCCCGACTCCACCATAATTGCTCGCCATTTTTATAGCATCAGATATTATTTTTTCCTCTTCTTTCAAACCGGCCCATGCCAGCCTTTTTAATGACCTTTCCAAAATCAGCACAGCTCGCGTAAGCAGACATTCGTGTTTTTAATTAGTATTCGCGTGTTTGCTTTCATCTTGTCGCGTATTTCAATGGAAAAGGGTTCTGTAAGGGATTTCTTCTGGATTGGAAGGCCAAGCACTTCTGTCTCTCTCTCTCTCTCTCTTTCTCTCCCTCCCTGTGTGTCCCTCTCTCGTGTCGGGGGATTCGTTAAGTACCAGGGGTGGCTCCAGTACCGGGGAGCCTGGTAAACGAAAGAAGGAGGGATTTTCGGTGGAGAATGACACATAGGTGGGGTGTTTTGGAATGTTGAGTTATTCCGGTGGTTGGGAGACATCCAGGCAAGTTGGGAGACTTCGAGATTCCCCGCATTCCGTTGTTTAATTGTTGTTTTCTTATTTAATGGCTTATGAATCAGGTTTAGGATTCCCATATTCGTGTCTGAAAGGGAGTTAAGCTATCCACGAGTATAGACGAGATATATCGTCCAAGATCTGTATATTTTTGCTAAGGACGAGTTAACTCGTCGTGAAAAATTGCCCTTATTCTCCAAGTGGATGAAAATCTAAATAAAAGAAACGAGCTATCCCTTGCATGGAGGCCGACCAACCGGTATAGTGGTTAAGGTGTTAGCCTCTAGATCGGAAGGTTCCTGGTTCGAATCCGGGTCCGGGCATGGATGTTTGTAAACGTATGGTGTAGAGGCGGCTGGTGCACCTTAAATCTGTCGTGGCCGAAAGTCCTCACGTTGGGTTGGCGTGGAAGTTTGGAGAGTGGGGTGCCAGCTCAGGTGTTTCTTCGTCATCTGACCGTGGTTCAAAATTACGAGGTGTTGTCCTCTGATCTTTCCCTTAAGGGACTAATCCCGGACCGTCGTCAATAGCCCGTTGTGTTGCTCTAGTACGACGTTAACTAAAAATTACCAATTACCCTTGCATGGAGACATTTAGGTTCAGGTTTATGCACTGGCCACGTCAGGGCATATTTTTGACACGAACATAGCCGACCAACCGGTCTGGTGGTTAAGGTATTAGCACCTAGATAGGAAGGTTCCTGGTTCGAATCCGGGTCAGTGCATAGATGTTTGTAAGCGTATGGTCAAGAGGCCGGTTGGTACACCTTAAATTTGTCGTGGCCGAAAGTCCTCACGTTGGGTTGGTGTGGAATTTTGGAGAGTGGGTTGCCAGCTCAGGTGTCACGTCGTCATCTGTCCGTGGATCAAAATGACGTTTTGTTGT